>JAYESD010000005.1:189606812-190211629 GCA_036927565.1 Tuctoria greenei
ATCTATCAATTTCAGCATGGTAGAGTGTGGTCCCAATGCAAAATCATATTACTGGATATATTAAATCTACATTTTTACAAATGTAAGGGTGCACTTGAAAATAAAGTGCTGCTGCAGGGGCTAAAAGGCTGAAACAAAGCTATACAGTGGCTTCCATGCTAAATTCAGACTACTGGATGGGCTAAACTGCGAAACAGCAAGCTACAGGTGTCTAAAAAATCATTATACAGAAAAACCCACAATTTCTGAATACTCCAGGGTCAGTTTTATAAAACTAAGGGTCTGCGCCTAAATATTTTAAAGTTCTCAGGGGGGCTAAAGATAATGTAGCAAAGGGGTATTGCTCAATATAACGTGAGCCATTGGATTTTACTTGGACGCACGAGATTAAAAGATTAAGAGGTATGGGAGAGATCTAACTGGAGGCATCAGATTCTAAGAGAACGGCTAAGATAAAAAAAAGGTACACGTGGCATGCTCTAAGCCCTCGGATATAAAATGGATGGCTGAGATTTTAATAAAACGAAGGGGTATATTTGCTTCTAATCTAGACCGTTGAGCGAGATCCAACGGCCAGGAATGGAAGAAGACATGGGCTTCTTCTTCCTCAGGCCATGGGCCAGCGCTGCCATTGCAGGCGCGCGTGGAGCTCAATGGAGCACGGCGGCCGGTGGCCCTGAAGCCTAAACCGAGACTCTGATAACTGGAAACGAAGGAGGAGGACCCTGGTAACTCACCTAGGGGTTTTTCGTGGTCCGAAACAGCGCGCGCAGGGGTGTTCCACGGTGGAGAGCAGTGGTCGGCACTGTTCTTCGTCGGGAGAGCGGCGCAGCGGCGTTTCCTCGCCGTCTCCTTGCCTGGGACGCGGTTAAAGGCAAGGAAAACGAGCGGGAAGTGTCAGCATGAGAAGAAACGAACGAGAAGGACAGGGCGAGGGCGGGCGTGTCAGGCACTCACCAAAATTCGTCGGGGTTGGATCTGCGGCTGTGAATCGCGATGGGGAGGGCCGTGGATGCTCTCTTGTGCCCCTGCGAAGCAAGACGGCAAGTCAGCACCGCAAATCGTCGAAGGGTGATGGCCAAACGTGTATACGGCGGCTCACTGAGGCGGGAACGGCGGCAATGGCTGTGCTCCCGACCTGGGAGGGATTTTAGAGGCAGGGGAAAACCTAGGGTGCAGGCGGTGGTTTATAGAGGGCAGGCATGATGCAAGGCAGATGGAAATCGAAATCCCTGGGATTCAGTTGAAGGTTTGTTGGGCGTCGGGGCTTCCGATTTCATCGTATGCGGTCGTGCATGAGGCATCGGGGCTTCCGTGGAGAACAAAAAAGAAAGAGTAAAAAGGGTGCTGACGAGTGGGCCCCACACGATCGAGAAAGAGCAGAGGAGAAGCGAAAAATCTGGGCGTTACAGGAAGTATCACGTCCATGTTCAGCAACTGACCTAGCGTGATTACCTACACAAACCAGAAATTTTGTTCACAGAACTGGGAATGGGGATCAAGCACAATACTAACCAGCGATCCAGATTAAACAAGGACAAACTACAATCAGCTCTCCGATACATAGATCACAAGCGAAAAATGGAATAAAAAAATGTATAGTACACTTGTAGGATGTATAAGAGGTCACGGGGGCACGCGATCAACAAGCACGGCGAGCCTCCAAGCTTCGCCTCGATCCTGCGGCTGATGCAGGGTGCATCTACACGATGTTGTGCAGGAGTGGGAATGAACTAGGATGAGTACATTATTAACCGGTACGGCGAACGCCCACGACAATTGATCGAGCGAGTCGGTCTCCTCACCTCCAAAATATGCATGTGCATGGAACAAACACACAAATAATTAAAACAAAGACTATAAGCCTTACCTTACGGAGAAACCATGCACCTCTAAACCCTTTGAGGAAACACTTTGATTGGGCGAGATCCCGAACGTTATGCGGAAGGATCACGTCCATGTTCAGCAACCGACCTAGCGTGATTACATACACAAACAAGAAATTTATGTCACAGAACTGGGAATGGGGATCAAGCACAATACTAATCAGCAATACAGATTAAATAACGATTAATGACAATCAGCTCTCCGATCCATAGATTACGAGCGGGCGATGGAATAAAAAATGTGTAGTACACTGGTCGGATGTAGAAGTCTCTGGTGCAATCAACAAGCGTGGTGGGCCTCCAAGCTTCGCCTCGATCTTGTGGCCGATGCAGGGTGCAACTACACGATGCTGTGCAGGAGTGGGAAGGAATTAGGACGCGTACGTGATTTACCGGTCCGGCGAACGCCCAGGGCAATCGATCGAGTCGGTCTCCTAACCTCTTGCGGCGTCGACAGTGGGGTGCAACACTCTAGTATGAGGAGAAGGGGGATCCCGAGGAATTAGGTAAGATGGTAGGAATGTATTTGGGTGCCTGTTTAATTGACTCGTACACTTGTGTGCGCCAGGCCTGCCAGAGGGAGGTAGCTGGATGGACCAGCCCAATTCCAAGTACAGCACATCATCTATCTCCTGGCCAGCCCCTGCATCATACATTCATCTACCCGCACGCCGGAGCTAGCTGCGCGTTGTCGCCGTTGCTGCTCCCCCGCCCGCAATGGCCACCAACGACAACCACCATCACCTTGGCTCGCTCAGACAACGGAAACACGCGAGCAGGTTGTTATTTGATCTGGTTGGTCATTGAGTCGAGCTACGAGCCGTCGTGTGCCTGCAAAAGCTGTCATCGTCATCTTTCTGAGCTGCTTGCCATAACCTTCATCACCCTGCAGGCGGAAGCTAGCTACTGTCGTCATCGCTCGTCGGAAGAGCAGACGGGGAGGAGGGATATAGATCACACATGCAGATGCAGAATGGTAAGCGATGAGTGTGTACGACACATTGTAATTATGTATTTGTTGTATCATGTTCGAACCCGGCGTATACCACGGGTGCTTCTAGGGAGAGAGTGGTCACAACGCAACTAGAGGGTGGTGTTTGACGAAGCACCGGGATGACTTAAGGCATTCGAAGAACCGATTCACCAGCGTGCAAACATTCATTTGTTCAGACTCAAGCTATTAGATGTATGGATCATATTTGTGCATCCATTATCTATAAGTGGTGCAATTAGATGTATGGCAGCATCAATTAGCAGAGATGGCCGATAAATGATGTTGTATTTCCGATGAGGAAATTGATGGAACATCACGTGGAATGCTAACAGATCTGATCTGCTATGTGCAGATCGTACAGGGATGACACACAAGTTGAGAGAGAGAGAGAGAGAGTGGGTGTATGCGGTAGAAAGAAAGGTGGAGTGAAATCTGAAATTTCGTTGGGGGGTACTTTATTGCAACACGTGTCCATATTATATTGTCACAATTAGTGACCCTTATATTCTCTAATCCAAATGGTAGTTAAACATACTATCTATAACTAAGAATTCATCTCTTGCCTAATCTACAAAGTCCTAATCTGACACGGCCCTAGCTGAAGCGCGGGTCGAACCAGCCTGTAGCGGGACGAGCCTACCTACTGCATGTGCCCAGCCCACAAGGCAATTACCCAACAAGTGAGTTGTGGTGACCATCGAGGTGTAAGATAGACTGGCGTGACAATGTTAAATTGGATGTGGCTGATCTTCACATTGATAAGATGGAGCCGTGTTATGGATCCTTGAAGGGACCTTCATTTGTTTGTCATTGGAACTAGGAAGCTACCACTACATCTGAATCATGCAAGTCACCAGTCACGGTTGTCTACTCACCAGTTGATAGCAGTGGCAGATCCAGACTGAAATCCTAGAGGGGCTGAACCACACTCTAATAGACGCAAGTTCAAATATTATCATACATAAATTTACACTTTGAATCAATATTTTTTCACTCAGACATTTCATCAAACTTGTGATGTTCTTGCATTCATATCAACACTTTTAACCCTTCAAATTCACTTCTTTTCTACAAATATTACAGAGGGGCTCAAGGAGGGCCCCACTACATCTTGGGGAGTAGGAGGGAGCCCCCCTGACCCCCCTGTGGATCCGCCCCTGGTTGCTAGTGGTGGATTTTGACCATGTAAAGGGGTAACTAATTTACTATTTTTAAATGGGAATTTCAGTTATTACCATGAGGCGAAGGGGGCATGCTCACGTTGGTCCTAACTAAGCTCCATTAGTGCTATCCACCATTGCTTGCCCGAACGAGCTACTCGAGTGTCTCTCTTATGCTAACTCAAATGTCTCATTGCTGGTTTGTCTGCCGCTCCTGCACACTTGACTTCGTTACATGTTGGTTGTGTCATGATGAGTTTGATCATAATGGCCCATGTTGTTTGTACACACGAGTATAGATGGTAACAAATTAGGTTGAATGGGGTAAACGCAAACAAGAATGTATTCTTGTCATGATGGTGTAATTTTTGTGTTGGATGCTATATGCATCATAAATATGCCATATCACTCAAATGTGTAGGATTGTGATAATGATGTCCATATTGGCACGATTGAGCAAGATTAGTGGCCAAGATTTGCATTGCTCTTGATTATGAAATGGAAGAACTGGTACAATGCCAATCTATGCATTTTTCTCTTGTCCAATAGACAAATAATTGCTTAATTCTCTTGTAAAATAGACAAATAATTGCTTAACATAAGAGAGGTAACATGAAGATTTCTTTGATTACTTCCTTCTGGGTAGTCAATATACTCCAAGTACACAGCTCAGTATGTCCTGAATCTGAGACTTGTGCGGAAGCGGTTGAGGTGCAACCAGAGCTCAAACACACCGTGCGCGAAGCTGCAGCCCACGCCGTGCACACAGGACGGCGCCGCGCTCGGGCCATGCAGGTGGTGGTACTGCTGTGATGCGCGGTAGTTCGGGCAGAGCACAGCGATGTAGGGGGAGCAGAGCGGACTGCGGCGACAGGTGCCCTCCTCGTGGTGCGTGTATGGACAAAGGCACAAAGCGTCCAGTCATGGTTGGTCGGCTGCGGGCACGGCATCACCTTGAAATTGTAGGGGCATTTTGGATTGTTGCCATAAATTGCCACACAATTGCCTAAAGTGACTACGTTTAGTCTTGTCATAAAAGTGGGGCAATAAAATTGAGGTACTAACCTTAGGCAAGTTTTGTCAAGAATTTTGTGTTTATGACATGTGGACGACCAAATGACTATGAAGATAGGCAGCCTTAGTTGTGGTGAAAACCAAACACTTACTACGAAATCTGTGGCTGCCTAAGCTTAGTTGTGACAAAATGTGGCAACAATCCAAACAGGCTGTAGACCCATAATGACTTTGACATGTTCGCCCACAGTCGGCGCCCCTAGTGGGGCCACGAGTTCCACGCGATGCGATCCCTCATCAATAACTCGTGGTCCAGTCCTGACCCACTTCCACTTCCAACCATGGCCATGGCCACAAAAACCCAGACCCCCGGCCGTCTTTTTGCCGAAACACACTGCTAGTACCACCACACCACCACTAGAGCCCACCGCACTAGATTACATCTATCTGCTGGCCATGAGCATGATTTCTGCATGCTCTATCCAGAGTTGTTGTGATGAGTGGTGGCCTAGTCGCTACTCATGATCTTTGCTAGCTCGTCTACTTATATTTTCTTGAGAGGGAGAAGGATTGTGTCTTCTGATATGGTTCCATGGATATCCGCCTCATGGTAATAACTGAAATTTCCGTTTAAAAATAATAAAATTGCAAGGTATAATAAAAGAGTGTGAGTGGTGGGATGGTAAAGCTTCCACACATTTGTTCAAGAGGTCCTGAGTTTGAATCAGGTTATAATCAGTCTTCATCTTGCTTATTTAGCACGAAAGACTGATTGGAACTTGAGCTATAGAATAAAAGTGACGTGCTCGACCTATAGTAAAATTGCAACGTATAATAAAAGAGTGTGAGTGGCGGGATGGTAAAGCTTCCACACATTTGTTCAAGAGGTCCTGAGTTTGAATCAGGTTATAATCAGTCTTCATATTGCTTATTTACATGAAAGACTGATTGGAACTCGAGCTATAGAATAAAAGTGAAGAACTGAATATCACGCCATTCACACAATTTGATTATATCTTACAAAATATGCATGTGCATGGAACGAACACACAAATAATTAAATGAGTAAAGTGCACCAATAGTCCTTGAACTTACATACCTTACAGCGAAACCATGTAAATCTGTCAAGGAAACACTTTGATTCGGCGAAATCCCCAACGTTATACAGAAGGATCACGTCCATGTTTAGCAACCGACCTAGCGCGATTACCTACACAAACTAGAAATTTAGGTCACAGAACCGGGAATGCGGATCAAGCACAATACTTACCGGCGATCCAGATTAAACAAGGACGAATGACAATCAGCTCTCCGATCCATAGATTATGAGTGAGCGATCGAATAAAAAATGTGTAGTACACTGGTAGGATGTAGAAGAGGTCTCGGGGGTGCGCGATTAACAAGTGTGGCAGGCCTCCAAGCTTCGTCTCGATCCTGCAGCCGTTGCGGGGTGCAACTACACGATGCTGTGCAACAGTGGGAAGGAATTATGATGCGTACGTTATTAACCGGTCCGGCAAACGCCCACGACAATCGGTAGAGTCGGTCTCCTCACCTCCAAAATATGTATGTTCATGGAACAAACACACAAATAATTAAAACAAAGACTAGAAAAGCCTTACCTTACAGCAAAACCTTGCACCTCTAAACCCTTCGAGGAAACACTTTGATTCGGCGAGATTCCCACCTTTATACTGCAGGATCACGTCCATGTTCAGTAATGGACCTAGCGTGATTACCGACACAAACCAGAAATATAGGTCACGGAACTGGGAATGGGGATCAAGCACAATACTAACCAGTGATCCAGATTAAACAAGGATTAATGACAATCAGCTCTCCGATAGATAGATTACGAGCGAGCGATGGAATAAAAAAATGTGTAGTACACTTGTAGAATGTAGAAGAGGCCTCAGGGGCAATCAACAAGCGTGGCGGGCCTCCAAGCTTTGCCTCCATCCTGCCATCGATGCGGGGGGGGGGGGGGGGGGGGGCAACTACGCTATGTTGTGCAGGAGTGGGAAGGAATTAGGATGCGTAAGTGATTGGCCGGTCCGGCAAATGCCCACTATAATCGATCGGGTCGGTCTCCTCACCTCTTGCAGTGTCGGCGGTGGGGTGCAACACTCTGGTATGGTAGCAGAAGGGGGGTCCAGAGGAATTAGGTAAGACAGTCGGAATGTATTAGGGTGCCTGTTTAATTGACTCGTAAACTTGTGTGAGACAGGCATGTCAGATGGAGGTAGCAGGATGGACCAGCCCAATTCCAAGTCCGACACATCTTCTATCTCCTGGCCAGCCCATGCATCACCCATTCATCTACCCGCTCGCCAGAGCTAGCTACGCGTTGTCGCCATTGCTGCTGACCCACCCACAATGGCCACCAACGACAACGACCGTCGCCTTGGCTCACTCACACAATGGAAACACGCAAGCAGGTCATTGATCTGGTCGGTCGTTGAGCCGAGCTATGATCCATCGTGTGCCTGCAAAAGTTGGCATTGTCATCTTTGTGATCTGCTTGCCATCACCTTCGTCACCCCACAGGCGGAAGCTAGCTACTGTTGTTGTCGCTTGTTGGAAGAGTCGACGGAGAGGACGGATATAGATCACACATGCAGGTGCATAACGGTTGTTGATGAGTGTGTACAACACATTGTAATTATGTGTTTGTTGTATCATGTTACGAGCGAGCGATGGAATAAAAAATGTTTAGTACACTGGTAGGACTTAGAAGAGGTGTAACACCCACTCTATTTGAAGGAAGAGAAAAAAATGTAAAATGAATTCTTTTGCAAAAGATAAAAACATTTTCTTTGGAATAAAATTCATATAAGGCAAATCCTGGCCCGCCTCCCCCCTCTCTCTGCCATCCTGGCCCGCGCGATAGCCCACGCCCGCGCCCTCTCACCTCCCCCTTCCACTGACGAGCTGGCCCACCCGTAAGTTCTGTCTTCCCTCGCACTCGCGCGCGCGAGTAACGGCTGCGCACGCCGCCGCCCCCATTACCCCCTTTCAATGCCCTCCATTTCTCCGCAATCAAGCACCGGCTAGTGGCCTATGATGGCGCCATCAGTTACTCAGCCGAAGCCCTATAAAAACCTGGCCAATCCCCTCAGATTTCACCATCCCCGACCCCCAAACCCTAGCCGCCGACGAGCTCGGTAAAGCCGACTGCGTTCCCGGCGTTTCGTCCAATTCCACGCCTCAGGAACTTGTCTAACACCTTCGTCGTGCTTCCAGGAGACCGCTCGTCATCTCCGTCGGGGGTTAACGCCTCTACGTCACTGACTTCGTCGGGCGCCGTTGAGAACTGCCGCCGTCCGCAGTCCCCGACCACCTTCCGTCTCTCTTCTGGCCTTGCGACGATCCTCGATGAGATCCCCGTGCACCCCTCAACATTTTGCGCTAGTTAGATGTGCCCTATAGCATTTGTGGTGCGATTTTGGCCGCCGCCGGCGAGTTCGCCGCCGCCCAGCCCTGGTTGAATCGACGTGGCTCAATCCCGGCCGTCGAATCTGGAACGGCCGAGATTAGAACCCATCGTATCCCTTCGGTACATTAAATCCTGGCCGTCCATTTTAAATCTGACAGCCCAAGTTCAAACCCCTTTGGCCATTGGTATTTTTACAGTACGCCCCCTGATTAGTTTAGAAAACCCCCTGGACAATTTTAACTAATTGCGTATTGGTCCAAAACTTTACAGAATTAACCCTGAGCTTTCCGGAAATTAGGAAAATACTGGATAATTAAATAAAAAGTGTTTTAAAGCCCCTGGAATATTATAAAATAGCAAATAAATTCTAGAAAATTGTAGAATAATCCCAGGACTTAATAAAAATTGTTTTTAGCCTCTGGAATAGTTCTAATTTCACAGAAAAGCCCCCGATAGTTCTAGAAATTAAATAAAAGTCCTTAATTTATATAATACAATTATAAAAACAGATTTAAATATGTTTCATTTATTTTCATTTATGTATTATTTTTATTAATTCATTTAAATTGCTGAATTAGTCATAAAATACTTTTTAAGTATATTTAATTCATAAAAATTGATTTGCACATAGAAATAATTATTAAAAATAGTGTAAAAATTTGTAAAATGTACATTTTGTGTTTTAAATCTATTTTAAGCATATTTTGAAGGAGAAAAATTTCTAGAAAATAGTAATAGGTTTCTTATAAATATAAAAATGGTATAAAAATTGTTAAAAATATGTTTTACTCAATATATTTCATTTAACTCTAATTTCTCAAATAAATGGTATAATGCTTATAATTCAAATTAACCATAAAAATCATTTTTGCGTAGGAATTTATGTTTATTTGAACTGTTTGCATTATATGTGTTCTCATTGTGTTTTATTATTTTATGCATCATCGTAAAATTAGAGTCGGGGCCAGAACCGACATTTAATCTTCAAGAGCAACAATTTCCCGACGACCACCAGGCGCAATTTGGATACAAGTTCCTTCACCATCTTGCACCCTTCTTGTTATGTTTTAGTTAAATGCATGCTAATTTAAAATATGGATCCTATGCTATGTTTCCCTAGTTTTCCCCAAGAATTCCTTGTCACTTGGTTTGGGTGTTTTACTATTAATTAGTTTACGCTTAGCCATGCTTAATTGAAATATGATCTAATTATCTACAAGTTACATCTAATGTTTTATGATTCATGAATTGATGGCAATAATGGAATTTAGTAGATAGGAATCTGATAGGGGGTTTTTGTATGGATTGGTGCATGCGTGCACAAGACCTTGGTTTGGGGCTTGACACCTATAGGATTCTACGGACCGGTTTATGGAAGAAGTTGCTAAACCTTTTAGTATCACCACAGAATTGTATATGGGACAACTTGGTTTAGTAATTTGGTCTCTCCCGATGTAGCATAGGTAATTGAACGGGCGGGGAATGCGTTCTGCCTTGGGATCCGCATGGCTTAAGAGGGGGCTTGTCCTGGCAGGGGGGGAAATAGAATCCAGGTGCTAGAGCGGTGAAACCTTAGAGTACCCATTGCAAGTCGGGAGAACCATCGGAAACACCTCGTTGTGATCTCCTGGCCACACACCTACGAAAGTGTGTAATGTGGTTAGCTACCACATGCATCAGGGAGGTTTTCCTTAGTCCACCTGGTAACAGGGGATGAAATCACGAACTGTGGGTAAAGGATACACACTCTGCAGAGTCTTGTCAAACTGTCTAGACAGTCGTGCTCACGGACACGAGGGCTTGGAACCAAATTCATAATTAGCACATGGTTACATAATGGATGGTTTGGGTTTGGTCTTACCTGATTATTTTGGGATGTTGGTTGGGATTTCACCTAGATATAGGTGCTTAACAACATAAAGAGTAGGTTGTAACTGCTATAGTGCTTACCTATTATTTGCCTTCCTTGTTGTGAACCACATCTCATAACTTCCCAACTTGGGAGTACCATTGGTACTCAAACTTGTTAGTTGCATATTTTTCCCCCCAGTCTATGAAGACGAAGAGGTGGAGAATCAGGACTTCTATGGAGATCCCAATGAGATGTTCTAGGCTGGCACTCCCCTGTGCAATGCCAGTGCTTGGAGCCCTTTTATATGTTTTTTCGCTGCTTGTACTTTTCTTTTAGACCTGGAAGGTCATTTATGTAATAAGGTGATGTACTCGAACATGGCATTATTTATGGTATTTCACTTTCGTCTACACATGTATGAGTTGAACTGATCCTGGCATACATGTGGAAAGCATGTGGTTGTCTTCTTATTACCAGGTGTGACAAAGTGGTATCAAAGCCGTGTTGCTCGTTGGACGCAAGCCTAGATAGAAAAGGACGATTTAAGGACTTTACTATTTTCAAATATTATTAATTGTGAAAATTTCTTTGTATTATTTACCTCGTACTTGTTTCACTTACTCCTTAATTGTTTGACACTCTCCTATTTCAAAATTGTAGATGGCCAACGTCAGGAGAACCATTCGCATGTCCACTGGAGGATATGTTCCAAACCGTAGGATTGCTGCCTGCCACACCCCGCTCAATGACCCTCGACGTACAGTGGTGATTCGCACTGATGGAAGAGATGCAGGACGACTCCGACTTCAAGCTATACTACTTGATGCCGGCTACAGGCACGAGAGACTGTCACTCACCTACCACTCAATCGAGATACAGCGCCCCTACAGGCTAGAGTGGTCATGCAAGCTGTTCATCTACTATGGAGATGAGCTACTAAAGGTGCACCATACACCTGCCTCAAGGAGCTACCGTTGTCATGCTGAACAAGATGTCAGTTGGGAGGCCATAACTTTTTGGATTCACTCCTACCGGTACCAGCTGAGGAACATCGTGCACGCCTACACACCCCGGCGTCAAAGCGGTACTGGCAACTTCATCACCAAGTTCGTTGAGGGACCCCTGGACCTTCCACGGACTCAACAGGCGGTAGATGATGTGAAGCGCCTCAACATCCGACTCCACAAGGCTCAACAAGCGATACAGGATGTTCGTGACCTCGCAGCACACTATGAGAGGTTGGTGAGGAGGTATCGTCGGATCACCGACGAGGACCCAGATGGATATGCTTCTGACACCTCCACATGGATCCCGGACTCCCCTGACCACCGTGTTAGTCGAGGCGATACTAATTCACTGGACCAGACTTCAGACGAGGAGCCATCTTCAGAGGAGCCTTCTGTGCTGCAATAGCCCACCAACTCCCCTCCACATGGCAATGCGTCTCGTGGAAGCAACTCGGGGTATGATGGAGATGATGATGAAGACCCGGATGAGGACTCTGAGGAGGAGGACCCTGAGGAGTGAGAGTAGACTTCGACCTATCCCTACGACTCAAGATTAAGACATTTATCCATCAGTTGTAATAAGAGCGAGTAGTGACGATCTATGTAATCTTGAGTTGTATGATTTACTTTGAGAACTTATTTATCCATGTTTGAGTTTGCTTAATGAAATGACTTTTATTGCTCTTATTCCTTATTGGTGCATATAGTGGGAAGGTCGTATGGAATAGTTTATCTCTCATCTTCTTATCCTATAACAACACCCCAACCTCAGATGACAGGAAGAGGAAGAGGACGTGGACATGGTGTGCCACCCAATCAAAACAATGAAGTTCTGTTACCTCAATGGAATGGAAGAGGTGCCCGTGGAGCACCAGCTACAAACCAAATGCAACAAATGATGGCAATGCAGCTGAAGATGATGCAAATTTGACACAAATTATGAACAACATGCAACAGGCTCAGCAAGCACCACCACCCCCTCCACCACCACCACCCCCACCTCCGAGATCTTGCTTAAGAGACTTCATGAACACTCAACCTCCACGCTTTTCCAATGCTGTGGAACCTATGGATGCTGACGACTGGATCAAGACAATTGAAAATAAACTGAGGATTGTTCAATGTGAAGGAAGAGAAAGGGTACTATTGGCATCACACCAACTCCATGAACCTACGGCTGATTGGTGGACCGCTTTCACTGTAGCTCATGACAATCCAGACAACATCACATGGGAGGAGTTCAGAGAAAACTTCCGTAATCATCATGTACCTGAAGGGGAGATTCAAGCTAAGCGTCTCGAGTTCCTAGCACTAAAGCAAGGGAACATGAACATACGGGGGTATTTGAACATGTTTACAAAACTGTCTCGGTACGCCCTGGAGATGTTGATACTAATGCTAAGAAGCAATTTTGTTTCAAGGAGGGACTGGACAAAGAGATATAGTTGATGATCTCTTCCAGCGACTATGATAGCTTCTAACATCTGGTGGACAAAGTATTTAAGGTGGAAAGAAACAAGAAAGAATTTGAGGGAGAAGACCACAAACGGAAGATGATGATGGGACAATCTTCAAGCAACAATTGTCCTCACTTCAACCCACAGCAGTCGGGACACATGAGTCGTCCCATGGGTAATAGTCAAGGTCAACGATACACCAACAACACTTCATTCAGACCTCAAGCACAGTATGCTCGCCCTCAGTACCAGCAGATGCAACCACAATGCCCTGAGATGTATCAAAAATGCCCTATGTCTTCAAATCCTCGACCAATTGGGAAACTGCAACAGAATCAACAAAGAAACAAGCCTCAAGACACCAGTGCTCGGGGATCTTGCTACATATGTGGTGAAAAGGGATACTACTCCAACAACTGCCCGAAGAAGCCATCACAACAGAACTAATTCAGAGGTCGGGTCAATCATGTTGTTTTGGAAGAAGCCCAAGACGCGTCAGATGTGGTGATTGGTACGTTCCCTGCTTATTCCCACCCTTCTACAGTATTTTTTGACTCTGGTGCAACACATTCATTCATAGCAAAAGAATTCATAAGAAGGCATGGAATGACTGTTACATTAATGACTCAAGTATTAGTAGTCAACTCTCCTGGAGGAGAGATGCTGACAAGGCAAGTATGCCCTAATGTAAGCATAAGCATTAGGGGGGTAATATTCTTAGCAAATCTTATAGTGCTGGAGTCACAAGGAATAGACATTATTCTGGGAATGGATTGGTTAACCAAGTACAAAGGAGTTATCCACTGTGCCACCAGAACAGTATGCTTAACTCATACAGATGGCACAAACATGGAGTTTCGTCCTGATAAAGCACCAGTTCAGAAAATATGGCTCAATCAAGTTGAGGGAGTACAAGAGATTAAAGTTGTCTATGACTTTACAGATGTGTTTCCTGAGGAACTACCGGGTATACCCCCTGACAGAGAAATTAAATTCATCATTGAATTAGTGCCTGGAACAGCTCCAATTTACAAGCGACCATACATGATGGACGCTAAACAGTTGGCAGAGTTGAAGGATCGTAACAATGAGTTGTTAGAAAAAGCATACATTCGTCCTAGTTCCTCACCCTGGGGTGCTCCACTGATATTTGTGCCCAAGAAGGATGGCACACAGAGGTTGTGCGTTGATTATCGTGCTCTCAACACAGTAACTATCAAGAATAAGTATCCTCTACCAAGGATTGAGGATTTGTTTGACCAGTTGAGAGGTGCTTGTGTGTTCTCGAAGATTGATCTGCGTTCGGGGTATCACCAATTGAAGATACGACCCTCGTACATACCCAAGACATCATTTGTTACAAGATACGGACTATATGAGTATACAGTCATGTCCTTCAGTTTAACCAATGCCCCTGCTTATTTCATGTATCTTATGAATAAGGTGTTTATGGAATACTTGGACAACTTTGTCGTGGTGTTCACTGATGATATCTTGATATTCTCCAAAAGTGAAGAGGAACATGAGGAACACCTATGATTGGCCTTACAGAAGCTTCGCGAACATCAGTTGTATGCAAAGCTAAGTAAATGCGATTTCTGGTTGAAGGAAGTGTCTTTTCTTGGACATGATATATCACAAGGAGGAATAGCAGTAGACCCTAGTAAAGTGAAAAATATTCTGAATTGGAAAACACCAGAAAATGTTTGGGAAATCAGGAGTTTCTTGGGAATGGCTGGCTATTAGCGGCGGTTCATCGAAGGATTCTCAAAAATATCTCATCCGTTAACCAAATTACTTGAGAAGGGAGCTATATACAAGTGGACACCGGAATGTGAAGCTAGTTTCGCAGAACTAAAGAAAAGGTTAACCACTGCACCTGTGTTTGTTATTCCAGATATGCAAAAAGAATTTGCAGTTTAATTTGATGCATCAGACAAGGGCTAGGATGTGTATTGATGCAAGATGGACATGTAGTGGCTTATGCTTCACATCAACTCAGAAAGCATGAAAGAAATTAACCTACTCGTGACTTGGAGTTAGCAGCAGTGGTTCATGCATTGAAGTTATGGAGGCATTATTTGATAGGAAAAAGAACTGAAATTTATACGGACCACAAGAGTTTGAAGTATATCTTCACCCAACCAGATCGAAATCTCAAACAACGCCGATGGTTGGAACTTATCAATGATTTTGATGTCGGAATCAACTATCATCATGGAAAAGGTAATGTGGCCGCAGATGCATTAAGTAGATCAGCTCAATGTAATAGCTTGGCACTGCAAGGTCAACAACCGCAGTTGTGTGAGGATTCGCAAAGCTAAACCTTAGTATTGTGACTAATACTGAGGTAGTGTCCATGGAAGGAGATTATACTTTGGAGAAGGATATTCGAGAAGGGCAAAAGAATGATAAGTGGATCCAAAAGATTAAGCGACTAATGAAAGAAGGAATAGCACCAGACTTTAAAGAAGATGAGCAGGGAACCTTATGGCTAGGAAAGAAAATATGTGTGTCTGATATCAAGGAGATTCGGGAGTTAATACTGAGAGAAGCCCACAATTCGTCATATTATATCCACCCGGGAAGCACAAAGATGTATCAAGATCTTAAGCATCGATATTGGTGCCATAGAATGAAACGCAATGTGGCAGAATATGTAGCTTTGTGTGACACATGTGAGAAGGTCAAAGCAGAACATCAAAGACCAGCATGTTTACTTCAACCAATTAAAGTTCCTGAATGGAAATGGGAAGAAATAAGGCAGAACTATATATGGCAAGAATTGTATGCCTGCATGGAGTTCCGAAGAAGATAATATCAGATAGAGGTACTCAGTTCACTTCCAGATTTTGGCAGAAGTTGCATGAGTCTATGGATACCCAACTGAATTTCAGCTCAGCATATCATCCGCAAACAGACGGCCAGACAGAGTGCACTAATCAAATTCTTGAAGATATGTTGAGAGCGTGTGCTTTGAAAAACAGTAGGAGTTGTGATAAGAACCTACCATATGCCGAGTTTTCCAATAACTATAGTTATCAAGCCAGTTTGAAGATGTCTCCGTTTGAAGCCTTGTATGGACAGAAGTGCAAAACACCGTTGTTTTGGAATCAAACTGGGGAAAGCCAAGTATTTGGGCCTGAAGTGTTAAGAGAAGCTGAGAGACAAGTGCAAGAAATCCGGAAGAATTTGAAGACGACTCAATCAAGGAAGAAGAGTTATGCAGATACTCGACGTCGTGATCTATCATTTAAGATTGGTGATTTTGTGTATCTCAAGGTGTCACCCGTCAAAGGATTGAGACGATTCAAGGTGAAGGGCAAGTTATCACCCCGATATATTGGTCCTTTCAAGGTATTGGAGAAAAGAGGAGAAGTAGCCTATCGGCTCGAGCTACCATCTCACTTATCAGATGTACATGACGTATTCCACGTGTCACAATTGAAGAAATGCTTAAGAGTGCCTGAAGAACAGTTGCCAATTGAAGCAGTAGACGTGCAAGAGGACCTGACCTTTGCAGAACGGCCTATTAAGATTCTCGAGACATCAGAACGAGTTACGAGGAATAAAGTTACTCGTATGTGCAAATTTCAATGGAAACATCACTCCGAAGAAGAGGCAACATGGGAAAGAGAAGAAGACCTCAAGGCGGAGTTTCCCAGTCTATTCTCTTAGACCGTTCAAATCTCAAGGGCGAGATTTCTTTTTAGGGGGGTAGAATTGTAACACCCACTCTTTTTAAAGGAAGAGAAAAAAATGTAAAATGAATTCTTTTGCAAGAGATAAAAACATTTTCTTTGGAATAAAATTCATATAAGGCAAATTGCATCATGTTTGAATGATGGTGTGAATTTTTGAAATTTAAATTCGCTAGAAAATTCAGTTTACAAATTCAAAACATAAAGAGAAGAAAAATAAAACAGAAAATAAATAGAAAAATGAAAAGAAAAAACAAAAACCCCACCTGGGCAAATTCTTCCGCCCCGGCTCAACTCCCTCCTCTTTCCCGCGCTGGCCCGCGCTCCCCCCTCTCTCTGCCATCCTGGCCCGCGTGACAGCCCATGCCCGCGCCCTCTCACCTCCCCCTTCCACTGACGAGCTGGCCCACCCATCAGTTCCGTCTTCCACGCGCTCGCGGGCGCGAGTAACGGCCATGCACGTCACCGCCCCCATTACCCCCTTTCAATGCCCTCCGTTTCTCCGCAATCAAGCACCGGCTGGTGGCCTATGATGGCGCCATCAGTTACTCAGCCGAATCCCTATAAAAACTCGGCCAATCCCCATGGATTTCACCATCCTCGATGCCCAAACCCTAGCCGTCGACGAGCTCGGTAAAGCCGACCGCGTTCCCGGTGTTCCGTCCAATTCCACGCCCCGGGAACTTGTCTAACACCTTCGTCGTGCTTCCAGGAGACCGTGGGTCATCTCCATCGGGGGTTAACGCCTCTGCGTCGCCGACTTCATCTGGCACCGTCAAGAACTGCCGCCGTCCACCATCGCCAACCACCTTTTGTCTCTCTTCCGGCTTTATGACGACCCTCGGTGAGACCCCCGTGCACCCCTCTACATTTTGCGCTAGTTAGATGTGCCCTATAGCGTTTGTGGTGCGATTTTGGCCGCCGCCGGCGAGTTCGCCATCACCGAGCCCCGGTTGAGCCGACGATGCTCAATCCAAGCCGTCGGATCTGCCCGAACGGCCGAGATTAGAACCCATCGTACCACTTCGGTACATTAAATCCTGGTCGTCCATTTTAAATCCGACGGCCCAAGTTCAAACCCCTTTAGCCATTGGTATTTTTACAGTAGGCCCCCTGATTAGTTTAGAATACCATTGGATAGTTTTAATTAATTGCATATTGGTCCAAAACTTTACAAAATTAACCCTGAGCTTTCTAGAAATTAGGAAAATACTGGATAATTAATAAAAATTGTTTTAAAGCCCCTAGAATATTATAAAATAGCAAATAAATTCTGGAAAATTGTAGAATAATCCCTGGACTCAATAAAAATTGTTTTTAGCCTCGGAATAGTTCTAATTTTGCAAAAAAGCCCCTGATAGTTCTAGAAATTAAATAAAAGTCCTTAATTTATACAAAATAATTATAAAAACATATTTAAATATGTTTCATTTATTTTTATTTCTGTATTATTTTTATTAATTCATTTAAATTTCTGAATTAATCATAAAAATACTTTTTAAGTATATTTATTTCATAAAGCTGATTTGCACATAGAAATAATTATTAAAAATAGTGTGAAAATTGTAAAATTTACATTCTGTGTTATAAATCTATTTTAAGCATACTTTGAAGGAGAAAATTTTCTGGAAAATAGTAATAGGTTTCTAATAAATATAAAAATGGTATAAAAATTGTTAAAATATGTTTTACTCAATATATTTCATTTAACTCTAAATTCTCAAGTAAATGGTATTATTCTTATAATTTAAATTAACCATAAAAATCACTTTTGCGTAGGAATTTATGTTTATTTGAATTGTTTGCATTCTATGTGTTCTCATTGTGTGTTATTATTTTATGCATCATCGTAAAATTAGAGTCGGGGCAGAACCGACATTTAATCTTCAAGAGCAACAATTTCCCGACGACAACCAGGCTCAATTTGGAGGCAAGTTCCTTGACCATCTTACACACTTTTTGTTAAGTTTTAGTTAGATGCATGCTAATTTAAAATATGGATCCTATGCTATGTTTCCCTAGTTTTTCCCAATAATTCCTTGTCCCTTGGTTTGGGCGTTTTACTATTAATTAGTTTATGCTTAGCCATGCTTAATTGAAATATGATCTATCTATCTACAAGTTACATCTGATGTTTTATGATTCATGAATTGATGGCAATAATGAAATTTAGTAGATAGGAATCTGATAGGGGGTTTTGTATGGATTGGTGCATGCGTGCACAAGACCTTCGTTTGGGGCTTGACGCCTATCGGATTCTAAGGACCTGTTTATGGAAGAAGTTGCTAAACCTTTTAGTATCACCACAAAATTGTATATGGGACAACTTGGTTTAGTAATTTGGTCTCTCCCGATGTAGCATAGGTAATTGAACGGGCGGGGAATGCGTTCTGCCTTGGGATCCGCATGGCTCAAGAGGGGGCTTGTCCTGGCAGGGGGAAAATAGAATCCAGGTGTCAGAGCGGTGAAACCATAGAGTACCCATTGCAAGTTGGGAGAACCATCAGAAAAACCTCGTAGTGATCTCCTGACCACACACCTACGGAAGTGTGTAATGTGGTTAGCTACCACATGCATCAAGGAGGTTTACCTTAGTCCACCTGGCAACAGGGGATGAAATCGCGAACTGTGGGTAAAGGATACACACTCTGTAGAGTCTTGTCAAACTGTCTAGACAGCCGTTCTCACGGACACTAGCGGCTTGGAACCAAATTCATAATTAGCACATGTTACATAATGGATGGTTTGGGATTGGTCTTACCTGATTATTTTGGGATGTTGGGTTGGATTTCACCTAGATATAGGTGCTTAACAACATTAAGAGTAGGTTGTAACTGCTATAGCGCTTACCTATTATTTGCCTTCCTTGTTGTGAACCACATGTCATAACTTCCCAACTTGCGAGTACCATTGGTACTTAAACTTGTTAGTTGCATATCCCCCCCAGTCTATGAAGACGAAGAGGTGGAGAACCAGGACTTCTACGGAGATCTCGATGAGATGTTCTAGGCTGGCGATCCCCCATGCAATGCCTGTGCTTGGAGCCCTTTTATATGTTTTTCCACTGCTTGTACTTTTCTTTTAGACCTGGAAGGTCATTTATGTAATAAGGTGATGTACTCAAACATGACATTATTTATGGTATTTCACTTTTGTCTACGAATGTATGAGTTGAACTGATCCTGGCATACATGTGAAAAGCATCTGGTTGTCTTCTTATTACCAGGTGTGACAAGAGGTCCCGGGGGCGATCAAAACTCCCCCTCAATTTAAGCCATGAGGATGCATAACCCCTATTTCACTACGAATGTAACAAAAACGAGTGAATTCCAAAGGTTTTGTAAAAATGTCAGCCAAATGTTGTTCGGTATTTACATGGTGAAGCACAATGTTTCCTCTCTCAACATTATCATGGAGAAAGTGATACATAATATCAATGTGCTTAGTTCTAGAATGTTGCACATGGTTTTTAGTAATGCAAATGGCACTAGTGTTATCACAAAACAGTGGAACACTATCTAGATCAACCCCATAGTCCTTAAGTGTTTGAACAATCCAAAGAGTTTGTGAGCAAGCACTAGCAGCAGCTACATATTCAGATTCGGTTGTGGATTGTGCAACTGATTTTGTTTTCTAGAGGACCAAGCAACGAGTGAATTACCAAGAATATGACAGGCACCGGAAGTACTTTTCCTATCAATCCTACAACCTCCAAAATCAGCATCGGAAAAAGCTTTTAAAGTAACGGTTGAGGAAGAAGGAAGAAAAATGCCAAATTCTTGAGTTCCATGTAAGTACCATAGAATCGTTTTGATGGCTTGACGATGTGAAGAACGTGGGGAATCTTGAAACTGTGCACAAAGACACACGCTGAATTGTATGTCTGGTCCTGATGCTGTGAGGTACAAAAGTGATCCGATCAGGCTTATATATTCTTTTTGATCCACGGGTTCACCATCTTCATCAAGTTCAAGTGTTGTTGCTGTTCCCATTGGTGTCCGAAGAGGCTTGCTTTTGTCCATGTTGAAGCGCCTTAGGAGGTCTTTTGTATACTTTGTTTAATGCACAAAGGTACCCTCCTTGGTTTGCTTGATTTGCAGCCCCAAAAATTATGTGAGTTCTCCCATCATACTCATCTCAAATTCTGAACTCATCATAGCTGAAAACTTGGACACAAGATCATGAGAAGCACAACCAAAGATAATATCATCCACATACACTTGAACGAATAATGAGTCATGCTTAAGCACAAAAAGAGTTTTATCAACCTTGCCCATGGTAAACCCCTTTTCAAGTACGAATGTTTTAACCCATCATACCATGCTCTAGGGGCTTGTTTGAGACCGTACAAGGCTTTGGACAGTTTGTAAACATGATTAGGAAAATCTGAATTTTCAAACCCGGTGGCTGTTTGACATAAACCTCCACATCTATGTAGCCATTAAGAAAAGCACTTTTAACATCCATTTGTATGCAACAAAAGCTAACAAAATTCTTATGGCTTCAAATCTAGCAACAGGAGCAAAAGTTTCATCAAAATATAGACCTTCAACTTGAGTGAAACCTTGAGCAACCAACCTAGCCTTATTCCTAACCACAACCCAATCCTCACTTTGCTTATTTTTAAACACCCATTTAGTTCCAATTAAAGTGTGACCTTGAGGTAGAGGTACAAGTTTCTTGCATAGCAATAATCCAAGATTCATTAGTGAGTGCATGTGATAAATCTTTGGGTTCAAAAGAAGCAACAAAAGTAGAATGAGCATGACAGTTTGGATCGCAAAACCTGGACCGTGTAACTCGTTCGTGCAAGCTTCCAATAATTTGTTGTGGAGGATGAATTTTGAGAACCCGGAGGGGAGTGGACACTTCACAAGCTTCTTTTTCTTCATGTTCATCACAAATCGATGATCTTGTTACTTGAAGAGGATCTGGACCAGCAATGGTGGTCGTCGGTGCTGGCTGTGAATCAAAATCAGGAGCTCGAAGAATGTCATTAGCTGCTGAATTTTTGGGCAGCAGCTCCACTTCTTCCTCATCTTCAACGAAAATGCTCTCCCCCTGCGGATATGGATCTGGACCTGCAATGTTTGAGCTAGTACCTGGGCTAGCTTCATCAAAAGACACTTCACAAGTCTCCACAATTTTGTTAGTGTCAAGTAAAAGCACACGGTAGCCTCTAGTATGAGATGGATAACCAAGAAACATGCCATCAATGGATCTAGGTTCAAATTTATCAAGATTACCATGTTTCTTAACAAAGCATTTGCAACCAAAGACCCGAAAGTGCGCAACTCTGGGCCTATGTCCAAACCGGAGCTCATATGGTGTTTTACCTAGCTTAGCGCGCAAGAAAACACGATTTGAGACATAGCAAGCGGTTGCAATCGCATCAGCCCAAAATTTCCTAGGAGTTTGATATTCATCAAGCATAGTCCTAGCCATCTCAACTAAGGTCCTGTTCTTTCTTTCTACAACACCGTTTTGTTGAGGTACATATTGTGAAGAAAATTGATGATCTATTCCATTTTCAGCACAAAAGTGATCAAAAGATTGATTTTTAAATTTAGTTTCGTTATCACTTCTAATTGCTTTTAAAGATACTGGGTGATCGATTGATAATCTAAGAAATAAAGTTCTAAAGTAACTAAAAGCTTCATTCTTAGATGCCATAAAATAAACCCAAGAGTATCTAGAATAAACATCAACAATCACAAGAACATACCATTTACCTCTGAATGATTGAACACGTGAAGGTCCTACGGTGTCAAGGTGCAAAAGTTGACCCGGTTCAGTTGTCATGATCATTGTGAGAGGAGTATGTGAACCTGCAACCATCTTAGCATGTCTACAAGAGAGAGCACACAATTTTTTTTCCCCTTTAAGCTTAGGCAATCCACGTATGCGATCAAGAGCACTGACATGCGTGAGATGATCAAAGCCTACGTGACCAAGTCTACAATGCCAAAAATAAAAATCTTTGGATCATTAGCAACTAGACACCTATGCTTAGAGGAAGACATATCAAAATCAGCTTTAAAAAACTCTTCCAAACCGTGACATGTTAAAAATAAGCTCATTGTTTGAATTTACAACTTTGCAGCAATTTTTAGTGAAAATAATTTCTAGATTTTCGTCTAGCAATTGTGAAACAGAAAGCAAGTTGTATTTCAAATTTTTGACAAGTGCCACATCCTTCAAAGTGTAGTGATCATTTACTCTAACCGAACCCTTTGCAATTATAGGAGTTGAAGAATTATCGACAAAAGTAACATTCTCTACTCGTGAGACAAAAGAGAGGGAGGAGAACCATTCTTTGTTACCGGTCATGTGGCGTGAGCAACCTGAATCCACAATCCAAATGTTCTCCTTCCTCAAGCGTGTAACCTACATAGAAGCACAATACGTCGATGACTCAATAATAGGGTTAGCCAAAAGGTATTTAGGAATCCAGTACTGAGTCACACGACGTGCAGCAGGAAAACACGTGAAAGCTGAAATAAAACAGCAGGTTTATGTGTCAAAGTTTGAGATTTTTTGTTCTTAACTACTGACCTATAAGTTGTTACTTGTGTAGCACAAAAATCAGTAGCTCCGAAGGCAAAAATAGAAGGTCTGGAGGTAAACTTTGAATGTTTTTGACTCATAACAGCAGGTTGCATGTTCCTGGCATTTGGTTTAATATGTGCAGCAAATTTTGTATGAAAATTATGAGATCTAGCAATCAGTCTTTCCCTTTTCTGTTGTTTAGCTAGTCTATAACAAAAATCTATGACATGACCATCTCTACCACAGTAGGTACAATGAAATTTAACTTTGTGTTCATGTCTAGATGAGCAAGCAAGATTTTTATTTGAAACCGAATGAGACAACACTCCTGCAGATTTGAAAACCACTTCTTTTTGTTTAGGAACTGTTTGAATCAAACCACTTCCTAATGACTTTAGAATTTTAGGTGGATGTGCCTTAGCATGAGCATGAGAATCAAAACCTAAACCAGTTTTGTCATTGTAAGACTTGGAAGAATTCAGCAGCAAGTTTAGGTTCTTATTCCCATTACAAAACTGATCTAGTGTCCTATGCATGTTATCAAGTTTATTGGACAGATCAAGGCAATTTTCACATGAAGTTTTTCCTTTTAATTTGCAATTGGAACAATATTTAACTTCATGAGAATGTAAAGCATTATTCAATATTGAAATTTCAATCATAGCATCTTTTAGTTTCTTTTCAAGATCATCACAACTAGAACAATGCAAATCAATTGTAGAACAGCTAGCACCTTTCAAGTTTTTATCATTAAGTGCAGCAAGCTCTTTGTTCTTTTCAATTTCTAACTCATGTTTATCAAGTGTGGAGGTGTGCACACTTCTTAATGAGGATAATTGTTCATAGATTAAATCACACGAGGGACAAGAATCATCACTAGGAAACAAGGTTTTCAAACGGTTGATTTCAGATTCTAGTGATTCAATTTTAGCAGCATTATCCCTAAGATTTTTGTCCATTTTCTTAACAATAATAGTTGCACGAGAAATTGCATCAGACATTTCATTACAGGTAGAACATACCTCATCATCGTCACTGTTGTGTTCTGCGTCCCCCTGACTTGATCTTGATCTTGTTTTGCCCGCCATGAAGCATAAGTTGGCCAGATTGTCATCATCTTCATCACTTTCAAAGTATACATCGCTTGAACTGAGCTCTTGAAGTGCAGTGATGAAGCTGTTAATCATCTTGCGTCCTATGGTCCCTTCTTTTTCTTGTTGGGGTTTCCAGAGGTGGTCTTGACCTTGTTCTGTTTTTCTTCATGGGTAGTAGGACCTGAAAGGTTAGGGCATTCTGTACGAAAGTGTCCTGTCTTACCACATTCAAAACAGAGTTGAGGTCTGGACCTTCCTCTCCTTCTAGTTCTCACATTTTGCAATGCTTTTGATGACCTAGTAGAGATTAGTGCTAACTCCTCTTCTGGAAATTCCTCGATCTGCTCCAGGGTTAGCGAGGACAATAAAGCAAGAGTATTGCAAGATGATGATTGGCCGAAGCTAGGGATATCACGTTGTGAGAAAAATGCAATAGACTTATTTGGGTTCTTACGTGATAAGATGTCAATTTCATGAGTTTTGAGTTTATAGTAAAGCACATCTAAAGTAAGTGTACTCATGATAGTAGATTCACGAATAGATGTAACTTTCATCTCCCAGATTGACATGTCTAATGCATTAAGAAGTTGCCTAACATTTTCAGCATCAGAAAAATTAACGTTGACACTATGCAAGTTACTGAGAATTTTGTTAAAGCAAGCAAAGAGATCATCGATGGACTCACCGGGTTGCATCTCGAAGCGCATGTATTCTTTATTGAACATGTCTTGCCTTACCTCTTTGATCGTGTTGGATCCTTCGTGATAGTCACAAAGTGCTCTCCTGTATGCCGATCGAAGATGTGCAACGCGGTCGAAGTCGCTCTGAGTGAGTCCTTGGATGATCAAGTTTCGGGCTTTGTTGTTGTTGTCCACATCCTGTAGGTTGGTAGCCGTAACTTGATCGTTAGGTGGCACTTCGTAAGGCTTGTACACCTTCTCCCATATTGCGAAGCCTTGCGCCTGGATGAAAGCCTCCATGTGTGTCTTCCAAACCTGAAAATCATTACCAGCAAACACACAAGGTTTGGCGGAGTATTTCTCCATGATGATTAGTCAAAAACATGTGCAAATCACAATGATTGGAGCACCGTTGCTCTGATACCAATTGTATGATCAAAGAGCACATGAAAAGCTACCAGAGATGGGTGAATGGTAGATTTAAAAAATCTTACACAGCGGAAACAGTTAAATACCAACCCCTTCGGTAGAAAAACAATATGTTAAAGAAATCGTGTGTGAGACTAATCTAAACGTGTTCCACCATGAAAAAAGTGATATATATCAGAGAGAATCAAGTCACGAAGAAAACACAAGAATATTCACTCAAATCCGTCGAGAAAAACTCAAGTTATGATCGAAAGATCAAACAAAGGTCAATATGTCCTACCCGAGAAAAAAACAGTTTTGGAATGGTGCAAAGAAACTCGTGTAGATCAGAAACCACAAATCCAATGGCCGTGAAATTTTGAAAGATGATAGATAATCAAGTTGTGAAGACAACTCAAAGATAATCACATCAATTGGATCTGCAAAACTCGAGTTATGATAAAACCACCGACAAAAGGTAGTGATGTCCATAAACTCGATGAGTAAAACTTGTCTGGAACAAGTCGGATGAACAAGGCACAAAAGTTCCTTCAAACTATGAATTTTATTCAATAGAACACAAGAGGAACAGCCCCAAAGTCGTGCACCATGAGCTCTGACCTCCCTTGATTATATAACCAGCCCTTAGGCCAACACCAATCTCAACTAGGACTCTAATCCTACTCAAATCATGAATCAAAACTTTCCATAACTGCTTAGGACTCTTCTATACGCAGATAGAAGCAATCTTAAGACTTCGAAACACCTTAGGAACGTATCTGACATTCCTAAAATAACTCAAATTCGTGACCCACATGAAATCCTATCATAACCAACTCAAATCTTTCCATATTTGAGTCAAACCCGACTCAGCCGCAGCCAAAGTCATCAATCGATACGATCCGATCCTGCCAACCAGATCTTCCCGTCCATAAACCATCTTTGGAACCATGTTTCCACGTCATGCACCGCATGCATACGTGCAAACACCTTCCTTTGACATCCAGTAACCTTCATATGCATTGCCCTTGATTCAATCATCCTGCGCGACCTCCTGACCCGCTCAACCACAATTCCTCCTGAATTTGGTTGTTGGAACCTCATCTCCTCCCTAAGACTAGTCCAAAGGATCCTGTCACCAGCCATGTCTTGAACTCAAGCAACACCTGCACATGAATAAACAATGAATCCGTACGAGCCCAAGTCCGCGACTTGACTCAAGTCAGTGAGCACCTCACACAAGCATGTTGCAATGCATATCAAAACGATATCAGCCATATCAACCAAAATGCACCAAAAACTTAGAAAATGAATATTAAGCAATCTTTCTAAGAATATAAGCAAGTTCGAAACATTTCAAGATAAAAGTAGGAACATTGCGATTTGTGATCAAGCTCCAAACCTAGCCAAAGCTAACCAGAGCTTGAGCTGGAGCTTATCAAAGCTAGTACAACCTAGCGCTGGAGCTTACCAAAGCTAGTACAACCTAGCACTGGAGCTTACCAAAACTAGTCGGAACTAGTCATCCCAAAATCCGGAGCTAGAAAAAAAACATGTCAGAGCTAACCAACATAAGTCGGACCTAGCAAAACATATCGGAGCTTAACAAAGATATCCCGAAGCTATCAAAGACATGCCAGATCTATCAAAGACATGCCGGAGCTAAAGACAAAGCTCACCGGAGCTACCCAAAAACATGTTGGATCTAGACAAAGAAAGTCGGACCTATTGTCGGACCTTGCAGAAGCTCAGAGATAGAGTCGGACCTTGCTAAAAAGATGTTATGGCAGCATTCAAAACTTTTTTTGCCAAAGCCAATGTATTCAGCACACATAGGTCTCATAGAAAGCTCCTTAATCCAGTTGTCTCCATGTTTTTTCAAGCGCTCATATGTGAGCGTATTGAGTCCTTTTAGAATTTCTGCATTTGCTCTCTCAGCTTGGCCATTGCTTGCCGGGTGAGCCATGGAAACGTAGCTAACTTGAATGCTGAGGTCTTGGCAATATCCTTGGAATGCAGAACTTGTGAATTGGGTCCCGCTGTTAGTTATGATCTTGTTTGGGACTCCAAATCTGCATACTATGGACTACAAGAACATGATAGCTGATTGCTTGTTTATTGTCACAACTGGAGTTGCTTCTGGCCACTTGGTGAACTTGTCGATGGCGACATACAGGTACTTGTAACCTCCGGCGGCTTTTGGGAAAGGTCCCAAAATATCCATACCCCACACAGCGAATGGCCATGTCAGAGGTATCATTTGTAGAGGTTGAGATGGTGTGTGAATTGGCTTCACATGGAACTGGCATGATTCACATTTCTTCAATAGCTCGGTTGCATCCTGGAGTGTTGTAGGCCAGTAAAAACCATGCTGAAAGGCTTTACCGACCAACGTGCGGGAAGACGCATGGTTCCCACACTCGCCTCCATGGATTTCCGCGAGGAGCTCGTGGCCTTCTTCCCTTGTAATGCACCACATTAGGACGCTGTTGGCACCATGCCGGTAGAGATCCCCTTCCACCAGTGTGTATCTTTTAGCCAATCTAACTATCTGGTCAGCAGATACATTGTCTTCAGGAAGTATGTTGTCTTTCAAGTAGCTCCGGATCTCCGAGATCCATGCATCGGAGCTAACTTGAGCTTCTGAGTCTTGCGTGCTGGGTTGCTCGGAGCCTCCTGCAGCACCTACGACCCTTGATGGACGCAATGGTAACAGAGCCATCGGGAATGCCATCTTCGAGGTGCTGGTCTCGCCCCCTTCGCTCAGTTTGGTAGGCTGAGCTATTGGTCTTGACAATCTCCAGACGAAGGTTCCGTCGGGAGCCGGAGCTCCAGTTGAAGCTTTCGTCGAGAGTTCGTCAGCTTTAGCGTTGTTGAGACGCTGGACATGGCAAAGATCCAATACTTCGAAATCCTTCTGAAGCTTCTGGACTTCAAGAAGATATGCAGCTAGTTGAGGGTTGTTGCAGCAACATTCACTTTTCACTTGTTTTATAATGAGTTGCGAATCACCCTTTACCAACAGCTGCTTGACACCATATGATAGTGCCACATTGATCCCATATATTAGTGATTCATACTCTGCCATGTTGTTGGTCACCTTGAAGTCAAGGTGAACCATGTATTTGACCTTCTCTCTAGTCAGAGCTAAAGCTTGACGAAGGCTTCGAAGCTTATGAGGTTCAGCCCCGAACCTCCGTCCACCATTACATGGTGGAGCTGGATGTTATTGATGGTCAGAGATACCATCAATGGAAGTTGGCCAGCTCCGATCATGTTCCGAGGGCAGTCCGAAGCATCGAAGGTGATGGCAGTATCCAACCAGTTCCGATGAGGCTCCGCCCTGGCGGTGGGAGCTACAGAGGCCATGTCCCGCCGCATTGTCTTGAGGACACGGCGGGAAGTGATGTCCCACGAACTACCAAAGATGGTGTTCATGGTCTTTCGATGCTTGTTGTCAGAGATGTCAGAGTCATCGTGAATGGAGGTGTAAACAGCCTTCAAGACCTTTTTTGGGTCCTGAAAGCCTAACTCCTCTTCAGCCGGAGCTTCGTCGACTTTTTGTTTTCCTTCCGTTTGACGGAAAGGAGTTTCTTCCCGGTGCTTGTTGTAACGCTCGGCAAGGTTCCGGACCTCTCGGTAGTCTTTCAGGTTGTGCCTGTCTGTCTTGTGTATGGGACACCACATCTTGGAGCTACCACCATCTTCAGACAATGGCCGAGGTCGTTTCTCAGGGCGTGGCCTCCGACCACTCGAAGTTGTGGCAGCTGCAGCAGTACGTGTGCCGGCCGACGGCTTCTTCTTGCCGTTGGACTTTTTCTTCTTCTTGCAACTCCCAGAGGTAGTGGTTTCACCCTTGGAGGACTTTTTGTTGCCCTCCGGAGGTGTTTTGGAGTGCATTTCACGGCCCTATGCAGCCTTGGTGCACTTGTCTGCCAAGCTGAAGAGTTTCGTGACGCTAGTGACTTCCTTGGTCGCCAGCTTCTCCAGCATTTTCTTATCTTGAAAGCCCTGCCTAAATGCTACAACAACAGAAGCGCTTGTGATAGAAGGAATGTTATTTCGTACCTGGGAGAACCTCTGGATAAAAGACGCAATGACTCTCCCCCTTTTTGCTTGACAGCAAAAAGATCCAGTTTTGTGCCCGGTTGGGTGTATGAGCTCCCAAAATTGGCAGTGAACTATTGGCACAACTCCGCCCAAGTATTTATGGAGTTAAGCAGAAGGCTCATAAACCAAGACCTGGCGGTCCCAGTCAAAGCCATGCAAAATAATTGGCCATCATGACCTCATTTCCCCCAGCTGCAAGGATAGTGGTGGAGTAGATTTGAAGAAATTCGGCGGGGTTAACAGTCCTGTCAAATTTCTCCGGCAAGTTAGGCCGAAACTTCTGCGGCCATTTGACCATCCGTAGGTGCATGGCCAAGGCAGAACAGCCTCCTCCTACTCCCTCAGGAGCTGGACTGTCCCAAGCCTCTCACCTCTCACGGGCACGCTCGGTGTGGACGCGACCGTCCTGTTGCGGTAACGACGATCGAGCTCCACCCGGAGGTCGTGAGTCAAAAGCCTTGTTACCGTGTGAGTGCGTCGCGCCCTTGAAGGCACTGATGTCACCTGTTGAGATGCAGCACGTCTCCTGAGTTGCGAAGCTTGCGGACCAAGTATACCCGACAAGATCCGACGATGTGATGGGGCCCGCCCCGAGGCGGGAGGACCTTGATTTCTTATGCCATCGGCTGCTGCTGCAACCAGATGATCCACATCAGCTCTCCACTGCTCCATCGCACCCTGGGGGTGCTCCAGGAGGTGGTTGACATTGGAGAAGAGCATGCGCAACAATAAGAACGTGTTCGGTGTTGTTGTTCGTCGATGCAGTGATGGACGCAGACGCCCCATCTCAATGTCCGAGTTGATTCATCGAAGCGGACGGTGGCGACGGTGGTATGACTTCTGCTGGGGCTACAGCACCTGCTGACTGCTACATGTTGGAGGGATTGCCTCCAGCAGGTTGCTCAGCGTGGTTACCGTTGGATGATCCGGCAGCAGAATTCACCATCTTGGAATCTCAGGCACCCCCTACCTGGCGCGCCAAATGTCTGATGTTGGTTTCGTCAATTCCCCTTGTACTACTGTTAGTAGCCCGTGGAGTTTCTTAGTTCGGTTAGGGCGTGCGTAGATTCAGAACAAGATAGTGACTTGACACAAGGATTTACGTGGTTTGGGCTGCTTGAGCGTAATACCCTACTCCACGGGTGGGTTGTTGTTGTAATATTGAGTGTATGAGGGTCTGAGAGCGCCAGTCAGAGAGACCAAAGACCCCCCAGCGTGAGCCTCAGACTAGAGTGTTCTTGTGTATCGCTCGGTCAGTCCTTTTATAGTACAAGGGCTAGCCGTTACATTGTTAGCCTGGCCCGACATGTGGCCCTGGCGGTTACTGATGCCTAATACACAGTTTAATGTACTTAATTCCCCTTAATAGCGTGGTAACACGCCTTAATGGTGGCGTTACTAGTATTAAGGGTCCTCCGATCGTGTGTCATTAATATAGCATTAATGACACATAATCAGGTCTTGAAGCCTTAAATGTCCCCTGAAGGTCCGAGCCGTTGGAGGTCCACCAATCTGCCTGTGAAGGCCGAGGTTCCGGTGGTTGGACGCGTGGCAACTTCGGAGCTTACCATCTTGGACTAGTAGATCCGATTTTGTTGTACACATGTCGGTACTTTAGCTTCCCTCTGTCGGGGGTTATGTCCGGGGGTGCCAACAGGTATCCAGTCCGGAGCATTCCCATGTATGGATTGTAGCTCCAGTTTTATGATACACGTGGCGGCACTGGGACTAACCATATGAGTAAAGCAAGTCCGGTTACGAGTAACATGTGGGGCCTTCAGAAGTCTTTAACTCAGATAGGTGGAGTTCCTTTGCACTCTTTACAGTTCCAAGGGGTATCCTGTACGCAGGGTACCGACACTAACAAATTAGGTGGAATCTCGTAAAAGCAAACAAGAACACATTCTTGTCATGATGGAGTAGTTTTTGTTTTTGATTCTATATTGTCGAAGTGTTTGATATGACACTTCCCCCGGACCCGCTGAGAAGCAGCCCGCGGAGGTTCTTTTATGGTCGGGGAACGCAGAGATCAAGATCAAGATGGTGACCTTAGAGATTTATGTGGTTCGTGCCGCTTTAGCGTAACACCCTACTCCACGGGGTTTGTGTTTTTGTATTGTGTGAGTATGTTCGCTAGAATCAACTTCTATCTGATGTCCTTGATGTTCGTGTGGTATAACCCTTTTATAGTTCTAAGGGCTAACCGTTACAAAGCTTGCCTGGCCCAACATGTGGCCCTGGCGTATTTAATGACCTAATACACTGTCTAAAGAGTATTAAGTATAATTAGATGTGTGATAATGTGTCTTAATGGCTGCGTTATCCCTATTAACAATGCACTGGTCGTGTGTCATTAATACGACATTAATGATACGTTATCAGGCCTTGTAACTGTAGCTTTAACCGTCCTTGAATTTTTGTAATGGATGTCATCTTCTTGTATTTCTGTTGGCGATGAAGGTCCGGAGGCTCCACTAGTGGCAGATCCGGAGCTTTCCCTTGCGGGAGGGTAGGTCCGGTGTTGCTGTATACGTGTCAACACCGGAGCTCCTCTCTGACGGGGGCTAGGTCCAGGGCTATTGTACACGTGTAGTCGTTGGAGCTTCCTTTGGTTGGGAGTTCAGTTTCGGTCTTCTTTTACACGTGTTAACCCGGAAGCCAGCCATGTGAGGGGAGCGGGTCTGGTGCAGCGTGAAATGTGGGACCTGCAAGGGCCTTCGACTCTGACGGGTGGAACTTTCTTGCACTTCTTGCGATATGGCGGGGTACCCAGTACGTGGGGTACCGATAGTGGCCCCCGGGCCCACCTCTGGGAGAAATCCTTTGGGTTAAGTTATTCTGACGGAGGTGGGGCCATTCTCGATTCCCGTGCTTCGATTTTCAAAAGTCCTCTGATGCGCCGATAGAGTGACAGTCCGAGAGTGAACCTTCGACGCGTGGCTTTTTATGAATACGGCAGATGAAATCTTCGAGTGCGGATCTCATGCAATTGAAAGTTGTCGGTTCCCAATACGAAAGTTGTATCGGTTCCGCGCGCCCTATCAGAGCGCTGACTTTGGGTTTCTCGCCGTTCATCATGACAACGGTTCGCCTTGCGTAAGAACCTTGATCTCTTCGTCGAGGTGGCCCCAGGCCCACTCGTCATTGACGGGGTAGATTTTTGAAGAGTGCCTTTGATGTCACTGCGGTTTCCATACAAGCGTCGTGGAGGCTTATATAAGAAGGAAAGTGTGCACGGTTTGAGGACTCTTTACGCCTTCGATCATCTTTGTGCTTAGAGCCTCCCAAACTTCGCCTAACTTCCCTTCCTTTGCTCCACTTTGCTGCGATGGAGTTGGGTTTCCCCAAGAGCCGCCTCAAGAGCGATGATGATCGGAAAAAGGTTCGGACCTACATGGGGTGGTCCAGCAACTCCTTCAACCATTTGGTTTGCGCCGGCAAACTCCCATTCAAGAAGGAGCGCAATGGCAATATGGTGTACTTCACAGTATACGCCATGGTGGGGTTCATTCCACCTTTCTCTTATTTCCTTTTGATGCTGCTAGACTTTTATGGTCTGCAGCTATATCACCTTGGCCCCCATTCCCTTCTTCTCGTGGTGACATTCGTCCACTTTTGCGAGCACGAGAAATTGGAGCTACCCGAAGGTCTCCCCAATGTTGACACTGACGCTTGGAGTGTGGTTATGGTGCTGTCAGATGCCTTCAACCCTGTCTTGACCAGGATCCGCGAGTGCATGGAAGGTGGAGTGACCCCCCAGATGGTCTTCTGCAACTTCTTGGTCAACGGGTGGGCTCCACTAAAGAAGAGGGAGAAGCTCGCGTGGGCCCTCAACAGCATGATGGATGATGACCGGATTGAAACCGGTCTGAAATCCAACTTGGATGATGAATCCTTGGAGTTTCATATGAAGAAATTTTAGCATGGGATTAACGTCAATGGCGACGACTTGGTTCCACCAGCAGCCTTTCTCCCCCTGAACATGGAAGCACAGTTCAGCAAGGAGCTCCGGAGGAGCATGCCAGTGCTTGACGACCTTGGCGAGGTAGAGAGGCGTCCGACCACCAGATTGGCGATCCCCGGAGCTTCCGAAGGTGGTCCTGCCTCCGCCCCGAGCCGAAACACTAAAGACACATGCTAGGGCAAGAGCAAAAAGCCAGCTGAGCCCTCCACTCGGAAGAGGAAGTTGAAGCATGCTGACGGGAGGTCCATCAGACCTGCTCCTTCCACTACAGCACCTTCTCCCCGTCGGGGGAGGTCTTCTGAAACTACCCCTACCCCGGTGCAAGCGCCTTCAAGAGGCGTCAGCCCCAGGCAATCGACCTGGGCCTCAGTGCTGGCTAAAGGCTCCAGTCTGGGAGTTCTTCCTGACCCAAAGAAGATCTGACCGAAAGAACTCTGTCTACTGCGAGTGGTCCTCAACTGACATCCAAAGCAGTTGTCTCACCAGATTTGGTGGGCTCTAGCTCCGAGACCCAGAAGAAGAGGTTCTGAGGCGACTGGGGGGCAGCATCCCTAGGTAAACATTGTTTGCTCGCCCTGATGTGCCAATCTTGTTCTTGACATATTTTTAATCTTCTCTTCCTTTATTTCTAGTGTATCAAAGAATGGGCCGGGAGCTTCATGTAAGACCTATGTGTGCTGAATACATTGGCTTGTAGTAAATACACTTGGCTTTGATGATAAAAGTTTTAAATATCACCAAAACACCTTTTTATCAAGGTCCGACTCTAGCTCCGAGTTACAGCAAGGTCCGACGATAGGTCCGGCTTGCTTTGGGTAGCTCCGGCTACGTTAGACGATAGGTCCGGCTTGCTTTGGGTAGCTCCGGCTACGTTAGATGCTAGGTCCGGCTTCTTGGTAAGGTCTGACCAGCTTTAGTTAGCTCCGGTGAGCTTTATGTTTAGCTCCGGCATGTCTTAGATAGCTCCGGCATATATCTGATAGCTCCGACATGTTTTTGCTAAGCTCCGACTTACTTTGTCTAGCTCCGGTTTTGGGTTGACTAGTTCCGACTAGTTTTGATAAGCTCCGGATCCAGGATCTACTAGTTTTGGTAAGCTCCGGATCCAGGATCTACTAGTTTTGGTAAGCTCCGACGCTAGGTTCTACTAGCTTTTGTTAGCTCCGGCTCAAGCTCCGGGTTGCTCTGGCAAGGTCCGGAACTTGACTGCAGTGTTTCTTATTAGCTCCGGCTCAAGCTCCGGGTTGCTCTGGCAAGGTCCGGAACTTGACCAAAGTGTTTCTGTTTTTCATTTGCAATGATTCGTACTTGCTTTACTTGTTAGGAAAGATTGCTTAGTATTCATTTGCTAAGTTTTTGGTGCGTTTTGGATGATATGGTTGATATCGTTTTCTACTGTGGTTTTGCAACATGCTTATGTGAGGTTCTCACGTAAGGTGTTGTGTTCGGAACTAACGTGAGTCAAGTCGAGGACTTGGGCTCGTATGGATTGTTTGTTTATTCATGTGCAGGTGTTGCTTGACTTCAAGTCATGGCTGGTGACGGGATCCATTGGACTAGTCTCAGGAGGAGATGAGGTTCCAACAACCAAGTTCGGGAGGAACTGTGGTTGAGCGGGTCAGGAGGTCGCGCAGGATGATTGAATCAAGGGCAGTGCATATGAAGGTCGAAGGAAGGTGTTCGCACGTATGCATGAGGTGCATGACGTGGCAATATGCTTCTAGAGACGGATTATGGAAGGAAGATCTGATTGGAAGAATCGGATCGTATCGGTTGAAGACTTTGGCTGCGGCAGAGTTGGTTATGACTCGGTATGGGAAGTATCGAGTTGGTTATGTTAGGATTTCGTGTGTCTCACGAAATTGGGTTGTTTAGGAATGTGGGATACGTTCCTAAGGTGTTTGGAAGTCTTAAGATTGCTTCTATCTGCGTATAGAAGAATCTTGAGCAGTTATGGTAAGTTCCGATTGTGATCGGATTAGGATTAGAGTCCTAGTTGTCTTGGGATGGCCTAAGGGCTGGTTATATAAGCAAGGGAAGGCCAAAGCTCGTGTGTGACGACTTTGGGGCTGTTCCTCTTGTGTTCTATTGAATAAAATTCATAGTTTGAAGGAACTTTTGTGCCTTGTTCGTCCGACTTGTTCCAGACAAGTTTTACTCGTCGAGTTTCTGGACAGCACTACCTTTCGACGGTGGTTTTAGCATAACTCGAGTTTTACTGATCCAATTGACGTGATTCTTTTTCGGTTGTCTTCACAACTTGATTAACTATCATCTGCCAAAATTTCACGGTCATTGGATTTGTGGTTTTTGTGCTACACGAGTTTCTTTTCAGCATTCCAGAAACTGTTTTTCTCGAGTAGGTCAGATTGACCAGTGTTTGATCTTTTGATCATAACTTGAGTTGTTCTCAACGGATTTGAGTAATTCTTTTTGTATTGTCTTCGTGACTTGATTCTCTCTGATATCTATCACTTTTGTCACGGTGAAACACGTTTAGATTAGTCTCATACACGATTTATTTAACAGATCGTTTTTCTACCAAAGGGATTAGGGTTTTATTGTTTCCGCTGCGTAAGATTTTTAAATCTACCATTCACCCCCCCCCCTCTGGTAGCTTTTCACGTGCTCTTCGATCCTACAATTGGTATCAGAGCCAGGTTGCTCTAATCTTTGTGATTTGCACGTGTTTTTGACTAATCATCATGGAGAAGTACTCCGCCAAACCTTGTGTGTTTGCTGGTATTGATTTTCAGGTTTGGAAGGCACGCATGGAGGCTTTTATCCAGGCACAAGGCTTTGCAATATGGGAGAAGGTGTATAAGCCTTATGAAGTGCCACCCAATGATCAAGTCACGGCCACGAACCTCCGGGACGTCGACAACAACAACAAAGCCCGAAACTTGATCATCCAAGGACTCACTCAAAGCGACTTTGATCGTGTCGCACACCTCCGGTCAGCATACGACGTTTGGAGAGCTCTCTGTGATTATCATGAAGGCTCCAACACAATCAAGGAGGTAAAACAAGATATGTTCAAAAAGGAGTATATGCGTTTTGAGATGCAACCAGGTGAGTCTATCGATGACCTCTTTGCTCGTTTCAATAAAATTCTCAGCAACTTACGTAGTGTCAATGTAAATTTTTCTGATGCTGAGAATGCTAGACAACTTCTTAGTGCATTAGACATGACAATTTGGGAGATGAAAGTAACATCTATTCGTGAATCAACTGTCATGAGTTCTCTTACATTAGATGTACTTTATTCTAAACTAAAAACTCATGAAATTGACATCCTAGCACGTAAGAACCCAAACAAGTCTATTGCATTTGTCTCACAACGTGATATGTCTAGCTCCGGCCAATCATCATCCTGCAATACTCTTGCCTTGTTGTCCTCACTAACCCTGGAACAGATCGAAGAATTTCCAGAAGAGGAGTTAGCACTCATCTCTACTAGATTCTCAAAAGCATTGCAAAATGTGAGAACTAGAAGGAGAGGAAGCTCCGGACCTCAACGCTGTTTTGAATGTGGTAAAACAGGACACTTTCGTACAGAATGCCCTAACCTTTCAGGTCCGACCACCCGGGAAGAAAAACAAAGCAAGATCCGGACCTCCTCTGGAAATTCCAACAAGAAAAAGAAGGGTACCATAGGACGCAAGATGATCAACAGCTTCATCACCGCACTTCAAGAGCTCAGTTCAAGTGACATTGATTTTGAAAGTGATGAAGAGAATGATGATTTAGCCAACTTATGCTTCATGGCGAGCAAAGCAAGATCAAGATCAAGTCAGGAGGAAGCAGAACACAATAGTGACGATGATGAGGTATGTTCTACCTGCAATGAAATGTGTGATGCTATTTCCCGTGCAACTATTATTGTCAAGAAAAAGGACAAAAAGCTTAGGGATAGTGCTGCTAAAATTGAATCACTAGAATCTGAAATTAACCGTTTAAAAACTTTGATTCCTAGTGATGATGCATGTCCCTCATGTGACTTGATCTATGAACAATTGTCCTCTCTAAGAAGTGCACATTCTTCCACTCTAGACAGACTTGATGAAGAAATTGAAAAGAACAAAAAACTTGCTGCACTTAATGATAAAAACTTAAAAGATGCTTCTTGTTCTACAGATGATTTGCATTGTTCTGCATGTGAAAATCTTGATAAGAAACTAAAAGATGCAATGAATGAAATTTCCATTCTGAACAATGTTTTACGATCTCATGAAGTTAAAAATTGTTCCAATTGCAAACTAAAAGGAAAAACTTCATGTGCAAACTGCCTAGACTTGTCTAAGAAACTTGATGACATGAATAGGACACTAGGTCGGTTTTGTAATGGGAATAAGAATCTAAACTTGCTGCTGAATTCTTCAAAGTCTAGCAAAGATAAAACTGGTTTAGGTTTTGATTCTCATGTTCATGCTAAGGCACATCCACCTAAAATTGTAAGGTCATTAGGAAGTGGTTTGATTCAAACAGTTCCTAAACAAAATAGAGTGGTTTTCAAATCTGCAGGAGTGATGCCTCATTCCGTTTCAAATAAAAATGTTGCTTGCTCTTCTAGACATGAACACAAAGTTAAATTTCATTGTACCTTCTGTGGTAGAGATGGTCATGTCATAGATTTTTGTTATAGACTAGCTAAACAACAGAAAAAGGAAAGAAAAATTGCTAGATCTTATAACTTTCATGCAATTAGAAAAACACAACCTGCTTTAGTGAGTCAGAAATTTGAAAAGGTAGCTTCCAGATCTTCTGGTAAGGAATCCGCAAAGGCAGCTCCGATAGTTCTGATAGCTCCGAGAGCTCCCGGATCTTGTGTTGTTCCCTCCGGAGCTTCAGTTTTTGCCTCCGGACCTTCTGCTTTTACCTCCGGAGCTACTGGTTTTCACTCTAAACAAGTAACAACTGTTAGGAAAAGAAAACCTCAATCTTTGACTCATAAACCTGCTGTTTTGTCTCAGCTTTCGCGTGTTTTTCCTGCTGCACGTCGCGTGACTCAGTACTGGATTCCTAAATGCCTTTTGACTAACCCCAGTACTGAGTCATCGACGAATGGTGCTTCTATGTAGGTTACACGCTTGAGGAAGGAGAATATTTGGATTGTGGATTCAGGTTGCTCACGCCACATGACCGGTAACAAAGATTGGTTCTCCTCCCTCACCTTTGTGTCACGTGTAGAGAATGTTACTTTTGCCGATAATTCTTCAACTCCTATAATTGCTAAGGGTTCGGTTAGAGTAAATGATCACTACACTTTGAAGGATGTGGCACTTGTCAAAAATTTGAAATATAACTTGCTTTCTGTTTCACAATTGCTAGATGAAAATCTAGAAATTACTTTCAATAAAAACTGCTGCAAAGTTGTAGATTCAAATAGTGAGCTTATTTTTAACATGTCTCGGTTTGGAAGAGTTTTTAAAGCTGATTTTGATATGTCTTCTTCTAAGCATAGGTGTCTAGTTGCTAATGATTCAAAGGACTTATATTTTTGGCATCGTAGACTTGGTCACGTAGGCTTTGATCACCTTATGCGTGTCAGTGCTCTTGATCGCATACGTGGGCTGCCTAAGCTAAAAGGGGACAAAGAAATTGTGTGCTCTTCTTGTAGACATGCTAAGATGGTTGCAGGTTCACATACTCCTCTCACAATGATAATGACAACTGAACCATGTCAACTTTTGCATCTTGACACCGTAGGACCTTCACGTGTTCAATCCTTCGGAGGTAAATGGTATGCTCTTGTTATTGTTGATGATTATTCTAGATATTCTTGGGTGTATTTTATGGCGTCTAAGAATGAAGTCTTTAGTCACTTTAGAACTTTATTTCTTAGATTATCAATTGATCACCCAGGATCATTAAAAGCAATTAGAAGTGATAATGGAACTGAATTTAAAAATCAATTCTTTGATCACTTTTGTGCTGAAAATAGAATAGATCATCAATTTTCTTCACCATATGTACCTCAACAAAACGGTGTTGTAGAAAGAAAGAACAGAACCCTAGTTGAGATGGCTAGGACTATGCTTGATGAATATCAAACCCCTAGGAAATTTTGGGCTGATGCATTAGCAACTGCTTGTTATGTCTCAAATCGTGTTTTCTTGCGTACTAAGCTAGGTAAAACACCATATGAGCTCCGGTTTGGACATAGGCCTAGTGTTACACACTTTCGGGTCTTTGGTTGCAAATGCTTTGTTAAGAAACATGGTAATCTTGATAAATTTGAACCTAGATCCAATGATGGCATGTTTCTTGGTTATCCATCTCATACTAGAGGCTACCGTGTTCTTTTACTTGACACTAACAAAATTGTGGAGACTTGTGAAGTGTCTTTTGATGAAGCTAGTCCAGGTACTAGCTCCGGTGTTGCAGGACCAGATTCATATTCTCAGGGGGAGGGTATTTTCGAAGATGAAGAAGAGCCGGTGATACTGCCTGGTAGTTCCGAAGTTGACACGTGTCCAACTCCGGACATTGAACAAGCTCCGGCTGTCACCTCTGCTGGTCCTGATCATCCACAAATCACAAGCTCATCAATCTACAATGAACCTAATGAAAAAGAAGCTTGTGAGACATCTGTTCCCCTACGTTTTTACAAAGATCATCCCCCACAACAGATGATTGGAAGCTTGCATGAACGAGTCACACGGTCCAGGTTTTGCGATCCAAACTCTCATGCTCATTCTGCTTTTGTTGCCTCTTTTGAACCTAAAGATATATCACACGCACTCACTAATGAATCTTGGATTATTGCCATGCAAGAAGAGTTAGAAAATTTTGAAAGAAATAATGTTTGGAAACTTGTACCTCCACCTCAAGGCCACACTTTAATTGGAACTAAATGGGTATATAAAAATAAACAAAGTGAGGATGGGGTTGTGATTAGGAATAAGGCTAGGTTGGTTGCTCAAGGTTTCACTCAAGTTGAAGGTCTAGATTTTGATGAAACTTTTGCTCCTGTCGCTAGATTAGAAGCCATAAGAATTTTGTTAGCTTTCGCAGCATCTAAAGGTTTTAAGCTATATCAAATGGATGTTAAAAGTGCTTTTCTTAATGGCTACATAGATGAGGAGGTTTATGTCAAACAACCACCAGGTTTTGAAAATCCAGATTTTCCTAATCATGTTTACAAACTGTCCAAAGCCTTATATGGTCTCAAACAAGCCCCTAGAGCATGGTATGATAGGTTAAAAACATTCTTACTTGAAAAGGGGTTTACAATGGGAAAGGTTGATAAAACTCTTTTTGTGCTTAATCATGGCAATGACTCATTATTCGTTCAAGTGTATGTGGATGATATTATCTTTGGTTGTGCTTCTCATGATCTTGTGTCCAAGTTTTCAGCAATGATGAGTTCTGAATTTGAAATGAGTATGATGGGTGAACTCACTTACTTTTTGGGGCTGCAAATCAAGCAAACCAAGGAGGGTACCTTTGTGCATCAAACAAAGTATACCAAAGATCTCCTAAGGCGCTTCAACATGGACAAAAGCAAGCCTCTTCGGACACCAATGGGAACAGCAACAACACTTGAACTTGATGAAGATGGTGAATCCGTGGATCAAAAAGAATATAGAAGTATGATCGGATCACTTTTGTACCTTACAGCATCAAGACCGGACATACAATTCAGCGTATGTCTTTGTGCACGGTTTCAAGCCTCCCCACGTGTTTCACATCGTCAAGCTGTCAAAAGGATTCTCAGGTACTTACATGGAACTCAAGAATTTGGCATTTTTCTTCCTTCTTCCTCAATCATTTCTTTGAAAGCTTTTTCGGATGCTGATTTTGGGGGTTGTAGGATTGATAGGAAAAGTACTTCCAGTGCTTGTCATTTTCTTGGTAATTCTCTTGTTGCTTGGTCCTCTAGAAAACAAAGTTCAGTCGCACAATCCACAGCCGAATCTGAGTATGTAGCTGCTGCTAGTGCTTGTTCACAAATTCTTTGGATTGTTCAAACACTTAAGGACTATGGGGTTGATCTAGATAGTGTTCCACTGTTCTGTGATAACACTAGTGCTATTTGCATTGCTAAAAACCCCGTGCAACATTCTAGAACTAAGCACATTGACATTAGGTATCACTTTCTCCGTGATAATGTTGAAAAAGGAAACATTGTGCTTCACCATGTAGATACCGAACAACAATTGGCTGACATTTTTACAAAACCTTTGGATTTCACTCGTTTTTGTTACATTCGTAGTGAAATAGGGGTTATGCATCCTCATGGCTTAAATTGAGGGGGAGTTTTTGAAACTTAGGAAGTCTATGTGTGAATCTGAAATTAAAATAATATGAGCATATTATTTCATACATATATGACGTTGTGATTTCTCTTACATGCTGAAAGTTCTTACTACATTACTCGTGTTATACTTTTTGTAGTTTTTGCCATGTCTAGTAATTGGAATAATTACTTACACTAAATCTGGTCATGGTCGAACTTTCTTGCTGTTTTGAACTTGTTGCATGCTCACAAATGCTTTTAATTATTAAGAATTTATCAAGTAATCAACTCACATGTTGAGTTTTTATGAACAAATATAAATTGAGAAAAGATCAAGAGAATATGCATGCATCGCACTTCTTCTTTTGAGATGGCTTGTCATTGCACTTAGATATGAACTTGGAAGAAGTTGTGTATGACTAAAACCATGTCCTTAAGCTTCTGATTGTCAAGTGACATAGGCTTGGCTTGGTTGGTTAGAATAAGGCAGTTGCGCATATAATCTCTTGCAAATATCATATGATCTAGATTTATGCTTTGAAAATAATAAAATGCAGCAACTAGTGTCATGCTTTCAGGTTTTAAAATAGTTAAGTTTGTGAGATCATGACCTGCTAAAATTGAAAATCACACTTGCTCTCTAGCATGGCTTACACTACCTTATGTATTTCATTGATGTGATAATGTAAGGTACTTGATAGTATGACTTGGATGAGCTTTGTTTATATGTATATGTTATAATATGCTCATAACAACTAAAGAGGGAGAGATAATTTGTTTATATCTCATCACAATTAAAATTTCTCTTTTATCTTGCTGAATACATTGTCAAAGGGGGAGAGATTAATCACATTAAAAAAAAGAGAGATAATAAAGGGGGAGACATTTTCACTTTCAAAAGAGGGAGAGATTTTCATTTACGTTTGTTTTACAAAAGGGGAGAAATTGTTTTCAAAACTTTTATTTGAATAAGCCAATGTTCGGAATTTTAAATGGTGTTGCCAATGCATTCATCAAGGGGGAGATTGTAAGACCTATGTGTGCTGAATACATTGGCTTGTAGTAAATACACTTGGCTTTGATGATAAAAGTTTTAAATATCACCAAAACACCTTTTTATCAAGGTCCGACTCTAGCTCCGAGTTACAGCAAGGTCCGACGATAGGTCCGGCTTGCTTTGGGTAGCTCCGGCTACGTTAGACGATAGGTCCGGCTTGCTTTGGGTAGCTCCGGCTACGTTAGATGCTAGGTCCGGCTTCTTGGTAAGGTCTGACCAGCTTTAGTTAGCTCCGGTGAGCTTTATGTTTAGCTCCGGCATGTCTTAGATAGCTCCGGCATATATCTGATAGCTCCGACATGTTTTTGCTAAGCTCCGACTTACTTTGTCTAGCTCCGGTTTTGGGTTGACTAGTTCCGACTAGTTTTGATAAGCTCCGGATCCAGGATCTACTAGTTTTGGTAAGCTCCGGATCCAGGATCTACTAGTTTTGGTAAGCTCCGACGCTAGGTTCTACTAGCTTTTGTTAGCTCCGGCTCAAGCTCCGGGTTGCTCTGGCAAGGTCCGGAACTTGACTGCAGTGTTTCTTATTAGCTCCGGCTCAAGCTCCGGGTTGCTCTGGCAAGGTCCGGAACTTGACCAAAGTGTTTCTGTTTTTCATTTGCAATGATTCGTACTTGCTTTACTTGTTAGGAAAGATTGCTTAGTATTCATTTGCTAAGTTTTTGGTGCGTTTTGGATGATATGGTTGATATCGTTTTCTACTGTGGTTTTGCAACATGCTTATGTGAGGTTCTCACGTAAGGTGTTGTGTTCGGAACTAACGTGAGTCAAGTCGAGGACTTGGGCTCGTATGGATTGTTTGTTTATTCATGTGCAGGTGTTGCTTGACTTCAAGTCATGGCTGGTGACGGGATCCATTGGACTAGTCTCAGGAGGAGATGAGGTTCCAACAACCAAGTTCGGGAGGAACTGTGGTTGAGCGGGTCAGGAGGTCGCGCAGGATGATTGAATCAAGGGCAGTGCATATGAAGGTCGAAGGAAGGTGTTCGCACGTATGCATGAGGTGCATGACGTGGCAATATGCTTCTAGAGACGGATTATGGAAGGAAGATCTGATTGGAAGAATCGGATCGTATCGGTTGAAGACTTTGGCTGCGGCAGAGTTGGTTATGACTCGGTATGGGAAGTATCGAGTTGGTTATGTTAGGATTTCGTGTGTCTCACGAAATTGGGTTGTTTAGGAATGTGGGATACGTTCCTAAGGTGTTTGGAAGTCTTAAGATTGCTTCTATCTGCGTATAGAAGAATCTTGAGCAGTTATGGTAAGTTCCGATTGTGATCGGATTAGGATTAGAGTCCTAGTTGTCTTGGGATGGCCTAAGGGCTGGTTATATAAGCAAGGGAAGGCCAAAGCTCGTGTGTGACGACTTTGGGGCTGTTCCTCTTGTGTTCTATTGAATAAAATTCATAGTTTGAAGGAACTTTTGTGCCTTGTTCGTCCGACTTGTTCCAGACAAGTTTTACTCGTCGAGTTTCTGGACAGCACTACCTTTCGACGGTGGTTTTAGCATAACTCGAGTTTTACTGATCCAATTGACGTGATTCTTTTTCGGTTGTCTTCACAACTTGATTAACTATCATCTGCCAAAATTTCACGGTCATTGGATTTGTGGTTTTTGTGCTACACGAGTTTCTTTTCAGCATTCCAGAAACTGTTTTTCTCGAGTAGGTCAGATTGACCAGTGTTTGATCTTTTGATCATAACTTGAGTTGTTCTCAACGGATTTGAGTAATTCTTTTTGTATTGTCTTCGTGACTTGATTCTCTCTGATATCTATCACTTTTGTCACGGTGAAACACGTTTAGATTAGTCTCATACACGATTTATTTAACAGATCGTTTTTCTACCAAAGGGATTAGGGTTTTATTGTTTCCGCTGCGTAAGATTTTTAAATCTACCATTCACCCCCCCCCTCTGGTAGCTTTTCACGTGCTCTTCGATCCTACACTTCAGCACCTGTTGCAGCAGCCAAGGCTACGCCTGCCGAAGCTCCGGCTTCAAGCGTTGAGCCTGCTCGTCAAGCGGAGGTGGAAGTTGCGACAGCTCCGACGCCAGCTGTCGTGAGCATGGACTCGGAGTCCTCACCCGAACCTCATGTGGTAGCGTCGGGCCACAGGAGAGAAGTTGAAGATGTACCCCTGGCGGTGGAGGCTGATGCTCTAGCACCTGCAATGCCAGAAGTTCCGGCTTTCGAGCTGAAAGTTGTCGAAGCCCTGGCTGTTGAGCCAGGAGTAGTTGAAGCCCCGGCCATTGAGCCGGAAGTAGCCCAGGCTCCGGTCCTTATGTCAGAAGTAGTTGAAAGTCCGGTGGTTGAACCGGAGGTAGTCACTGTGCCGGAGCCTGAGCCAGCGGTGGTTGAGGCCCCAATCGATGCCCCAACTGATGCTCCAGAGGTGGTGGTCCCGGAGGTACCTGGGCTGGAGCCAGAGCAACCTAAAGAACTAGCGACAGGTCCTTCGACTTTGGAGCCGTCAACTGAAGACCCTGAGGTGGCGCCTTCAACTGCTCCGGAGGTGGAAGTTCCCCTAGTGGGTTCTTCTGCTGCCGCTTAAGGGTTCCGGCCCTAGCGCTGCAGGAGTCCAAGGGACCACTATTGTAGAGTGGGACCCAATTTTTGTGATGGAAAATCCTTTGGAGCCTGTAGAAATTGTCCCAGCAGGCCCAAAACCTATCTCTCTGGCGTTGTCTATAGACAATGCCTGTTCAAGTCTCCGACAGGTCCAGCTTGCCTTTGATCATGAGAGCAAAGCCTTCGAGGAGGAGTGCCACACCTTGAGACGGTGGCAGAATAGACTCCATTTTGAGACCAGGCTTGCCCAAATGAGGTTGGCTGACCAGAAGGAGTGGATTAAGAGGGAGAAAGCTTGGATAGAATATTGGGATCAGTTTATGGAAGAGAAGGAAGCCGCCATTCGGGCGCTCGATGCTAACTCCAGGGAAATCCTGAAGCATACCAAGGAGAGACGTGACACTGCTGACGAGCGTCACGAGAAACTCACTAAATTCAATGAGATTCTCCTGAAGTGTTAGCGGACCTGCAGGCGAGGGAGGAAAAACTCCTGGAGCAGTAGGAGGATGTGGTGAGGAGAGAGGCGGAGGTCACCCAGAAGTTGACTCTTGGTGAGCAAAATTTGGCAGATTGCAGCAAAAAGTTGTATCTATGGAAGGAGGAAGAGAGGAAGAAGAACTGGAAGGTGGGGCAAGAGCTCTCAAAAAGAGAGTCTGACGTTGCCGCTAGGGAGGAGAGAGTTAAAGGCAGGAGAAAGACCTTGCTGAAAGGTGGAACCGCATCCACCTTCGACAGACAGAGCTGGCCGACCGGGAAAAGTAAGTGGCTGAGAGCATGCAGCAGCATGCTAAGTTGGTTGAGCACCTTGCCCGTGAAGGTTCGGAGCTTGCGGCTACCCGGAAGTCACTGGAGGAGTTGCGGAGCCTAAAGGAAACTGAAGCCATTCAAGTGTGGGACTTCTTAGGGCGGGCGAATGATGCGCTGACACCGCTGGGCTTCAGTCCTGTACGTCCAGACAACCCGAAACCGGACTTGGACTGAGCGCTGGTGGCCCTCAACAGTGCTGACAGCAAACTTGACGCAATGGGAGACGTCATCACAGATCAGCTAGAGACAGAGGGGAAGTCTTTGCCTACAAACGTCGCAGAATACATGCTGACGTGTTATGTGAGCCGAGATCCTCAATTCCCACTGGACCCGGTGCTTGAAGTTCCCATCGCTGAAGAGGAAGACGTCGCCAATGCCAGCGTCCAAGAAGTTGCCCAAAAAGTAGCTTCATTCTTTCGCAGGTCTTAGGTTATCCAATATCTTAGGACTTTCTTTCTTTTGCCTTCGGTTGTACTCTCCCCATTTTGTAATCCAGTATCTCAAATTAATGAAATCCTCCTTTCTACCTTCAATTTCACTTTGTCTTCAATATACTGTGCCATATCTTGTTGGCCCCCTGGTACATGTGTACAATTGAAGTGTGTACATGTACCAAAGGTTGTTGCAGTACGTTGACAACTTGAATGCTTCACACTTGTAGATTTTAGGTCCGAAGTCTTAAATTTTGAGGTGTCGAAAACAGGCCCCCTGACATGGTCGGAGCTTGGTAGCTCCTATGTCTTCCACTGTCAACATATTAGACGTTGAAGGCGAACCCCTCTCAGAGGATGTCGGAGCTTAGTAGCTCCGGCTTCATCCACCATCGCTATGAATTTTTTCTTTTCCTGCACATTAAAGGCAAGAGAAAAAGTAAAATTCGTCCTCTTGTCTATAAATTGGTTGTGACTTATCGTTCTTATTTGGACTTTAGATCCAAAAAAACTCAACATGATAACGAGCATTTTGATATAACCTTTCTAGATTTGCATGCCTTTTTAGTACTCACCCTACTGAGGCTTGTCGGGTTGTGGGTAGAGCGGCGTACATAGGGTGCAGGACCAGGCTAAGCCGATAGCACACTCCGGACCTATGTTGGCTTGGCGTTCAGGCAAGTAGACTATGTAGCAATGTTAAGATCCAAAAAGACTATCAATAAGGCTTGTAATGCATGTGAACTACTTGGAACAAAACTCAAAAAGATTTGCACAACTTTATTATAGACAAGTGGGGTAAAAATAATTTGATATATTGAGCCTTACACAAAAGGTAAATGTACGTGGAGTCTGTTTTCACACAACAATGTCTTTCATTATAGGTCCAGATTACAGGGGAGACAATGACACACTTAGGGTGCTGGACCAAGCTAAATGTACTATACATCTTGTGCTAGCCCAGAGCAAGCAGTTAGACTTTTAGTGCTGTGACTGTCTCAAGTGTTACATGAACTTCCCGGACCCTTCCGGAAGGGTCCGGATGTTCTCCCGGAGGACTTGCCTGTCTCTTTATAATGACTCTACAACATGCATTGTATGTAATTACAGACTCATCTCCGTGATTCTAAGCATAAAACTTACGGAGGTGCTCGATGTTCCAAGGATTGGGAAGCGGGGTCCCATCCTCTATTTCCAAGCAAACGCATCCTGGTCGAGATACTTTAATTACTCGGAAGGGACCCTCCTGGTTGGGGGAAAGTTTGTTCATCCCTTTACGGCTTAGTATCTTCCAAAGCACCAGGTCACCTTCTTCATACTGTCGATCACGCACATGCCTTTGATGATAGCGCTGGAGCGCTTGGCGATAATGTGCATTTCGAACAGCTGCTTGGCCCCTTCCCTCGTCGACAAGGTCAAAGTCTTCACGTTAGAGCTGGTCCTACGTGGCTTCTTCGAGGGTTCGGACCCGTATGGACCCCAAGGTGATCTTCGAAGGAAGGACTGCTTCAGCTCCGTACACCAGGAAGAATGGAGTCTCCCCAGTTGATCGGTTGGGTGTTGTCCTGTTTGCCCATAATGTGGACAGATGTCCTCAATCCAATTAGCTCCTTGCTTCTTCAAGCGCTCATATGTGCGCGTATTGAGACCTTTTAAGATTTCTACATTTGCTCTCTCGGCTTGGCCATTGCTTGCTGGATGAGCTACTGAGGTGTAGCTAAGTTGGATGCCGAGGTCTTCGCAATATTCTTGGAATGCAGCACTTGTAAATTGAGTTCTGTTGTCACTTATGACTTTGTTTGGAACTCCAAATCTGCATATAATGGACTTCAAGAACTTAATTGCTAATTTTTTGTTGATTGTTACTACTGGAGTTGCTTCCGGCCACTTGGTGAACTTGTTGATGGCGATATACAGGAAAACCTCCGACGGCTTTTGGGAAAGGTCCCAAGATGTCCATGCCCCACATAGCGAATGGCCATGTAGGAGGTATCATTTGTAGTGATTGAGCGGTGTGTGAATCTGTTTTGCATGGAATTGACACACTTTACATTTTTTCACTAGCTTAATCGCATCCTGAAGTGTTGTAGGCTAGTAAAAACCATGCCGGAAGGCTTTACCGACCAGCGTGCGAGAAGAAGCATGGTTCCCGTACTCGCCTCCATGGATGTCCGCGAGGAGCTCGCGGCCTTCTTCCCTTGCAATCCACCGCATTAGGATGCCAATTGCACTGCGTCGGTAGAGATCCCCTTCTACCAATGTGTATCTTTTAGCCAATCTGACAATCCGGTCAGCGGATACACTGTCTTCAGGAAGGATATTGTCTTTCAAGTAGCTCCAGATCTCCGAGATCCATGCATCAGAGCTAACTTGAGCTTCTGAGTCTTGCGTGCTGGGTTGCTTGGAGCTTTCGACAGCACCTACGACCCTTGGTGGACGCCATGGTAGTAGGGCCATGGGACCACCAGCTTCGAGGGGCTTGTCTCGCCCCCTTCGCTCAGTTCGACAGGCTGAGCTGTTGGTTTTGACAACCTCCGAACAATGATTCTGTCAGGAGCTGGAGCTCCGATTGAGGCTTTCGTCGAGAGTTCATCGGCTTCAGAGTTGTGAAGACGCTGAACATGATGGAGATCCTGGACTTTGAAGTCATTCTGAAGCCTCTGGACTTCAAGGAGATAAGCAGCTAATTGAGAATTGTTCCAGGAACATTAACCTTTCACTTGTTTGATGTTGAGTTGTGAATCTCCCTTTACCAACAGTTGTTTGACACCATAAGATAGTGCCACCTTGAGTCCATGGATGAGGGCTTCATACTCTGCCATATTGTTGGTTGCCTTGAAATCAATGTGTACCGTGTACTTGACTTTCTCTCCGGTTGGAGCCAGGAGAAGGATTCCAACTCCGGCCCCCTGCTTCTGCACGGAGCCGTCGAAGTAGAGGGTCCAGTGAGGCTCTGTGAATACCGGAACTTTGAGTTCTGGTTTCTGCTCACTGTGGCCCCCAGGGTTTGATGGAGAGGGGGTCCACTTCGCCACAAAGTCAGCAAAGGCTTGAATTTTAATTGTTTGTCTTGACACAAATTCTAGATCAAATTCGGCGAGTTCCGCTGCCCACTTTGCAATGTTCCTAGTAGAACTAGGGTTATGCAAAATGGCACGTAGTGGAAAAGAAGTTACCACTAATATTTTGTGGGCTTGGAAGTAGTGACAAAGCTTCCTTGAGGCAATAAGAACTGCGTAAAGCAGTTTATGCACCTCAATGTATCTTGTATTGGCGTCGTGGAGTACTTCACTGATGACGTACACAGGGTGTTGGATGGTCCGGACCCTTTCAGAAGGACCCGGAGCTTCCTCTCCACTGACCCGGACCTTGCTGGAAGGTCCCGGACCTTCAGGTTGTGCTTCGTGGACCCTCCCAGAGGGGTCCTGAACTCTTTCTTGTTCAACTCGGATCTCACTTGGAGGATCCAGATTATCTTGGTGCGCAGCTTGTCGAAGACGGCTTGTAAGTTGTCAAGGAGTGACTCCTTGTTTTTGATATTTACGATGATGTCATCAACATACGCCTCCACCAAGTCTCTAATAGCTCTCTAAATGTTTTGTACATAGCATGTACAAATGTTGAAGCAACATTTCTAAGACCAAATGGCATGGCAGTATAACAGTACAATCCATCTACTGTTATGAAGGCAGTATGCTCTTCATCTTCCTTAGACATTTGGATTTGATGATATCCAGAATATGCATCTAAGAAACACAGTGGCTCACACCCAGAGGTGGAGTCCACTATCTGGTCTATTCTAGGTAGTGGAAATGGATCTTTTGGACATGCCTTATTTAAGGTGGTGCCACTGGCCTCGGGTACAACAACTGTGTTTGCCAACCATTTTGGATGGAATACTTCCCGGATGAATCCAGCTTCAAGCAACTTCTTGATTTCCTAAAGGATGAAGTTTTGTCGCTCGATTGATTGCTTCTGGGGCTTCTGGTGTACAGGTCGTGCGTCCGGGTATATCTTCAAATTGAGCTCAATCACCTCCCTAGGGATCCCAGGCATTTGTGACGGTTGCCAGGCAAACATGTCGACATTAGCCTGGAGGAAATTGATGAGTGCGAGTTCCTATTTGTTGTTCAGACCTCCCAATATACGGGTAGTCTGAGCAGCATTGGAACCAATTTGGATGACTTTGACGGGAATGTCGGCGTCACCGCTTGGTTGCACACGAGGTGCAGTGGTGGAACCATTGTGACGAATGCTTGGAGGATTCGGAGCTGGCTCCTTGCCGGATGCTTCCTCTTGTTTTATGTTAAGCGCATAGAGTTCCTCCAATGCAGTAACTCCTGCGGTACAATCTCTGCGGATCCGTAGGATGCCCGTGGGTGTTGGCATCTTCAACACCAAATAACCATAATGGGCAGCAGCCATAAACTTGTATAGAGCTGGCCTGTCCAGAATGGCATTCAAAGGCAGACTGATCTGCGCGACATCGAAGACCAGTTTTTCAGTTCTGTAGTTCCCCCGGGTCCCAGAGGTCACTGGGAGTGTGATGGAACCGAGAGGAGCAATGGTTCCCGGACCTACTCCAGAGAACGGTCAGGATGGGCGAAGGTCCAAAGGCCTGAGCTGAAGCTTAACAACAGCTTTGAAGCTTATGAGGTTTAGCCAGGAACCACCGTCCACCATTACATGATGAATTTGAATATTGTTAATGGTGGGTGACACCATCAACGGTAGTTGACCAACCCCGATCATGTTTCTGGGGTAGTCAGAAGCATCGAAAATGATTGGTGTATCCATCCACTTCCGATGTGGTTCCGCCTTAGCAGCGGGAGCTACCATGGCCATGTCCCGCTGCATTGTATTGAGGATGCGGTGAGAGGTGATGTCCCAAGAACCACCATAGATGGTGTTCAAGGTCTTCCGACGTTCATTGTCAGAGACGTTAGAATCGTCGTCGACAGTGTTGTAAACAGCTTTCAATACCTTTTTGGGGTCCTGGAAACCTAGATCCTTCTCAGTTGGAGCTTCGTCGAATTTTTTGTTTTCCTTCCCTTTGACGGAAAGGAGCTTCTTCCCGGCGCTTGTTGTAGCGCTCGGCAAGGTTCTGAACCGCCCGAAATTCTTCAAAGTTGTTTCAGTTCATCTTGTGAATCGGACACCATGCTTTGGAACTATTGCCGTCCTCTGCTGAAGGACGAGGTCGCTTCTCGGGATGTGGCCCCCGGCTTTCAGGAGTTGTGGCAGCAGCAGCTGGAGTGTCGGCCGACGGCATCTTTTTGCCGTTGGGCTTCTTCTTCTTATTTTTTTACACTACCAGAGGTAGCGGCTTCAGTTTTGGAGGACTTCTAGTTGGCCTCTAGAGCTGGCTTGGGGTGCATTTCACGGCCCTCCGCAGCTCTAGCACATTGGTCGGCTAGGCTAAAGAGTTCCATGACGCTGGTAACTTCTTTAATGGCCAACTTCTCTAGCATCTTCTTATCTCGAACACCCTGTCTGAATGCAATGATAATAGAGGAGCTTGAGATTGAAGGAATGGTATTTCGTACCTGAGAGAACCGCTGGATTAAGGACCGTAACGATTCCCCCGATGTTTGCTTTACGACAAACAGGTCCAATTCAGTGCTGGGCCGGGTGTAGGAGCTCCCGAAGTTAGCAGTGAATTGTTGGCATAGCTCCGTCCAACTATTAATGGAGTCGGGTGGAAGACTCATGAACCAGGACCTTGCAGTCCCAGTTAAAGCCACCGGGAAGTAATTGGCCATTACGGCTTCATCACCCCCCCCCCCCCCCCCGTTACCAGTATAGTAGTAGAGTAGATTTGAAGAAATTCACTGGGGTTGATAGTTCTGTCGAATTTCTCCAGTAAGTGGGGCTAGAACTTCTGTGGCCACCTTACCATACGTAAGTGCATGGCCAGGGCAGAACACCCTCCTACTCCCTGAGGAGCGGGATTCCCCCGAGCTTCTCGCCTCTCACGATCGTCCGCTGCCGGTAACGGCGATCCAGTTCCGATCGCAGGTCATGAGTCGGAATCCTGGTAATTGTGTGGGTGCGTCATGCCTCGGGGGGCAACGAAGTCACCTATTGAGATGCAGCACATCTCCTCTGTTGTGAGACTTGCAGACCATCTCGGTCGGACAAGGTCCGTCATTGTGAAGGTGCTCGCCCCAAAGGAGGAGGACCTTGGTTGCTGATGCCTGTAGCCGCAGCTGCGACCAGATGGTCGACATCAGCCCTCCATTGCTCCATAGCACCCTGGGGTGCACCTGGAGGCGGTGAGCGTTGTAGAAGAGCTCGAGCAGCGATGAGTGCGTGCTCGGGGTTGTTGTTTGTCAATGCAGTGATCGACGTAGATGCTCCATCTTGTTGACCAGCATTGTTTGGTGGATTAGATGGTGGTTGTGGTGCCACAATGCCTACTGGAACAATGGCACCTGCTGGTTGTTAGAAGTTGGAGGGATTGCCTCCGGCAAGTTGTCCAGCATGGTTGCCATTGGAGGACCCAGCACCTGAATTCACCATCTTGTGATCTCGAGATTTAGTGCCCCCCTACCTGGCGCGCCAAATGTCGAGGTGTTTGATACGACACTTCCCCTGGACCCGCTGAGATGCAGCCTGCGGAGGTTCTTTTATGGTTGGAGAATGTAGAGATCAAGATCAAGATGGTGACCTCAGAGATTTACATGGTTCGGGCCGCTTGAGCGTAACACCCTACTCCACGGGGTTTGTGTTTTTGTATTGTGCGAGTATGTTCACTAGAATCAGCTTCTATCTGATGTCCTTGATGTTCGTGTGGTAGAGCCCTTTTATAGTTCTAAGGACTGACCGTTACAAAGCCTGCCTGGCCCAACATGTGGCCCTGGCGTATTTAATGACCTAATACACTGTCTAAAGAGTATTAAGTATAATTAGTTTTGTGATAACGTGCCTTAACGGCTGCATTATCCCTATTAACAATGCACTGATTGTGTGTCATTAATACGGCATTAATGACACATTATCAAGCCTTCTAGCTGCTGCTTTAACCGTCCTTAAATGTTTGTAATGGACGTGATCTGCTTGTATTTCTGTTGGCGATGAAGGTCCGGAGGCTCCACACGTGGCAGATCTGGAGCTTTCCCTTGCGGGAGGGTAGGTCTGGGGTTGCTGTATACGTGTCGGCACCGGAGCTCCTCTCTGACGGGGGCTAGGTCCGGGGCTGTTGTACATGTGTAGTCGCCGGAGCATCCTTTGGTTGGGAGTTCAGTATCAGTCTTCTTTTACACGTGTTAACCCGGGAGCCAACCATGTGAGGGGAGCGGGTCCGGTAAAGCATGACATGTGGGACTTGCAAGGGCCTTCGACTCTGACGGGTGGAACTTTCTTGAACTTCTTGCGGTATCACGGGGTACCGACATATATGCATCATACATATGCATTACAGGGACATGGAAACGCCAAGCAAATTCAATTTCAATGATACGGGGAATTATTAAATGCTTACCTCTATTGTATCTTCGTTGAATAACTTTGTAATATTCCCATAACAATAAAAACCTTCAGACAACCAATCAACCTTATCTTCTACTTTCCATGTTTCATACACAATTGCTAATAGGCTTATGTGAGAACTGCTCAGAAACTTCTTGGTTCCAATACCACTGAGGAAAAGAGGGCCTTATCATGATTTCCTCACTTGATTGTAGTTCGGAGCAGGGTGGGTCCTTTTGAAAAACACTAACCCATTCTTAACATGATAGGAAATGGCATGGCAAAAGATAAAGTGTTTAGAATTATCAACAATCAACGGGAATAATGAATCTTGAATAGTTAGCATGAAGTAAAACTGAATAGTTTAAGGTAAGAAAAAGGAAACACGGTATGGAGCCAACGAAATTAAATCATGTTTGACAAGGTAACTTGTGACATGTACATGGTTAGGAAACAAAGCTTAACACAACTACTTCACACTTTATTTCTTATAAGTCAGAGGTTGAGTCCACGGTATAATGCATTCTTGACATGATGGAGCAATTTTTGTGTTTGATGCTATATGTAATATACATATGTTATGTCACTCAAATATGTAGGATTATGATAATAATGATTGTATTGGGACGATGAATTCGATCCTAATGGCCCCATGTTGTTTCTACATGAACGATTATAGAGGGTAACTAATTAGATGGAATCGGGTAAAAGCAAACAAGAACACATCATGATGGAGTAATTTTGTGGTTGATACTATATGCATCATACGTATGCATTACAGGGACATGGAAACGCCAAGCAAAATCAAATTTCAATGATACAGGGAATTATTAAATGCTTACCTCTATTGTATCTTCGTTGAGTAACTTTGTAACATTCCCATACCAATAAGAACCTTCAGACAACCAATCAACCTTATCGTCTACTTTCCATGTTTCATACACAATTGCTAATAGGCCATTATGTGAGAACAGTTCAGAAACATCTTGGTTCCAATACCACTGAGGAAAAGAGGGCCTTATCATAATTTCCTCACTTGATTGTAGTTCGGAGCAGGCTGGGTCCTTTTGAAAAACCCTAACCCATTCTTTACATGATAGGAAACGGCATGGCAAAAGATAAATTGTTTAGAATTATCAACAATCAACGGGAATAATGAATCTTAAATAGTTAGCATGAAGTAAAACTGAATAGTTCAAGTGAAGAAAAAGGAAACACGGTATGGAGCCAATGAAATTAAATCATGTTTGACAAGGGAACTTGTGATATGTACATGGTTAGAAAACAAAGCTTAACACAACTGCTTCACACTTTATTTCTTATAAGCCGGAGTTTGTGTCCACGGTATAATGCATTCTCGACATGATGGAGCAATTTTTGTGTTTGATGCTATATGTAATATACATATGTTATGTCACTCTTATATGTAGGATTATGATAATAATGATTGTATTGGGACGATGAATTCGATCCTAATGGCCCCATGTTGTTTCTACATGAACGATTATAGATGGTAACTAATTAGATGGAATCGGGTAAAAGCAAACAAGAACACATCATGATGGAGTAATTCTGTGGTTGATATTGTATGCATCATATGTATGCATTACAGGGACATGGAAATGCCAAGCAAATTCAATTTTCAAGGATATGGGGAATTATTAATTGCTTACCTCTATTGTATCTTCGTTGAGTAACTTTGTAATATTCCCATACCAATAAGAACCTTCAGACAACCAATCAACCTTATCGTCTACTTTCCATGTTTCATACAGAATTGCTAATAGGCCATTATGTGAGAACTGCTCAGAAACTTCTTGGTTCCAATACCACTGAGGAAAAGAGGGCCTTATAATGATTTGCTCACTTGATTGTAGTTCGGAGCAGGTTGGGTCCTTTTGAAAAAACCTAAGCCATTCTTTACATGATAGGAAATGGCATGGCAAATGATAAAGAGTTTAGAATTATCAACAATCAATGGGAATAATGAATCTTGAATAGTTAGCATGAAGTAAAACTGAATAGTTCAAGGGAAGAAAAAAGAAACACGGTATGGATCCAACGAAATTAAATCATGTTTGACAAGGGAACTTGTGACATGTACATGGTTAAGAAACAAAGATTAACACAACTACTTCACACTTTATTTCTTATAAGCTGGAGGTTGAGTCCATGGTATAATGCATTCTTGACATGATGGAGCAATTTTTGTGTTTGATTCTGTATGTAATATACATATGTTATGTCACTCAAATATGTAAGTTTATGATAATAATGATTGTATTGGGACGATGAATTCAATCCTAATGGCCCCATGTTGTTTCTACATGAACGATTATAGATGGTAACTAATTAGATGGAATCGGGTAAAAGCAAACAAGAACACATCATGATGGAGTAATTTTGTGGTTGATACTATATGCATCATACGTATGCATTACAGGGACATGGAAACTCCAAGCAAAATAAAATTTCAATGATACAGGGAATTATTAAATGCTTACCTCTACTATATCTTCGTTGAGTAACTTCATAATGCTTCCAGACAAATAAGAACCTTTAGACAACCAATCAACCTTATCGTCTACTATCCATGTTTCATACACAATATTGCTACTGGACCATTATGTGAGAACTGGTCATAAACTTCTTGGCTCCAATACCACTAAGGAAAGGAGGGCCTTATCATGATTTGCTCACTTGATTGTAGTTTGGAGCAAGCTGGGTCCTTTTGAGAAACCCTGACCAATTCTTTACCTGATAGTAAATGGCATGACAAGTAAAAAAGAAAATGTGTTTAGAATTATCAACAACCAACGAGAATAATGAATCTTGAATGGTTAGTATGAAGTAAAACTGAATAGTTCAAGCAAAGAAAAACGAAACACGGTATGGAGCAAACAAAATAAAATCCTTTTTTTGGCAAGGGAACATGTGACATGTATATGGTTAGGAAACAAAGGTTAACACAACTATTTGACACTTCATTTCTTATAAGCCAGGGGTTGAGTCCACGGTATGATGCATTCTTGTCATGATGGAGTAATTTTTGTGTTTGATGCTATATGTATCATACATATCTTATGTCACTCAAAATATGTAGGATTATGATAATAATGCCTATTTTGGGACGATGATTCGATGCTAATGGCCCCATGTTGTTTGTACATTAATGATCATAGATGGTAACAAATTGGGTGAAATCAGGTAAAAGCAAACAAGAACACATTCTTTTCATGATGGAGTAATTTTTGTGTTTGATGCTATATGCATCATACATATGCATTTCAAGGACATGGAAACGCCAAGCAAATTTAATTTCCAATGATACAAGGAACTATTAAATGATTGCCTCTACATTATCTTTGTTGAGTAACTTCATAATGTTCCCAGACCAATAAGAACCTTCAAAGAACCAATCAACCTTATCACCTACTTTTCATGTTTCTTGCACAATTGATACCAGGCCATTGTGTGAGAATTGCTCAGAAACTTATTGGTTCCTGTCGGTGGTTTGGATCCGGCAGATCTCCCGACACTACTAAAGTGTTAGAAGAGTTTGAGGTTCGGTGTGGGCGCGCGGAGATTCAAGAAGGTGAATTGTAAATGACACAAGAGACACGAAGATTTACGTGGTTCGGGCCGCCTGAGCGTAATACCCTACTCCACGGGTGTGTTGGTGTTGTATTGGCTGTATGAGCTTGTATCGAGCGTGTGTAGAATGTGTCCTATGTATCGTCGGTCTGTCCTTTTATAGTACAAGGGCAGGACGTTACAAGTTAGCCTGGCCCGACATGTGGCCCTGGCGGTTACTGATATTGATACACATTCAACACATTTAATAGCCCTTAATGACCGAGTTATGGGCTTTGACAGCACCGTTACTGGTAATTAAGGTCGTCCGATCGTGTGTCTTTAATATGGTATTAATGACACTTAATCGGGTCATGAAGTCCTTGATTCCCCTTCGAAGATCTGGAGCCGTTGTGGAGTCTTCCGGAGGTTAGAGGCTGAAGATCCGATGGTTAGACACGTGGCAGCACCGGAGCATACTGTGGGAAACAGATAGCTCCGGAGCTATCTGACACGTGTCAGTTCTGGAGCTTCCCTCGGTCTGGGGTTAGGTCCAGGGATGCCATTTCGGTACATAGCCCAGAGCTTCCCCCTTGTGGGCGGTAGCTCCGGTTTGATAGTACACGTGGCGACCCTGGGACTAACCATGTTGGAGAAGCGGGTCCGGTTATGTTTGACATGTGGGCCTTCGAAGGTCTTCAAATCAAGTAGATGACTTTCCCTAGAGATCTTTGTAATCTCAAGGGGTGTACGGTTCCCAGGGTACCGACAGTGGCCCCCTGGGCCCACCTCTGGGGAAGACCCCTTGGGTGAAGTCATTCCGCCGGAGGTGGGTCCATCCTCACAACTTTTGAACTGAGTCTTCAAAGGTCTTCGGATGTGCCATTGGCGATGGTTTGGAGTTAAATCCTCACCGTGTGGCGTATCCTGCGTGCGGCAGATGAGATCTTTGGCGTGCGGATCTCACCTAATTGAAGGTCGCCGATTCCCGATACGAAAACCGTATCGGTTCCGCGCGCCTTGTCAGGCCACCGCCTTCGGGCTTCCCGCCTCATGATGGCAACCGTTCGCCTGGGTAAGAACCTCGACTTGATCGTCGGGGTGGTCCCGGGCCCTCTTGTCATCGGCTGGGTGGAATTTTTGAGTGCTATCTTCGACTTCCTTGCGGTTTCCATCCAAGCGTTGCGAGGGCTTACTTAAGAAGGAAAGCGCGCACTGTCTGGAGTTCTTTACGCCTCTCATCTGATCTTGCGCTCAAACTCCCAACTTGTGCTTCGCTTTTCCTCTCTTGCCTTTCTGTGCTGCGATGGAGTTGGGTCTCCGCGAGAGTCGTTTGAAGACCGACGGTGACCTGAAGAAGGTCCGGGCCATCATGGGATGGTCCTCGGACTTCTTGAACCGCATGGTCCGCGCCGGGGGAGAGCTCCCGTTTGAGAAGGAGCACACCGGCGAAATGGTGTACTTTTCTTTGTACGCCGTGGTGGGGTTGATCCCACCTTTTTCCTACTTTTTCTTGATGCTGCTAGACTTTTATGGTCTGCAGCTATACCACCTTGGCCCTCACTCCATTCTCCTTGTGTCTATCTTCGTCCACTTCTGTGAGATGTGGGTGGGCATCCCCCCCTGCATTGAACTCTTCCGGACCTTCTTCACCGTCCATACCACCGGTGGGAGCAATGAGTACCTTGGCTTCTACTACTTCGTGAAGCGCAAGAAGTGCCCATTCAAGTACCTCCGGTCGTTTCCCTCTGGGAAGTGGGATGATTGGAAGAAGGACTGGATAGTCATCCGGGTGGAGGAGCACGAGAGGATGGAGCTGCCCGAAGGCCTCCCCAACATTGACACGACGATCTGGAGTGAAGTTCCGGTGTTGGCGGACGCCTTCAACCCTGCTCTGACCAGGATCTGCCAGTGCGTGGAGGAAGGATTAACCCCTCAGGCTGTGTTTTGTAACTTCCTGGTCAACAGTTGGGCACCGCTGAAGAGGAGAGAAAAACTCGCTTGGGCCCTCAACAGCGTGATGGATGACGACCGGGTTGAGACCGGGCTAAAGTCCAACATGGTGGGGACAACCTTGGAGTTCCACCTCAAGAATTTCTAGCACGGCATCGACGTCGCGGGTGACGACTTGACTCCGCCATCAGCTTTTCTCCCTCTGAACGTGGAAATAGAGTTCAGCAGAGAGCTCCGGCGGAAGATGCATGTGCTTGACGACCTCAGTGTCGTCGAGAGAAGATCAATCTCCAGGGTGGCAATCCATGGGGTTTCCAAAGGTGGCTCCGACCCTGCCCCGAAGCCAAGGGTCGAGGTCGTCAGCAAGGGCAAGGAGCCGGCGGATGAACCCTTGAGCCGAAAGAGGAAGCTGCAGCATGCCAACGGAAGGTCTGTCAGGCCTGCCACCTCTGCATCAGCTCCTTCTCCCCAGAGGGGGAGGTCTTCTACAACCGCGGCGACTATACCCGCAGCGTCATCCTCCCGGGGTGCAAGCTCCGGGCATGCGACTCTAGCACTAGGGCCGGTTGAGGCCTCTAGGTCCGGAGGTTCTTCCCGATCGAGGGGGGCCTCGACTAGGGAAATGCCCATGGATGCAACGAGTTCCGGGGGGTCTTCCGGAGCTTCCACGCCGGCGGCGGCTATGACCAGCCCAGAACGCCCAGGAAAGAGGTTCCGTGCAAGCTGGTGCGGAAGCCTCCCAAGGTAATTTTTAATCTTTACCTTGGACAGTTGTTTTTTTGTAGTAACTATTTTTTAAGTTTCTTCGTCCATCATCTACAGTGTTCCCAAGAAGAGGAGTGAGGCTCCACCCTCAGCCACAGCAGCTGAAGCTGTGAGGGCGGGAGCTTCTACTCCTGTCCCAGTGCCGCCCCAAGTGGTGGCTGAAGCTGTGACAGCTCTGGCGCCAGCTGTCGTGGTTATGGACCTCGACTCATCCCCAGAGACTCCTGTGGTAGCGCCGGACCGCGGGAGAGAAGATGCGCCAACGGCACCTGTCCCGGAGGTTGAAGCTCCGGGTCCTGGTGCTGAGATGATGGAAGTTGTGGCCGTTGAGCCGGAGGAAGCAGTAATTCCGGCTCCAGAGCTGGAAATTGTCGAAACTCCGGCGGTTGAGCCGGAGGTGATTGAAGTCCCGGCGTGTGCACCGGATGTTGAGGAAGTCCCGGCGGTTGGGCCGGCTTCCTCAGAAGCACCGGCCGCAGAGCCGGTCGTTGTTGGAGCTCCGGCCGCAGGGCCGGTTGATGATGAAGATCTTCCGGCTCCGGAGCCGGTTGTTGCGGAGGTGTCGATGCTCGAGCCCCCAATAGAGGAGGTGTCCATGCCGGAGCCAGAAGCAGCCCCTGCTCTGGAAGTGATGACGGAGGTACCCGCGGCTGAGCCGGAGTGCCCAGAAGAGGTCGCTGGCCCCCTGCCTGAGGGGGCAAATGAATACGTGGCGGCGGGGCCTTCCTCGATGGCGATTGAGGCCATCCCGGAGGACGGCCCTAGTGCCATGGAGACTCGGGGGACCACTCTTGTGGAGTGGGACCCAATTTTTGTATCTGAAAACCCGCTCGAACCAGCGGAGGAGACCCCAGCAGGTCCAGAACCTATCCCATTGCCATTGTCTATTGACAACGCCTGTTCCAGTCTGCGTCAAGTTCAACTGGCCTTCTTCCACGACAGCAAGGCTCTTGAAGAGGAGCGCCAAACCCTTAGGCGGTGGCGTAACCGGCTCTGCTTCGAGACCAAGCTGGCGCAGTCGAGGCTAGTGGATGACAAAGAGTGGATCAAGCGGGAGAAGGTTCGCCTGGAATACTGGGTCATATTATTGGATGACAGGGAGAGTATGACTCGCACCCTCGACGCTCAATCTCGGGCCATTTACGAGCAGACCAAAGCAGCTAACAGTGCGGCCGATGAACGCCAAGAGAGGCTTGAGGCCATTAACACTACACTCATCAAGCGCCGGGAGGCACTTGAAGAGAGCGAGAAACGGCTCGAAGATGAAGAGCAGAAACTCCTAGAGCTGCGGGATGACGTCCTGAGGAGGGAGGAGGAGCTCACCGAAAAGGTGGCTCTGGCCGACAAGGGCCTCGAAGAGCGTGCCAAGAAATTGGATAAGCGCTGCACTGAGGAGGAGGAGAAGGCTTGGGTGCGAGTGCAGGAACTCTACGAGCAAGAGTGTGCCCTTGCTGCCAGGGAGAAGAAAGTGAGGGGCAGGGAGAAGGACCTGGTTGACCGTCGGAACAAGATCCACCTCCGGGAAGAGGAGCTCGGAAAACTCGAGAAGCGAGTTGCTGAAAAGATTCATCAAAACGCCAAAGAAGTTGAGCGCCTCGCTCACGAGAATTCTGAACTGGTGGCGGCCAGAAGATCCTTGGAAGAATTAAAGGGCTTGAGGACTGCGGACTCCCTACAGATTTGGGTGTTCCTGGGCAAGGCCAATGATGCGCTGACACCGATGGGATTCAGTCCCGTGCGTCCAGATGATCCGGAGCCAGAGCCGGACCTAGCATTGCAGGCGTGGAGCTCGGCAGGTAGCAAACTCTCCAAGGTGGGCGACGTCATCGCGGACCAATTGGAGGTTGAGGGGCAATCCCTGGCGGAGAACGTCGCAGAATATGTGCTGACGTGCTACACCAGCCGGAATCCCCAATTCCCTCTAGACTCGTTGCTTGAAGGTCCCGTTGAAGGAGAAGGTGAAGCTGCCCAAGCCAACGTGTCGGAGGTTGCCCAGAAGGTCGCCCAATTCTTCCATAGGGTCTAGGACCATCTCTGTAGTTCCCACTTGTATTCTCTCTTCTTCTTCCTCAATTTTGTAATCCCTGGTCTCCAGATGAATGAAATCCCCAAATTTTTGTGAATTTCACTTTTTGTCTTCAACACTTTTGTCTTCACTTGGCCCCCTAGTAGATGTACACAATTTGATTGTGAACATGTACCAAGAGGATATTGTGTTTTGTTGAAGACTCATTTGCTCCGAACTTGTAGAGTGTAGGTCCGAAGTCTTCGATAGTGAAGGCCCCCTGAGGTTGTCAGAGCTTAGAAGCTTCAGCATTGTCTATCGTCGGAGCTTAGTAGCTCCGGCAATAGTCCCTATCAATGCGTAGAGCATCGATAGTTAGTCCTCCGGGGTGTCGGAGCTAGTAGCTCCGGCAGTGACCTTTGCCAACATGTAGTTTGTTGGCAGCAGACTCCGTTTGCGGGGCCTTCTCACCATCTTTTATTTAGCATCGACGGCTGGCCTCCCTAGCTTTACCGGAGCTTGGTTGCTCCGGTGATGCTCGTTTTCAATGCTTAACATTCATTTCAAGCCACCTAGGGGAGTCGGAGCTTTGTTAGCTCTGGCTTTTCTCCATCAACGTGGATTTTTTATTTTTCCTGCACACTGAAGCCAAGAAAAATAGTAAAATTCGTTTCTTGCCTATAACTTCATCGCGGCTTACGATTCTCGAGAAAATTTTAGGTCAAACATGATTCTAAACACAACCGAATGCGTTGTCTTTTCTTCCAGATCCAATTGTACTTGGACCCGCCTTACTTCGGCCTGCCGGGGTGTAGGTAGAGTGGCGTACTTAGGGTGCTTGACCAGGCTAAGTCGATAGCACACTCCGGCCCTAGATTGGCTTGGCGGCATTCAGGCGAGTGGGCCATGAACAATATTTGAATCCAAAAGATTCGACAATACAACTCGAATCCTATATGAACCGGTCAAACTAAAATTTCTTAAGAATTGCACGTCTTTGTTATAGACAAGAAAGAGAAAAATAAAAAATGTTGAGCCTGTACAAAATAAATGCACATGGAGTCTGTTTCACATGAAGATGTCTTTCATTATAGGTCCGGGGTACAGGGGAAACAAGTACACTCTTAGGGTACGGAACTAGGCTAAGCGTGTTCTATTTCTCGTTTGACCCAGGGTAGCTAGCCACACTTTTAGTCCTGAGACTGTGACAAGTGTTGCATGAACTTTGCGGACCTTCCAGGAAAGGTCCGGCTGTTCTCCCGGAGGAACTACCCGACTCTGTACAATGACTCTATAACATACACCTCAAGTTACTACAGACTCACCTCCGTGATATTAAGTGTAGAACTTACGGAGGTGCTCAATGTTCCAAGGATTTGGGAGAGGTGTCCCATCCTCGGTAGCCAAGCGAACGCTTCCGGGACGGGATACTTTAATCACTCGGAAGGGTCCCTCCCAACTGGGGGAGAGTTTGTTTAACCCTTCTATGGATTGTATTCTCCGTAGCACCAGATCGCCTTCCTCAAGCTGTCGGTTGTGTACATGCCGCTGATGATAGCGCCGAAGGGCTTGGCGGTATCGGGCATTCCGAACAGCTGCTTGGCACCTTCCCTCCTCAAGGAGGTCTAGGTCTTCACGCCGGAGCTGGTCCTGCGTGGCTTTGTCGAAGGTCCGGACCCGGAGTGACCCCAAGGTGATTTCCGGAGGAAGGATTGCTTCAGCTCCATACACCAGAAAGAAGGGTGTCTCTCCAGTTGACCGGTTTGGAGTTGTCCTGTTGGCCCATAAAGTGGGCGGAAGCTCTTCAATCCAGTTGGCTCCATGTTTTTTCAAGCGCTCATAGGTGCTCGTTTTGAGTCCTTTAAGGATTTCAGCATTTGCTCTCTCGGCTTGGCCATTTCTTGTCGGGTGAGCTACGGAGCGTAGCAAACTTGAATGCCGAGGTCGTCGCAATATCCTTGAAATGCAGAGCTTGTGAATTGGGTCCCATTATCAGTGATGATTTTGTTTGGGACTCCGAATCAGCATACAATGGACTGCAAAAAGTTGATAGCAGATTGCTTGTTGATTGTCACAACTGGAGTTGCTTCCGGCCACTTGGTGAACTTGTCAATGGCGACGTACAGGAACTTGTAACCTCCGACGGCTCTTGGGAAAGGTCCCAAGATGTCCATCCCCCACACAGCAAAGGGCCATGTAGGAGGTATCATTTGTAGGGGCTGAGCCGGTGTGTGAATTTGCTTTGCATGAAATTGGAATGCTTCGTATTTCTTCACCAGCTAAGCTGCATCCTGGAGTGCTGTAGGCCAGTAGAAGCCATGCCGAAAGGCTTTACCAACCAGCATGCGGGAAGATGCGTGGTTCCCACACTCGCCTCCATGGATTTCTGCAAGGAGCTCGCAGCCTTCTTCCCTTGTGATGCACCGCATTAGGATGCCGTTGGCACCATGCCGGTAGAGATCCCCTTCTACCAATGCGTATCTTTTAGCCAATCTGACTACCCGGTCAGCGGATACATCATCGTCAGGAAGGATGTTGTCTTTCAAGTAGTTCCGGATCTCCGAGATCCATGCATCGGAACTAACTTGAGAATTTGAGTCTTGCGTGCAGGGTTGCTCGGAGCTTCCGGCAGCACCTACGACCCTTGATGGCTGCCATGGTAACAGGGCCATCGGGACCGTCAGCTTCGGGATGCTGATCTCGCCCCCTTCGCTCAGTTCGGCAATCTGACCTGTGGGTTTTGACAATCTCCGGACAAAAGTTCCGTCAGGAGTCGGAGCTCTGGTTGACGCTTTCGTCGAGAGTTCGTCAGCTTCAGCGTTATGGGCACGCTGAACATGGTGGAGATCTAGGACTTCGAAGTCCTTCTGAAGCCTCTGGACTTCAAGAAGGTAAGCAGCTAACTGGAGATTATTGCAGGAGCATTCAACCCTCACTTGCTTAATTATGAGCTGTGAATCTCCCTTGACCAGCAGTTGCTTGACACCGTATGATGGTGCCACCTTTAGTCCGTAGATGAGTGCTTTGTACTCCGCCATGTTGTTGGTCGCCTTGAAGTCAAGGTGTACCATGTATTTTACCTTCTCCCTGGTTGGTGCGAGGAGAAGGATTCCAGCTCCGGCCCCTTGCTTTTGCATGGAGCCGTCGAAGTAGAGGGTCCAGTGAGGCTCGGTGAAGACTGGAGCTTGATGTTCCGACTTCTACTCACTGGGGCCCCCAGGGTTTGATGGAGAGGGAGTCCATTCTGCCACGAAATCCACCAATGCTTGACTCTTGACTGCTTGCCTTGAAATGAATTCGAGATCGAATTCGGCCAATTCCGCTACCCACTTTGCAATATTCCCAGTTGAATTGGGATTATGCAAGATTGCTCGAAGTGGGTAAGAAGTCACCACTGAGATCTTGTGAGCTTGGAAATAATGGTGAAGCTTCCTGGAGGCAATAAGAACTGCATAGAGCAGCTTATGCACCTCTAGGTTTCGAGTCTTGGCATCATGTAGTACTTCGCTAATGAAGTACACTAGGCGTTGAATGGTCCGGACCCTCCCGGAGGGGCCCGGAGCTTCCTCTTCACTGATCCGGATCCTTCCGGAGGGATCCGGATTTTCTTCGGGGACCTCCGGGTCCTGGCTAGAGGAACCCGGAGCTTCTTCAGAAGTGACCTGGACCCTCCCGAAGGGGTCTGGGTCTTCTGAAGTAACTTCTTGTGGATTCGAGTCTGGGAGCTGGGACCCAGACTCGCTTTCAGGGACCTCCGGACCCTCCCAAAGGGGTCTGGATTCCTGAATATGGGGTAGCTCTGGTCTCTCCGCAACCAGAACCATACTGACGACTTCGTTAGTTGCTAAAATGTAAAGCAACAAAGGCTCACCAGGGTTTGGAGCTACCAGAATTGGTAGGGTGGTGAGGAACTGTTTTAGCTCCTGGAATGCCTTTTCTGCTTCTTCAGACCAGTGGAATGGTCTGGACTTCCTCAATAACTTGAAGAAGGGGAGTGTCTGTTCCGCCAGTCTTGAAATGAATCGGCTGAGGGCTGCTAGACATCTAGTTAGCTTTTGGACATCTTTGATGCGAGCTGGTGGCCGCATGTCTTCAATGGCCTTGATCTTCGCCGGATTAGCTTCTATGCCCCGGTGACTTACCAGGAAACCAAGAAGTTTTCTGGAGCTAACCCCGAATACACACTTGTCTGGGTTTAGCTTTGTGCGGGTGATCCGCAGCTTATCGAAGACAGCCTGCAAGGTGTCAAGGAGTAACTCCTTGTTCTTGACCTTGACCACGATGTCATCGACGTACACTTCCACTATGTCTCTAATGAGTTCTTCAAAGGTTTTGTACATAGCTCGTACAAAGGTTGAAGCTGCATTCTCGAGACCAAAAGGCATGGTTGTATAATAGTACAATCCATCTACTGTGATGAAAGAGGTATGCTCTTCATCTTCCCTAGACATCCTGATTTGATGATACCCAGAATATGCATCTAGGAAACACAGTAATTCACACCCGGAGGTGGAATCCACTATCTGATCAATTCTAGGTAGTGGGAATGGATCTTTTGGACATGCCTTATTTAGTGTTGTGTAGTCGATACACATCCGAAGCTTCCCGCCAGCCTTAGGGACAACGACTGGGTTTGCCAGCCATTTTGGATGGAAGACTTCTCGGATGAATCCAGCTTCGAGCAACTTCTTCACTTCTTGTTGAATGAAGTTCTGTCGCTCTACAGATTGCTTCCGAGGCTTCTGATGAACAGGCCGGGCGTCGGGGTAGATCTTCAAATTGTGCTCAATCACTTCCCTGGGGATCCCAGGCATTTGTGACTGTTGCCAGGCAAACACGTCGACATTAGCCCGGAGGAAAGCGATGAGCGCCAGTTCCTATTTGTCGTTCAATCCTCCCGATATACGGGTGGTCTGAGCGGCATCAAAACCGATTTGGACGACTTTGACAGGAATGTCGGCGTCGCTGCTTGGCTACACACGAGGTGCAGATGTCAAGCCTCGTTGACGAATGCTCGGGGGTTTTGGAGCTTGCTCCTGCCTGGAGTCCTCGTCTTGCACCGTGGTAAGTGCATGGAGTTCTTCCAGAGCAGTTACTCCGGCAGCACGATCTCCGCGGATCCGGAGAACGCCTACTGGTGTTGGCATCTTTAACACCAGGTAACCATAATGAGCAGCTGCCATGAATTTGTACAAGGCAGGCCTACCCAAGATGGCATTGAAGGGTAAGTTGATCTGAGCAACATCAAAGACCAACTTCTCGGTGCGATACTTCTCCCGGGTCCCGAAGGTAACGGGGAGGGTAATGGCTCCGAGTGGGGTAATGGCTCCCGGACCTACTCCGGAGAAAGGTCGGGAGGGGTGGAGATCCGAAGGTCGGAGCTGAAGCTTGGTAAAAGCTTCGAAGCTTATGAGGTTGAGCCCCAAACCTCCGTCTACCATGACATGGTGGAGCTGGATGTTATTGATGGTAGGAGATACCATCAAAGGTAGCTGACCTGCTCCAACCATGCTTCGAGGGCAGTCCAAAGCATCAAAAGTGATGGTTGTGTCCATCCACTTCCGATGAGGCTCCGCCCTGGCTGTAGGAGATACAGCAGCCATGTCCCGATGCATAGTCTTGATGACGCGGCGGGAGGTGATGTCCCATGATCCACCAAAAATGGTGTTCATGGTCTTCCGACGCTCGTTGTCAGAGACGTCGGAATCGTCGTCAACGGAGGTGTATACGGCCTTCAGGACCTTTTTGGGATCCTGAAAACCTAACTCCTCTTTAGTCGGAGCATCGTCGACTTTTTGTTTTCCTTCCCTCTGTCGGAAAGGAGCTTCTTCCCGGCGCTTGTTGTAGCGCTTGGCAAGGTTTTGAACCTCCCGGCAGTCTTCCAAACTGTGGCTGCCCGTTTTGTGAATTGGATACCACACCTTGGGTTTGCCACCGTCTTCAGAAGACGGTCGAGGTTGCTTTTCGGGGCGTGGCCCCCGGCCACCCGGAGCTGCAGCAGCTGCAACATTGGATGCAGCGGCTGACGGCTTCTTCTTGCCGTTGGTCTTCTTCTTCTTCTTGCCACTCCCGGAGGTAGCGACTTCTCCTTTGGAGGATTTCTTGTGATCCTTTGGAGTTGGTTTGGAGTGCATCTCACGGCCTCCGCAGCTCTGGCACATTTGTCGGCCAAACTAAAGAGTTCCGTGACACTGGTGATCTCCTTGATCGCTAGTTTCTCCAGCATCTTCTTATCCCGTACACCCTGTCTGAATGCCACAATGACAGAGGCACTAGAGATAGAAGGGATAGTGTTTCGTACCTGAGAGAACCTTTGGATGAATGATCGCAGGGATTCTCCCCCTTTTTGCATGACTGCAAAAAGGTCCAGTTCAGTGCCTGGTCGGGTGTATGAACTCCCGAAGTTGGCGGTGAACTACCGGCACAGCTCCTCCCAACTGTTGATGGAGTTGGGTGGAAGGCTCATAAACCAGGACCTTGCGGTCCCAGTTAAAGACACTGGGAAATAATTGGCCCTTACGGCCTCATTTCCTCTAGCTGCCAAGATAGCAGTGGAGTAAATCTGAAGAAATTCGACAGGATTGACAGTCCCGTCGAACTTCTCTGGCAAGTGAGGCCGGAACTTCTGTGGCCACCTGACCATACGAAGATGCATGGCCAGGGCTGAACATGCTTCTCCTACTCCTTCAGGAGCAGGAACGTCTTGAGCTTCTCGTCTTTCACGAGCACGCTCAATATGGACTCGGCCGTCTTGTTGACGGTATCGGCAATCAAGCTCCGCCCGGAGGTCATGAGTTGAAAGCCTTGATACCGTGTGAGTGTGTCATGCCCCGTAGGGCAATGACGTCACCTGCTGTGACACAGCATGTCTCCTGTTGTTGGAAACGTGCGGACCAAGTCTGCCAGACAAGGTCCGTCGCTGCAACGGGGCCCGTCCTGAAGGAGGAGGACCCTGGTTGCTGATGCGGTCAGCTGCTGCTGCAACCAAATGTTCCACATCAGCCCTCCACTGCTCCAGTGCATCCCGGGATGCATCCAAAGGTGGTGGGCATTGGAGAAGAGCACGTGCTGCATGGAGCGCATGTTCCGGGTTGTCATGATTCACCGACGCAGTGATTGACGCTGGTGCACCATCGCGTTGTCCAGCTTGATTTGTTGGTGGAGGCGGCGGTGGTGGAAGTGCGACTTCGGCTGGCGCTGAGGCTCCTGCTGGTGGATGCATATTGGCGGTATTGCCCCCAACAGCTTGAACAACAGGATGACCGTTGGATGATCCAGCAGCTGAGTTCACCATTCTTGAAATCTCAGGCGCCCCTACCTGGCGCGCCAACTATAGGTGGTTTGGATCCGGCAGATCTCCCGACACTACAAAAGTGTTAGAGGAGTTTGAGGTTCGGTGTGGGCGCACGGAGATTCAAGAAGGTGAATTGTAAACGACACAGGAGACACGGAGATTTACATTGTTCGGGCCGCCTGAGCATAATACCCTACTCCACGGGTGTGTTGGTGTTGTATTGGCAGTATGAGCTTGTATCGAGCGTGTGGAGAATGTGTCCTATGTATCGTCGGTCTGTCCTTTTATAGTACAAGGGCAGGCCGTTATAAGTTAGCCTGGCCCGACATGTGGCCCCGGCGGTTACTGATATTGATACACATTCAACACATTTAATTGCCCTTAATGACTGAGTTATGGGCTTTGACAGCACCGTTACTGGTAATTAAGGTCGTCCAATCGTGTGTCATTAATATGGTATTAATGACACTTAATCGGGTCTTGAAGTCCTTGATTCCCCTTCGAAGATCCGGAGCTGTTGTGGAGTCTTCCGGAGGTTAGAGGCTGAAGATCCGACGGTTGGACATGTGGCAGCTCCGGAGCATACTGTGGGAAATAGATAGCTCCAGAGCTACCTGACATGTGTCAGTTCCGGAGCTTCCCTCGGTCTGGGGTTAGGTCCGGGGGTGCCATTTCGGTACACAGCCCGGAGCTTCCCCCTTGTGGGCGGTAGCTCCGGTTTGATAGTACACGTGGCGACCCTGGGACTAACCATGTTAGAGAAGCGGGTCCGGTTATGTCTGACATGTGGGCCTCCGAAGGTCTTGAAATCAAGTAGATGAATTTCCCTAGAGATCTTTGTAATCTCAAGGGGTGTACGGTTCCCAGGGTACCGACAATTCCAATACCACTGAGGAAAAGAGGGCCTTATCATGATTTCTTTACTTGATTGTAGTTTGGAGGAGGCTTGGTCTATTTGAAAAACCCTAACCCATTCTTTACCTAATAGGAAATGGATGGCAAAATAAAAAGTGTTTATAATTTTCAACAATCAATGGGAATAATGAATCTTGAATGGTTAATATGAAGTAAAACTTAATAGTTGAAGGGAAGAAAAATGAAACACGGTATGGAGCCAAAAAAAAAATCCTGTTTGGCAAGGGAACATGTGACATGTGCATTGTTAGGAAACAAAGCTCAACACATCTATTTCACGCTTTATTTCAGTTGAGTCCACGGTTTGATGCATTCTTGTCATGATGGAGTAATTTTTGTGTTTGATGCTATATGTATCATGCATATGTTATGTCACTTAAAATATGTAGGATTATGATAGTATTTCCTATATTGGGATGATGAATTCAATCGTAACGGCCCCATGTTGTTTGTACATGAACAATTATAGATAGTAACAAATTAGGTGGAATCAGGAAAAAGCAAACAAGAACACATTATTGTCATGATGAAGTAATTTTTTTTATTTGATGCTATATGCATCATACATATGCATTACAGGGACATGGAAGCGCCAAGCAAATTCAATTTCCAATGATACGGGGACTGTATCTTCATTGTGTAACTTTGTAATGTTCCTAGACAAATAAGAACATTTAGACAACCAATCAATCTTACCGCCTACATTCCATTTTTCATACACAATTGCTACTAGACTATTATGTGAGTACTGCTCAGAAACTTCTTGTTTCCAATACCACTAAGGAAAAGATGGCCTTATCATGATTTCCTCACTTGATTGTAGTTCGGAGCAGGCTGGCTCCTTTTGAAAAACCCTAACCCATTCTTTACCTGATAGTAAATGGCATGACAAGTAAAAAAGATAGAGTATTTAGAATTATCAACAATCAACGGGAGTAATGAATCCTGAATGATTAGTATGAAGTAAAACCGAATAGTTCAAGAGAAAAAAAAAGAAACATGGTACGGAGCCAATGAAATAAAATTTTGTTTGGCAAGGGAACATGTGACATTTACATGGTTAGGAAACAAAGGTTAACACAACTATGTCACACTTTATTTCTTATAAGCCAGAGGTTGAGTCCACGGTATAAGCATTTTTGTCATGATGGAGTAATTTTTGTGTTTGATGCTATATGCATCATACATATGTTATGTCACTCAAAATATGTAGGATGATGATAATAATGCCAAAATCTGGACAACAAATTTAATCCTAATTGCCCCATGTTGCTTGTACATAAACGATTATAGATGGTAACAAATTAGGTGGAATCGGGTAAAAGCAAACAAGAACACATTCTTCTCATGATGGAATATTTTTTGTGTTTGATGCTATATGCATCATACATATGCATTTCAAGGACATGGAAACACCAAGCAAATTCAATTTTCAATGATACAAGGAATTATTAAATGCTTACCTCTATTGTATCTTCGATGAATAACTTCGTAATGTTCCCGGACCAATGAGAACCTTCAGACAACCAATCAACCTTATCATCTGCTTTTCATGTTTCATACACAATTGCTACTAGACCATTATGTGAGAACTGCTCAGATACTTCTTCGTTCCAATACCACTGAGGAAAAGAGGGCCTTATCATGATTTCCTCACTTGATTGAAGTTTAGAGCGGGCTGGGTCCTTTTGAAAAACCCTAACCCATTCATACCTAATAGGAAATGGCATGGCAAATGATAAAGTATTTAGAATTATCAACAATCAATCGGAGTAATGAATCTTGAATGGTTAGTATGAAGTAAAACTGAATAGCTCAAGGGAAGAAAAATGAAACATGGTATGGAGCCAACGAAATAAAATCTTGTTTGGCAAGGGAACATGTGACATTTATATAGTTAGGAAACAAAGCTTAACACAGTTATTTCGCACTTTATTTCTTATAAACCAGGGGTTGAGTCCACGGTATGATGCATTCTTGTCATGATAGTGTAATTTTTGTGTTTGATGCTATATGTATCATACATATGTTATGTCATCCAAAATCTTTAGTATTATGATTGTACATGAAGGACTATAGATGGTAACAAATTAGGTAGAATCGGGTAAAAGCAAACAAGAACACATTCTTACCATGACGGAGTAATTTTTGTGTTTGATGCTATATGCATTACACATATGCATTACGGGGACATTGAAACGCCAAGAAAATTCAATTTCCAGTGATACGGGGAATTATTACATGCTTACCTCTACAATATCTTTGTTGAGTAACTTCGTAATGTTTCCATACCAATAAGAACCTTCAGACAACCAACCAATCTTATTGCCTACTTTTCATGTTTCATACACAATTGCTACTAGACAATTATGTGAGAATTGCTCACAAACTTCTTCGTTCCAATACCACTGAGGAAAAGAGAGCCTTATCATGATTTCGTCACTTGATTGTAGTTTGGAGCAGGTCGGGTCTATTTGAAAAACCCTAATCCATTCTTTACCTGATAGGAAATGGCATGGCAAAAGAAAAAGTGTTTAGAATCATCAACAATCGATGGGAATAATGAATCTTGAATGGTTAATATGAAGTAAAACTGAATAGTTGAAGGGAAGAAAAAGGAAACACGGTATGGAGCCAATAAAATAAAATCCTGTTTGGCAAGGGAACATGTGACATGTACATTGTTAGGAAACAATGCATAACACAGCTATTTCACACTTTATTTCTTATAACCCATGGGTTGAGCCCACGGTATGATACATTCTTGTCACGATGGAGTAATTTTTGTGTTTGATGATATATGTATAATACATATGTTATGTCACTCAAAAATATGTAGGATTATGATAGTAATGCCTATATTGGGATGATGAATTCAATCCTAACAGCCCCATGTTTGTACATGAACGATTATAGATGGTAACAAATTAGGTGGAATCGGGCAAAAGCGAACAAGAACACATTCTTGTCATGATGGAGTAATTTTTGTGTTTGATGCTATATGTATCATACATATGCATTACAGGGACATGAAAATGCCAAGAAAATTCAATTTCCAATGATACAGGACTTGGATGGGGAACTCCAACTGCGAAGATGCAGCCCTGCAGAGCAGCCGGGTCATCTGTTATTGTTATCGATCGTGAGGTAACAAAAAACTTTTGCTTGGGGCATGGAAGCATGTACAAGTGGAACTGATCAATTAACTAGTACGGAGTAACATGTAATCTGTCGTGGCTAGGCCAAGACGACAATTCTACCCAATCAAACCCACTTAAGGAGCCTCTCCTCTAATTACTTCGAATACTCTCTTGTCTATTCTTGCTGGGGATTACCCTGTCATCAACAAAGTATCATGCTACGTTTCTGATAATGGTTCAGCTATGTACCTATGTTATCGTTTGAAGCTCTGTCAGAAACTGCTGAGAGTTTACTAGGAGATGGGTTACTTTTAAAAAAAAACACAACATTGAACCTAGCTACAGAGTTTCACCTAGATTCAGGCATCATACTGTGAACAATATTCCACGGTTGAATAGGACCTGGACATCTACAGTTATATCAGAAATCCAAGAGTCATAACACATAAGAAGCCTTGTCAAACGACCACCTAAACAGAGAAAAGTAAGCAGTTCATTTGAACAGTACTCTGCTTATGCCGGTTAGGGTTTGACAAAACCGTGCTCCCTAAACCGTGCTTGCACAGAACTTGGATGTCTAGACGGTTATATCAGAAATCCAAGAACCATAACACAAAAGAACTCTAACAGCACAAGATTTATTCCACATTACCGGTATACAAACAAGTGCTGAATTCTTGAGTCAGATCAAATAATCCATATTGAACAATATCTTAAGGTTACCCGCACAGTTAACAATTTACAATATTATTACACACTATAAATGAGTTCAAAACCAACTAGATAGGTACAAGACATGAGATAAGCTAGCTCTATTACTGGTATTCTGATCCGTCTTCGAAATCACATCGCTAAATCACGACCCAATGCCCATTTCCCAAAAAGGGTGGCTCTGCGCTCCATTAACAGTGTGCGCTTTAGAAGGTCTTTGAGTTTGCAACAGACTTCAGTCACCGTTTGTAGATACCGGTCCTGCGTATCAACAGCCTGGTGTTTTGCGTGATGCCTGGTTGACTGCTGGTAACAGAAGCTTGTATGCTTTTTGTAGAGGTAATGTGTAACTGCACATCCTGGCCACTACCACCATCGCTCGGTGGAGTCTCTTCCTCGCTCATCTCTGATTCTGCAATCCGTTGAGACGCAATACTGAAGATTCATATATAACCCATTGTTTTAAACTCTTAGTGTATATTTTTCTCACAGGTTACCATATAACCCATGTAATGAACAGAAAAAACATTCATAAATGTAATTCACTACAACAGATCTGATCCATGCATCAGAAAGAAACTAGAGCTAGAAGTTCTGTACATGAGAAACAATCCCATATGTGGTCGTTTTTTTCAGGAAAATGATGAATTTGTGAATCAATATCTACTGTAGGAGTTTGAGAAGCAACTGCAGCTACGAGCTTGAGACAAACACACTTGCTGTCCTCAGCAAGCAGTTTGAGATGAACGTCGTACACTTTGAAGCTTTTTCACCACTATCTTTGGACACATGCATGCTATATTGCCTCATACATATCTGGATTGTAGTGCTCCTCTATCAAATATTATTCTAATTTCCAAGCATATCAAATACATGAATCATGTCTTCAATATAGTGATGTATGGAAATCGAAAACAGATTTGATTTGTTTTCTAGGATAGTGGAGCAACACAATCCAGAGAGTTACGAGGTATTCTGGCAATGAAGCCAAAAAAGGTGGCAAGAGCATCGTTGATGTCCATCTTAAATTGTTTGCTGGTTAATGGTAGGGAGCAAGGATATATAATTAATTTGACTTTCAAGTTTTTGTTAGAAAATACAATGCAATTTACTGAACAATTCTGGAAAACACACGAAAACAGCAGTGATTAACACCTGCAGACAGACGGGACAAGTAATATTGCGCACCGATTTGAAGCCGGAGGAATTGTTGTAGATCTGATCGTGAATAGCTGTTGCAGACGTTGGTGTCGACATTGGGCAGCAGTGCCCGATCTCCTCTGTAGACGAACCATGGCAAAGAATGCAAGCAGTCACACAGAGCGCTTCTCAAAAATCTTATTCGCCCTCTCCCGATGCAGGATAACAAGGGCAAGCGGTTTTGGAGACATGATGTCCTGATCGTCGGTGCACGCCGGAGCTCGGGATGGAGTAGACTAGAAGGCAGCGGAAGGAACACGAACGTGGGAACGATTGAATCGTGGATGATTTTACCTGCCACGGACGCCCGTATTTATAGAGTCCCACGGAGGCGGTTCGGCAGCGATCTGAAGGATCCACATCTGATCCGACTCTGCAGTCTTAGACGCTTCTGTCTCCAAAGACTTGGACTCGATCTCGGAAGCCCCTAAAATTAGGAACCGCAAAAAGCCTAAATAAATATTCTGCAAAAATATAAAATCTGGACTTGGCTTGAGGCTCGAATTCACATGAACACATGCGCGCACGCGCATGTGCGGGGCGGGGCGTGGTGAGGCGAGGGAGCGAGGAGGAGGAGGAGTAGGAGCGCGCGTGAGCCATCCCTCTATTCTCCTCTTCTCTCCTACTCAAGGATTGGAAGAACAACCTCCCTTATATGTAGGGATTTCTCCACTTCCACTTCCCATGTGGAACGAAATATTTAGCACCACCCTCTCTTGCCCTAATGGGCCTTTAAGATTTATTGGGAATTATTTCAGAATATTAATTGGGCCTAGCCCATTTATTCCATCAATTCGCCACCAGATCTCAAAGCCATTAGGATAGAGGTCATTCTCGTTCCTTGTTTGATATGCTAGTGTTTCAGCAGAGACTGTTAAGTTGAACTTCTGCATAGATCCTCAAGTTTCATTAGGTCAGAACTTGAACAATGGACTACGCCTTGAATTGCAAGTTTTGTGCGAGCTGACTTCACCCAAATACCATTACCAGCACTTGACTACCAGTAGTCTACCCCGCAGGTGGAGCATATGTGTCGTACTCCCTGGTCTCTTCATGATCTTTCCAGGGATCACCCAAATCTCACAGATTGCAACGTTAGATAGTCAGAGCTCATATAGGTGTGTTTCCTTCAAGACTGCCCTATAGGACGGCATCTTTTCTACACATAGCCAACAGAAACACATTAAGGCAAATCGCCAACCTGCCTTACAGTTTGAGAATACAAGTGTGCATCTTCACATAGAGAGGGTCTAAAGGAAGTACTCTCCTAGGGGAACCACTAGCTTGTTTCTCGTGTCCTAATTTACGGGATCTCCAATCACATAGGTTGGGTTACTACTATGGTGTCACAACAATGGGTCTCAAACCTATCTCCCTCGATGCACTTTCTATCACATTATGTGATAGACCCTTCGTAAAGAGATCTGTCAGGTTTTTATCTATTTGTATGTATGAAATAGTAATAACTCTAGAGTTTCTCATTTTATTGACAGATTTCAAACATTTCTTGACGTGTCTTGTTGATTTTGCATTATCCTTAGAACTACTCACTTTGGCAATCATCGTCTGATCGTCATGGTTCATAAGGATTGCCAGCAATGGTTTCTCAACTACAGGCAAATCCATCAAGAGCTCTAGCAGCCATTCTGCCTTTGTAGTTGTTGTCTCTAAAGCTGTGAGTCCTGCTTCCATTGTTGACCTCGTCAAAATGGTATGTGTTGCAAGACCTCCATGATATAGCGCCACCGGTTGGAGTGAATAGATATCCACTCGTGGCATAGAGTTCATCAACATCAGAGATCCAGTTCGAATCACTATATCCTTCAGGCACGGTCGGATTCCCACTATAGTGAATTCCATAACTCATTGTACCTCTCAAGTAGTGCATAACCCTTTCTGGTGCATGCCAATGATCTATACCCGGGTTTGACATGAACCTGCTCAGTTTGCTCACAGCAAATGAGATACTAGGACGAGTTGCGCTTGCTAAGTACATGAGTGAACCGATCATCTGAGAATATCAAGTTGATCTCTTGACTCTTTCTTGTTCTTTCTGTGTATCACGTTGGGATCATAAGGGGTTGGATAAATCTTGCTATCCATAAAGTCGAACCGGCTCAAGATTTTCTCAACATAGTGGGATTGACTTAAAGTAATCCCACTCTCATCCTTATTCAGCTTAATGTTCAAAATAACATTAGCTACTCCCAAATCTTTCATATCAAAACACTTTGATAGGAAAGACTTGACCTTAGAAATTATATCAATGCTCATACAAAAAATGAGTATATCATCCACATACAAGCATAATATAACGCTATCGCCCCCACCATGGCAATAGTACACACACGGATCAGCCTCATTAATAACAAAGCTTGCAGACGTTAAAGTATTGTCGAACTTCTCATGCCATTGCTTAGGTGCTTGTTTTAGGCCATACAAGGATTTCAAAAATTTGCACACCTTTGTCTCTTCACCTTTTACTACGAACCCATCAGGTTGCTCCATATAAATCTCTTCTTCCAACTCTCTGTTAAGGAAAGTTGTCTTCACATCCATTTGATGGAAGATTAGACCAGAAGAGGCATCTAAAGAAAGTAGTAGACGAATTGTCATCATTCTGGTGACAGGTGAGTAGGTGTCAAAATAGTCTTCACCTTCCTTTTGAGTATAGCCCTTTGCACTAGCCTCGTCTTGCTTTTCAATAGTACCAGCAGTCCTGAGCTTCTTCTTGAACACCCACTTGTAGTCTACTAGTTTGCACCCGTATGACCGTTCAGTTAACTCCCAGGTTCCATTGGAAATAGTTGAGTCCATCTCACTATGAACTGCTTCTTTCCAGTCATCTACATCAGGTGATGCATATGCCTCTTCTATGGATCTAGGAGTATCATCCACAAGGTACACAATGAAATCATCACCAAAGGATTTTGCAATCCGTGATATATTACTCGACTGAGTTATTTCATTGTGTTCCTCCTCTGGGATACTCTCAAACAGTGTATCAAGAAACTCGATAGTTGTGGTGGATTCAGGGCAAATTTCAGAAGAGATCCTAGTAGTGCTATGCATATCTTTCATAGGAAAAATATTCTCAAAAAATGTTGCATCACGAGATTCCATAATAGTATTGACATGCATATCAGGTACCTCTGATTTAACTACTAAAAATCTATATGCGATACTCCGATGAGCATAGCCTAGAAAGACACAATCCACTATCTTTGGTCCCAACTTACATTTCTTGATAATTGGAACATTGACCTTTGCCAAACATCCCCAAATACGCAAGTATGGAAGTGATGGTTTTCTCCCAAACCACTCCTCATAAGGGGTTTTCTATTTATTCTTTTTTGGAACATGATATGAAGTCGATAGAGCCTTCCCCCACCATGCCTTAGATAAACCGGATGTGTCTTACATGGTATTCACCAAGTCACACATTGTGCGGTTTTTCCTCTCGGCTACCCCATTTGATTGGTGTGAATAGGGAGGCATCCTCTCATGTATAATACCGTGTTCCACACAAAAATCATCAAATATTTTGGGAAAATACTCACCACCATGATCTGACCTAAGACGTTTGATCTTTCTCTCTAATTGAGTTTCTACTTCAGATTTATAGATTTTAAAGAAGTCTAAAGCTTCATCTTAGTTTGCAACAAGTATGCATAGCAAAATATAGTAGAATCATCTATTAATGTCATAAAGTGTTTCTTTCCACCTTTTGTCAACACACCATTCATCTCACATAGATCAGAATGTATTAGTTCTGATGGTGCCAAGTTTCTCTCCTTGGGTGCCTTGTGAGGCTTTCGAGGTTGCTTTAATTGCACACAACTATGGCACTTAGAACCTTTGACAATGGTGGATTCCGGAATTAATGTGAGACTAGATAGCCGATTCATTAAACCAAAATTAGCATGACATAAACTAGAATGCCAAACACTTGCATCATCATTAATACTGCCACGAATATGGTTCACTGACTTATTATCAAACTTCGAAAGAGAAAAGCAGAACAAGCCTCCGCATTCATAGCCTTTACCAATAAATTGTCCATGCTTGGACACAACTATTTTATTGTACTTTAAAACTAGTTTAAACCCATCTCTGCATAGAAGGGTACCGCTAACCAGATTCTTGTTCATAGTAGGGACATGTTGCACGTTCTTCAGCTGGACAATCTTTCTCAAAGTGAACTTCAGATTGACCGTCCCAACACCACAAACAAAAGCATGTGACCCATTCCCCATTAGGACGGTTGAATCCGAACGAACTGGTAAGAAATAAACATGGACATGTCAGAACATACATGAACATTAGAACCCATATCAAACCACCAAGATGGTGTTTGAGAAACAGAAAGAAAAGTAAAAGAATTACCGTACCCATCTGCATTGCTAGACGTCACGATGTTGACATTCTTTTTCCCTCTACAATTTGCCCTGTCGGGACAGTTCTTGGAAATATGTCTCTGCTCCCCACAAGTGTAGCAGCAGCCATCATCGGCTTTGTTTGACTTCTCCTTCTTGAAAGCAATAGTTTTGTTTGGCTTGAATTGAGACTTGTTGTTCCCTTTGTTCTCGACATTGGGTTTCTGCACCATATTAGCATTGGCGCTAGATTGACCCTCACCCCCTTTCTCAGTAGCTTCCTTAGCCTGAGCCTTCTCCTCAACATCAAAAGATGCTATCAAGTTTTCAACTGATATTTTCGGTCTCTTGTGTTTGAGAGTTGTGGCGAAGTTCCTCCATGAAGGAGGTAACTTTGCAATAATGCACCCAGTCACATACTTGTCAGGTAAAGGACACTTAAGGAGATTGAGCTCTCTCGCAAGGCACTGTATTTCATGGGCTTGTTCAACTACGAGACGGTTGTTAACCATCTTGTATTCATGAAAATTCTCCATGATATACAGTTCACCACCTGCGTCGGCTGCACCATACTTAGCGTTACGTGCATCCCCGAGCTCCTTCCCATCTGTGACTATCAGATAAACATCACAAAGTTTGTTACCAAGAACACTTAAGATACATCCTCTCAGGGCAGAATTGGCTTCCTCAAACTTTGTTTGTTCTTCAACAGACAAAGGACCTTGAGGTCTGCCCTCGGTTACCCAGAAGATCTTAAGTGACTAGAGCCAGAGCATGGCCTTAACTTGCCACCTCTTGAAGTGCACGCCAGAGAATTTCTACGGCCTCAGTGCATCAGCTAAAGTCATCATGTTCAACTCAGGAAATTGCCTAATAAAGTTTTTGGTTTGTTAGAAAATATGAGGCAATTTACTGAACAATTCCGGGAAAACACACGAAAATAGCAGCGATTAACACCGGCAGACAGATGGGACGAGTAATATCGCGTACTGATTTGATGTCAGGGTCTGAGACCTATGTGTGCTGAATACATTGGCTTTGTCAATAAAAGTTTTGAATGCTGCCATAACATCATTTTAGAAAGGTCCGACTCTAGCTCCGAGCTTCTGCAAGGTCCGACTTTCTTTGTCTAGATCCGACATGTTTTTTGGTAGCTTCGGTGAGCTTTTTCTTTAGCTCCGACATGTTTTTCTAGCTCCAACTTTTGGGATGACTAGTTCCAACTAGTTTTGGTTATCTCCAGCGCTAGGTCCGACTAGCTTTGGTAAGCTCTGGCGCTAGGTTGTACTAGCTTTGGTAAGCTCCGGCTCAAGCTCCGGTTAGCTTTGGCTAGGTTCAGAGCTTGATCGCAATGTTCCTGCTTTTATCATGCAATGTTTCGAACTTGCTTTATATTCCTAGAAAGATTGCTTAGTATTCATTTGCTATGTTTTTGGTGCATTTTGGTTGATATGGCTAATATCATTTTGATATGCTTTGCAACATGCTTATGTGAGGTGCTCACATAAGGTGTTGTGTTCGGAACTAACTTGAGTCAAGTCGCAGACTTGGGCTCGTACGGATTGGTTGTTTATTTATGTGCAGGTGTTGCTTGAGTTCAAGACATGGCTGGTGACGGGATCCATTGAACTAGTCTTAGGGAGAAGATGAGGTTCAACCACCAAGTTCGGGAGGAATTGTGGTTGAGTTGATCGGGAGGTTGCGCAACATGTTTGAATCAAGAACAATGCATATGAAGGTATTGTGGACGTAATTGGAAGATGTTTGCACGTGTGCAAGGAGTTCATGGACGTGGCTACATGGTTCGGAGGCATGATGAAGAGATGTGGACGTAAAGAATTGGTCAGAAAGGTCTAACCGGCTAGGTTATGGACTCAGGCTGCAGCTGAGTTGGGTTGGACTCAAATATGGAAAGATTTCAGTTGGTTATGATAGGATTTCATGTGGGTCACGAATTTGAGTTGTTTTAGGAATGTGGGATACGTTCCTAAGGTGTTTGGAAGTCTTAAGATTGCTTCTATCTGCGTATAGAAGAGTCCTAAGCAGTTATGGAAAGTTTCGATTCGTGAATGGAGTAGGATTAGGGTCCTGATTTGAGTAGAGTTGGCTTTCGAGCTGGTTATATGAGAAAGGGAGGCCAGATCTCGCGGAGCACGACTTTGGGTGTGTTCCTCTTGTGTTCTATTGAATAAAATTCGTAGTTTGAAGGAACTTTTGTGCCTTGTTCGTCCGACTTATTCCAGACAAGTTTTACTCATCGAGTTTCTGGACAGCACTACCTTTTGTCGGTGGTTTTATCATAACTCGAGTTTTACAGATCCAATTGACGTGATTCTTTTTGGTTTGTCTTCACAACTTGATTATATATCATCTGTCAAAAATTCACGGTCATTGGATTTTTGTATTCTGATCTACACGAGTTTATTTGCAGTGTTTCAGAACTATTTTTCTCGGGTAGGACAGATTAACCTTTGTTCGATCTTTCGATCAAAACTTGAGTTTCTCTCGACGGATTTGAGTGATTCTTCTTGTGTTTTCTTCGTGACTTGATTATCTCTGATATATATCACTTTTTTCACGGTGCAACAAGTTTATATTAGTTTCACACACGATTTCTTTAACAGATCGTTTTTCTGCTGAAGGGGTTGGGATTTAATTTTTCCGCTGCGTAAGATTGTTTAAATCTACCATTCACCCCCCTTCTGGTAGCTTTTCACGTGTTCTTCGATCCTACAATTGTATTAGAGCCACAGTGCTCCAATCATTTGTATTTTCACGTGTTTTTGACTAATCATCATGGAGAAATACTCCGCCAAACCTTGTGTGTTTGCTGGTATTGATTTTCAGGTTTGGAAGGCACGCATGGAGGCTTTCATCCAGGTGCAAGGCTTCGCAATATGGGAGAAGGTGTACAATCCTTACGAAGTTCCACCTAACGTTCAAGTTACGGCTACAAACCTATGCAACGTCGACAACAACAACAAAGCCCAAAACTTGATCATCCAATGACTCACTCAGAACGACTTCGACCGCGTTGCACATCTCCGATCGGCATCCGATGTATGAAGAGCACTTTGTGATTATCACGAAGGATCCAACATGATCAAGGAGGTAAGGCAAGACATGTTCAAGAAAGAATACATGCGCTTTGAGATGTAACCCGGTGAGTCCATCGATGATCTCTTTGCTCGCTTAACAAAATTCTCAGTAACTTGCGTAGTGTCAACGTTAATTTTTCTGATGCTGAAAATGCTAGGAAACTTCTTAGTGCATTAGACATGTCAATCTGGGAGATGAAAGTTACATCTATTCATGAATCTACTGTCATGAGTACACTTACTTTAGATGTGCTTTACTCTAAACTCAAGAATCATGAAATTGACATCTTATCACGTAAGAACCCAAATAAGTCTATTGCATTTGTCTCACAACGTGATATGCCTAGCTCCGGCCAATCATCATCTTGCAATACTCTTGCTTTTTTGTCCTCACTGACCCTGGAGCAGATCGAGGAATTTCCAGAGGAGGAGCTAGCACTTCTCTCTACTAGGTTCTCAAAAGCATTGCAAAATGTGAGAACTAGAAGGAGAGGAAGCTCCGGACCTCAACGATGCTTCGAATGTGGTAAGACAGGACACTTTCATATAGAATGCCCTAACCTTTCAGGTTCTACTTCCCGAGAAGAAAAACAATCAAGGACGAAGCACTCCTCAATAAATGATAAGAAGAAGAAGAAGGGCTTTACAGGTCGCCAACTAGTGAACAGTTTTATCTCCGCACTCCAAGAACTTGGATCAAGCTATGTGGACATTGGAAGTGACGAAGATGAAGATGATTTGGCCAACTTATGCTTCATGGCAAGCAAAACAAGATCAAGATCAAGTCAGGAGGATGCAGAACACAACAGTGACGATGATGAGGTATGTTCTACCTGTAATGAAATGTGTGACACAATTTCTCGTGCAACTATTATTGTTAAGAAAAAGGACAAAAAGCTTAGGGATAATGTTGCTAAAATTGAATCACTAGAATCTGAAATCAACCATTTGAAAACCTTGATTCCTAGTGATGATTCTTGTCCCTCGTGTGATTTAATCTATGAACAATTGTCCACATTAAGAACTGCATATTCCTCTACTCTAGATAGACTTGAACTTGAAATTGAAAAGAACAAAAAGCTTGCAGCACTTGACATTGGAAACTTAAAAGATGCTTCTTGTTCTACAATTGATTTGCATTGTTCTAGTTGTGATGATCTTGAAAAGAAACTGAAAGATGCTATGAATGAAATTTCAATATTGAATAATTCTTTACGTTCTCATGAAGTTAAATATTGTTCCAATTGCAAATTAAAAGGAAAAACTTCATGTGAGAATTGCCTTGATCTGTCCAATAAACTTGATAACATGCATAGGACATTAGATCGGTTTTGTAATGGGAATAAAAACCTAAACTTACTGCTGAATTCTTCCAAGTCTTGCAATGATAAATCTTGTTTAGGTTTTGACTCTCATGCTCATGCTAAGGCACATCCACCTAAAATTGTTAAGTCATTAGGAAGTGGTTTGATTCAAATAGTTCCTAAACAAAATGAAGTGGTTTTCAAATCTGCATGAGTGTTGTCTCATTCGGTTTCAAATATAAATATTGCTTGCTCATCTAGACATGAACACAAAGTTAAATTTCATTGTACCTACTGTGGTAGAGATGGTCATGTCATAGATTTTTGTCTTAGACTAGCTACACAATAGAAAAGGGAAAGAATGATTGCTAGATCTCATAACTTTCATGCAAAATTTGCTGCACATATTAAACCGAATGCCTGGAACATGCAACCTGCTGTTATAAGTCAAAAACATTCACAGTTTACCTCCGGACCTTCTGTTTTTGCCTTCGGGGCTACTAATTTTTGTGCTACTCAAGTAACACCTTATAGGTTAGTAGTTAAGAATAAAAAACCTCAAACTTTGACTCATAAACCTGCTGTTTTATCTCAGCTTTCGCGTGTTTTTCTTGCTGCACGTCGTGTGACTAAGTATTGGATACCTAAATGCCTTTTGACTAACCCCAGTATTGAGTCATCGACATATTGTGCTTCTATGTAGGTTACATGCTTGAGGAAGGAGAATATTTGGATTGTGAATTCAGGTTGCTCACACCACATGACCGGTAACAAAGAATGGTTCTCCTCCCTCTCTTTTGTGTCACGAGTCGAGAATTTTACTTTTGCCGATAATTCTTCAACTCCTATAATTGCTAAGGGTTCGGTTAGAGTAAATGATCACTACACTTTGAAGGATGTGGCACTTGTCAAAAATTTGAAATACAACTTGATTTCTGTTTCACAATTGATAGATGAAAATATGGAAATTATTTTCACTAAAAATTGCTGCAAAGTTGTAAATTCAAACAATGAGCTTATTTTTAACATGTCATGATTTGAAAGAGTTTTTAAAGCTGATTTTGATATGTCTTCCTCTAAGCATAGGTGTCTAGTTACTAATGATTCCAAAGATTTATATTTTTGGCATCGTAGACTTGGTCACGTAGGCTTTGATCATCTCATGCGTGTTAGTGCTCTTGATTGCATACGTGGGCGCCTAAGCTTAAACAAGACAAAGAAATTGTGTGCTCTTCTTGTAGACATGCTAAGATGGTTGCAGGTTCACATACTCCTCTCACAATGATCATGACAACTGAACTGGGTCAACTTTTGCACCTTGACACCGTAGGACCTTCACGTGTTCAATCCTTCAGAGGTAAATGGTATGTTCTTGTGATTGTTGATGATTATTCTAGATACTTTTGGGTTTACTTTATGGCATCTAAGAATGAAGCTTTTAGTCACCTTAGAACTTTATTTCTTAGATTATCAATTGATCACCCAGGATCTTTAAAAGCAATTAGAAGTGATAACGGAACTGAATTTTAAAATCAATCTTTTGATAACTTTTGTACTGAAAATGGAATAGATCATCAATTTTCTTCACCATATGTACCTCAACAAAACGGTGTGGTAGAAAGAAAGAACAGAACCTTAGTTGAGATGGCTAGGACTATGCTTGATGAATATCAAACTCCTAGGAAATTTTGGGCTGATGTGATTGCAACCGCTCGTTATGTCTCAAATAGTGTTTTCTTGCGTGCTAAGCTAGGTAAAACACCATATGAGCTCCGGTTTGGACATAGGCCTAGTGTTACGCACTTTTAGGTCTTTGGTTGCAAATGCTTTGTTAAGAAACATGGTAATCTTGATAAATTTGAACCTACATCCATTGATGGCATGTTTCTTGGTTATCCATCTTATACTAGAGGCTACCGTGTGCTTTTACTTTACACTAACAAAATTCTGGAGACTTGTGAAGTGTATTTTGATGAAGCTAGCCCAGGTACTAGCTCAAACATTGCAGGTCCAGATCCATATCCGCAGGGGAAAAGCATTTTTGTTGAAGATGAGGAAGAGGTGGAGCTGCTGCCTAAAAATTCAGCAGCTAATGACATTGTTCGAGCTCCTGATTTTGATTCAAGCCAGAATCGACGACCACCATTGCTGGTCCAGATCCTCCTCAAGTCACAATCTCATCGATTTGTGATGAATATGAAGAAGAAGAAGCTTGTGAAGTGTTCACTCCCCTTCGAGTTCTCAAAATTCATCCTCCACAATAGATTATTGGAAGCTTGCACAAACGAGTTACACGATCCAGGTTTTGCGATCCAAACTCTCATGCTCATTCTGCTTTTGTTGCTTCTTTTGAACCCAAAGATATATCACATGCACTCACTAATGAATCTTGGATTATTGCCATGCAAGAAGAGTTAGAAAATTTTGAAAGAAATAATGTTTGGAAACTTGTACCTTCACCTAAAGGTCACAGTTTAATTGGAACTAAATGGGCGTTTAAAAATAAACAAAGTGAGGATGGGGTTGTGGTTAGGAATAAGGCTAGGTTGGTTGCTCAAGGTTTCACTCAAGTTGAAGGTCTAGATTTTGATGAAACTTTTGCTCCTGTTGCTAGATTAGAAGCCATAAGAATTTTGTTAGCTTTTGTTGCATCTAAAGGTTTTAAGCTATATCAAATGGATGTTAAAAGTGCTTTTCTTAATGGCTACATAGATGAGGAGTTTTATGTCAAACAACCACCGGGTTTGGAAAATTCATATTTTCCTAATCATGTTTACAAACTGTCCAAAGTCTTGTACAGTCTCAAACAAGCCCCTAGGGCATGGTATGATAGGTTAAAAACATTCTTTCTTGAAAATGGGTTTACCATGGGCAAGGTTGATAAAACTCTGTTTGTGCTTAAGCATGGCAATGACTCATTATTCGTTCAAGTGTATGTGGATAATATTACCTTTGGTTGTGCTTCTCATGATCTTGTGTCCATGTTTTCAGCTATGATGAGTTCAGAATTTGAGATGAGTATGATGGGAGAACTCACGTACTTTTTGGGGTTGCAAATCAAGCAAACCAAGGAGGGTACCTTTGTGCATCAAACAAAGTATAAAAACACCTCCTAAGGCGCTTCAACATGGACAAAAGAAGGCCTCTTCGGACACCAATGGGAACAGCAACAACACTTGAACTTGATGAAGATGGTGAAATCATGGATCAAAAAGAATATATAAGCATGATCGGATCACTTTTGTACCTCACAACATCAAGACCGGACATACAATTCAGCGTATGTCTTTGTGCACGGTTTCAAGCTTCCCCACGTGCTTCACATCGTCAAACCGTCAAAAGGATTCTCAGGTACTTACATGGATTTCAAGAATTTGGTATTTTTATTCCTTCTTCCTCAACCATTACTTTGAAAGCTTTTTCTGATGCTGATTTTGGAGGTTGTAGGATTGATAGGAAAAGTACTTCCGGTGCTTTTCATTTCATTGGTAATTCACTTGTTGCATGGTCATCTAGAAAATAAAGTTCAGTTGCACAATTCACCGCCGAATCTGAATATGTACCTGCTGCTAGCGCTTGTTCACAAATACTTTGGATTGTTCAAACACTTAAGGACTATGGGGTTGATCTAGATAGTGTTCTACTATTTTGTGACAACACTAGTGCTATTTGCATTGCTAAAAAACTCTGTGCAACATTCAAGAACTAAGCACATTGATATTAGGTATCACTTTCTTCGTGATAATGTTGAAAAGGGAAACATTGTGCTTCACCATGTAGATACCGAACAACAATTAGCTGACATTTTTACAAAACCTTTGAATTTCACTCGTTTTTGTTACATTCGTAGTGAAATAGGGGTTATGCATCCTCATGGCTTACATTGAGGGGGAGTTTTCAAACCCTAGAAGTCTACGTGTGAATCTGAAATTAAAATAATATGAGCATAGTATTTCATACATATATGACTTTGTGATTCCTTTTACATGCTGAAAGTTCTTACTACATTACTCGTGTTATACATTTTGTAGGTTTTGCCATTTCTAGTAATTTGAATAATTACTTACACTAAATCTGGTCATGGTTGAACTTTCTTGCTGTTTTGAACTTGTTGCATGCTCACGAGTGCTTTTAATCATAAAGAATTAATCAAGTAATCAACTCACATGTTGAGTTTTTATGAACAAATATAAATTGAAAAAAAGATCAAGAGAATATGCATGCATCGCACTTCTTCTTTTGAGATTGCTTATCATTGCACTTAGATATGAACTTGGAAGAAGTTGTGTATGACTAAAACCATGTCCTTAACCTTCTGATTGTCAAATGACATAGGCTTGGCTTGGTTGGTTAGAATAAGGCAAATGCGCATATAATCTCTTTCAAATATCATACGATCTAAATTTGTGCCTTGAAAAATAACAAAATGTAGCAACAAGTTTCATGCTTTCAGGTATTGAAATAGTTAAGTTTGTGAGATCATGACTTGCTTAAATTAAAAATTACATTTGATCTCTAGCATGGCTTACACTACTTTATGTATCTCATTGTTGTGATAGTGTAAGTTACTTGATAGTATGACTTGGATGAGCTTTGTTTTATATGTATATGTTATAATATGCTCATAACAATTAAAATTTCTCTTTTGGACCTTGCTGAATACATTGTCAAAGGGGGAGAGATAATATGATGAATTATGCAAGGGGGAGAAATATGTATAGGGGGAGAAATTTATTTCTATCTCATTTGATTTTCAAAAACGGGGAAAACTGTTCTCAAAACTTTTCATGCCAATGTTCGGATTTAAATTGTGTTGCTAATGCATTCATCAAGTGGGAGATTGTGAGACCTATTTGTGCTGAATACATTGGCTTTGACAATAAAAGTTTTGAATGCTGCCATAACATCCTTGTAGCAAGGTCCGACTCTAGCTCCGAGCTTCTACAAGGTCCGACAATAGGTCCGACTTTCTTTGTCTAGATCCGACACGTTTTGGGATAGCTCCGGTGAGCTTTGTCTTTAGCTCTGACATGTTTTTCTAGCTCCGACTTTTGGGATGACTAGTTTCGACTAGTTTTGGTTATCTCCGGTGCTAGGTCCGACTAGCTTTGGTAAGCTCCAGCGCTAGGTTGTACTAGCTTTGGTAAGCTCCGTTTCAAGCTCCGGTTAGCTTTGGCTAGGTTCGGAGCTTGATCGCAATGTTTCTGCTTTTATCTTGCAATGTTTCGAACTTGCTTTATATTCTTAGAAGGAATGCTTAGTATTCATTTTCTAAGTTTTTGGTGTGTTTTGGTTGATTTGGCTGATATCGTTTTGATATGCTTTGCAAGATGCTTAGGTGAGGTGCTCACGTAAGGTGTTGTGTTCGGAACTGACTTGAGTCAAGTCGCAGACTAGGGCTCATACGAATTGGTTGTTTATTCATGTGCAGGTGTTGCTTGAGTTCAAGACATGGCTGGTGATGGGATCCATTGAACTAGTCTTAGGGAGAAGATGAGGTTCAACAACCAAGTCAGGAGGAATTGTGGTTGAGTTGATCGGGAGGTTGCGCAGCATGTTTGAATCAAGAATAATGCATATGAAGGTATTGTGGACGTCATTGGAAGATGTTTGCACGTGTGCAAGTAGTGCATGGACGTGGCTGAATGGTTCGGAGGCGTGATGACAAGATGTGGACGTAAAGAATTGGTCGGAAAGGTCCAACCGACTAGGTTATAGACTCAGGTTGCGGATGAGTTTGGTTTGACTCAAATATGGAAAGATTTGAGTTGGTTATGATAGGATTTTATGTGGGTCACGAACTTGAGTTGTTTTAGGAATGTGGGATACATTCCTAAGGTGTTTGGATGTCTTAAGATTGCTTCTATCTGCGTATAGAAGAGTCCTAAGCAGTTATGGAAAGTTTTGATTCGTGAATGGAGTAGGATTAGGGTCCTGATTTGAGTAGAGTTGGCTTTTGAGCTGGTTATATAAGCAAGGGAGGCCCGAGCTCGTGGAGAAATACTTTGGGGCTGTTCCTCTTGTGTTCTATTTAATAAAATTCGTAGTTTGAAGGAATTTTTGTACCTTGTTCATCCGACTTGTTCCAGACAAGTTTTACTCGTCGAGTTTGTGGACAGCACTACCTTTCGTTGGTGGTTTATCATAACTCGAGTTTTACAGATCCAATTGACGTGATTCTTTTTGGGTTATCTTCACAACTTGATTATCTATCATATGTCAAAAATTCACGGTCATTGGATTTGTGGTTTCTGATCTACACAAGTTTCTTTGCAGCATTTCAGAACCGTTTTTCTCGGGTAGGACTGATTGACCTTTGTTCGATCTTTCGATCATAACTTGTGTTTCTCTCGACGGATTTGAGTGATTCTTCTTGTGTTTTCTTTGTGACTTGATTCTCTCTGATATATATATAACTTTTGTCACGGTGAAACACATTTAGATTAGTTTCACACACAATTCCTTTAACATATCGTTTTTCTGCCAAAGGGGTTGGGATTTAATATTTCCGCTGCGTAAGATTGTTTAGATCTACCATTCACCCCCCTCTGGTAGCTTTTCACGTGTTCTTTGATCCTACATGAGGGAACTGCTGTAGATTTCACCGCGAACAGCGGCTGCAGATGTTGGTGTCGGGGCAGCAGCGCCCAATCTCCTCAGTAGACGACCCGTGGCGAAGAACACGAGTAGTCGCGCAGAGCACTTCCAAAAAACCTTATTTGCCCTCTGCCGGTGCAGGATCGCAAGGGCGAGCGGTTTCAGAGTCCTGCTCTCCTAATCGTAGGTGCAGGTCGGCACTCGGGATGGAGTAGACTAGAAAGCGATGCAAGGAACGCGAACGTGGGAATGATTTGATCATGGGTGATTTTACCTGCCGCGGACACCCGTATTTATAGAGTCCCGCGTCAACGGTTCGGCTGCAATCTGAAGGATCCGCATCCGATCCAACTCTACAGTCGTAGACGCGTCTGTCTCCAACGACTTGGACTCGATCTCAGAAGCCCCGAAAATTCAGAAGCCCAGAAAGCCCAAATAAATTTTCTGCAAAAATATAAAATCTGGGCTCGGCTCGAATTCACATAAACACACGCGAGCGCGTGTGCTGGGCGGGGCGTGGCGAGGCGAGCGAGCAAGGAGGAGGAGGAGCACGCGTGGGCCACCCCTCTCTTCTCCTTTTCTCTCTCACTCAAAGAGTGGAAGAACAACCTCCCTTATATGTAAGAGTTGCTCCACTTCCACTTTCCATGTGGGACTAAACATTTAGCACCAACCTCTCTTGTTCTAATGGGCCTTTGAGATTTATTGGGAACTATTTCTAAATATTAATTGGTCCTAGCCCATTTACTCCAACAGTTCTAATACAGAGATCCTTTTTGTAGCCAAAGTAAAACACGATAATAAATCCCTCAATACTATATGTCAATGTGGATTATCCTACATGTGTTCTCACTATACCACTAGCAATGGCAGTGCAAGACTATGTATTGTCACAATGGGGGATGAAGAGTACGCAATCATCTAATAGGCAAAAATCCACACTTATCATGCCAACATACACTAGATATTACTCCCTCCTTATCTTTTTATTTGATGTTTCAGACAAAAGTTTGAACTAAAAAAGAACTCATTTTGCTGTCCTAACGTCAATTAAAAGAATCTAGAGGGAGTATTTTACTAGAATAATTTGTTTAACATTTTTATTATTCGCGCAGGTCTGAAAGTGAATAATCAGGAGCCACCCTAAGTAGTACTCCCTCCATTCAAGATTTCTTATCGCCAACAAATAAAAAATAAATAAAGAATGATCTTTTGCCATATGCATTAGTCAATCATACCAGTAGGTATAAAATGAAGTAGACAAGCAACATGCCAACATTTTCCTTCTGCCTGACAAAAAGAAAAATCATATAAATGAATGGATATAATATATAGATAGGTGAGGGTTTAAAACTGCTTCTCATTATGAAATCAAATAAATATTTCATGGTCAAATAAGGACTATACAGTCATGAGTCACCTCTACCTAATGTTTCCAGATCAAAATTATAGAAATACTTAACAAATAATTCAGAATATCCACGAGACCTTACCTGTGAAAGAAGTACTGTCCAACCTCATGCAAGAGACCAATCCAGAGTAGGTCTCAGATCCTTACGACTGGCAGCATAACGCTTACCTTCACGTAGAGGAGGTTTAAGTAGTTCCACCTGTAGCAAAGACATGGATACATTCCGTCAATCGTTATAATGTAAGGGCAAAAAACATTTGTCCAACAAAAAAATAGAACAAAGGGGATAACGAGTTGGACAAGTGAAGTTGAGTTAAACGCATTTCAGGGACATGGAAATGCCAAGAAAATTCAATTTTCAATGATACGGGGAATTATTAAATGCGTACCTCCACTGTATCTTCGTCGAGTAACTCCGTGATGCTCGCAGACCAATAAGAACCTTCAGCCAACCAATCAACCCTATCGCCTACTTTCCATGGTTCATACACAATTGCCAGTAGACCATTATGTGACAATTGCTCAGAAATTTCTTCGTTCCAATACCAATGAGGAAAAGAGGGCCTTATCATGATTTCCTCACTTGATTATACTTCGGTGGAGGCTGGGTTCTTTTGAAAAACCCTAACCCATTCTTTACCTGATAGGAAATGGCATGGAAAGTAAAAAAAGATAAATTGTTTAGAATTATCAACAATCAATGGGAATAATGAATCTCGAATGCTTAGTATGAAGTAAAAGTGAATAGTCCAAGTAAAGAGAAGGGAAACACGGTATGGAGCCAACAAAATAAAATCATTTTTGGCAAGTGAACATGTGACATGTACATGGTTAGGAAACAAAGCTTAATTACAGCAATGTCACACTTTATTTCTTATAAGCCAGGGGTTGAGTTCTCATTTTTATAATAATATTTAAAAACCAAAACCTATATAATAGGGTAACCTATAAAATTGTTAGAATTCAGTCTCCCGAATCACTAAGTTCTGTTCTAAGTGCCTGCCCTGTTCTGGGTGAACTGTACAGCGAGCCTAGTGCTGAACAGAGATGTGCAGAGGGGTTTGGGTGTAGAGCAGAGAGATTCTAAGATGATCAGGTGTGCTGATCTAGTACTGGCTAACCAGAAAACATCACAGCTAAGACGACACCTTCTCTGGTGATGAAGTGAATGTGGCCTAGAGAGGGGTGAATAGGTCTTTTTTTTAAAATTTTGGTCAGAACCTGCAACACTTAACAAACTGATCAAATTCCGAGATATCGGACTAGTCTGGTAGAGTGCGGACTAGTCCGGTGAGTGTGGACTAGATTGATCAAGCTTGATCGATTATCTCGATCCTAGACTATATGCAGCGAAAAAGTACTTGTAATTGAAGTGTCACACTACTGTGAACTAGGATGTAGCACAAGTTAATTTTATATTCAATGTTTCAACGTAATATAATCAAGATTGATTGAAACCCTAGATAGATGTGCAAAGTAAGAACAATATGCGCAAAGTAAGAACACAAGCTCTTTATCCCATGGTTCGGTTCCCACAGAGGCAACCTACATCCACGTTGAGGAGTCCACAAAAGGACCGGGTCTTCTCCAACCCTACCCTCGTCGGATCGCCACGGAGGCCAATCTTTTCACTAATCACAAAGGGCAAATAACCGAATTCAAGGGGCCTTCTCACAAGTTGAGGGCTCCCCAAGATTACAAGATGAACACCACCAAAAACACACTCTTAATATCACAATGAAAACCACAGGAGTGTGTTAGGGAATGAAACCAAGAGCTCAATGAGTGAAGAACCATGTCTCTCCTTGGATCCAAAGTGTATCCTCAAAGGATTAAGCTTTCTTGCATTGGATTGCGTGGAGAGATGAGTTTTCTAGGCTCTTGGAGGGTGTAACGGTGCAAGGTGTCGAGAGATCTGAAAGTTGGGTCGTGCACACCCATTTATATGGGGTTCCCAAAAGTTACTGTTAGGGTTTAGAAAGATCGTACTAGTCCGTGGTGGACACCGGACTAGTCCGGTGTGCTGCGTGTAGGAAACCCTAGGTGCCCCGAAATATCGGACTTGTCCGGCTAGGAGTGGACTTGTCCAATTTTAGTCTGAAAGGATTTCCGACTTGTCCGTGTTGGCATTGGACTTGTCCAGTGTGGTGATGCCCTAGATGAATATAGGACAAGTCCGCACTTGGAGGACTTGTTCGATTTTAGTCAGAGGCATTATCGGACTAGTCTGGACTTTTTGGACTAGTTCGGTGCGGACAAGTCCGTAGTGGCTAGACTTGTCCGAACCTGTCCAGAGAGGATATCGGACTAGTCCGTGGTGATATCGGACTAGTCCGGTCAGTGAAAACTGGACTGTGTGGACAAGTCCGCATTGTGAGGACTTGTCCGATCTAGTACAGAAAGATATCAGACTAGTCCGGGGTAAGTCGAACTATTCCGGTCCTGTAAAAATTTAAGCAATGTGTGAGATTATTTGTGCTTGAGCTATTTGGGTGTGTTTCCTTAACACACTCCATACACAATGATCTACTACACTTGGTTCTTGAGCTCTTTTCCGTATTGCTCCTCATTCTCCTTTCTTTTTGGTGCTTTGTTCATTCTTTCATTAGAACATGTGCTCATCTCAACAATGTGGTTAGGATCTCATTTGCTTGTCATAAATCAACCAAAACCCACAAGGGATTCCTAGATGCACTTTCAATCTCCCCCTTTTTGGTGATTGATGACAACCAATTGAGTTTCACAAAATCTGATAAAAAGTTGAGATTTTCATAAAGTGTGCACATATGAGTTTATAACACATTAAGCAATGAAAACATAATTCATATGTGCACTCTTTATGGTCGGATGCAAAACTAAGTATGTATAAACAATAATCATAATGAGAATGACATAATTGACATCAATATATCAACAACAAGCATATATGTCATCTTTATAGCAAAATCACAAATATCTTCATAAGTAGTTCATAACATTGCATCACAAGACCAAAAGAGCATGATATAAGTCTTACAACCTGCAAAGAGACAAAAGATACAAAAGATATCTCTCCTCGCATCCTACAGCTAAAGACTAAGACTCCCCCTCAATCTCTCCCCCTTTGGCATCAAGACACCAAAAAGAAGAAGAGGAGGGACCTAAGGTCTTCAAGCCTCACTGTCGGTCCTCTCATCGTCTTCATCTTCATTCTTGGGCTGAGGAGGAGGAGGAGGAACGGTACCACTCGAGTCCCCAATGCCAAAATAGGCAAGCTCGGAGGGAGTAAAGGGCCCGAGCTCGGTGAAATCAGAATCAGAATCATCAGAAATGACTGGGGATCCAATGGGTTCGATCTCCAGCTTCTGGCAAATGTGCTTCACATTCTCTTTGACGTACCTCATATCAGCCTTCCTCCTCTTGTTTAGCTTATGAATGTTCACTTCCGCCTTCTTGCAAGAGGCAAAAATAGCTGACAAGTACTTTAAGATGCCACTTGGTGACCCCTTTTGAGGAGGGGCCCCAGTGACTGGAGCAGCCCTAGGATCTCCACTAGCTCTCACTGGAGCCTCTACACTGGAAGAAGGAGAAGGAGCGGCTTGAACACTTTCTTGTTGAGGCTTCTGGGGCCTCAAGGGGGTGTGCTCCACATCCTCGACAAACTCGATGCCTGTGACCTTCTCAATCATAAACATCAGGTAGGGGGCATAGCCACAGGACCTGTTCAGCGTGCAGGAGATATTGACCATATCATTCCAAATGTAGTCAAAGACATCAAACTTTCTGTCGTTTCTTATGACCTTCATCAAGGTCCTGAGATATCCCTGAACACTTCCAGCATCCCCATCCTTGGGGCAATGGTCTTCCTGAGGACTCTGTTAAGTACCATGAAGAAAGGATTCATGTTCTTGGTGGAAGGTGGGTTGAAAGTTGAGTGGGGTTCATAATGAAACTTCATTTTGTCCTTCTCAAGGACCCCGATGTTGTGAATGACCAAATTGTCATTGCTAGAGCTATCCAGATGTAGCATCCTTGCAAACTCATCACAGGTAATGGTGTACTTGGATCCATGAGTCATCCAAGTCACCTGCTCTTCATCATCACTAGCAAAGTGGCAAGTGGCATAAAATTGGGCAATGACTTCATCCTTCTAGTTGTTGCGGAAGGCAAAGAGATCCTTCAAGCCATGCCTTTCAATTGCCTCGACCACCTACACAAAAGGTGAGCAACCATTACTCTCAAAGTGCGCCCAATCTATCCATTAGCCGCGCACAACTGGGGTCTTCATTGGGAGATAGACAGTCTTGTAAAAATCTGCATGGAAATTACTCTAGAATCTCCCATCAGCAGCCTGCTTGGGTCGGCTGTAACAATCCACATTTCTGAACTTTGCAGCCGTGTCGCTGCCCTTGACATTGAACCTCTCCTCAGTGGGATCCTAGGCCTCTTGCTTTGGAGCTGACATCTTGAGGGGGCCAATCGGGCCCGTTGCAATCCCCTTTCCTTTGCCCTTAGCTTGGCGAGAGGTTGCCGAGCTAGGCCCTGCTGCAGCCGCACCCTTAACTTTCGACGCAGGTTTCTTCACGAGAACCTTGCATCTGATCTGCGGAGGGGAGGATGTCGGCTCGGATGGGCGCTCTTGGCGCTTCTTGCCTTGGCCCGTCGGGGACTGAAGGAGGGCTTCTTGGTCCATCTCAGCCTCGAAGTCAGAAATTTCATCGTTTGAGCTCGACATTGTCTTGAGAATGGATTTCACAAGGTATTGATAAGAATAGATTACAAGGAATTTCATTGAGGAATAGGAAGTTAGGGTTGAGTTCAGAAAAATCGGACTAGTCCGGTGTACACACACGGACTAGTCCGGGTGACCAGACTTGTCCGTGCATGGACCGGACTAGTCCGGTATTCAACCTCTAAAATCCTAACTATGAGACAAATGGTGATTCCTAATGCACAAATAGGTTAGCATCAATGTAATACATCAAGGAAGCAAGTATTAGATGAAGGAAACTAGGCTATTTGATCAACAACGAAGGAAATCACAAATTCTAGGGTTTGGGATGAGATTTTACCGAAAGTCCTTTATTCTTGGAGATGTAGGGGTTCAAGGAGCGGACAAGTCCGTGTTCTTCAACCCCTACGCAAAGGAGGTCGATTTCCACCCAAACTTGAGGAGTTTTGATGGAGGAATCGCCTTGGGGAGCTCGAGCGAGGAGAGAGAAAGCTTGAGGCAAGTGTTAGGGTGAGGAAGATTAGGGTTTGGCGGTGGCTAGGGTTATGGAGACGAAAAATCGGACTTGTCCGAAAATGATCGAACTAGTACAAACTTTTTCAGAGCCTATGTCGGACTAGTTCGTGGTCAGTCGGACCAGTCCGGACCTATAGTCACTCTGCGGACTAGTATGCAGGGGCGGACTAGTCCGGGCAACCACGGACTAGTCCGTGGTCACCAGGGGAGAAATGCTTAGCCCATCCGTATATATTCGAAGGTACTTATTAAAGAAATAGGGAGGCAAAGCAAATCAATTAATCTTGATGAGTATGATCAGTAAGCATTCAACAATCAAGCAATGATCATAATTCACCAAGATCAAGTAGATGACATAGTTTTTGAAGAAAATTTGAGAAAGATGATTTTCGCAACTCAAAAAATATATTTTGAAGAGTTCATACAGGTATGCAAGTTTTCAAGCCACATTCCGAGCATCAAGGATATTGAGTTCATGTCGGAGCTCGCAAAAGCGTTTTTCATCTAGAGGCTTGGTGAAAGTTGCCTAGAGGGGGGTGAATAGGCTAATCGACCTGCAAATGACTGAATAAAACGATATTAAATCACAGGGGGCGGACTAGTCCGGTTTGGGGGCGGACTAGTCCGGTCAGCCTGCGTGAAGAACCCTAAAAAGTGTTTCTAGCAAGTTTTAAGGGGATTTTCTCGAGGCTACAGGTGAGGATATGTTTAATACAAGTTTAGAATCTATCAACACAAGAGTGAGTCAAGTTTTAACAAGATTAAACAATGTGAGGCTCAAAACAAGACTAGCAACCCTAGAACGAAGTAAGTGATAAACAAAATGTGAAGAACACGGAGACACCAGGAATTTTATCCCGAGGTTCGATTCCACACAAGAATCTACTCCCCGTTGAGGAGTCCACAAAGGACCAGGTTCACCAACCCTTCCCTCACCAAGTTTACCGCACGGGCCTAACTTGGTTCTCCACTATCTCAAAGTGTGAATACAAGATTCGTTGGGGCTTCTCACAATCTGAGGCTCCCACACCACAAAGATGATCAACAACGCAAAACACACTCAACACACAGCTCACAAAGACTTAATGGGTGCAAGAGATCAAACCGGGAGCACAAGCGCGATGTTCTTCCTCTTCTCCACCTCACTAAACCCTAATCCACACAAGAATTAGTTTTAGAGGGAAAGTTGGCAAGAAAGAGGCTTAAGAGTGCTCCAAGTTGGCTGTGGCGGCGCTAGGGTTCAAGTCTTTTCAAGTATTGGTTCAAAAGAACCCAGAGGACCTCTATTTATAGAGGTTCCAAGCCCATACTGCTGACTTCAGCAGAAGGGCGGACTAGTCCGGCCTCAGGCCCGGACTAGTCCGGCCTAGGGGACCACTGACCTCTTGTCAGGCCCCGACAGCTGACACGCTATCGTCACACTACCCGCCAAACTTCAAATTCAAACGGTCACTTCAACAACGGACTAGTCCGGTCACCACCGGACTAGTCCGATCTCACACAGAGCCTTTTGCTCCGTGTGAAAACGGACTAGTCTGAGGACCACGGACTAGTCCGGCCCTAAGGGCGGACTAGTCCGGTCCTCCCAGACTTAGTCACAGAACCACTGTCAACACACCAACCCGGACTAGTCCGGCCCCACGGGCGGACTAGTCCGTTCTCACTCAGGACCTCTTGGTCCGGTCTCAAACGGACAAGTCCGTGGTTTTGAGACTTAGTCCCCAAAACCAACTCAATGCTACCCGGACTAGTCCGGCCACAAACGGACTAGTCCGATCTCAGTCAGACCCTTCTGGTCCGGCCGACAACGGACTTGGCCAGCCAGGGGCGGACTAGTCTGGCCACCTGCACGGACTAGTCCGGCCCTACTGCCAGACTGCTTATCCACTCTTTTCTCCAAAGGGGTTTGACCTCTAAAACACTTTGAGCTCCCAAACTTGATCTCAATGCACTTTACACACGCACCCTCCTATTTCTACGGCTAGTCTAACTCAACACGCTAGAAACCCTAGTTTCTACGCTTCGAGTTGACTCCGTTTCCTTCCTTTTATTTTTGAGGGTTTGCGTCTCCGATCGAGTCCACACCTGTGCTAAGATCACTTGAGCTCATTAGCGACTTAATTGTCGTCATCAATCATCCAAAACCCACGGGGAACCTAGATGCACTTTCAATCTCCCCCTTTTTGGTGATTGATGACAACACATTAAGTCCTTCAACAATTAAGAGTATGGAAATTGGTTTTCATAACTTGTGTGCGTATGAATGACTCCCCCTCAATGTATGCAACATGTAAAAGAGGTGGAGGAGATCTTTCATACCCACACACGTTATGGTGGGGTGCCTACGTGATGTGTTCAACAATTGTGACAAGACATGAAGAGCATCAATATAATCAAAGGATTGACAATTAGAGCATTATATTGATATTAAACAACATTAACAAGTCTTGCACAAATGTAAACATCCAAGAGCATGAATATATTACAAAACAAGTCCATAAATCACAAACACACCCACAAACGATTAACTCCCCCTTAACTCTCCCCCTTTGGCATCAAGGCACCAAAAAGGAAAAGAAGGGGGGGAAACAAAAATCTACGAACTAGTCCTCGTCTTCGCCACTTCCACTCTCCGTGGCCTCGGAATCTTCGACGTCTTCCTCATGATCGACGGCGTCGTCGTCGTCGTCTTTGTCGGAGTTCCTTGCCGAGGGAGCAGCCCGAGAGGAGCTTCCATCCTCTTGGAGCTGGGCGAGCTCATCGGCGGTGAAGTTGGGAAAAGGAGTGATCTCCCCATCACTCACCTCCGGAGAGGACATCGGGACCTCCAGCTTATCGCACACCGCCTTAAGATATTTTTCTTGACGCTTGTGTGCCCTTTGAGCACGGATCTCTTGCTTCCGACAAGAAGTGAAGATCGCCTTGAAGCATTTGAAGAAGGCACTCATTGATTGAGGCGGAGGCGGAGACGGAGGTGCCACGGGGCGAGATGGAGGATCTGCATTCTTGCGACGAGGAGGAACAGGAACATTCGGGGGCTTCTGAGGACGAAGCGGGCGATGCGACACGTCCTTGACAAAGGTCACGCCCGACACCTTCTCAATGAGGCACATGATGTAGGGGGCATACCCGCAAGCACGGTTGGGGGTATGCGAGATGTTGAAGATATCGTAGAAGATGTAATCGATGAGGTTGAACTTCTCTTCCCCATCGATCAGAAGTAGCAGGTGCCTCAAGTTCCCTTGAATCACCCCAGCATCACCGTCCTTCGGTGCTATCGTCCTTCTGAGGATTCTGTTCATTATGCTGTAAAAGGGCTTGATGTTGCGGGCGAGACCGGCATCAAATGGAACATGACTTGGATACATATATGCCAGCTCTTCACGGTCCACGGCCTTAAGGTTAGAGATTATAATCTCATGATCCATGTGTGCCTCAAGCCCTAGAATCTTGGCAAACTCTGCGAAGGTGACTGAGTACTGCTCACCGTGTGTCATCCAAATAATTCTCCTGTCACCAGAGGTGGTGAAGTAGATGGTGGAGTAGAACTGCAGAATTACTTCGACGTTCCAGTCATACTTGAAACCCATGATCTGCTTGAGGTCATGGCGCTCAGCGGCTTCGATGACGGCGTCAAAAGCGGAGTGTTGCTTTTTGGCCATGTAATCCCAGTCAACCCATTGAGCTTCTATTACCGGCTTCTTCATCTGCTGATAGACTAGCCGGTAGTAGTCACAATGGAAGTCACACCAGAATCTGGGATCTGCCGTGCTCCTCTCAAACTTGTAGACCTTCTCGGTCCTCAGCCTCCTGGCCTTTTCAGCCCCTTTGCCATGAAACACATTAGCAGACAATTCCTTCTTCCTGTTGGGGTTCCTTTCTGGTGTGTGAACTTCAAGGGGGCCAATGGAGGTGGCTTTCCCTTCCTCTTTGATCACAACACCTCCAGCTGCCTTCTTTGATGACATCTTGACAGCTGGCTTTTTCTTCTTTGGCTCGACAGGAGTTGGAGCCTTTCCCTTCTTGGGGTCACGCTCGACCCTGGGCTCAGGTTCCATTTGGGCTGGCTCCTTGCCCTTCGCCTTCTCGCCAACGGTCACGAGCTTCTTTCGCTTGGGGGCACTGGCCTCAGCGGCCCTGGAGTTGTGAGCCTCCCTGTCTTCCCTTTTCTTCTTCCTCAGCTCATTTAGAAACTCTGCGGTTGCTCGAGCTATGGCTTCTTCCTCATTGTAGATGCTCGCTGCAACTTTGGAGGCTTCGAGTGCTTTCAGCCGCCTCTCTTCCTTTGCCTTTTGCGCTTCTATGAGCGCAGCTTTGGTTCTTGCCTCGACAATTTGAGCTTTGGTTCGCCCCTCGGGGTTGGGACGAGGAGGGGAACGCTCCGAGTTCGACATGCTGCGAAAAGCATACAGAGATGAAGGTATGAGTCCAAGGAGAGGGAGCATTGCGGAAGAAGTCTCGAGAGAGGACTAGGATTAGGGTTTGCTCTGTGCAAACCGGACTTGTCCGCCAGGGGCCGGACTAGTCCGGGTTGCACAGGATAAACCCTAACCCTAATCGAATCATCAAAAAAACTTCGGATCAGCGCGCAATACTCCTAGTCTATGATCACAAGGGTATATGGAGCAATATCTATGAAGGTGTTCCTATCAAAAACCTAAAGAATCAAAAATGGGGAAAGTTTTTGAAAAAGCTAGAATACCTTCTTGAATCCGCGAGAATCGACGAAATCGACGATGGATTGCGAAGGTGAAGCGCGGGGAAATGATCCCTCACACCCAAGGGCTCCAATGCACGGATTGGAATCGAGATTTGGTGGATGGAGCGAAAAATCGCCAAAAAGGCGGTTTCTTGAGCGTGGGAGAGGGAGAGGCGCGAGTGGGAGGAAGAGGAGAGGTCTAGGCCGACCCTGGGGGGTTTAAGCCCCCAAGGGCCGGACTAGTTCGGTGCCAGGGCGGACTAGTCCGGTGAGCGGACCAGACACGGACTAGTCTGCCGTCGAACTAGTCCGGCCTCAGAGCGGACTAGTCTGGTATGCGGACTAGCCGCGGACTAGTCTGGACCCGGACTTGTCCGTCCAAGGGGTGGACTAGTCCGGTCCGACTTGGCTGAAAAATTTTATTTTAGAGCTTTGCCCTCCAATCACTTGTCCTTTTGGACAACTAGCAATGCAAACAAGATTATTGAAGATAAACATGACACAAGCATGATCAATTTTCAAGAAATAGTTTTCTCAAACGGATTTTGAAGAGAAATCATGATTGAGAAGAGTTTTTCAAAAATTTCTCAAAAAGGGAGGAATGAGTTTTAAGCCACATTCCTAGAATCCAAAATGTTGAGCTCACTTCTTAGCTCATAGAAACGCTTCTCATCAAGAGGCTTGGTGAAGATATCCGCTAGTTGATGTTCCGTCCTCACATGAGAAATTACGATGTCTCCTTTCATTGAGTGATCTCGCAAGAAATGGTGTCGAATGTCTATGTGTTTAGTCCTAGAGTGCTCCACCGGATTATGGGCTAACTTGATGGCACTCTCGTTGTCACACAAGAGTGGAATGTTGCGCAAGTTAATCCCATAATCCCTAAGGGTTTGTCGCATCCAGAGAAGTTGTGCACAACAACTTCCGGCTGCAACATATTCCGCTTCGGCGGTGGATAGAGCAATAGAGTTTTGCTTCTTGGAGGACCAAGACACTAGAGATCGACCTAAGAATTGGCATGTACCCGATGTGCTCTTCCTATCGACTTTGCACCCCGCATAGTCCGCATCGGAATATCCAATGAGGTTAAACTTAGATCCTTTAGGGTACCAAAGTCCTAGGGAGGGTGTGTGTACTAGATATCTCAAGATCCTTTTAACGGCGGTCAAATGACAAGCCTTAGGTGCCGCTTGAAAGTGTGCACACATACACACACTTAGCATGATATCGGGCCTAGATGCACAAAGATAGAGAAGTGAACCAATCATAGACCTATATAACTTTTGATCCACACTAGGACCATCCTCATTTAGGTCTAGGTGTCCATTTGTCCCCATAGGGGTTTTGATGGGTTTTGCCTTATCCATGTCAAACTTCCTTAGAATATCTTGTGTATACTTAGTTTGACTTATGAACGTCCCTTCTTTGAGTTGTTTTACTTGAAATCCTAGAAAGAACTTCAACTCACCCATCATGGACATTTCAAACCTCTCCGTCATTATCTTGGAGAACTCATCACAAAACACATTATTTGTGGAACCAAATATGATGTCATCCACATATATTTGGCACACAAAAAGATCTTCGTTGAAGTGCTTTGTGAAAAGGGTATAATCCGCATTGCCTATCCTAAAACCATTTTCAACTAGAAAGTCTCTTAGGAACTCATACCAAGCTCTAGGAGCTTGCTTGAGGCCATAAAGAGCCTTTCGCAATTTGTAAACGTGGTTAGGATAGTCTTGGTCTTCAAACCCTGGAGGTTGCTCTACATAGACTTCTTCCTTGATTGGGCCATTAAGGAATGCACTCTTAACATCCATTTGGTAGAGCTTGAAGTCATGGTGAGTAGCAAAGGCTAGTAATATCCGAATTGACTCAAGCCTAGCTACGGGAGCAAATGTCTCATCAAAATCCAATCCTTCGACTTGTGAGTACCCTTTTGCCACAAGCCGTGCCTTGTTCCTAGTTACCATGCCATGCTCATCTTGTTTGTTGCGGAACACCCACTTGGTTCCAACAACATTAGCTTGTGGGCGCTTGACAAGTTCCCAAACCTTGTTCCTTTCAAAGTTATTGAGCTCCTCTTGCATGGCAACTACCCAATCCGGATCTCTTAAGGCATCTTCAACCTTATGGGGTTCCAAGAATGAGACAAAGGAGAAATGCTCACAAAAGTTTGCAACACGTGAACGTGTTGTTACTCCTCTTGTGATATCTCCTAGAATGTTATCAACGGGGTGATCCCGTTGAACACTTTGATGAACACGGGGATGCGGAGGTTGAGCTCTTGAATCACTTGCTTCATCTTCTTCACTTTGGTCTCCCCCTTGATCCAAGCCTCCCCCTTGATCTTCATTCCTATTACTGTTTTGGGGAGTATCTAGTGGATCTCCAACTTATCCAATGGGGGTTTGACCTACTTCATAATGATGATGGTCACTTGGGCTTTGGGATGGTTCTTGTGGGCGAACATCTCCAAGTGCCATTCTCCTTAGAGCTTCTAGTGGAGGTTCCTCTTGATCAAGGACATGTTGATCAACTTGCTCCACTTGAGAGCCATTGGTTTCGTCAAACACCACGTCACGTGCCACTTCAACAATTCCGGAGGATTTGTTGAACACACGGTATGCATGAGTGTTTGAGTCATATCCAAGCAAGAAACCTTCATCGGACTTTGAAGCAAACTTCGAAGTCCTAGGCTTCTTGTTGAGGATATAACACTTGCTACCAAAAACACGAAAGTAAGAGACATTGGGTTTCTTACCAACGAGAAGCTCATAAGGAGTCTTCTTGAGGAGGCGATGAAGGTACAATCGGTTTATGGCATGGCAAGCGGTGTTAACCGCTTCCGCCCAAAACCGGTCCGATGTTTTGTACTCATCTAGCATTGTCCTTGACATCTCAATGAGCGTCCTATTCTTTCTTTCGGCAATTCCATTTTGTTGTGGAGAATAGGGAGCAGAAAACTCATGCTTGATGCCTTCCTCATCTAGGAACTCTTCTACTTGCATGTTCTTGAATTCGGTGCCATTATCACTCCTTATAGCCTTTATCCTCAAGGTGAACTCATTTTGAGCTCTCCTTAGGAATTTCTTGAGGACACCGGGGGTTTCACTCTTATCATGCAAGAAGAACACCCAAGAGTATCTAGAGAAGTCATCAATGATAACTAGACCATACTTGTTGCCACCGATGCTAATGTAAGCAATGGGGCCAAAAAGATCCATATGGAGTAACTCCAAAGGTCTAGTTGTCGTCATGACATTCTTAGAGGGGTGTTGAGCTCCTACTTGCTTTCCCGCTTGACACGCACCACATGGCCTATCCTTTTCAAATACCACATCCTTTAGGCCACGAACGTGCTCTCCTTTAAGGAGTTTTTGAAGGTTCCTCATTCCAACGTGGGCTAGCCTTCTATGCCAAAGCCATCCCATGTTGGCTTTTGCCATTAAGCATGTGTCAAGTTGAGCTTTATCTGTGGTAAAATCCACAAGATAGAGCTTTCCCTTGAGCACTCCCTTAAAGGCTATTGAGTCATTACCCTCTCTCAGAACATTCACACCCTCACTAGAAAAGACACACTTACATCCTTTATCACAAAGTTGTGATATGGATAGGAGATTATAGTCTAGGGAATCAACATGCAAAACATTAGATAAGGTATGCGAAGAGGAGATAGCAATTTTACCGGAGCCAAGGATTTTCCCTTGGCTATTATCCCCAAAGAAAATTCCTTCACTTGGGTCCTCGTTCTCCTCATACTCTATGAACATGCTCCTCTCTCCGGTCATGTGGTTGGTACATCCGCTATCCAACACCCATTTCGATCCACCGGAGGAGTATGCCTACAAAACAAGTTTATGCCTTCCTTTTAGGTACCCAAGCGGAGTTGGGTCCTCTCATGTTAGTAGTTAGGCATTTGGGCACCCACACGCAAGGCTTGGGGCTCTTGCGGAGTGGCCCAACATATCTAGCAAACACTTTGCCGTGTTTGTTCCTCTTTAGCACATAGTATGCATCAAAATCATGGAATAGAGGATGCGATTCAGATTTAGGCAATTTGTTGCTAGAGTATGAGTTCTTTTCAATTTTAGTTGGGGATGAGCTCCCCTTAACAAAGACAATCATGTTTTTGCCATACTTGGAGGTTTTGGCGTTATGCCTTCCACCTCTAGTATAGCCAAGACCATCCTTGACATGGGGAGGTCTTGTGTTGGTGTATGCACTTCGTGCATACGCCACCTTCTCCTTGTCAAAGATGGCACCCTTAGGTGCTTGCTTGCCTTGTGCTGAGTTGAGTTCATCCTTAAGCTTAAGGATTAATTTAGAGCACTTGCAAGGCGGAGTTGCATTGGATGAGGCCTTTGAGAAGGTTGAGTTCTTAGAGGAAGAGGCTACATTGTTCTTAAGGGACTCAATTTGAGTCTCAAGAATCTTGTTAACTTTTGTCAAGTTCCCAAGTTCATCCTTGAGCCCAATTGAGTTCTCCTCAAGACTTGAACACGTTTTCTTACTTAGAGCAAGTTCGTGTTCCAATGCCTTGCTCTTCTCTCTTTCAAGCTCAAGAAGCTTGTTAAGCTCTTGACATCTCTCCTTCTCAAGGATGAGCATGTCCTCCTGTCTGTTGATGAGATCCTCCTTCTCAAAGATCTCATCCATAAGCAACTTCATCCTACGCAAGGTGCTTTTGCTTATGTCCTTAAACATATGCTCATTTTCACTAGCACTATCAAATTCATCATGAGAGGAAATGGGGGAGGAGGAGTGAGATGTTACCTTTCTCCTTCCCTCCTTTGCCATAAGGCAGGTTGGTTTGTAGTTGTCATTGAGGTTGGGGAAGAGCTTGCTTCCCTTGGAGCTCCTCCCGATGGCTATGGTAGCCATCTTCTCCTCTTCTTCTTCGGAGGAGGACTCATCGTTAGAGTCCCACTCCTTCCCCAAGTGGGCTTGTCCGGAGGACCTCTTCTTCTTGAAGAATTTCTTATCTTGAGGCTTGCCCTCCTTCTTCTTCTTCGCTTCTTCATGTGGGCAATCAGCGATGAAGTGCCCATACTCGCCACAATTGTAGCAAGACCTCTTTGATTTGGTCCTTGCTCTTTCCTTCCCTTTGCCCTCATGATTGTATCCACCTTTCTTCCTCCTCATCATTCTCCTGAATTTGTTGATGAAGAAGGCCTCTTCCTCATCGGTGTTGAGGCTCTCCTCATCACTTTCCTCTTGCTCTTGTGAAGAGGGTGTTGCCTTGAGTGCAACGTTCCTCATCTTGGAGGCGGTGAATTTCTGAAGGTCGTTGTAGAAGAGCGCCTCCTTCTCCATGATCTCGTGGTTAATGATCCTACCAAGGACCTCCTCCGGGGTCATTTGAGTGAACCCCGGGCTTTCTCGAATCATGGAGCAAAGGGCGACGTTCCTAGGCATAAACGCCCGGATCATCCTCTTCACAACCTCGTGGTCGGTCCACTTGGTGCAGCCATATGATCGGCTCTTGTTGATAAGCACCTTCAACCGGTTGTACATGTCTTGGGGGGATTCACCATCCAAGATGGCGAATCTCCCAAGCTCTCCTTCGATGAGCTCGATCTTGGCCTCCTTGACCACCCGATTTCCTTCGTGCGCCGTCTTGAGGGTGTTCCATATGTCTTTGGCCACCTCAAGACCATCGACGCGGTTGAACTCATCTCTTGAGAGAGATGAGATAATCACACCCGCAGCTTGAGCGTTGCGGTGGATGAGGATGGCTTGTTCTTGCGTGATGTTGTCCTCATCCTTCGGGATCTCCACCCCGGTCATGACAATTTGCCACAATGCCGGATTGAGTGACACGAGGTGGATCTTCATGTTGTGTTTCCACATCCCGTAGTCGGTTCCATCGAATTGAGGAGGTCTCCCCAATGGGATGGAGAGGTAGTGGTTGTTGGCGGCAAGGCGTTCATAGTTGAACCCTTGTCGATTGTAGTTGACTCCGCCGCCACCACTTGATGAGCTTGACGGCTCAACCACAGCAATCTTCAACTTCTCCCGGAGCTTCGCCTTGAGCTGGCGAGTCTCCTCATCATCTGTTGGCTTGTCTTGATAAGCCATTGTCTCCTCACGTGTCGGTTGAGAGTCGTTGGTCGACACCTCTTCAAACACCACTCCGGCCATCTCTCCGAGTTGTTAGACTCTTTGTGGAGAGTCCTGCTCTGATACCAATTGAAAGTTGCCTAGAGGGGGGGTGAATAGGCTAATCGACCTGCAAATGACTGAATAAAATGAGATTAAATCACAGGGGGCGGACTAGTCCGGTCTGGGGGCGGACTAGTCCGGTCAGCCTGCGTGAAGAACCCTAAAAAGTGTTTCTAGCAAGTTTTAAGGGGATTTTCTCGAGGCTACATGTGAGGATATGTTTAATACAAGTTTAGAATCTATCAACACAAGAGTGAGTCAAGTTTTAACAAGATTAAACAATGTGAGGCTCAAAACAAGACTAGCAACCCTAGAACGAAGTAAGTGATAAACAAAATGCGAAGAACACGGAGACACCAGGAATTTTATCCCGAGGTTCGATTCCACACAAGAATCTACTCCCCGTTGAGGAGTCCACAAAGGACCGGGTTCACCAACCCTTCCCTCACCAAGTTTACCGCACGAGCCTAACTTGGTTCTCCACTATCTCAAAGTGTGAATACAAGATTCGTTGGGGCTTCTCACAATCTGAGGCTCCCACACCACAAAGATGATCAACAACGCAAAACACACTCAACACACAGCTCACAAAGACTTAATGAGTGCAAGAGATCAAACCGGGAGCACAAGCGCGATGTTCTTCCTCTTCTCCACCTCACTAAACCCTAATCCACACAAGAATTAGTTTTAGAGGGAAAGTTGGCAAGAAAGAGGCTTAAGAGTGCTCCAAGTTGGCTGTGGCGGCGCTAGGGTTCAAGTCTTTTCAAGTATTGGTTCAAAAGAACCCAGGGGACCTCTATTTATAGAGGTTCCAAGCCCATACTGCTGACTTCAGCAGAAGGGCGGACTAGTTCGGCCTCAGGCCCAGACTAGTCCGGCCTAGGGGACCACTGAACTCTTGTCAGGCCCCGACAGCTGACACGCTATCGTCACACTACCCGCCAAACTTCAAATTCAAACGGTCACTTCAACAACGGACTAGTCCGGTCACCACCGGACTAGTCCGATCTCACACAGAGCCTTTTGCTCCGTGTGAAAACAGACTAGTCTGAGGACCACGGACTAGTCCGGCCCCAAGGGCGGACTAGTCCGGTCCTCCCAGACTTAGTCACAGAACCACTGTCAACACACCAACCCGGACTAGTCCGGCCCCACGGGCGGACTAGTCCGTTCTCACTCAGGACCTCTTGGTCCGGTCTCAAACGGACAAGTCCGTGGTTTTGAGACTTAGTCCCCAAAACCAACTCACTGCTACCCGGACTAGTTCGGCCACAAACGGACTAGTCCGATCTCAGTCAGACCCTTCTGGTCCGGTCGACAACGGACTTGGCCGGCCAGGGGCGGACTAGTCCGGCCACCTGCACGGACTAGTCCGGCCCTACTGCCAGACTGCTTATCCACTCTTTTCTCCAAAGGGGTTTGACCTCTAAAACACTTTGAGCTCCCAAACTTGATCTCAATGCACTTTACACACGCACCCTCCTATTTCTACGGCTAGTCTAACTCAACACGCTAGAAACCCTAGTTTCTACGCTTCGAGTTGACTCCGTTTCCTTCCTTTTCTTTTTGAGGGTTTGCGTCTCCGATCGAGTCCACACCTGTGCTAAGATCACTTGAGCTCATTAGCGACTTAATTGTCGTCATCAATCATCCAAAACCCACGGGGAACCTAGATGCACTTTCACTTGGTAAATATATCGGCTAGTTGCTTTTCGGTATTGACATGTGAAATGGCTATATCTCCCTTCATTGAGTGGTCTCTCAAAAAGTGATGTCAAATGTCTATGTGTTTGGTCCTAGAGTGCTCAACGGGATTATGGGCAATCTTAATAGAACTCTCATTATCACAAAGAAGTGGAACATGGTTCATGTTGTAACTGTAATCCCTAAGAGTTTGCCGCATCCAAAAGAGTTGTGCACAACAACTCCCGGCTGCAACATACTCCGCTTCGGCCGTGGATAAGGCAATGGAGTTTTGTTTCTTGGAGGACCAAGAAACTAGAGATCTACCTAGGAATTGGCATGTATTGGAGGTACTTTTTCGATATACTTTGCATCCGGCATAATCTGCATCGGAGTAACCAATGAGATTGAATTTGTAACCTTTGGGATACCAAAGGCCTAGGTTGGGTGTATGAACTAAATACCGCAAGATTCTCTTTACAGCTGTCAAATGACACTCTTTTGGGTTGGCTTAAAACCTTGCACACAAACATACACTCAACATAATATCTATCCTAGATGCACATAAGTAGAGTAGAGATCCAATCATGGAGCGATATACCTTTTGATCGACGTTTGGTCCATCTTCATTGAGATCCAAGTGGCCATTTGTTGCCATGGGAGTCTTTATAGGCTTTGCCTTGTCCGTTCCAAACTTCTTGAGTATGTCTTGAGTGTACTTAGTTTGGCTTATGAACGTCCCTTCGTTTTGTTTCCTCACATGGAATCCGAAGAAGTACTTTAGCTCTCCCATCATAGACATCTCAAACCTATCTGTCATAATCTTACTAAATTCCTCACAAAAAGATTTGTTAGTTGAACCAAAGATAATATCATCAACATAAATTTTACAAATAAAGATATCATTGTCAAAGTTCTTTGTAAACAATGTATAATCTACTTTATCGATCTTAAAACCATTTTCAATTAAGAAATCTCTAAGACACTCATACCAAGCTCTAGGATCTTGTTTGAGGCTGTAGAGAGCCTTACGCAGTTTAAATACGTGGTCGGGGAACTCTTCATCTTCAAATCTGGGGGGTTGCTCCACATACACCTCCTCCTTGATTGGTCCGTTGAGGAAGGCGCTTTTCACATCCAGTTGATAGAGCTTGAATGAGTAGCATATGCAAGTAATATTCTAATAGACTCAAGTCTAGCTACGGGAGCAAAGGTTTCATCGAAATCCAAACCTTCGACTTGTGAATACCCTTTGGACACAGGTCGTGCCTTGTTCCTTGTCACCACCCCGTCTTCGTCTTGTTTGTTGCGGAAGACCCATTTGGTGCTAACGACGTTGAACTTGGGTCTTTCGACTAGTTCCCACACCTCGTTCCGTTTGAAGTTGTTGAGTTCTTCTTGCATGGCCACTACCCAATCCGGATCCTTCAATGCATCCTCAACCCTGCGCGGTTCCAAAAAGGATACAAATGAATAATGCTCACAAAATTCGCTATGCGATATCTAGTAGTTACTCCCTTTTGGATGTCACCGATGATGTTGTCGATTGGGTGATCCCTTTGGACGCATTGGTGTACTCTTGAGTGTGGCACTAGCGGTCTTGAATATTCATGGTCATCTTCTTCTCCCCCTAGATGGTTGCCCTCATTGACTTGTTGGTCATTTTTGTCTTCTTGAGGTTGATCTTGTATGGAAGCTCCCCCTTGATCATTGGCCTCCTCTTGTGGTTCATCTTCCTCATGCATATGTAGAGGTGGTTCTTGTGGTCGAACTTCGCCCAATGCCATTCTTCTCAGTGCTTGGCAAGGAGCTTCTTCTTTTTCTAGCACACATGGATCAACTTGCTCCTTTTGCGAGCCGTTAGTTTCATCGAACACTACGTCACGTGCTACTTCAACAAGTCTGGAGGTCTTGTTGAAGACACAATAGGCATAAGAGTTCAAATCATAACCAAGCAATAAACCTTCATCAAACATCAAAGCGAACTTTGAAGTCCTAGATTCTTGTTCAAAATATAGCATTTAAAACCAAAAACTCGAAAATATGAAATATTAGGCTTGTTACCGATGAGTAGCTCATATGATGTCTTCTTGAGTAGTCGATGAAGGTAGAGTCGGTTTATGGCGTGGCAAGCGGTGTTAACTGCTTCCGCCCAAAACCGATCGGAGGTCTTGTATTCATCGAGCATTGTTCTCGCCATCTCTATGAGGGTTCGGTTCTTCCTTTCGGCAACTCCGTTTTGTTGAGGGGAGTAAGGTGCTGAAAACTCGTGCTTTATGCCTTCTTCCTCTAGGTACTCCTCAACTTGGGTGTTTTTGAACTCCGTTTTGATGTCGCTTCGAATGTTCTTTATCAGTAATGAAAACTCATTTTGGGCTCGCTTGAAGAACTTCTTGAGTGTTCCTTGTGTTTCTGTCTTATCATGTAAAAATAAAATCCAAGAAAAATCATCAACAACTACTAAGCCATATTTGTTACCACCGATGCTTATTTAAGCAATTGGACCGAATAGGTCCATGTGAAGTAACTTGAGCGGTCTTGTTGTAGTCATGACGTTCTTCATGAGATGAGGTGCTCCAACTTGCTTCCCGACTTGGCACGCGCTACAAGGTCTATTTTTCTCAAAAACAACATCCTTCAAACATCGTATGTGATCGCCCTTGAGGAGTTTTTGAAGATTCCTCATACCAACATGCGTTAGCCGTCTATGCCACAGTCAACCCATGTTGGTCTTTGCAATCAAGCATGTGTCAATTTCAGCTTTATCTTTGTTGAAGTCAACAAGGTAAAGATCTCCCTTTAACATACCGTTGAATGCAATGGAACCATCACCCCTTCTAGAGATGGTCACACCCTCATTAGTGAACAAGCAATTATAACCTTTGTCACATAATTGAGATATGGACAGCAGGTTATAATCTAAGGAATCAACATGTAACACATGAGAAAGAGTATGTTGAGATGATATGGCAATTTTACAGGTACCGAGCACCTTTCCTTGACTATTGTCTTCAAAATAGATGCCCTCGCTTGGATCCTCATTTTCTTCATACTCAACGAACATCCTTCTTTCTCCGGTCATATGGTTGGTGCAACCACTGTCTAGCACCCATTTAGGTCCACCGGAGGAATAGGCCTACAACAACAAATCAAGCCTTGGTTTTAGGTACCCAAGCTTGCTTGGGTCCTTGGAGGTTAGTTACAAGCGATTTGGGCACCCACACATCAGACTTGGTGTTCCCATGGCGTGGCCCAACATAATGAGCATACATTTTATCAAAATTACTTCTCATTAAAACATAAGATGCATCAAAAGTTCTAAATAGCAACTGTTGTTGTTTATAAACAGAACTAGTCCGGGTGACCGGACTTGTCCAGAGGTCCAGACTTGTCCGTGCCAATGCCGCACTAGTCCGTTGTTCCTGTGTGTTGATTTTGTTGGACTTCCTAGCTTGAGAGTAATTTCCCTTCACAAAGACAATGCTCTCCTTGTTATTCTTATGGCTTCTAGCATTTTTCTTTCCACCATAGGAATACCCAATGCCATATTTGACATTAAGAGGTATGGTGGCCAAGTATGCACTACGTGCATATTTGACCTTCTCCTTGTCAAATATGCCACTTTGGGCAGGATGCTTATCCTTGGTAGAGGTTGACTTGTCTTTCAAGCTAGTGTCAACTTTACCACATGCACAAGTAGAAGCAGTTTCAGTTTTAAGGGGTTGATAAGGCGGGCTTGAAGAGGATGAAGGGTCACTTTGCTTGACTGACTCAACATGTACCTCAAGGATCTTGTTAACCTTGATTAAGTTAGCAAGTTCGTCCTTGATTGTAGCATTTGAGTCGCTTAACTCCAAGCAAGCTTCCTTTCTTGAAGCTAACTCAAGCTCTAGCGACTTGCTTCGCTCCTTTTCAAGTTCTAGAAGCTTTTCAAGTTCAACATATTCCTCCTTTTGGGAGATAATCATATCTTCTTGATGGTTTATCAACTTCTCCTTCTCAACAAGCTGATCAAGTAGAAATTTCATTTTTGCAGCTATTTTCTTATCTAGCCAAATGAGCATATGTTCATTATCACTAGCAATTTCACTATCACTAGAATAGGAATGCAAGGAAGATGATCTAATTGTTACCTTTCGTTTACCTTCCTTTGCCATGAGGCAAGTGTCGTTCCACTTCCATGCGCCGAGAGTGGGGAAGAGAGTGGACTTCTTGGATGTCTTCTCGATGGCTATGCTATCCATCTCCTCTTCTTCTTCAGATGAGTACTCATCATTTGAGTCCCACTCCTTCCCTAGATGTGCTTGTTCAGCTTGCTTCTTCTTCTTGAAGAATTTCTTGGGTTTAGGCTTTGTTTCCTTGGTCTTCTTCTTGTTTTCTTCATATGGTCAATCAACTATAAAGTGGTCATATTCACCACAGTTATAGTACGCCTGCCTCAACTTCGGTCTTGATTTTTCCTTGTACTTCCCTTCACTTGATTTAGGCCCTTGTCTTTTCTTCATCATTCTTTTGAATTTCTTTATGAACAGTATCATGTCATCTTCATCCAAGTCGCTGCTCTCATCGTCGTTGTGCTCTTCTTGTTGAGCTTCTCTAGCTTCTTTAGACAAGGGCTCGAGAGTGGACTTTAAAGTGACCCTTTTATTCTTTGCCGAGGTGAGATCGGCAATCTCTTTGACATGCTTCGCCTGCTTTTCCATCATCTCAAAATTCATGATCTTCCCAAGTAGCTCATCCGGGGTCATTTTCTTGTACCCGGGGATTTCTCTAATCATCGAGCATAAGGTGACATTGCGAGGCATGAAAGCTCTAAGGATGAGCTTCACCACCTCGTGATCGTTCCACTTCTTGCTTCCGTATGCTCGAACCTTGTTGATGAGTGTCTTTAAGCGGTTGTACATGTCTTGCGGCGACTCTTCTTCTTCAATGGTGAATCTTCCCAATTCGCCTTCAATCATTTCAATCTTCGCTTCTCGCACATGACGATCACCTTCATGTGCGGTTTGCAATATATCCCATATCTCCTTTGCAATCTCGAGTCCATCCACCTTTGTGAAACCGTCCCGACTAAGTGATGAGGTCATGGCTGCAGCAGCTTGGGCATTTCGATGGATTGCTTGCTCTTGGATAGGTGTGAGCTCCTCATCATCGTCGGGGATATCTATTCCTGTAACCACAATGTGCCACAAGCTTGGATTGAGTGAGATCAAGTGCATTTTCATGTTTTGCCTCCACATTGAGTAGTCATTGCCATCAAAGTGTGGGGATTTTCTAAGTGGAATGGATAGATAATGATTGTTGTTAGAATTTAAGTGATCATAATTAAAAGGATATCGGGAGTAGTCGGTGTGACTACTCCCCTTCTTCTTCTCGTCTTTGATCTTCACTTTTCCTTTGGAGAGGGTTTTCTTTCTTAGGAGCGCCTTGAGTTCCAGCGTCTCCTCATCGTCATCCTCGAAGTCTTGAATAGCCTCGATGAGCCTCTCCAATTTTTGGTTCTTTTCTTCTTCAACCTTCTCTTGGTTGATGCTCTTGTGTGTGTCCTTCATGTCCGACATGTTCTCTTCGAGCGATTAGTCTCCGTTTGAAGAGTCCTACTCTGATACCAATTGAATGTAGCCTAGAGGGGGGGTGAATAGGCCTTTTTGAATTTTGTTCGGAACCTGCAACACTTAACAAAATGGTCAAATCCCAAGATATCGGACTAGTCCGGTGAGTGCGGACTAGATTGATGAAGTTTGATCGGTTATCTCGACCCTAGACTATATGCAGCGGATAAGTACTTGTAATTGAAGTGTCACACTACTATGAACTAGGATGTAGCCCAAGTTAATCTTATATTCAATGTTTCAACATAATATAATAAAGATTGATTGAAACCCTAGATAGATATGAAAAGTAAGAACAATATGCGCAAAGTAAGAACACAAGCTCTTCATCATGTGGTTCGGTTCCCACAGAGGCAACCTACATCCACGTTGAGGAGTCCACAAAAGGATCGGGTCTTCTCCAAACCTACCCTCGTCGGATCGCCACGGAGGTCAATCCTTTTCATTAATCACAAAGAGCAAATAACCGAATTCAAGGGGCCTTCTCACAAGTTGAGGGCTCCCCGAGATTACAAGATAAACACCACCAAGAACACACTCTTAATATCACAATGAAAACCACAGGAGTGTGTTAGGGAATCAAACCAAGATCTCAATGAGTGAAGAACCGTGTCTCTCCTTGGATCCAAAGTGTATCCTCAAAGGATTAAGATTTCTTGCGTTGGATTGCGTGGAGAGATGAGTTTTCTAGGCTCTTGGAGGGTGTGACGGCGTAGGGTGTCGAGAGATCTGAAAGTTGGGTCGTGCACACCTATTTATATGGGGTTCCCAAAAGTTACTGTTAGGGTTTAGAAAGATCGGACAAGTCCGTGGTGGACACCGGACAAATCCGTGGTGGACACCGGACTAGTCCGGTGTGCTGCGTGTAGGAAACCCTAGGTGTCCTGAAATATCAGACTTGTTCGGCTAAGAGCGGACTTGTCCAATTTTAGTCAGAAAGGATTTCGGACTTGTCCGTGTTGACATCGGACTTGTCTGGTGTGGTGATGCCCTAGGTGAATATAGGACAAGTCCGCACTTGGAGAACTTGTCCGATTTTAGTCAGAGGCATTATCGAACTAGTCCAGACTTTTTGGACTAGTCCGTGTGGACAAGTCCGCGGTGGCTGGACTTGTCCGAACCTATCCAGAGAGGATATTGTACTAGTCCGTGGTGATATCGGACTAGTTCGGTCAGTGAAAATTGGACTGTGTGGACAAGTCCGCATTGTGAGGACTTGTCCAATCTGGTACATAAAGATATCAGACTAGTCCGGGGTTAGTCGGACTAGTCTGGTCCTGTATAAATTTGTGCAATGTGTGAGATTATTTGTGCTTGAGCTCTTGGGGTGTGTTTCCTTAACACACTCCATACACAATGATCTACTACACTTGGTTCTTGAGCTCTTTTCCGCATTGCTCCTCATTCTCCTTTCTTTTTGGTGCTTTGTTCATTCTTTCATTAGAACCTGTGCTCATCTCAACAATGTGGTTAGGATCTCATTTGCTTTTCATAAATCAAACAAAACTCACAAGGGATTCCTAGATGCACTTTCATGAAGTTCGTGAGTTTTAGAGGTTCAGGAGGTTTAGACGACTTGATCAAATCTTGGCATACAAAACCTTTGGTGGGATTTTTATGATCTATTATGTTCTAATGGGATTGACCAAACTGGGGGAGGGTATCTTTTTATAAGCCCCCTACATGTGACTCCAAATCCTACGTGGATTGTGACTCAAATACTACTAGGACTAGAACTTTTTCCTAAACTGAATTGGACTCCCAGCTCTACCTTTTAAACTCTATTCAGTGTAGGACTACTAATATCTCCAAGGAGTAACTCTGCTTTATCTAGAATAGTCCTATTCCGCAGGACAGGTCCAATCTCACCCCTATCCTATGTCCAAGTTGGACTATGCAGGCATTCGAGCACCCAGACCTAGTAGAAGAGAAGTCCAAGTTGGACTCCTCTATCGGCTGCACCAGGTGCCATGCAGAAAGATCACATGACATTCTCGTCCTCATCCCGACGTGGAAAAACGTCTAAGATTCCACTCCTTAACCCATCTCCACAAACTTTTGTCTTCCAAAGTTTCTTGGTCAAGATGTGTGTCTCCTCGTTGTTGATAACCATCGCCATTGCCCACCAACCACTCCTTGTGTTTCATCACCTCGTGGTGCCTCGTCTCAATATTTCCAATGGAATTGATCTCCATGAACGATGTTGGTTCATCTACGGTGATGAACATGGTTGGTTGCGCTCGTATCAAGGTATCATGCATCATTGTTAGAGTGGTTGTCGTTGTCATGATTCACAAGGACATGTCCCTCCACTATCACCAGTAGATGCATGAGACACTCATGTACAGACTCCTTCTATACTGAGACCACCCATGTCATGAACAAGACGTTCTCCTCTTCTACCTATGTTATGTGAGCCTGCTGCTGTGGCTCCTATCCCTATTTCGACTTCAACCAGTTTTCCTGGGCCCAATGACTCTTCTTCAAGCACATACTGCACTGGTCCGATAGAACATCCATCCCAAAATTCTTCTTGTTTTTCTTTGACACCCTCTTGTGGCTTCCATTCTTCAAAGAACCTTTGCAACCCTTCTCCTTTTGGTGCGCTTCCCACTCCTGGGGAGTGAGGTACAGCTGGTCGTCGTGTAATTGCTCCCTTCCACCGTGTTGTGTCGAAGCCATTTTCAGCAACCATGAATTATCTTGTCACATCCGATCATGTGAGTGTTGACATGTCTGGCAAGGTTGAGATCGCCAGCATGATCTGCGTGAAGCATTCTGGAATGCTAATCCCAACCTCCAAGGATCTCATTGAGTGGTGTCGTGCAATGCGACACCCAACAGTATACCAGAAAAGGACGAGAACAATTTACAATACCAAGTCTTTCTTGAAAAGCACAGTGGAAGTTTTATAATACTAATGAGAGGAAAGAGAACTATACATCATAGCTACGCCCTCAGCACTAGCTATGCAAAAGCAAAGTCATCCATGTCCTGGATACTTCGCACTAGCAACACCCAATTTATAGCGACGTGCAGGGTTCCCACTTGGGTGTAAACCCTGGAGGGAGTCCAGCCTCGTCATCAAACCCATCATCAGTTGTATAATCTGCAAAAACTTGTTAACTGCAATCATGATCATAAGGCTTAGCAAGACTAACCCGTCTCACTAGACATATGCAAGGGTGAATACTAAGCATAGGTAAGGTAAAGCATAAAGGACTCACCTACAAGTGGATCCTTATAGTCATGTTTTTAAGTAGCACATGACATTCTTCAGGTACGGCGCATCATAGGCTCCACAATCAAACAAGAAACATTTTGCTGATGATATGGCGTGCACAAAGCACATAATGCTATTACAGGTAAAGTATGGGGAAACTGTAAACTTTTAATTGTACTACCTCTAAGCCAAACAAGGTTGTCAAAGCAATTTGTAATCCAATATATATCATATTCTCCTGACTTCTTCAGTATTTACTACGTCACAGCACAGTGAACAAGTGGTACTCTATTACCGCGAGGGATGGTGATTGCAATCAGGACATACCCGGAACAACACGACACATACACACTTTCAGAAATGTCAGCGAGTACTTACAGTAGTACCTACATAACATTTCGGTACTAGTCATATATGGCCACCTTTCACTAAACACTCGAATGTCGAACCGGTCGATCCGTCACGAGCAGGAGGTCACTGTGTGGGGTGTACTCTGACATGCCCACCAGTTGATTTACACCTTGCTGCCCTCAACCCATGCCTATAAAACGGAATGGAATGCCTTGACAAACTAGTATCAAGCTATGTCGGTTTACTGGAGCCCATTCCTCCAGTATGTCATCGGTACAATTCAAGCTTATCCAGCAGGGCCGCACACGAAACGGTCCTCAATCGACACAAGCAGGACTACGCATGTGAGACCACGTCTCGCTGCCTCCTACCCACTGATCGGTCTCAATTTCATATTCATAAACCATTTTCTGATTCCAGATCCTCCTGTGTGATAAAATTCCTATCTCGTGAGTAGATTCCAACTTCTCGACTTCTACTGAATTCCTATGAGCATAAGCATAGCAGTGTCTACTCAACGGGCCGCAGACCTACCCAAGACTCCATAGGACTTTTGGACCATGCAAGTGGATGTCAAAACCCTTAAACGTAATGCACAATCATCTGAAGATGTAAGATGAAATAAAAACTCCAAAAACACTGTAAGGAACTTAAATGCAAACCGGGGCTTGCATGAATGCGAGTCTGAGCCTATGTTAGTTTCAGGCAGCTGGACTTCCAAAGATTCCGGCTACCAGGGGTTGTATCATGTAGAGTGGGTCTCACTGATTCTAGGAAAATTTGTTTCACTATTTTCTAAGCTTCCTACAGGGAGAAACTGATTTTGCAAGTTTGGGGAAATTTCTGGAAATTGATTTTTCCATTTTTCTCAATTTATAACTACATAGAGATTTGGAATATTGATAAACCCAGTAATTGAAGTCCAATTAACTTTAAATTTTTACTGGAGATCAACTGTATTAATAATAGGGTTATGACCAAAATTGGGAATTTTCTAATCAGTAGAACTGTAGGAATGAATTCTTTAAGCATTTTGCTTATCTGAATTATAGAGAAATTTCTATGGCTTTTCATACAAATCCAAGTGCACCACTGGAAAGTATTCTTCATGCTGGTTCTAACAAAATTTATTTGGGAATTTTTGGATAATTCTACTGGAAGTTATGGATTTTCCGAGTTTGGGTTGAATCTGGATTTATTTTTCCTATTGGAAAATTTCAAATAAAGGGGCCGGTCCCACTTCATTTGAATCGGGCCAATCAGTGCTGAGCCACACCGGGAGCCACCGGGTTAACCCGCGCAGCCACACCGGATCCGCGTTCACAGCTGATCCCGCCCGAGAGGGGCGTCGTTGACAGGTGGGACCCGCACCCTTCGTCTACCTCTCAATGCGGCGGCGTCTCTCGCCGAAACTGCGGTGGCGCTTCGCCGGACTAGGTTGCGTCGACCTCCTTCCGGCCTCGCCTTGACTGCTTAACCATAAAATCACCTGCGCAAGCCGATGTTGGGGTCCAATCGAGTCGGCGATGGCCGGAGATGGCGGTGCGACGGTGACGGCGGAGCTAGGGTTTCGGCGATCGTCAGGAATTCTCAGAAATGGCACAATAGGCTCGGGAAAAGGTCGGGAATGTTCCTGGAAGCACCAGGATGATTATTTGGGGGTTAGAATGGGGTGACATCGCCGACAAAGCTAAGAACGACGGTGAAGTACGGTTTTTTTTTTGTATCGGCGGCCGCGAAATCTCGAAATCTAAGGTGCTCAGTGAATAACTTTCAGGGTCCTTGGGCAGGGAGCTTCGTTAGGACATACAAAATCTATCTGCTAACCAAATTAAAGGATGATTGCAAGAATGAAACGAATTTAAGCGTGAAGCCTTGCTGTTCTATTGAAAAATCATTCGGTTATCGAATAAGAACTCGAGCTACACTTCATGTCATAGGCTTAGATTCTGTGAGCATAAACTTGAGAAGATTGCGAACCTTTTTGATTAAAGGATTGAGGCTGGAAACGGCTTAGAACTAGAGCTCGACGGTGACACAGTGAAGGTTCTCGGCGGCTTCCTCGACGGCGACCGGAAAACTTCAAAATATCCCAAGCAGAAGCTATGTCACGATCAATGACCAAATAGAATACGTAGAGGATATTGTGAGAAGCCTTTTATCTACTTACAGCTTGGGGACAAACGGTTTCAATCATCGGTGAAAGCTCGACAAACAGAGGCGGCGGTAATGGCGCGAACTGAGGTGGAGTTCAACGGCGACGGCCAAGGGGGGGTTATTTATAGGGACAGAGGGATGAGGGGAGCACGCCACGGCGCAAGCAAGCAGGCAGCTCGGCGGTTGCATGCCGCGTCGCGGTGTCGCGCGCTGCCGGCGTCGACCGGCGGGGAGAGCTGGATACAGAGCACCCCGTGGGTTGCACTCGAGTAGGTCAGGCTGACAGTGGGTCCCACCTCCTCTTATCCTCTTCCCCTCTCTGTAACATCAATTATCCTACCGAACTTGATCCAAAAATTCTAGATTTTTCTGGCGAGGCCAAAGAAAATATCTGGAATTTGATTCTGCAATTGGATTTTGAATTGGAGCAAGTTTCAATCGGATTTCAAATTTGAATTTGAAATTTGATGAAATTCAATGGTGTCACTGAATTAAATTGCAATTGAGTTCCAAAAATTGTGAAACTTTGAGGATAAGTCAAGCAAGTCATGCTGACCATGACGGTATGTTCAAATCTTGATGTTCAATAAGGTTGAACAGAATTCAAATTTTGAATTCATAATATGGTCTGAATTTGCTAAGCATCTCAAATAAAATAGCAAATGGAGTTCAAAATTTATGAAACTTTGCAGGAAATCTATTTGGAATTTTAGAAAACCATAGAAACATTTATGGCCTCAGATTTGAATATTTTTGACAGGGCCAAATGTACAGTAGCATATTCAATTTGTAGTTAATTTGAATATATATTGGGTACTGCATATTAATTTGACCTAGCATCCTCCATTCAAATAATTCCAAACTTTGAAGAGAGGTCAAAAGAATTTATCTAAGATTATTGGTGAAGTTCATTCCTCATGTTAATAAAATTTAAGCATGAGTGGAAGAAGAGATTTGATGAGATCAAACTCATAAGCATAGCTATAATTGGTCTCCATTAGGGTTGATAACCAACTTACAATTGAACCTCATATGAAGAAAAATGTGGGATTTTACATGTATAAGATTATCCACTACAACAGCCTCATTGATCTCTTCTCAAGTGTCTCAAGCTTCGCCGTTGTGCTGCTCAAGTGAAGAGAGAAGTCTTCCACACTCTTGCCCTCCTTGAACGTGGCGGCATTGAACTCTTGCCTGAGATGACATGTTTGTAGTCTTCTTCACGCGGTCGTCTCTGACTCGCACGAGGACAATCGTGTTCCATGCCTCCTTCATAGTATTCTTCTTCCCGATGATCATGATCATCTTTGGGTGTATGGCGATTACGAGAATGTCAAGTGCTAGCATGTCCTTCTGTTATGTCACCTTCTCTTCATTCACCATCTCACACAACATTTGGGCCTTCATGTTGATCTTCATCATGATCGCCCACTTAGTGTAGTTGGTCTTGGTGAGCATGAGAAACTTGATTCCCGTGCTAATCATGTGGTCGATGTCTCCACCGATGTCGTAGCTACTGCTGGGAGGAGGATCTTAGGGTTTTCCATTGACATTTATCTGATGCCACAATTGTTGAAATTTCAGTTCCCAAATCATCTAAGTTATGTTCTACGCGCATGTACTATTCTGGGAGAATTGTACAACGACCCTGGTCTTGAACATGTTGGAAGTATCGGACAAGTCCTGTAGTGAGGCGGGACTAGTCTGGTTGTTGTCCAGTAAGGGCGACCGGACTAGTCTGAACCATGATAGAACTAGTCTGGTGTTGTGTAGTAAGGGTAACTAGACTAGTCCGGACCCTGACCGGACTAGTCCAGTCCGTTCAGTAACTATCAGTTTGAACTCAAAATTGACATGTGTTCTAATTGAAAGGACAAAACCCATCGAATGTTTTCTCCCTGATCGAGGGATACAACATTCCTAAGGGTGGGAGGCCCCCTCTTGTGTCTCTTGGTCAAGTATAAGAAGAAGGTCAAGTGTATGATCAAAGAATCCTTATGCATACACACATACACACTTAACACTCATAACCCATTCAGAATCCGATCAACACACCAAGAGAAGAACAAGGTGAAGTGCCGCTCGTCGTCATTCTTCTTGCGGCCTCGCTTTGTTGGCTCAATGGTTGCATCGTCAAGTAACAACAAAGATGGAGGAGAAGGTACTAGAAGTGTTCTTGTGCTATTTGAGAGATAGCACTTGATGTTCATGTTGTATTCAGTTTTCTTCATGTAATTCGAGATGATTTAGTGGCTATTTGATCTTTGAGCTCCTTTTAATTCTAACAATGGTATCAGACTAGTTTAGACCGCTAATCATTTCGAATTGAGTTTTAATCAAATTTTTTTGTTGAAAGTTTTTAAGGTCAACACTTGTCCGGTCTATGGATCGGACTAGTCCGGTATACCACAATAAAATGGTTAGGTTTTTTGGATCAGGGTGTTTTGACGCGTTCACTTGATTGAAAACCAATTAAGCACTTTGGATTGAAATGCATTCTAAAAATTATGTAAATTTGGTAAGATTAAGATTCCCTTTTGGGTATTTCGATATTTTCCAGTTTTTTATATGAAACTTTTCTGGGGTTGGCCGGACTAGTCCGGAATAGAACGGACCAAACTCGAAAAGTGCAATAAAGAACGGATCAAATATTTTTGGAATAGTACCGGACATGTCCGTCTTTTGGAACAAACTTGTCCGGTCATGGTTCTGTTTTAAGATCGGACATGTCTGGCGTATGGACCGGACTAGTCCGAAAACCATACTGTAAGAGTTCGAACTAGTCCGACCATGTGCAGACTAGTCTGGGCTATACATTTTCTTATTTAATTAAGTTTCCGCTGCAAATTAAGATTATATTGTCATAGCAATTTGGTCGAGTAACCAAAGCAAAAGATAAATTTCTATGTCAATTTAAGTTGCATGGAATTCTATTGAGTAACCAAAGTGAAAAATAGAATTGTCATGTTTTTAAGTTATATTAATGTCATTATTGGTCGAGTAACCAAAGCAAAAGGCATTAATGATATTTTCTTTCTAGGAACATATATGGGGTTGTCCCGCTGAGGCAAAAATGTTTAACCTAAACATTGGTAAGTTGGACGCTAAGACAATAAGTTGCCATTTTATTGGCTATGCAGAAAAGAGTAAGAGATATTGTTTCTACTGTCCAGAATGATATACTAAGTTCGTAGAAACAAAGCATGCCGTCTTTTTAGAGGATGTCATGATCAGGGGGTGTATAGTAAGACGAGAAATTAATCTTGAAGAGAAGAGGGTTTATGTACCCACTCCTATGATTCAAGAACCATATTTCTCATTACCTACTGTTGTTCAATCATCAGTGTCTATTGGTGAAGATTCAACATCTGTTGTTAGTTCTCCATTGGAAACAGAAATATTAAGAGAGGTTGATCATTATTAGCCTGTTGTTACTAATAATGAAGAGTAACAACAGCCTCAAAACAAGGATAATGTGCAATTAAGAAGATCTCAACGAGAAAGAAAATCGGCCATTCCGGATGATTATGAGATCTATTTGAGTGTGGCAATTCAAATGGAGGGTGATCCCACCATGTTTGAAGAAGCTATGAGAAGTCCTCAATCATCTGAATGGCATAAAGCCATGGAGGATGAAATGAGTTCTATGGAAGCAAACAAAGTCTGGGATTTAGTTGAGATTCCTAATGGAGCCAAAACAGTAGGTTGTAAATGGGTCTACAAAATTAAACGTGACTCCAAAGGGAATATTGATAAGTGTAAGGCCAGACTTGTCGCAACAGACTTCACTTAAAAAGAAGGAATTGATTATAATGATACATTTTCACCCGTCTCAAGTAAGGATTCGTTCATAATCATTTTGGCAGTAGTTGCACATTATAATTTAGAATTACATCAAATGGGTGTAAAGACGGCGTTTCTCAATGGTGATCTATATGAGAACGTCTATATGACACAACCGAAAGGTTTTGTTGTTAAGGGTAAGCAACATATGGGCTGCCACTTAAGAAAGTCTATATATGGACTTAAACAAGCATCAAGGTAGTGGTATCTCAAGTTCGATGAGACAATAAGAAAGTTTGGGTTTAAAGAAAATGAGGAGGACAATTGCAGTTATGCTAAGTTTAAGAGTGGGAAATTTATTTTCCTCATGCTTTATGTAGATGATATACTACTTGCAAGTAGTGATGTCAATCTACTATCAGGAACTAAGAAGTGCTTGTCCTCTAATTTCGATATGAAAGATCTTGGTGTAGCGTCCTATGTATTGGGCATAGAAATTCACCGAGACAGAAATAAGGGGGTATTAGGCTTATCACAAAAGGCATACCTAGAGAATGTACTGAGAAAGTACAATATGTGTAAGAGTAAGCCTTCACTTGCTCCGATTGTCAAGGGCGATAAGTTTGGGAACTTTCAGTATCCCAGGAACCAATATGAGATTGATCAAATGAAATCGGTTCCATATGCTTCTGCTGTCAGAAGCCTTATGTATGCTCAAGTCTTTACTCACCCTGACTTAGCTTATGTGACTGGAATGCTTGGCAGATATCAGGCCAATCTAGGGATTGATCACTGGAAGGCGATTAAGAAATCTTTAAGATATGTGCAAGGCACAAAAGGCCTCATGTTGACGTATAGTAAGTCAGACCCACTTGAAGTAGTGGGATATTCAGATTCAGATTTTGCGGGTTGTGTGGATACTAAGAAATCCACATCAGGCTATATATTCACCCTCGCGCATGGAGCCATTTCGTGGAAAAGCTCCAAACAAATTGTCACTGCGTCGTCTAAAATGCATAAGGAGTTTGTTGCGTGTTATGAGGCCACCAGGCAGGCTGTTTGGCTTAAGAAATTTTACCCGGTCTTAGAGTGTTCGATAGCATTGACAAACAACTTAAATTATACTATGATAATGAGCCCATAGTACTTTACTCTCACAACAATAAGTCAAGTAGTGTTGCCAAACACATTGACATTAAGTTTTATGTTGTGAAAGATCGAATTCAGGATCATACCATAAGTCTTGAGCATATAAGTACCAAGCATATGCTTGCGGATCTGCGAACAAAAAGTCTTCCACCCTGTTCAGTGAACACGAAGCCCGCATGCGTTTAAGGGAGAACCTATGATCACTGGATATTTAGGGGCCAAGTAAGAGTAAGGTTCATTTTTAAGTGTGAGATGTATTGTGGTCTTTGAGTCCAACAATATGTAAATGGTTGTTGTGATGTGTCGTGCCCTATGTCTCAAGCATGAGAAATGGACACTAAGTTTAGTATTAAGTAAGTTTAAGATTGTGAGGCCGGACTAGTCTGGTTGCTATCCAGTAAGGGCGACCGGACTAGTTCGGACCCTAACAGAACTAGTCCGGTGTTGTCCAGTAAGGGTAACCAGACTAGTCCGGACCCTGACTGGAGTAGTTCGGTCAGTTCAGTAACTGTCAGTTTGAACTCGAAATTGATATGTGTTCTAATTGAAAGGACACAACCCACCGAATGTTATGTCCGTGATCGAGGGACACAACATTCCTAAGAGTGGGAGGCCCCCTCTTGTGTCTCTTGGTCAAGTATAAGAAGAGGGTCAAGTGAATGATCAAAATGCTTATGCATACACACATACACACTTAACACTCTTAACCCATTCAGAATCCGATCAACACACCAAGAGAAGAACAAGGGGAAACGCCTCTCGTCGTCATTCTTCTTGCAGCATCACTTTGTTGGCTCGATGGCCGCATCGTCAAGTAACAACAAAGATGGAGGTGAAGGTATTAGAAGTGTTCTTGTGCTATTTGAGAGATAGCACTTGATGTTCATGTTGTATTCAGTTTTTTTCATGTAATTCGAGATGATTTAGTGTCTATTTGATCTTTGGGCTCCCTTTTGATTCTAACATAACAGAGGGGTCTGTTTGTAGAGCAAAGGGGTTCTGGGATGGTCAAGTGTCCTGGCTGACCAGAAAACGGGGCAGGGAAGTCGGCCCCTCCTCTAGTGATGAACTTGGTGAGTTCTAGAGGCTCAGGATGTTTAGGTGACTTGATCAAATCTGGGCATATGAAACCTTTGGTGGAATATTTCTGATCGGATGGGATTAACCAGGTCTCAGGGTTGGGGGCTTATTTTTGTAAGCCCCTTCATGTGGCTCCAAATCCTATATGGATTGTAACTCAATTTGTACTAGGACTAGGGCTTGTTCCTAAACTGAATTTGACTCCTAACTCTATTTAGAGTAGGACTCTACTAATATCATTAAGGACGAACTCTGATTTATCTAGAACAATCCTATACCCCTAGACAGGTGTTTCCGCACCTTTGTCCAAAGTCCAAGTTTGACTCCTCTACTGGGTGCACTAGGGACCATGCAGATCATCCGACAATAATGTAGTCCCAATATGTCTAGTTTGATACAAATGGTGCTAACAAATCATAAATGGGTACACAAACAATTTTCCTGTGAAATGCCTTAATATTAAGCTGAGTTCAATAATGGGATACATAATAGTTTTAAAGCATGCAATCCTTCTGTAATTCTTCGCATCATCATTATTGAATAAGCTAAACAAACTCATAGTCATATAACAGCTAAACTATCAGCAAGGATGATTCAAAATAGTAATATATCATTCTACAAATGTTAAGATACATATATGTACATTGCACGTGTTCATCTATTTCAATTTTACCATTGTACTAAAAATGAAAATTGTAGCCACTAATTTCGTTCAATTGTGCCAATATGGCCATTATCATCACAATCCTACGTATTTGAGTGACACATCATATGTTTGGCATCCAACATGGCTAGAAGATGGATGCACCTGCTTCCAATAGAGTTCTTTCCAGTTAGCCCCTCAACCTAACTTATTTTGTGTATCAAAGTGTGAGTCACCATGAATATTCCAGTTCATTACGTATTTGAATTCCGGCCAGGTGAGGAAGGGGGGTTGCTGGAACTACTGTTGCGTAGAACTGATGGAACTATGTGTAGATTGGTCATGATGTTGTGTGTAGTAGGGAGAAGGGTTTATATGCATGCACAAGAGGTTGGGTGGCGCTGGATAGGAGAGGGGAGGAAATTTTGTTTGAAAGGGATTATTTATTCTTTGATCTACTGGCCTTATATAGCAAGTTACACACTCAATTGTATTCCAAACTTCTAGTTTCTACTTTATATCTAGAAACCTAACCTAACATGGCTCACTGTCGCACGCCCCTTGGCCGAACCATAATAACCCACGTGCATGTGTGGGCTGGTCCACAACATAGTAGGATTACACATCACATCACATTGATTACGAGCAATGTTGAGACTTTCAGATCCATACAATGGCTTGTCTACTATAACTCAATATGGATCATATTTGTGCATCTGTCGAAGTGTTCTTGCGACACCCCCCCCGGACCTGCTATGCGAGCAGCCCACAGAGGTTCTTGATCGGCGGGGGCTAGTCCTCAGGTGAGGTTGCGCGGGAAGAGAGATGGTGAGACAGTGGTTTAACATGGTTCGGGCCGCTGGAGCGTAACATCCTACTCCATGGTGTGAGTTGTATTGCTTGTGAGTGTTGTAGATCTGAGAGTTCAAATGCGTGTGTCTTATAACATAGGCTACCCGATCCTTTTATAGTAAGGTAGAGCACCTTACAAGTGGGGCCCAAGACCCGACAATTGGTCCCACGGTGATTTTATCCTAAAAGGGGTGAAGTTTCTCCACTACACTGCTTTTGACCGTGGCTTGAATTCTTGCTGTCTTGCCGCCTCGATCATCAGTGGCCTATGCATAGTCGTTGATAATGGAAGGGAATGTCCCGTCCACATGTCTCGTGGCCGTAAGCTACCAACTTGGCGGAGTGGGGTAGACCTGCGGTGTATTCACTATGATGCGATTGGGCACAGCGATACCTGACAGAAGTTGTGCACCGCGTCGTGTGTCGGGGGAGAGCACGTGTCTTCGATGCTTCATTTAGACAGGGTGCTATGCCCCTTAACTCCTGCAACCCACTGTCTGGAGGAAGTTGCAGGACACGTGGCAGCACTGGAGCTAGCCTCTACTGGGAGGCCAGGTCCTTTACTGCGGACCGCGTGGCAGCATTGGAGCCCATCTCCAAGGTGAGCTGGGGATCTGGAACTGCAGGACACGTGGTAGAGCCAGAACCTGCCTCTGTGGGAGGTGGCCGGCCTGGTGCTTCAGGCCATGTGGCAGCACTGGAGCCCATTCCTATGGATGAGCGAGGTCTCGTCCCGCTGGACACGTGGCAACTCGGGATCTCGTCACTTCGGGGCACCTGGGGCCTGTCTTAAGGTCGATGTGGGAGCGTCAGAGCCCGCACCTGAGGAGGGTCGGGGTTCGGACCTGCTGGACACGTGGCGCCTTCGGATCCTGCCTCAATGGGGAGGCAGGGTACTTAGGTGCTTTTAGCCTATGCACGAGGGTACCCAGTATGATGGGTACCAACAGCATCCACAATCTATAAGTGGCCCAATTATATGTATGGCAGCATCAATTAGCAGAGAATGCCAACAAATGATATTCTATTTCCGATGAGGAAATTTGATGGAAAGTCACATGGAAGTAACAGATCTGCTATCTGATCTGCTATGTGCAGATGGGACAGGGCTAACACACAACCGGAGAGAGAGAGAGAGAGAGAGAGAGAGAGAGAGAGCGAGTAGGGGCCTGCGATAGAGACAAAGGTGGAGTGAAATCTGAAATTTTGTGGGTGGTAGTTTATTACAACACCTGTCAATATTATATTATTACAATTAATGACTCTTCTATCTTAATCCAAATGGTAGTCAAACATACTATCTATAACTAAGAATTCATTCTTGCCTAATCTATGGAGTCCTACTCTGACACAGCCCTAGCTGAAGAGCAGGTCGAAGCAGCCCGTAGCAGGTCGAGCCTGCCTACTACATGTGCCCACTTTCCCACTTGTGAATCTCCCCCGTACGTTCCCACTTTCCAATCTCCTCCGTGCCCACTTGCCCACTTGCAAAGCCAAATCCCACCTCCACCTTTAAAACCAAAACCCTAGCATGCCTCGTGCGCAGCCCTTGCCGCCGTTGCTGCCTCTGCCACTAGCGCCAGCACCGGTGCCTCCATCGGCGCTGGCTCCGGTGATGCCTCCACCAGCGCTAGCGCTGCTGCCTTCGCCAGCGCGGGCTTCGGCACCCACCTCCGAGGCCTCCACCCCCGTGCTTGCCACGGCGACACCCGTTCCGGTGACACCTGCCCCAACGACACCTGCCTCGACGACATCCATTCTGGCAACACCCTGCCCCGGCGATACCCATTTCGACGATACCCTGTACAGCAAAACCAGCCCCGACGACACCCGTTTTGGTGACACCCATTTCAGCAGGAACACGGCCAAAGCGCCTTCTTTTGTTGCATGTGGGACTTAAAACCGCCGGTTTCCAAACCAGCCGACGGCCTTATGGTCTTAAAGACGTTGGTTTAGTCCGGGATCAACGGTCTTAGTGTTGTAAGGTGTTGAGACCTCAGCTAACGGTCTTATTAAAGTTCAACCGTTGAGGTTGCAAACCGATGTACATAGGATGTAAAGCCATCGGGACCAACAGCCATAAAAGTTAAATCTTTTGACGAAGAGCAACGGTTAAACTTGTTGGTGCACCGACATTTATAGTTCATGGTTGTCGGCTGCAGTTGCTAACCGAAGGCTATACGGCTGAAACACTTTTAATCATTTTCTGTTGTGATTGGGGCTAGCAAGTTACCACTAATTCTCGATCATGCAGGTCCCCGGTCACGGTTGTCTACTCACCAGTTGCTAGTGGTGGATCTTGACCATGTAAAAGGGTACCTGATTTACTATTTTAGATGGAAATTTCAGTTTACAATGAGTTGGAGCGGGCACGCTCGCGTTGGTCCTAACTAGGCTCCATTAGTGCTAGACACCATTTCTTGCCCAAACGAGCTACTCGCATGTCTCTTATGCTAACTCGATTGTCTCCTTGCTGGTTGTCTGTCGCTACTGCACACTTGACCTCGTGCATGTCCATTGCATCACGATGAGTTTGATCCTAACGGCCCATGTGGTTTGTACACGCAAACAAGAATGCATTTTTGACATGATGGAGTAATTTTGTTGTTGGATGCTATATGCATCATACATATGTCATGTCATTCAAATGTGTAGGATTATGATAATGATGTCCATATTGGCACGATTGAGTATTATTAGTGGCAATGATTTGCAATTTTATTGATTATGAAATGGAAGAACAAGTACAATGCCGATCTATGCATTTTATCTTCTCGTAAAGACAAACACTTGCTTAATAAAGAGAGGTAACATTATGAGTTATTTCATTACTTTCATCTGGGTAGTCAATATACTCCAATGGCATATCGGTATGTCCCGACTCCGTGTTCGCATGTCATGGATCTGAAAATGAAGAGCGTAGAGTTTTAGTTGATTCCCATGCTTTTTCATTCGTACAAGATACAAGGTACCTTAAAAATCAACATTTTAAGGCATAAGCATTTAATTTTCAACATGTCTCATGAATATAAATATTGTTGCAAGGTATAATTAGAGAGTGTGAGTGGTGGAATGGTAGAGCTTCCACACCTTTATTCTATAGGTCTTGAGTTCAAATCAGTTTATAATAAGTATTGGTCTTGCTTATTTTGCACACAGGAGACTGATTGGAACTCAAGTGCTCTAGAATAAAAGTGGAGAATTTAATATCATACCATTCACACACGATTTGATTATATCTTACAAAATAGGAAAAAGTCTATTTAACCCCCCAAGTATAAGCTAGGACTAATTTACCCCACCAACTACAAAATCAGTTATTTAACACCCTAAAATATGCAAAACCATCTACTTTACACCTTTGGATGATTTTCGAGACTGGTTTTGCCACATCAGACTCCTATGTGGCATGCTTGCATGTATCCGATGTGTGGGCCCCAATTGTCATTGAGAGATCTCCAAATAAATAAGAAGTGTCTTCACTGTCAGTCTCCCATCACTAAGGTTGTAGCTTCTTCCCACTCCAATCCCTAGCACCACGCCACACCAGCCAGTCGTCTACCTCCTCCACCCCGAGGCGCGCGTTCCATGGCCACATCCTCCCTTCTCTGCTCCTGCAGTAGCACACCCTGACCAGCGAACTCGCCTTCCCCTCCCGAGCCACCGCCCTCCGATTCCCTACGGTAGTCCTTTGTCGTTCCAGCGGCTCCGCATGTTCCAATCAGAAGCCCACTCCTCCCACTCCCAGCACCTCCAATTCCTCGGGCACCCCCCGCACAGTGCAGAGGCGACTACCCCCCGCGCCACCGCAGACCCGTCTGCCTCGAGCGGCGTCGACACTGCGGAGGGACCCAGCGCAGCCACCATGCTGCTCGACGTGAGCGGCATGATGTGTGGCAGTTGCGCGACTCGAGTGCGGACCATCCTGGTGGCAGACACGCGGGTCGAGATGGCAACTGTCAGCCGCAGTGCAGCTGCAGACCCCGGCGCCGAGTCTGCCGCAGTGCAGCTGCAGACCCCGGCGCCGAGCGCTGAGGAGGAGCTCGTGACCAGGCTCACATAGTGCGGATTCCGGACCACGGTGTGGCGGGACAGAGCGGCCGCAGGAGCCGCGGTGAGCGCGCGCAAGTGGAGAGGGATGGCGGCCTGGAAGGAGGACCTCCTGGCTTGAAGCCGAGGCCGTGTGGCATTCATGTGGATGCTCATCGCGCTTTGCTGCAGCTCCCACGCGTCCCACCTCCTCCACTCGATCAGCATCCATATCGGTCAAGGTGAGCTTGAATTCTGAGCCTGTGTTCAAGCTATGGGAGGATCAGACTAAAGTTTCAATGAGGTTTGGGTTGTTCTCTGATTGGTTTGCGCATGGTGTAGTAGCATTCTTGGATTTGTTGCATAACTCTTATGTGAAATCCTGGCGGCCGACGCACGGGTCAAGACGGCAGTTGTCAACCTCTCCTCGCGGACAATGAAGGCATTTTTCATTTATTTGGAGATCTCTCAGTGACAATTGGGGCCCAAACGTCGGATACATGCAAGCATGCCACATAGGAGTCTGATGTGGCAAAACCGGTCTGGAAAACCACTCAAAGATGTAAAGTAGATGGTTTTGCATATTTTAGGGTGTTAAATAACTGGTTTTGTAGTTGAGGGGTAAATTAGCCCTAGCTTATACTTGGGGTGGGAGGATTAAATAGATTTTTTCCTACAAAATATGCATATGCAAGAAACACACGAATAACTAAAACAGAGACTTAGAAGCCTTACCTTACGGTGAAACCATGCACCTCTAAATTCTTTGAGGAAACAATTTGATTCCGCGAAATCCCCAACATTTTTCGGAAGGTGCACGTCCATCTTCAGCAACCGACCTAGCTAGGGAGATTACCTACACAAACAAGAAATCTTGCTAGGTCACAAAACTGGAAGTGGGGATGAACCACACTAGTAACACCAGCAATCCAGATTAAACAAAGACCAAGGGCGCTGTACGATCCATAGATTACAAGCAAGCGACGGAATAGAAAACGTACTCTGGCTGGTTGGACGTGTAGATGAGGTGTTGGGGGCGATCAACAGGCGCAGCTGACCACGGCGTCCTGCAGCCTACGGACCATGGCGATCGTGCGCGGTGCAACCAGACGATGCAGCACAGCAGTGGCAAGGAAGGAATTAGTACCGTACTGTCTGTATTAGGGTTCATGATGATTAACCGGTCCGGCGAAGAACGACGCGTGCCTCGGTCTGCTCACCTCTTGCGGCGGCGGCGGTGGGGGCGTGCAACACTCAATCTAGTCTGGCAGTGGCAGCGCAGGAGGGGGATCTCGAGGAATTAGGTAGGACGGTCGGATGTATTAGAGTGCCTGCTGCCTCTGCCTGGTTAACAGACTCGTTAACTTGTCTAGGCCAGGCCTCCAGAGAGAGGTAGCAGGATGGACCAGCCCAATTCCATGTCCAGCCCATCGTCTTCATCTCCTGGCCAGCCCATGCATCACCGTACTCGGTACCCATGCATCTGCTCGCTCACCGGAGCTACCTACGTGTCGTCGCCGTTGCTGCTCGGCCGCCCACGATGGCCACCAATGACAACGGCCGTCTCACCTCGACTCGCCCACACAACGGCGGCCGGCGACACGCGAGCAGGTACGTAGAGTGATGCATCCCATGTAGTCGTAGTAGCTCGGCTCGTCCGTCGGGTGCACTACGTAAGAAACCCAAATAGGAGACAAACATGGGCAACATGCTCAAAGGTGAACGTCTCTGATAAGATTAAGTGAGGCGAGTCTGCTTCAGCGAGGACCTGACATGACTCGACTGAACATTCAAGGAGACGCGTTACAATACAGCACATCTCATTTAAGTAGGTATCTGAGACGTGCCTTCTCTCCGACGAATTGGAGAGGTGCTTCTTAAAAATTACGTCTCCTATTAGCGAAATAAATGAGACATACTTTACAGAAAGCACGTCTCCTTTGTATTCACTTACAAACAGACATTAACTCATCGATGAACGATTAATTAATTCATTCACAGTTGAACACAGAAAATATTCATCATACAGATGAACACAGATAACACATTCATTCGTTAACAAATATATTACAAAACACAAGAAAAGTACAAGATACAAGAAAATAAAAATAACATCCACTAAAAACAACAAAAGAAAACCTAAATCCTACTCCTCCTCCCCCTCCTCCTCCTCCGGCTGCTCCTCGGTTGCTTCGGCTGCTCTGCCGGTTGCTCCGGCTGGTACGTATTCGAGGGTGCAACCTCGTGACCGAGGTTCCTCGCCATCGCCACCACCAGGATATTGCGGCCCTCGGCGCCGAGTACCTCGGCCATCGTCTCGAGCAGCCTCTGGAACCGATCGAACAGCCTGTCGAACAGCATCTCGAACAGCTCATTGTTGAGCCTCTCGGGGGAGCGGCAGCACTGTTTCTTGCAGGGTGGCTCCCTCGGCGGTTGGCAGCAGAACATTGGCCATGGTGGGTTGTCTGCGCGGACAAGACGAACGAAGAGAATAGGAGAGACTGGTGGCGCCTTATATAAGGTCTATGCGGAGAAGCAAAATGGAGACGCACTTAACACCGAAGCCCATCGCCTATGCTCGACGTCTCCCTCTCCTCTGCTAAAAGGGAGACGCGCTCTTATGTAAAGCGCATCTTCGATTACGCACATCTCCTTTAGCTTCGTGATTTTCTCCATTTTGCTTCGGTTCACTGTTGATATCACAAATCACTGAACTTAGAGCACATTCACTTGATAATAAAATCATTCACTTGTCCAAAAAATAATCAAATCCTTCCTTATGACTCCTGAGGAACATGATGAACACACCACACATTCATTCATTCACACAGTGGCCAATGTTTTGTAATATATTCATTCACACAGTTGTTCATCACACAAGATAATACTCAATCCAATAGATGAACAAAGATAGATTTCATTCATTACCACAATATATTACAAAACACAAGAAAAAAGTACAAGCAACTAAAAACAACAAAGAAAAACTAAATCTAGCTCCTCCTCCTCATCATCATCCGGATCCTCTCCTCCTCCAGCGGTGACTCCGACGTCGGTGCAACAGGAGCCTAGGCCGGCTGAGCTGGCGGAGCAACCCCGAGACCAAGGTTTCTCTCCGTCGCCTCCACCAGGTTTCTGCGGCCCTCGGCACCGAGCACCTGGGCCATCGTCTCAAACAGAATGTCGAGATGATCAACCACACCCATGAGGGCGAAAAGGTAGTGGCCGATGGTAACCATCCCAATAAACTGTGGAAGGGTACCTAGACCCAAGGAAACGAAAGGTCGCGCATGCTGGTCGCACGTGTCTCTGCCCCATCGCCACCAAAATTAATTTATCCGCAGTCCTCGTGACGTGCGTCTCTCTTTCAGCTATGGAAGATGAGCTTTCATATAGCGCGTATCACTTTAGTGTCTAGCACGTCTCGCTTTAGTCTCCCGCACATCTCGCGTTTATCTTGCTCGTCTCTTCGCCTCTGGTGCTCCTTTGCTAAGACCAACGCTCCTTTACTAATCGACCAACTCCAGTGCGACCACCGCCTCTGTTCGCCATCGCCGTCGTCGTCATCATCACTGTTCATGGTTGGGTTAGATATCGACTTAGCGCGTAGCCGACTGAAGGAGGAGCGCTTGCCGTGGCGCAAGAACCATCCCCATGTATGTACATATGGCACCCGTCGCATGATTATATATATGTAGCTCTGCAACGGACTGGTGAACTTAACTGTTTGTTTTTGGTATTTTCAATTTTTCTGCATAGGGTTTCTCTGTGAAGTCTGAATCGAGAAATTTATTAATGTGGCGGTGCATCGTCCCTGGCAAAGAAGGGGTAAGTTATGAAGACAAGCACAATCATATGAGTTTAACCATCATCCTCTTATTAATGAATTTCCTTTGTAGACTAACTGTGAAGGTGATTACTACCCCGTGACAATCTCCTTCTTGGAGGACTATCTGTTGGTGCCTCCAAGATGCGCCTTTCCACGTGGTTTCTTCCATCCAAATGTCCATGGCTCAGGAGCACTCTGCATTGGGATTCTTTATCAAGATACTGTAAGATTTACTTATTTTGCTCATTTTGAAAATAATTATTGCTGAACTTATTTGAACTGGTTTCTTATGTTGCTTAAATTGATGTTTCGTAGGGGTGGTGGACTGGTTTTACAATCAAAACTATACTACTTGAAGTTCAGCATATGCTGCATCATCCAAATGCGCCCGATGTTGAAAATGATTGCTATAATCTACTTATCAAGGTTAGACACTTTGTGTTAGTGACCAACGTAGGTTATTCATTCCTCATTCGACATTTGTTAATTTAAAGAATGTCAATATTTTCATGATCCAGTGGAATATAAGATAGGTGTTCGGGAGCAAGCTAAACAGTACAATTTAGATTGATCGATTGGAGCTTTAGGAATAAGTTTAGATTCGAAATTAGTTTAGAGGGTATGCAATGTGTATGAACTACGAAATTCATTGAGTTGCAAATTATATCTGAATTGCAATGTCATTGCATTTGTTTATTCCTAAATTCCAGTTATATCCATTAATTGCAATATCATTGCGTTTGTTTATCCCTGCAACAGACGCTCACGATAACATGCGAGTGGAAACGGATGCTCACGATGTCGTGCGAGTGGCAATTGGGAGACGAGTGCATCAGAGACGCACTTTAAAAAGACGCATATCCGATTTCTGAGATCTAGCAAAATGGAGACGCGCCTTACTTGGTCACATTTCTGATTCGGCAAAAAAATAATGCAAGACTCGCCTTACCTGTACAGCTGTTGCATGCAGCTTGCCCGTACGGCCAAAACATAATGCGAGACGCGCCTTACCTGTGCGCATCACCGATTCGTGTCGAAGATTTTTGTCCCACCTCAGAAAGTTGTGCGCGTTGCAACGATCATATAAGGCATTTCGCATAGTTGTCAGTTGGACATGCCATCATGTGATATATGGCGTCGCACCCCGCAAACAACATCTTTCGTATGATGTGTGTCCGTTCGGCCACAAAATAATGCGAGACGCGCGTTACCCGGGCTCGTCTCTGATTCGTGCCGAAGATTTTTTTTGTCCCACTACGGAAAGCTGAGCGCACACTCTCCCAATACTTGTCAAAAAAAATTAGCTCTTGTGCGCTCTCTGATCTAGAAAATTGCAGCTCCTGAGCACGCCGCCACCGTCTCTCTTCCTCAACTCGCTCTTCGTCATTCTCGCACTACCGCCATCGACCTCGACCTTCGTCATCAGAGAGTTGAGCAAGCTGGAGCATGCCACCTCATCCCCTGTCCCCAGAGCACGCCGACGTCTCGACCCTGACCTCAGTAATCGGTATGAGCACGCTGCCGTCTTCACATAAGTGGAAATGTTCTCCCGGTCCCCGGAGCACGTCGGCCTGCTGTCATCAAACAGTTGAGGAACTGCCGCTCTAGCGCCTCCTCCAGCTCATCCCGGAGCACGCCGCCGCCTCATCCATTGTCCCCGGAGCACGCCGCCGCCTCGACCCTGCCCTCAGAGCGTGCAATCCAGTGATTTTATTGAATTTGAGGATGTCTAATGAAGGATCATCGTTAATGAAGTCATTGATCCAAAGAAATAATTTTCATTACGGTATACATTCATCTTCCTTATTTTTGTCCAATGCAGAAGGAATGTATTTTTTTGGACTATCAATGTATAATGAATTCCGATTTGCAAACCCTTGAAACTGCAGGAACTGTGGTTGACACTAGCATTTGCCATCCAACTGAGTTTGATTTCTACCTCTGCAGTCATGTTGTAATCAAGGTACCTATACGATAATTGGTGTTTCTCTCACAAGTTTTTGCTATAAGGCTAGAAAAGCATCAGTGGAATGTAAATTTTTTGTTTTTTCAGGGGACAAGCACACCAGCTCAGTACCATGTCCTTAAACATTAGAACAATTTCTCTGCTGATGCCTTGTAGATGCTCACCAACTGTCTATGCTACAAGTAAGCTTGGTTCTCCATTCACTAACAGTTCTTGTGTTTATTACAATATTATACCAATTTGTTCCTATGTTTATTACAGTTGAATTTTAGAATGTCTCAGTCGGAGCATTAGAGGCTATGAAGGCTCACCGTTAATGAAGTCATTGATCAGGAGAATTTTCACTACGGTATAAAGGATTAGATGATGTCAGTTATGATGTGTGCAATTAGTAACATTGTAATCAGGATGAACACTTTGTTAATATTTGATTGATAAATATAATTTAAGGTGTGATCTTTTTGGCTATACATCTGTTTCTATATGTGTAGGATCGAAGAGCACGTGAAAATCTACCAGAGGGGGGGTGAATGGTAGATTTAAAAAATCTTACGCAACGGAAACAATTAAATCCCAACCCCTTCGGCAGAAAAACAATCTGTTAAAGAAATCGTGTGTGAGACTAATCTAAACATGTTTCACCGCAAAAAAAGTGATAGATATCAGAGAGAATCAAGTCACAAAGACAAAACGTCAATAATTACTCAAATCCGTCGAAAGTTACGATCGAAAGATCGAACAAAGGTCAATCTGTTCTACCAAGTAAAAACAGATCTGTAATACTGCAAAGAAACTCGTGTAGATCAAAAACCACCAATCCAATGACCGTGAAATTTTTACAGATGATAGATAATGAAGTTGTGAAGACAACCCAAAAAGAATCACGTCAATTGGATCTGTAAAACTCGAGTTATGATAAAACTACCGAAGAAAGGTAGTGCTGTGCAGAAAACTCGACGAGAAAAACTTGTCTGGAACAAGTCGGACGAACAAGGCACAAAAGTTCCCTTCAACTACGAATTTTATTCAATAGAAAACAAGAGGAACAGCGCAAAAGTTGTGCACCACGAGCTCTGGCCTCCCTTGCTTATATAACCAGCCCTTAGGCCAACCCAATCTTAACTAGGACTCTAATCCTACTCAGATGACGAATCGAAACTTTCCATAACTGCTTAGGACTCTTCTATACGCAGATATAAGCAATCTTAAGACTTCCAAACACCTTAGGAATGTATCCCACATTCCTAAAACAACTCAAATTTGTGACCCACACGAAATCCTATCATAACCAACTCAAATCTTTCCATATTTGAGTCAAACCCGACTCAGCCGTAGCTTGAGTCCATAACTTAGTCGGTTGGACCTTTACGACCAATTCTTTATGTCCACATCTCTTCATCACGCCTCGGAACCATGTAGCCACGTCCATGCACTTCTTGCATATGCAGAAACATCTTCCGACGACGTCCACGATATCTTCATATGCATTGTTCTTGATTCAAACATGTTGCGCACCCTCCCAATCAACTCAACCACAATTCCTCTCGAACTTAGTTGTTGAACCTCATATTCTCCCTAAGACTAGTTCAATGAATCTCGTCACCAGCCATGTATTGAACTCAAGCAACACCTGCACATGAATAAAAAACCAATCCGTACGAGCCCAAGTCCGCGACTTGACTCAAGTTAGTTCCAAACACAACACCTTACGTGGGCACCTCGCATAAGCATGTTGCAAAACCACAGTACAACGATATCAACCATATCAACCAAAACGCACCAAAAACTTAGCAAATGAATACTAAGCAATCTTTCCAACAATATAAAGCAAGTCCGAAACATTTTACATTAAAAGCAGGATCATTGCGATCAAGCTCCGGACCTTGCCAAAGCTAACCGGAGCTTGAGCCGGAGCTTACCAAAGCTAGTACAACCTAGCGCCAGAGCTTGCCAAAGCTAGTTGGAACTAGTCAACCCAAAAGTCGGAGCTAGAAAAACATGTCGGATCTAACCAACATAAGTCGGACCTATCAAAACATATTGGAGGTTAACAAAGACATGCTGGAGCAATCAAAGACATGCCGGAGCTAAAGACAAGGCTCACCGGAGCTACCCAAAAACATGTCGGACCTAGACAAAGAAAGTCAGACCTATTGTCGGACCTTACAGAAGCTCAGAGCTAGAGTCAGACCTTGCTAAAAAGATGTTATGGCAGCATTCAAAACTTTTATCGCCATAGCCAATGTATTCAGCACACATAGGTCTCACAGTATGTGTATGTTGCTAACACTGGCAATGCGGCTGCCAAATCCTGGCTAGCTCCAGGATGCAGCAGGCAATCGGGATAATCAAGGGTGGGGGCAACTAATAGGATACTCTGCTTGTAAACAACTGTGACGAGCTGTAACAGAGAACATCTCGGATTATCCAAATAAAGGAGACAGGCTTCAATAAAGCATGGCTCAGATCAGTACACAAATCTGCGAAGGGCTACAATAAAGCACGTCTCGGATCAGCCAATAAATCGGCGATGGGCTTTGTTAGTGTCTGTCTCGCAGGTATGCTGATGGGCGACGCGCACCACTCACGTCTCCAATAACCCCATAAAGGGCGTCTGTTATGACACGAAGAAAGGAGATGCGCTTCCTTTGAGCATGTCTCGCACTTAGGATGATCGGCTTTGCGCCAGCCGCACGTCTCTGATAACAACATAATGCGATACGCAACCATGGAGACGCACAGTTTGTTCGTCTCCCTTCTTCGTTGGGTCTCATCTCGGATTAGCCTTTATTACGTAGTGGTGCCCGCAAAAGCTGTCATCGATCGTCATTTGGCTGAGCTTCTTGTAGTCACCCCGCAGGCGGAAGCTAGCTACTGTCGCCGTTGCACGCACACAGGACTACTGAAGACGCATGCACACAGCTGGCTAACGGTGAATACACATGTACAGGCAAAATACATGAGAGCTTCTGGTGCTGCCGTGCTGCTAAAACTCGCGGTGTACGTTTTCCTTTTAGTGCATTAGCATATTTAGGATTTTATACCGCAATATATATATATATATATATTAAATTATTTTTCAATACGATAAATAATTATCAATATATAACACAACTCAAAGACATCACTACAGAAATCGCAACAATAGACGAAGGCCAATATAATAGACGACTGCCCCATCATCTTTTAAGTAATAGACGATGGCTAAATCTAGCCATCGTCAATTAGCCCGTAAATGACGACGGTTAACCTAGTACCGTCATCAATTACTTATTGACGACGGCCGGCCGTCATCAATTAAAGCCCGCCTACAATATGGACAAAATCCGGACCCACCGAGTCGTTATAGACCACGGCTAAAAAGAACTGTTGTCAATTATGCCTTAGTTGACAACTGTTATCATATTACCGTCATCTATAAGAGCTAGGGCTTATTTCCCTGGTGCACGGCTTTTCGTTTTCATATCGCACCCACGCGCCCTCGCTGCGAAGCTAGCCATCGCGCCGCGCCGCTGCCCCTGCTCTGCGTCGTGCCACCGCCCCCGCTCCGAGCCGCACCGTCGCCCCGGTGTCGCGCCGCCATCATGCTGCCACCATCAACCAAGGACCCGATGAGTCATGGTACGCCGCCGCCCTTCTCTGCCACCCCTCCCTGCCGCCTCCGCCCCTGGACGCCACCGGCTCCCCTTCTTTTTTTTTTCTTTGAGAGAGAGAGAGGGGACTTGCAAAATCAGTAGAGTAGTACTGGTGATATACTGCTATCCATGGAGATGCCATTGGTTTTGATTTTCTGTTCTAGAGGAAACACTAAATTCCATTGTTTTTGTCTGTGTAAGTGTGAGTTAGCAGCAAGTACATGGTCAGTTCATCATGCCCAGCTTGATTTTTTTCTTAGGAAAACAAATGTCTTTTGAGCTGTCTAAGATGATAAATTTGAGGTTTCTCTACAAACTTAAGCATGACTTCGTAACGCATATCCGACATGTAATACAATCTCGATCTCGAAGAAAAATGAATTTATGACCTATTTTCGCAGAAAACTCGGTTCTCGATAAAATCAAAGGCTAACCCCTTTGGATTTCTTGCAAAAAAAGTATATGTCAACACTTATTCAAAAATGAAGTATGACTAAGTAACGCATATCCGACATGTAATACAAGCTCGATCTCGAAGAAAAATGAATTTACAACCTAATTTTTGCAGAAAGCTCGGATTTGGATAATATCGAAGGCTAATCCATTTGGATTTCTCGCGAAAATTTGATAACATCGAAAATTCTCCAAAAATTATTTGTGACTCCATAACACATATCCGAGATTTATACAAGCTCGATCTCGAAGAAAAATGAATTTACGACCCATTTTTCGCAGAAGACACGATTCTCGATAAAATCAAAGGCTAACCCCTTTGAATTTCTTGCAAAAATTTGATACCGTCGAAACTTCTCTAGAAATTAGGTATGAGTACGTAACGCATATAAGACATGTAATACAAGCTCGATCTCGAAGAAAAATGAAGTTATGGCCCATTTTCGCAGAAAACTCGATTCTCGGTAAAATTAAAGGTTAACCTATTTTAATTTCTCGCAAAATTTTGATACCGTCGAACCATTTCTATGAAATAAGTATGACTATGTAACGCATATCCGACATGTAACACAAGCACGATCTCGAAGAAAAAATGAATTTATGACCAGTTTTTGCAGAAAACTCGGTTCTCAAAAAAAATCGAAGGCTAACCCCTTTGGATATCTCGCACAAATTTAATACCGTCAAAACTTCTCCAATAATATGAGCTCGATCTTGAAGAAGAATAAAGTTACGACCCAATTTTTGCAGAAAATTGGGTTACTGATAAAATCGAAGGCTAACCCCTTTGGATTCCTTGCGAAATTTTGATACCATCGAAACTTTTCCAAAAATTAAGTATGACTATGTAACGCATATCAGAAATGTAATACAAGATCCATCTCAAAGAAAAATGAATTTACGACCAATTTTTCGCAGAAAACTCGGTTCTCAATAAAATCAAAGGCTAACCCCTTTGAATTTCTCGCAAAAATTTGATACCGTTGAAACTTCTCCCGAAATTATGTAAGACTACATAGCGCATATCATACATGTAATACAAGCTCGATCCCGTAGAAAAATGAAGTAATGACCCATTTTTGCAGAAAACTCGATCCTCAATGGAGTCGAAAGCTAACTCATTTAGATTTCTCGCAAAATTTTGATAATGTCGAAACTAGTCCAAAACTTAAGTATGACTATGTAACGCATATCCGACATGTTAAACAAGCTCGATCTTGAAAAAAATGAATTTATGACCCATTTTCGCATAAATCTCATTTGTTTATAAAATTGAAAGCTAATCCCTTAGGATTTCTCGCAAAATTTTGATATTGTCAAAACTTTTTAAAAAATTAAGTATGACTACGTACGGCATATACAACATATAATACAAGCTTGATCTCGAGGAAAAAATGAATTTACGAGCCATTTTTAGCAGAAAACTCGGTTCCCAATAAAATCGAAGCCTAACCCCTTTGGATTTCTACCAAAAACTTGATACAGTCGAAACTTCTCCAAAAATTAAGTATGGCTATGTAACACATATCTGAAATGTAAAACAAGCTCGATCTTGAATAAAAATGTATTTACGACCCATTTTTCGCGAAAAACTCGATTCTCGATAAAATTGAAGGCTAACCCCATTGGATTTCTCGTGAAAGTTTGATACTATTGAAACTTCTCCAAAAGCTAAATACAATTATGTAACACATATCCGTCATGTAATACAAGCTCGATCTCAAAGAAAAAATGAATTTCGACTTATTTTTTACAGAAAACTCGGTTCTCGATAAAATCAAATGCTAACCCCTTTTGATTTCTCGCAAAAAATTGATACCGTTAAAACTTCTCAATACTTAATTATGACAATGTAACGCATATACGACATGTAATACAAGCTCCATCTCGAGGAAAAAATGAATTTTGGACCCATTTTTCGTAGAAAACTCGATTCTCGATAAAATCGAAGGCTAACCCCTTTGGATTTCTCGCAAAAGTTTGATACCTTCAAAACTTCTTTAAAACTTAGGTATGAATACGTAACGCATATCCGATGTGTAATACAAGCTCATCTTGAAGAGAAATGAATTTATGACCCATTTTTCACATAAAACTCGGTTCTCGCTAAAATTAAAGGGTGATCCCTTTGGATTTCTTGCAAAAAATTGATACCATCAAAACTACTCCATAACTTAAGTATGACTTCATAACGCATATCCGACATATAATACAAGCTCGATCTCAAAGAAAAAATTGACGATCCATTTTTCGCGGAAAACTCGGTTCTCGATAAAATTGCAGGCTGACCCCTTTGGATTTCTCGCTAAAATTTGATACCGTAAAAACTTCTCCAAAAATTAATTATGACTACATAATGCATATCTGACATGTAATACAAGCTCGATCTTGAAGAAAAATGAATTTACGACCCATTTTTCGTAGAAGGCTCGATTCTCGATAAAATGAAAGGCTAACCCCTTAGGATTTCAAGTGATACCGTCAAACTTTTCCAAAAAATAAGAATGACTATGTAACGCAAATCCGACATGTAATACAAGCTCGATCTCGAGAAAATGAATTTACGACCTATTTTTCGCAGAAAACTCGGTTCTCGATAAAATCGAAGGCTAACCCCTTTAGATTTCTCGCCAAAATTTGATACCATCAAAACTTCTCCAAAATAAAGTATGACTACGTAACGCATATCCGACAAGTGATACAAGCTCAATCTCAAATAGAAATGAATTTACGACCCAGTTTTTGTAGAAAACTCGATTATCGATAAAATCGAAATCTAACCCCTTTGGATGGCAAAAATTTCATACCGTCAAGACTTCTCCAAAAATTAAGTATGACTACGTCACGCATATAAGAAATGTAATACAAGCTCGATCTCAAAGAAATATGAATTTATGACCCATTTTTCGCTTAAAACTCGGTTCTCAATAAAATCGAAGGCTAACCCCTTTGGATTTCTCATGAAAATTTGATATTGTCGAAACTACTCGAAAACTCCAAACTCTAGAAGAAAACTGAATTTACGAACCACTTTTTGCAGAAAACTTGATTCTCGATAAAATTGAAGGCTAACCCTATTTGATTTCTCGCAAAAGTTTGATACCTTGTAAAACTTCTTTAAAACTTAAGTATGACTACATAACGCATATCCGATGTGTAATAAAAGCCCATCTCAAAGAAAAATAAATTTACAACTCATTTTTAACAGAAAACTCGGTTCTCGATAAATCGAAGGCTAACCCCTTTGGATTTCTCGCGAAAATTTAATACCATCCAAACTACTCCAAAACTTCAGTATGACTCTGCAACGCATATCCGACATGTAATACAAGCTCGATCTTGAAGAAAAATGAATTTACGACCTAATTTTCTCAGAAGACTCAATTCTCGATAAATTGAAGGATAACCCCTTTGGATTCCTCGCAAAAATTTAATACCATCCAAACTACTCCAAAACTTAATTATGACTTTGTAACGCATATCCAACATGTAATACAAGCTTGATCTTGAAGAAAAATGAATTTACGACCCATTTTTCGCAGAAAACACGATTCTTGATAAAATCGAAGGCTAACCGCTTTGAATTTCTTGCAAAGAATTGATATCATCAAAACTTCTCCAAAAATAAACTACGACTATGTAATGCATATTTGACATGAAATACAAACTCGGTCTCGAAGAAAAATAAATTTACAATCCATTTTTTTGCAGAAAACTCAGTTCTTTACAAAACCGAAGGCTAACCCTTTTGGATTTTCTCGCAAAAATTTAATATTGTCGAAACTTCTCCAAAAGTTAAGTATGACTCTGTAAAACATCTAAAATGTAATACAAGATGGATCTCGAAGAAATATGAATTTACGACTCATTTTTCATAGAAAACTCGGTTCTCGACAATATCGAAGGCTAACCACATTGGATTTCTCGTGAAATTTTAATACCATCCAAACTACTCCAAAACTTAAGTAGGACTTCGTAACGCATATTCGATATGTAATACAAGCTCAATCTCAAAGAAAAAGAAATTTATGACCCATTTTTTGCAGAAAACTCGATTCTTGATAAAATCAAAGCCTAACCCCTTTGGATTTCTCGCGAAAATTTGATACTATCAAAACTTCTCCAGAAATTAAGTACGACTACACAACACATATCAGACATGTAATACAAGCTCGATCTCAAAGAAAAATGAAGTTATAACCCATTTCTCGCATAAAACTCGATTCTCGATAAAAGCGAAGACCCACCCATTTGGATTTCTTGCAAAAATTTGATACTGTTGAAACTAGTCCAAAACTTAAGTATGACTATGTAACGCATATCTGACATGTTATACAAGCTCGATCTTTGTCGATACCCTGCATACATGGTATCCCTTCGTACCAAAAGATGACGTGTCGAGTTCCACCTTCCAGTGTTGAAGGATTCCAGAGTCAACATGTGTCCCGCAGTACCGGACAAGCCTCCCTCCTTAGGATGGCTCTGGTGCTGCCACGTGTCCTGCAGTGTTGGACCTGCCTCCCTCCTTAGGGTAGCTCCAGTGCTGCCACGTGTCATGAGGCGCCAGACTTGCCTCCCCGATAAGGGAAGCTCCGGTGCTGCCACATGTCCAGTAGCTCCGGACCTACCTCTCCGCAAAAGGAAGCTCTAGAGCTGCCACGTGCCACACACTCGGACCTAAGTTTGGGGACTTTCAGTGTCCCAGGAACCAATATGAGATTGATCAAATGAAATCGGTTCCATATGCTTCTGCTGTCAGAAGCCTTATGTATGCTCAGGTCTTTACTCACCCTGACTTAGCTTATGTGACTGGAATGCTTGGCAGATATCAGGCCAATCTAGGGATTGATCACTGGAAGACGATTAAGAAAGCTTTAAGATATGTGCAAGGCACAAAAGGCATCATGTTGACATATAGTAAGTCATACCCACTTGAAGTTGTGGGATATTCAGATTCAGATTTGCTGGTTGTGTGGATACTAAGAAATCCACATCAGGCTATACATTCACCCTCGCGTATGGAGCCATTTCGTGGAAAAGCTCCAAACAAACTGTCACTGCATCGTATAAAATGCATGCGGGGTTTGGTGCATGTTATGAGGCCACCAGGCAGGCTGTTTGGCTTAAGAAATTTTACCCGGTCTTAGAGTGGTCGACAGCATTGACAAACCACTTAAATTATACTACGATAATGAGCCCATAGTATTGTACTCTCACAACAATAAGTCAAGTAGTGCTGCCAAATACATCGACATTAAGTTTTATGTTGTGAAAGATCGAATTCAGGATCATACCATAAGTCTTGAGCATATAAGTACCAAGCGTATGCTTGCGGATCCGCTAACAAAAAGTCTTCCACCCTATTAAGTGAACACGAAGACCGCACGCGTTTAAGGGAGAACCTATGATCACTGTATATTTAGGGGCCAAGTAAGAGTACGGTTCATTTTTAAGTGTGAGATGTATTGTGGTCTTCGAGTCCAACAATATGTAAATGGTTGTTGTGATGTGTCATGCCCTATGTGTCAAGCATGAGAAATGAACACTATGTTTAGTATTAAGTAAGTTTAATATTGTGAGGTCGGACTAGTCTGGTTGCTATCCAGTAAGGGCGATCGGACTAGTTCAGATCCTAACAGGACTAGTCCGGTGTTGTACAGTAAGGGTAACCAGACTAGTCCGGACCCTGACTAGAGTTGTTTGGTCAGTTCAGTAACTATCAGTTTGAACTCGAAATTGATATGTGTTCTAATTGAAAGGACACAACCCACCGAATGTTATGTCGCTGATCGAGGGACACAACATTCCTAAGGGTGGGAGGCCCCCTCTTGTGTCTCTTGGTCAAGTATAAGAAGAGGTTCAAGTGAATGATCAAAATGCTTATGCATACACACATACACACTTAACACTCTTAACCCATTCAGAATCCTATCAACACACCAAGAGAAGAACAAGGGGAAACGCCTCTCGTAGTTGTTCTTCTTGCGGCATCACTTTGTTGGCTCGATGGCCGCATCGTCAAGTACCAACAAAGATGGAGGTGAAGGTATTAGAAGTGTTCTTGTGCTATTTGAGAGATAGCTTTTGATGTTGATGTTGTATTCAGTTTTCTTCATGTAATAGGAGATGATTTAGTGTCTATTTGATCTTTGGGCTCCCTTTTGATTCTAACATAACAGAGGGGTCTGGGTGTAGAGCAAAGGGGTTCTGGGATGGTCAAGTGTCCTGGCTGACTAGAAAACGGGGTAGGGAAGTCGGCCCCTCCTCTAGTGATGAACTTGGTGAGTTCTAGAGGCTCAGGATGTTTAGGTGACTTGATCAAATCTGGGCATATGAAACCTTTGGTGGAATATTTCTGATCGGATGGGATTAACCAGGTCTCAGGGTTGGGGGCTTATTTTTGTAAGCCCCCTTCATGTGACTCCAAATCCTATATGGATTGTAACTCAATTCGTACTAGGACTAGGGCTTGTTCCTAAACTGAATTTGACTCCTAACTCTATTTAGAGTAGGACTCTACTAATATCATTAAGGACGAACTCTGATTTATCTAGAACAATCCTATACCCCTAGACAGGTGTTTCCGCACCTTTGTCCAAAGTCCAAGTTCGACTCCTCTACTGGGTGCACCAGGGACCATGCAGATCATCCGACAAAAATGTAGTCCCAATATGTCTAGTTTGATACAAATGGTGCTAACAAATCATAAATGGGTACAAAAACAATTTTCCTGTGAAATGCCTTAATATTAAGCTAAGTTCAATAATGGGATACATAATAGTTTTAAAGCATGCAATCCTTCTGTAATTCTTCACATCATCATGATTGAAAAAGCTATTCAATAAACAAACTCATAGTCATATAACAGCTAAACTATCAGCAAGGATGATTCAAAATAGTAATATATCATTCTCCAAATGTTAAGATACATATATGTACATTGCACGTGTTCATCTATTTCAATTTGACCATTGTACTAAAAAATGAAAATTGTAGCCACTAATTTCGTTCAATTGTGCCAATATGGCCATTATCATCACAATCCTACGTATTTGAGTGACACATCATATGTTTGGCATCCAGCACGGCTAGAAGATGGATGCACCTGCTTCCAATAGAGTTCTTTGCAGTTAGCCCCTCAACCTAACTTATTTTGTGTATCAGAGTGTGATTCACCATGAATATTCCAGTTCACTACGTATTCGAATTTCGACCAGGTGAGGACGGGGGGTTCCTGGAACTGCTGCTGCGTAGAAATGATGGAACTATGTGTAGATTGGTCATGATGTTGTGTGTAGTAGGGAGAGAGGGATCATATGCATGCACAAGAGGCTGGGGTGGCGCCGGATAGGAGAGGGGAGGAAATTTTGTTTGAAAGGGATTATTATTCTTTGATCTACTGGCCTTATATAGCAAGTTACACACTCAGTTGTATTCCATCTAGGGATTTCTTTTCTATTTAAAAAGGAGCAAAATTTCTATCTCTAGAACTTCTAGTTTCTACCTTATATCTAGAAACCTAACCTAACATGGCTCACTGTCGCACGCCCCTTGGCCGAACCATGATAACCCACGTGCCTGTGTGGGCTGGTCCACAACATAGCAGGATTACACATCACATCACATTGATTACGAGCAATGTTGAGACATTCAGATCCATACATTGGCTTGTCTACTATAACTCAATATGGATCATATTTGTGCAACTTTCGAAGTGTTCTTGCGACACCCCCCCCCCCCGGACCTGCTATGCGAGCAGCCCACAGAGGTTCTTGATCGGCGGGGGCTAGTCCTCAGGTGAGGTTGCGCGGGAAGAGAGATGGTGAGACAGTGGTTTAACATGGTTTGGGCCGCCGGAGCGTAACATCCTACTCCATGGTGTGAGTTGTATTGCTTGTGAGTGTTGTAGATCTGAGAGTTCAAATGCGTGTGTCTTATAACATAGGCTACCCAGTCCTTTTATAGTAAGGTCAAGCACCTTACAAGTGGGGCCCAAGACCCGACAATTGGTCCCACGGTGATTTTATCCTAAAAGGGGTCAAGTTTCTACACTACACTGCTTCTGACGGTGGCTTGAATTCTTGTCGTCTTGCCGCCTCAATCATCAATGGCCTATGCGTAGTCGTTGATGATGGAAGGGAATGTCCCGTCCACATGTCTCGTGGATGTAAGCTACCAACTTGGCAGAGTGGGTAGACTTGCGGTGTATTCACTATGATGCGATTGGGAACAGTAATACCTGACAGAAGTTGTGCGCCGCGTCGTGCGTCGGGGGAGAGCACGTGTCTTCGATGCTTGATTTAGACAGGGTGCACCGCCCCTTAACTCCCGCAACCCACTGTCCGGAGGAAGTTGCAGGACACGTGGCAGCACTGGAGCTTGCCTCTACGGGGAGGCCAGATCCTTTACTACGGACCACGTGGCAGCAGCGGAGCCCATCTCCAAGGTGAGCTGGGGATCTGGAACTGCAGGACAGGTGGTAGAGCCAGAACCTACCTCTGTGGGAGGTGCCGGCCTGGTGCTTCAGGCCATGTGGCAGCACTGGAGCCCATTCCTATGGATGAGCGAGGTCTCGTCCCGCTGGACACGTGGCAACTCGGGAGCTCGTCTCTTCAGGGGACCTGGGGCCCGTCTTAAGGTCGATGTGGGAGCATCAGAGCCCGTACCTAAGGAGGGCCAGGGTCCGGACCTGCTGGACATGTAGCGCCTTCGGATCCTGCCTTAGTGGGGAGGCAGGGTACTTAGGTGCTTTTAGCCTATGCGCGAGGGTACCTAGTATGATGGGTACCAACAGCATCCATTGTCTATAAGTGGCCCAATTATATGTATGGCAGCATCAATTAGCAGAGAATGCCAACAAATGATATTGTATTTCCGATGAGGAAAATTGATGGAACGTCACATGGAAGTAACAGATCTGCTATCTGATCTGCTATGTGTAGATGGGACAGGGCTAACACACAATCGGAGAGAGAGAGAGAGAGTAGGGGCCTGCGATAGAGAAAAAGGTGGAGTGAAATCTGAAATTTTGTGGGGGGTAGTTTATTACAACACCTGTCAGTATTATATTGTTACAATTAATGACTCTTCTATCTTAATCCAAATGTTAGTCAAACATACTATCTATAACTAAGAATTCATTCTTGCCTAATCTATGGAGTCCTACTCTGACACGGCCCTAGCTGAAGAGCAGGTCGAAGCAGCCCGTAGCAGGCCGAGCCTGCCTACTACATGTGCCCACTTTCGCACTTGTGAATCTCCCCCGTACGTGCCCACTTTCCAATCTCCTCCGTGCCCACTTGCCCACTTGCAAAGCCGAATCCCACCTCCACCTTTAAAACCAAAACCCTAGCACGCCTCGTGCGCAGCCCTTGCCGCCGTTGCTGCCTCTGCCACTAGCGCCAGCACCGGTGCCTCCATCGGAGCGGGCTCCGGTGATGCCTCCACCAGCGCCAGCGCTGCTGCCTTCGCCAGCGCGGGCTTCGGCACACACCTCCGAGGCCTCCACCCCCGTGCTTTCCACGGCGACACCCATTCCGGTGACACCTGCCCCAACGACACCAGCCTCGATGACATCCATTCCGGCAACACCCGCCCCGGCGAGACCCATTTTGACGATACCCTGTACAGCAACACCCGCCCCGACGACACCCGTTTTGGTGACACCCATTTCGGCGGAACCACGGCCAAAGCGCCTTCTTTTGTTGCATGTGGGACTTAAAACCGCCGGTTTCCATACCAGTCGATGGCCTTATGGTCTTAAAGACGTTGGTTTAGTCCGGGATCGACGGTCTTAGTGTTGTAAGGTGTTGAGACCTCAGCTAATGGTCTTATTAAACTTAAACCATTGAGGTTGCAAACCGATGTACATAGGATGTAAAGCCATCGGGACCAACAGCCATAAAAGTTAAAATCCTCCGACAAAGAGCAACGGTTAAACCTGTTGGTGCACCAACATTTATAGTTTATGGTTGTCGGCTGCAGTTGCTAACCGACGGCTATACGCCTGACACACTTTTAATCATTTTTTGTTGTGATTGGGGCTAGCAAGTTACCACTTATTCTCGATCATGCAGGTCGCCGGTCACGGTTGTCTACTCACGAGTTGCTAGTGGTGGATCTTGACCGTGTAAAAGGGTACCTGATTTACTATTTTAGATGGAAATTTCGGTTTACAATGAGTTGGAGCGGGCACGCTCGCGTTGGTCCTAACTAGGCTCCCTTAGTGATAGACACCATTTCTTGCCCAAACGAGCAACTCGCATGTCTCTTATGCTAACTCGATTGTCTCCTTGCTGGTTGTCTGTCGCTACTGCACAACCTCGTGCATGTCGATTGCATCACGATGAGTTTGATCCTAACGGCCCATGTGGTTTGTACACGCAAACAAGAATGCATTTTTGACATGATGGAGTAATTTTGTTGTTGGATGCTATATGCATCATACATATGTCATGTCATTCAAATGTGTAGGATTATGATAATGATGTCCATATTGACACGATTGAGTATTATTAGTGGCAATGATTTGCAATTTTCTTGATTATGAAATGGAAGAACAAGTACAATGCCGATCTATGCATTTTATCTTCTCGTAAAGACAAACACTTGCTTAATAAAGAGAGGTAACATTATGAGTTATTTCATTACTTTCATCTGGGTAGTCAATATACTCCAATGGCAGCTCGGTATGTCCCGACTCCGCGTTCGCATGTCATGGATCTGAAAATGAGAGTTCTAATTGATTCCCATGCTTTTTCATTCGTACAAGATACAAGGTACCTTAAAAATCAACATTTTAAGGCATAAGCATTTAATTTTCAACATGTCTCATGAATATACATATTGTTTCAAGGTATAATTAGAGAGTGTGAGTGGTGGAATGGTATAACTTCCACACCTTTATTCTATAGGTCTTGAGTTCAAATCAGTTTATAATAAGTATTGGTCTTGCTTATTTTGCACACAGAAGACTGATTGGAACTCAAGTGCTCTAGAATAAAAGTGGAGAATTTAATATCATACCATTCACACACGATTTGATTATATCTTACAAAATAGGAAAAAGTCTATTTAACCCCCCAAGTATAAGCTAGGACTAATTTACCCCACCAACTACAAAATCAATTATTTAACACCCTAAAATATGCAAAACCATCTACTTTACACCTTTGGGTGATTTTCCAGACTGGTTTTGCCACATCAGACTCCTATGTGGCATGCTTGCATGTATCCGATGTGTGGGCCCCAATTGTCATTGAGAGATCTCCAAATAAATAAGAAGTGTCTTCACTGTCAGTCTCCCGTCACTAAGGTCGCAGCTTCTTCCCGCTCCAATCCCTAGCACCACGCCACACCAGCCAGTTGTCTACCTCCTCGACCCCGAGGAGCGCGTTCCATGGCCACATTCTCCCTTCTCTGCTCCTGCAGTAGCACACCCTGACCAGCGAACTCCCCTTCCCCTCCCGAGCCACCGCCCTCCGATTCCCTACGGTAGTCCTTTGTCGTTCCAGCGGCTCCGCATGTTCCAATCGGAAGCCCACTCCTCCCACTCCCAGCACCTCCAATTCCTTGGGCACCCCCCGCACAGCACAGAGGCGACTGCCCCCCGCGCCACCGCAGACCCGTCTGCCTCGAGCGGCGTCGACACCGCGGAGGGACCCAGCACATCCACCATGCTGCTCGATGTGAGCGGCATGATGTGCGGCAGTTGCGCGACTCGAGTGCGGACCATCCTGGTGGCAGACACACGGGTCGAGATGGCGACTGTCAGCCGCAGTGCAGCTGCGGACCCAGGCGTCGAGTCTGCCGCAGTGCTGCTGCGGACCCCGGCGCCGAGCGCTGAGGAGGAGCTCGTGACCAGGCTCACATAGTGCGGATTCCGGACCATGGTGTGGCGGACGGAGCGGCCGCAGGAGCCACGGTGAGCGCGTGCAAGTGGAGAGGGATGGCGGCCCGGAAGGAGGACCTCCTGGCTTGAAGCCGAGGCCGTGTGGCATCCATGTGGACGCTCGTCGCGCTTTGCTGCGGCTCCTACGCGTCCCACCTCCTCCACTCGATCAGCATCCATATCGGTCAAGGTGAGCTGGAATTATGAGCCTGTGTTCAAGCTATGGGAGGATCAGACTAAAGTTTCAATGAGTTTTGGATTGTTCTCTGATTGGTTTGCGCATGGTGTAGTAGCATTCTTGGATTTGTTGCATAACTCATATGTGAAATCCTGGCGGCGGACGCACGGGTCAAGACGGCAGTTGTCAACCTCTACTCGTGGACAATGAAGGCATTTTTCATTTATTTGGAGATCTCTCAGTGACAATTGGGGCCCAAACGTCGGATACATGCAAGCATGCCACATAGGAGTCTGATGTGGCAAAACCGGTCTGGAAAACCACTCAAAGATGTAAAGTAGATGGTTTTGCATATTTTAGGGTGTTAAATAACTGGTTTTTTAGTTGAGGGGTAAATTAGTCCTAGCTTATACTTGGGGTGGGTGGATTAAATAAATTTTTTCCTACAAAATATGCATATGCAAGAAACACACGAATAACTAAAACAGAGGCTTAGAAGCCTTACCTTACGGTGAAACCATGCACCTCTAAATTCTTTGAGGAAACAATTTGATTCTGTGAAATCCCCAACATTTTTCGGAAGGTGCACGTCCATCTTCAGCAACCGACCTAGCTAGGGAGATTACCTACACAAACAAGAAATCTTGCTAGGTCACAAAACTGGAAGTGGGGATGAACCACACTAGTAACACCAGCAATCCAGATTAAACAAAGACCAAGGGCGCTGTACGATCCATAGATTACAAGCCAGCGACGGAATAGAAAACGTACTCTGGCTGGTAGGACGTGTAGATGAGGTGTTGGGGGCGATCAACAGGCGCAGCTGACCATGGCGTCCTGCAGCCTACGGACCATGGCGATCGTGCGCGGTGCAACCAGACGATGCAGCACAGCAGTGGCAAGGAAGGAATTAGTACCGTACTGTCTGTATTAGGGTTCATGATGATTAACCGGTCCGACGAAGAACGACGCGTGCCTCGGTCTGCTCACCTCTTGCGGCGGCGGCGGTGGGGGCGTGCAACACTCAATCTAGTCTGGCAGTGGCAGCGCAGGAGGGGGATCTCGAGGAATTAGGTAGGACGGTCGGATGTATTAGAGTGCCTACTGCCTCTGCCTGGTTAACAGACTCGTTAACTTGTGTAGGCCAGGCCTCCAGAGAGAGGTAGCAGGATGGACCAGCCCAATTCCATGTCCAGCCCGTCGTCTTCATCTCCTGGCCAGCCTATGCATCACCGTACTCGGTACCCATGCATCTGCTTGCTCACCGGAGCTACCTACGAGTCGTCGCCGTTGCTGCTCGGCCGCCCACGATGGCCACCAATGACAACATCCGTCTCGCCTCGACTCGCCCACACAACGGCGGCCGGCGACACGCGAGCAGGTACGTAGAGTGATGCATCCCACGTAGTCGTAGTAGCTTGGCTCGTCCGTCGGGTGCACTACGTAAGAAACCCAAATAGGAGACAAAGATGAGCAACGCGCTCAAAGGCGAACGTCTCTGATAAGATTAAGTGAGACGAGTCTGCTTCAGCGAGGACCTGACATGACTCAGTTGAACGTTCAAGGAGACGCGTTACAATACAGCACATCTCATTTAAGTAGGTATCTGAGATGTGCCTTCTCTCCGACGAATGGAGACGTGCTTCTTAAAAAGCACGTCTCCTATTAGCGAAATAAATGAGACGTACTTTACAGAAAGCACGTCTCCTTTGTATTCACTTACAAACAGACATGAACTCATCGATGAACGATTAATTCATTCATTCACAGTTGAACACAGAAACTATTCATCACACAGATGAACACAGATAACACATTCATTCTTAACAAATATATTACAAAACACAAGAAAAAAGTACAAGATACAAGAAAATAAAAACAACATCCACTAAAAACAACAAAAGAAAACCTAAATCCTACTCCTCCTCCCCCTCCTCCTCCTCCGGCTGCTCCGGCTGCTCCTCGGTTGCTCCGGCTGCTCTACCGGTTGCTCCGGCTGGTACGTATTCGGCGGTGCAACCTCGCGACCGAGGTTCCTCGCCATGGCCACCACCAGGATATTGCGGCCCTTGGCGCCGAGTACCTCGACCATCGTCTCAAGCAGCCTCTGGAACTGATCGAACAGCCTGTCGAACAACATCTCGAACAGCTCATTGTTGAGCCTCTCGGGGGAGCGGCATCACTGTTTCTTGCAGGGTGGCACCCTCGGCGGGTTGGCAGCAGAACGTTGGCCATGGTGGGTTGTCTGCGCGGACAAGACGAACGAACAGAATAGGAGAGACTAGTAGCGCCTTATATAAGGTCTATGCGGAGAAGCAAAATGGAGACGCGCTTAACACCGAAGCCCATCGCCTATGCTCGACGTCTCCCTCTCCTCTGCTAAAAGGGAGACGCGCTCTTATGTAAAGCGCGTCTTCGATTACGCACGTCTCCTTTAGCTTCGTGATTTTCTCCATTTTGCTTTAGTTCACTGTTGATATCACAAATCACTGAACTTAGAGCACATTCACTTGATAATAAAATCATTCACTTGTCCAGAAAATAATCAAATCCTTCCTTATGATTCCTGAGGAACATGATGAACACACCACACATTCATTTATTCACACAGTGGCCAATGTTTTGTAATATATTCATTCACACAGTTGTTGATCACACAAGATAATACTCAATCCAATAGATGAATAAATATAGATTTCATTCATTACCACAATATATTACAAAACACAAGAAAAAGTACAAGCAACTAAAAACAACAAAGAAAAACTAAATCCAGCTCCTCCTCATCATCATCATCCGGATCCTCTCCTCCTCCAGCAGCGACTCCGACGCCGGTACAATAGGAGCCTAGGCCGGCTGAGTCGGCGGGGCAACCCCGAGACCAAGGTTTCTCTCCGTCGCCTCCACCAGGTTTCTGCGGCCCTCGGCACCGAGCACCTGGGCCATCGTCTCAAAGAGAATGTTGAGATGATCAACCACACCCATGAGGGCGAAAAGTTAGTGGCCGATGGTAACCATCCCAATAAACTATGGAAGGGTACCCAGACCCAAGGAACTCATGGTGTGAGAAGTATTGTTGTACGCCTATTTTGCCATAAGGAGGCACTGCTTGATGTTGAACCTCTCAGGGGAGCTGCAGCACAATTTCTTGCACGGTGGCTCCCTCGGCGGGCTTGGCGGCGGAAGGTCAGCTATGGTGGTGGTAGGTCGTCGGCGCGGAGAAGACAAAGAAGAAGAAACGGACTCAAAATGAGCGACGCGCTTGTGGAGAACTGATGGGTGATGGTGCATCTTAAATAAGGTTTGCGCAGAGTCGATGATCGAGCAGTTGGTTTCCCTCGCATTGATGGAACGTTGAGATGCATCGATACTGCCTCGGGGAAACGAAAGGTCGCGCACGCTGGTCGCACGTGTCTCTGCACCATCGCCGCCAAAATTAATTTCTCCACAGTCCTCTTGACGTGCGTCTCTCTTTCAGCTATGGAAGATGAGATTTCATATAGTGCGTCTAACTTTAGTGCCCAGCACGTCTCGCTTTAGTCTCTCGCACATCTCGCATTTATCTTGCTCTTCTCTTCGCCTCTGGTGCTCCTTTGCTAAGACCAACGCTCCTTTACTAATCGACCAACTCCAGTGCGACCACTGCCTCTGTTCGCCATTGCCATCGTCGTCATCGTCACTTTTCATGGATGGGTTAGATATCAACTTAGCGCATAGCCGACTGAAGGAGGAGCGCTTGGTGTGGCGCAAGAACCATCCCCATGTATGTACATATGGCACCAGTCGCATGGTTGTATATATGTAGCTCTACAATGGACTGGTGAACTTAACTGTTTGTTTTTGGTATTTTCAATTGCTCTGCATAGGGTTTCTCTGTGAAGTATGAATCGAGAAATTTATTGAAGTGGTGGTGCATCGTCCCTGGCAAAGAAGGGGTAAGTCATGAAGACAAGCACAATCATATGATTTTAACCATCATCCTCTTATTAATGAATTTCCTTTGTAGACTAACTGGGAAGGTGATTACTACCCCGTGACAATCTCCTTCTCGAAGGACTATCCGTTGGTGCCTCCAAGATGCGCCTTTCCACATGGTTTCTTCCATCCAAATGTCCGTGGCTCAGGAGCACTCTGCATTGGGATTCTTTATCAAGATACTGTAAGATTTACTTATTTTGCTCATGTTGAAAATAATTATTGCTGAACTTATTTGAACTGGTTTCTTATGTTGCTTAAATTGATGTTTCGTAGGGGTGGTGGACTGGTTTTACAATCAAACTGTACTACTTGAAGTTCAGCATATGCTGCATCAGCCAAATGCGCCCGATGTTGAAAATGATTGCTATAATCTACTTATCAAGGTTAGACACTTTGTGTTAGTGACCAACATAGGTTATTCATTCCTCATTCGACATTTGTTAATTTAAAGAATGTCAATATTTTCATGATCCAGTGAAATATAAGAGAGGTGTTCGGGAGCAAGCTAAACAGTAAAATTTAGATTGATCGATTGGAGCTTTAGGAATAAGTTTAGATTCAAAATTAGTTTAGAGGGTATACAATGTGTATGAACTATGAAATTCATTGAGTTGCAAATTATATCTGAATCGCAATGTCATTACATTTGTTTATCCCTAAATTCCAATTATATCCATTAATTGCAATATCATTGCGTTTGTTTATCCCTGCAACGGATGCTCATGATAACATGCGAGTGGAAACGATGCTCACGATGTCGTGCGAGTGGCAATTGGGAGACAAGTGCATGAGAGACGCACTTTAAAAAGACGTGTATCCGATTTCTGAGATCTAGCAAAATGGAGACGCGCCTTACTTGGGCACATTTCTGATTCGGCAAAAAAAATAATACGAGACTCGCCTTACCTGTACAGCTGTTGCATGCAGCTTACCCGTACGGCCAAAACATAATGCGGAATGCGCCTTACCTGTGCGCGTCTCCGATTCGTGTCGAAGATTTTTGTCCCACCTCGGAAAGTTGTGCGCGTTGCAACGATCATATAAGGCATTTCGTACAGTTGTCAGTTGGACATGCCATCATGCGATATATGGCGTCGCACCCCGCGAACAACGTATCTCGTATGATGTGTGTCCGTTCGGCCACAAAATAATGCGAGACGCGCATTAACCGGGCTCGTCTCTGATTCGTGCTGAAGATTTTTTTGTCCCACTACGGAAAGATGAGCGCGCGCTCTCTCCCAATACTTGGCAAAAAAATTAGCTCGTGCGCGCTCTCTGACCTAGAAAATTGCAGCTCCTGAGCACGCCGCCACCGTCTCTCTGCCTCAACTCGCTCTTCGCCATTGCCGCACTACCGCCATCGACCCCGACCTTCGTCATCAGAGAGTTGAGCACGCTGGAGCACGCCACCTCATCCCCTGTCCCCGGAGCACACCGCTGTCTCGACCCTGACCTCAGTAATCGGTATGAGCACGCCACCGCCTTCACATAAGTGGAAATGTTCTCCCTGTCCCCGGAGCACGTCGGCCTGCTGTCATCAAAGAGTTGAGGAACCGCCGCTCTAGCGCCTTCTCCAGCTCATCCCGGAGCACGCCGCCGCCTCATCCACTGTCCCTGGAGCACGCCGCCGCCTCGACCCTGCCCACAGAGCGTGCATTCCAGTGATTTTATTGAATTTGAGGATGTCCAATGAAGGCTCATTGTTAATGAAGTCATTGATCCAAAGAAAGAATTTTCATTACAGTATACATTCATCTTCCTTATTTTTGTCCAATGCAGAAGGAATGTATTTTTTGGACTATCAATGTATAATGAATTCTGATTCGCAAACCCTTGAAACTGCAAGAACTGTGGTTGACACTAGCATTTGCCATCCAACTGAGTTTTATTTCTACCTCTACAGTCACGTTGTAATCAAGGTACCTATACGATAATTGGTGTTTCTCTCACAGGTTTTTGATATAAGGCTAGAAAAGCATCAGTGGAATGTAAATTTTTTGTTTTTTCAGGGGACAAGCACACCAGCTCAGTACCATGTCCTTAACTATTAGAACAATTTCTCTGCTGATGCCTTGTAGATGCACACCAACTGTCTATGCTACAAGTAAGCTTGGTTCTCCATTCACTAACAGTTCTTGTGTTTATTACAATATTATACCAATTTGTTCCTATCTTTATTACAGTCGAATTTTAGAATGTCTCAGTCAGAGCATTAGAGGCTATGAAGGCTTACCGTTAATGAAGTCACTGATCGGGAGAATTTTCATTACGGTATACAGGATTAGATGATGTCAGTTATGATGTATGCAATTAGTAACATTGTAATCAGGTTGAACACTTTGTTAATATTTGATTGATAAATATAATTTAAGGTGTGATATTTTTGGCTATACATATGTTTCTGTATGTGTAGGATCGAAGAGCATGTGAAAAGCTACCAGAGGGGGGTGAATCGTAGATTTAAAAAATCTTACACAGCGGAAACAATTAAATCCCAACCCCTTCGGCAGAAAAACAATATGTTAAAGAAATCGTGTGTGAGACTAATCTAAACATGTTTCACCGTGACAAAAGTGATAAATATCAGAGAGAATCAAGTAACAAAGACAAAACGTCAATAATTACTCAAATCCATCGAGAGAAAATAAAGTTACGATCGAAAGATCGAACAAAGGTCAATCTGTTCTACCAAGTAAAAAACAGATCTATAATACTGCAAAGAAACTCGTGTAGATCAAAAACCACAAATCTAATGACCGTGAAATTTTTACAGATGATAGATAATAAAATTATGAAGACAACCCAAAAAAAATCACGTCAATTGGATCTGTAAAACTCGAGTTATGATAAAACTACCGAAGAAAGGTAGTGCTGTGCAGAAAACTCGACGTGAAAAACTTGTCTGGAACAAGTCGGACGAACAAGGCACAAAAGTTCCCTTCAACTACGAATTTTATTCAATAGAACACAAGAGGAACAGCCTAAAAGTTGTGCACCATGAGCTCTGGCCTCCCTTGCTTATATAACCAGCCCTTAGGCCAACTCAATCTCAACTATGACTCTAATCCTACTCAGATCACGAATCGAAACTTCCCATAACTGCTTAGGACTCTTCTATACGCAGATATAAGCAATCTTAAGACTTCCAAACACCTTAGGAATGTATCCCACATTCCTAAAACAACTCAAATTCGTGACCCACACGAAATCCTATCATAACTAACTCAAATCTTTCCATATTTGAGTCAAACCCGACTCAGCCGCAGCTTGAGTCCATAACTTAGTTGGTTGGATCTTTCTGACCAATTCTTTACGTCCACATCTCTTCATCATGCCTCAGAACCATGTAGCCACATCCATGCACTCCTTGCATATGTAGAAACATCTTCCGACGACGTCCATGATATCTTCATATGCATTGTTCTTGATTCAAACATATTGCGCACCCTTCCAATCAACTCAACCACAATTCCTCCCGAACTTGGTTGTTGAACCTCATATTCTCCCTAAGACTAGTTCAATGGATCTCATCACCAGCCGTGTCTTGAACTCAAGCAACACCTGCACATGAATAAACAACCAATCCGTACGAGCTCAAGTCCGCGACTTGACTCAAGTTAGTTCCAAACACAACACCTTACGTGAGCACCTCACATAAGCATGTTGCTAAACCACAGTAAAACGATATCAACCATATCAACCAATACGCACCAAAAACTTAGCAAATGAATATTAAGAAATCTTTCAACAATGTAAAGCAAGTTTGATACATTTTACAGTAAAAGCAGGATCATTGCGATCAAGCTCCGGACCTTGCCAAAGCTAACTGAAGCTTGAGCCGGAGCTTACCATAGCTAGTACAACCTAGCGCCGGAGCTTGCCAAAGCTAGTCGGAACTAGTCAACCCAAAAGTTGGAGCTAGCAAAACATGTCGGATCTAACCAACATAAGTCGGACCTATCAAAACATATCGGAGGTTAACAAAGACATGTCGGAGCAATCAAAGACATGCCGGATCTAAAGACAAGGCTCACCGGAGCTACCCAAAAACATGTCGGACCTAGACAAAGAAAGTCGGACCTATTGTCGGACCTTGCAGAAGCTCGGAGCTAGAGTCGGACCTTGCTAAAAAGATGTTATGGCAGCATTCAAAACTTTTATCGCCATAGCCAATGTATTCAGCACACATAGGTCTCACAGTATGTGTATGTTGCTGACACTGGCAATGCGGCTGCGAAATCCTGGCTAGCTCCAGGATGCAGCAGGCAATCAGGATAATCAAGGGTGGGGGCAACTAATAGGATACTCTGCTTATAAACAACCGCGACGAGCTGTAACAGAGAACATCTCGGATTATCTAAATAAAGGAGACAAGCTTCCATAAAGCACGGCTCAGATCAGTACACAAATCTGTGACAGGCTACAATAAAGCATGTCTCGGATCAGCCAATAAATCTGCGACGGGCTTTGTTAGTGTCTGTCTCGCAGGTATGCTGATGGGCGACGCGCACCACTCACGTCTCCAATCACCCCATAAAGGACGTCTGTTATGACACGAAGAAAGGAGACGCGCTTAGTTTGAGCATGTCTCGTACTTAGGATGATCGGCGATGTGCCAGCCGCACGTCTCTGATAACAACATAATGCGAGACACAACCATGGAGACACACAGTTTGTTCGTCTCCCTTCTTCGTTGGGTCTCGTCTCGTATTAGCATTTCTTACGTAGTGGTGCCCGCAAAAGCTGTCATCGATCGTCATTTGGCTGAGCTGCTTGCAGTCACCCCGTAGGCGGAAGCTAGATACTGTCGTCGTTGCACGCACACAGGACTACTGAAGACGCATGCACACAGCTGGCTAACGGTGAATACACATGTACAGGCAAAATACACGAGAGCTTTTGGTGCTGTCGTGCTGCTAAAACTCGCGGTGTACGTTTTCCTTTTAGTGCATTAGCGTATTTAGGATTTTATACCGCAATATATATATATATATATATTAAATTATTTATCAATACGATAAATAATTATCAATATATAACACAACTCAAAGACATCACTACAGAAATCGTGACAATAGACGAAGGCCAATATGATAGACGACGGCCCCATCGTCTTTTAAGTAATTGACGATGGCTAAATCTAGCCATCATCAATTAGCCCGTAATTGACGAAGGTTAACCTAGTACCATTGTCAATTACTTATTGACGATGGTCGGCCATCATCAATTAAAGCCCGCCTACAATATGGACCAAATCCGGGCCCACCCGAGCCGTTATAGACCACGGCTAAAAAGAATTGTTGTTAATTATGCCTTAGTTGACAACTGTTATCATATTACCATCATCTATAGGAGCTAGGGCTTATTTCCCTGGTGCACGGCTTTTCGTTTTCATATCGCACCCACGCGCCCTCAGTGCGAAGCTAGCCGTCGCGCCGCGCCGCCGCCCGTGCTCCGCACCGTGCCACGGCCCCCACTCTTAGCCGCACCGCCTACCCGCACCGTTGCCCCGGCGTCGCGCCACCATCATGCTGCCGCCATCAACCAAGGACCCGACAAGTCATGGTACGCCGCCGCCCTTCTCCGCCACCCCTCCCTGCCGCCTCTGCCCCTGGACGCCACCGGCTCCCCTTCTTTTTTTTCTTTGAGAGAGAGAGAGAGAGGGGACTTGCAAATTCAGTAGAGTAGTACTGGTGATATACTGCTATCCATGGAGATGTCATTGGTTTTGATTTTCTGTTCCAGAGGAAACACTAAATTCCATTGTTTTTGTCTGTGTAAGTGTGAGTTAGGAGCAAGTACATGGTCAGTTCATCATGCCTAGCTTGATTTTTTTTTAGGAAAACAAATGTCTTTTGAGCTGTCTAAGATGATAAATTTGAGGTTTCTCTACAAACTTAAGCATGACTTCGTAACGCATATCCGACATGTAATACAAGCTCGATCTCGAAGAAAAATGAATTTATGACCTATTTTCGCAGAAAACTCGGTTCTCGATAAAATCAAAGGATAACCCCTTTGGATTTCTTGCAAAAAATTTATATGTCAACACTTATTCAAAAATGAAGTATGACTAAGTAACGCATATCCGACATGTAATACAAGCTCGATCTCAAAGAAAAATGAATTTACGACCTAATTTTTGCAGAAAGCTCGGATTTGGATAATATCGAAGGCTAACCCATTTGGATTTCTCGCAAAAATTTGATAACATCAAAAATTCTCCAAAAATTATTTGTGACTCCATAACACATATCCGAGATGTATACAAGCTCGATCTCGAAGAAAAATGAACTTACGACCCATTTTTCATAGAAGACATGACTCTCGATAAAATCGAAGGCTAACCCCTTTGAATTTCTTGCAAAAATTTGATATCGTCGAAGCTTCTCTGGAAATTAGGTACGAGTACGTAACGCATATCAGACATGTAATACAAGCTCGATCTCGAAGAAAAATGAAGTTATGGCCCATTTTCGCAGAAAACTCGATTCTCGATAAAATTGAAGGCTAACCTATTTTAATTTCTCACAAAAAATTGATATCGTCGAACCTTTTCTAAGAAATAAGTATGACTATGTAACGCATATCCGACATGTAATACAAGCGCGATCTCGAAGAAAAAATGATTTATGACCATATTTTACAAAAAACTTGGTTCTCAAAAAAATCGAAGGCTAACCCCTTTCGATATCTCGCAAAAATTTAATACCGTCAAAACTTCTCCAATAATATGAGCTCGATCTTGAAGAAGAATAAAGTTACGACCCATTTTTTGCAGAAAATTGGGTTCCTGATAAAATCGAAGGCTAACCCCTTTGGATTCCTTGCGAAATTTTGATACCGTCGAAACTTTTCCAAAAATTAAGAATGACTATGGAACGCATATCAGAAATGTAATACAAGATCGATCTCAAAGAAAAATGAATTTACGACCAATTTTTTGTAGAAAACTCGGTTCTTGATAAAATCAAAGGCTAACCCCTTTGAATTTCTCGCAAAAATTTGATACCGTTGAAACTTCTTTCGAAATTAAGTACGACTACATAGCGCATATCAGACATGTAATACAAGCTCGATCTCACAGAAAAATGAAGTAATGACCCATTTTCGCATAAAACTCGATCCTCAATGGAGTCGAAAGCTAACTCATTTAGATTTCTCGCGAAAATTTGATAATGTCGAAACTAGTCCAAAACTTAAGTATGACTATTTAACGCATATCTGACATGTTATACAAGCTCGATCTTGAAAAAAATGAATTTATGACCCTATTTGCATAAATCTCATTTCTTTATAAAATTGAAAGCTAATCCCTTAGGATTTCTCGCAAAATTTTGATATTGTCAAAACTTTTTAAAATTTTAAGTATGACTACGTACGGCATATCCGACATATAATACAAGCTTGATCTCGAGGAAAAATGAATTTACAACCCATTATTAGCAGAAAACCCGGTTCTCAATAAAATCAAAGCCTAACCCCTTTGGATTTCAACCGAAAATTTGATACTGTTGAAACTTCTCCAAAAATTAAGTATGACTACATAACACATATCCGAAATGTAAAACAAGCTCGATCTTGAATAAAAATGAATTCACGGCCCATTTTTCGCGGAAAACTCGATTCTCGATAAAATTGAAGGCTAACCCCATTGGATTTCTTGTGAAAGTTTGATACTGCTGAAACTTCTCCAAAAGCTAAATACAATTATGTAACACATATCTGTCATGTAATACAAGCTCGATCTCAAAGAAAAAATGAATTTACGACTCATTTTTTATAGAAAACTCGGTTCTCGATAAAATCGAATGCTAACCCCTTTTGATTTCTCGCAAAAAATTGATACCGTTGAAACTTCTCAATACTTAATTATGACTATGTAATGCATATACGACATGTAATAAAAGCTCGATCTCGAGGAAAAATGAATTTTGGACCCATTTTTCGTAGAAAACTCGATTCTTGATAAAATCGAAGGCTAACCCCTTTGGATTTCTCGCGAAAGTTTGATACCTTCAAAACTTCTTTAAAACTTAGGTATGAATGCATAACGCATATCCGATGTGTAATACAAGCTCATCTTGAAGAGAAACGAATTTATGACCCATTTTTCACATAAAACTCGGTTCTCGCTAAAATTAAAGGGTGATCCCTTTGGATTTCTTGCAAAAATTTGATACCATCAAAACTACTCCAAAACTTAAGTATGACTTCATAACGCATATCCGACATATAATACAAGCTCGATCTCAAAGAAAAAATTGACGATCCATTTTCCGCGGAAAACTCACTTCTGGATAAAATTGCAGGCTAACCCCTTTGGATTTCTTGCAAAAATTTGATACCGTAAAAACTTCTACAAAAATTAATTATGACTACATAATGCATATCTGACATGTAATACAAGCTCGATCTTGAAGAAAAATGAATTTACGACCCATTTTTCGTAGAAGGCTCGATTCTCGATAAAATGAAAGGCTAACCCCTTAGGATTTCTAGTGATACCGTCGAACTTTTTCCAAAAAATAAGAATGACTATGTAACGCACATCCGACATGTAATACAAGCTCGATCTCGAAGAAAAATGAATTTACGACCTATTTTTCGCAGAAAACTCGGTTCTCGATAAAATCGAAGGCTAACCCCTTTAGATTTCTCGCAAAAATTTGATACCATCAAAACTTCTCCAAAAATAAAGTATGAGTACGTAACGCATATCCGACAAGTGATACAAGCTCAATCTCAAATAAAAATGAATTTGCGACCCAGTTTTTATGAAAACTCGATTATCGATAAAATCGAAATCTAACCCCTTTGGATGGCAAAAATTCCATACCGTCAAGACTTCTCCAAAAATTAAGTATGACTATGTCACGCATATAAGAAATGTAATACAAGCTCGATCTCAAAGAAATATGAATTTATGATCCATTTTTCGCATAAAACTCGGTTCTCAATAAAATCGAAGGTTAACCCCTTTGAATTTCTCATGAAAAATAGATATTGTCGAAACTACTCGAAAACTCCAAACTCTAGAAGAAAAATGAATTTACGAACCACTTTTCACAGAAAATTTGATTCTCGATAAAATTGAAGTCTAACCCTATTTGATTTCTCGCAAAAGTTTGATACCTTGTAAAACTTATTTAAAAATTAAGTATGACTACATAACGCATATCCGATGTGTAATAAAAGACCATCTCGAAGAAAAGTAAATTTACAACTCATTTTTAACAGAAAACTCGGTTCTCGATAAAATCAAAGGCTAACCCCTTTTGATTTCTCGCGAAAATTTAATACCATCCAAACTACTCCAAAACTTCAGTATGACTCTGTAACGCATATCCGACATGTAATACAAGCTCGATCTTGAAGAAAAATGAATTTACGACCTAATTTTCTCAGAAGACCCAATTCTTGATAAAATTGAAGGCTAACCCCTTAGAATTTCTCGCAACAATTTGATATCGTCGAAAATTTTCCAATAAAAAACAAGTATGACTATGTAACGCATATATGACATGTAATACAAGCTCGCTCTCGAAGAAAAATCAGTTCTTGATAAAATCGAAGGCTAACCCATTTGGATTTCTCGCGAAAATTTTATACCATTGAAAGTTGTCCAAAAATTAAGTATGACTATGTAACGCATATCTAACATGTAATACAAGCTCGATCTTTAAGAAAATGAATTTATAAACCAATTTTTGTAGTAAACTCGGTTCTCAATAAAATCGAAGGCTAATCCCTTTGGATTTCTTGCGAAAATTTATACTGTTGGAAATTCTCCAATAATATAAGCTTGATCTTGAATAAAAATAAATTTATGACCCATTTTTTGCAGAAAACTCGGTTGTCAATAAAATCGAAGGCTAACCCCTTAGGATTTCTTGCGAAATTTTGATACCATTGAGACTTTTCCAAAAATTAAGTATGACCATGTAACGCATATCCGAAATGTAATGCAAGCTCGATCTCAAAGAAAAATGAAATTACGACCCATTTTCGCAAAAAAAAAAACTCGATTCTCGATAAAATCGAAGGGTGATCCCTTTGAATTTCTCGCGAAAATCTGATACTGTAGAAACTTCTCCAAAAATTAAGTATGACTCAGTAGCACATATCTATTATGTAACATAAACTCTATCTCGAAGAAAAATAAATGTATGACTCATTTTTTGAAGAAAACTCGGTTCTCGATAAATCGAAGGATAACCCCTTTGGATTCCTCGCAAAAATTTAATACCATCCAAACTACTCCAAAACTTAATTATCACTTTGTAACGAATATCCAACATGTAATACAAGCTTGATCTAGAATAAAAATGAATTTACGACCCATTTTTCACAGAAAACTCGACTCCTGAAAAAATCGAAGGCTAACCGCTTTGAATTTCTTGCAAAAATTTGATATCATCAAAACTTCTCCAAAAATAAACTACGACTATCTAATGCATATTCGACATGAAATACAAACTCGGTCTTGAAGAAAAATAAATTTACAACCCACTTTTTTGCAGAAAACTCGGTTCTTTATAAAACCGAAGGCTAACCCTTTTGGATTTTCTCGCAAAAATTTAATATTGTCGAAACTTCTCCAAAAGTTAAGTATGACTCTGTAAAACATCTAAAATGTAATACAAGATCGATCTCAAAGAAATATGAATTTATGACTCATTTTTCATAGAAAACTCGGTTCTCGATAATATCGAAGGCTAACCACTTTGAATTTCTCATGAAATCTTAATACCATCCAAACTACTCCAAAACTTAAGTAGGACTTCATCACGCATATTAGATATGTAATACAAGCTCAATCTTGAAGAAAAGGAAATTTATGACCCATTTTTTGCAGAAAACTCGATTCTTGATAAAATCAAAGCCTAACCCATTTGGATTTCTCGCGAAAATTTGATACTATCAAAACTTCTCCAGAAATTAAGTACGACTACACAACACATATCAGACATGTAATACAAGCTCGATCTCAAAGAAAAATGAAGTTATAACCCATTTCTCGCATAAAACTCGGTTCTCGATAAAAGCGAAGACCCACCCATTTGGATTTCTCGCAAAAATTTGATACTGTTGAAACTAGTCCAAAACTTAAGTATGACTATGTAACGCATATCTGACATGTTATACAAGCTCGATCTTTGTCGATACCCTGCATACATGGTATCCTTTCGTACCAAAAGAAGACGTGTCGAGTTCCACCTTCCAGTGTTGAAGGATTCCAGAGGCAACATGTGTCCCGCAGTACCGGACCTGCCTCCCTCCTTAGGATGGCTCCGGTGCTGCCACGTGTCCTGCAGTGCCGGACCTGCCTCCCTCCTTAGGGTGGCTCCAGCGCTGCCACGTGTCCCGAGGCGCCGGACTTGCCTCCCCGATAAGAGAAGCTCCGGTGCTGCCACGTGTCCAGTAGCTCCGGACCTGCCTCTCCGAATAGGGAAGCTCCAGAGCTGCCACGTGTCACACACCCGGACCTAAGTCTGCAACGGGAAGACAGCGGGTTCTCCAATGGCGCGGACATTCAAGGGCTATCAATTGGCCGTTACAAGACCTAATTAACGTGTCATTAACGCTATATTAATGACGCATGATCAGAAGACTATCAAGACCGGTAACACTGCTGTTAAATCACATTATCATGCTATTAACCACCCTTAACACCATAGATTGTGTATAGGGCGGTTTGTATATTACAGCTAGGGCCACATGTCGGGCCAGGGCGCATACTATAACAGCTAGTGCTTGGCATTTAAATGGTTGCGCTACCTAGTAGAAAAGAGGGTGCAACTCATTCAAGACGAAGCTCAGGCGCACTCTTACTCATACAATTAATACACACCCCTTGGAGTAGGGTATTACGCTCAGGCGGCCCGAACCACGTAAATCTTGTGTGTTCACCCTTGTTCTTGATCTTAACTAGCGCCCTGCCTAAATACGAACCTTTGTGGACTACTTCTTAGTAGTACCGAGAGAAGTATCTTAGTCTACACTTAAACATTTGGCACACCAGGTAGGGGACTTCTCTTAAGATCTCAAGGTGGTGAACTCCGCTGCCACTTCGTGCAACAGACCAGTTCTACAGCCTATTGGGGGAAATCCCTCCAATGTGAAACAGCCGACCAACGTTGTTGTCCCGGTGGGCGTCGTACCACCACCACCACCTGCTCCAGCAGCCAACGCTGGACAGCAGGGTGATGAATTCGGCTCGGTCATGGAATCAACGAACAACCCAGAGAACGTGTTGAATGCAGTGCGGACTCTGCCCAGTGTCCTCCAGCGTCGGGAGCTCCTTCGGCCGCGCTGGAACAATGGCGCGCTGATGTTGAGCATTTGGTTGCTGCCACAGGCAATGCGATCAACAACCAGGGTTTGCCCTATGCAGAGCAGGCACCTTCTCGAAATAGGACCTTGTCTGGTAGACTTGGTCCTCTAGCGTCGCAGCTCAAGATATGTGCGCCCTCCCAGCAAGTGACGTCACTGCCCTCAGGGGCTCGTCGTACTCACACGGCGTCGAAGCTCTCGACTCAGGACCTTCGATCGGAGCTCGACCGCCGCTACATGAGGCAGGACAGCCGTGTCAACATCGAGCGTGCTCGTGAGAGGCGAGTTGCTCGAGAAAACCCTTCTCCTCTAGTAGTTGGGGGCGGATGTTCGGCTCTTTCCATGCATCTCCACATGGTCTAGTGGCCACCCAAGTTTCAACCTCATCTGCCGGAGAAATACGACGAAACAGTCAACCCTGTTGAGTTTCTTCAGATCTACTCCACCGCCATCCTCTCGGCTGGAGGCAATGAGGCCATCATTGTCAATTACTTCCCTGTGGCTCTGACTGAGACTGTAAGATCCTATTTTACGAGCTTACCTCCTGACTCAATCTATAGTTGGGGGGGACTCTGCCGCCAGTTCACTGTCAATTTTGGGAGCTCCTACACCCGGTCTGGCACTTAGCTGGACCTATTTGCTATAGAACAGAGGCCAGGAGAGTCACTGTGATCGTTCATCCAGCAATTCTCTCAGGTACAGAATACTATTCCTTCTATCTCCAACACTTCTGTCGTGGTTGCATTCCGACAAAGGGTTCGAGACAAGAAGATGCTGGAGGAGCTGGCAACTAAGAATGTGAGCAGAGTCACGGAACTCTTCAGCTTGGCTGATAAATGCGCCAGAGCTGCTGAGGGCCATGAGATGCACTCCAAACCAACTACGGAGGTCAAGCAATCTGCCTCCAAAGCTGAAGCTATTGTCTCTGGCAGTAGTAAAAAGAAGAAAAAGTCAAGTGGCAAGAAGTCAAGAAAAATGTTTTTGGTTTGCTTGATTTGCAGCCCCAAAAAGTACGTGAGTCCTCCCATCATACTCATCTCGAATTCTGAACTCATCATAGTTGAAAACTTGGACACAAGATCATGAGAAGAACAACCAAAGATAATATCATCTACATACACTTGAACAAATAATGAGTCATTGTCATGTTTAAGCACAAAAAAAGTTTTATCAACCTTGCCCATGGTAAACCCCTTTTCAAGTAAGAAAGTTTTTAACCTGTCATACCATACTCTAGGTGCTTGTTTGAGACCGTACAAGGCTTTGGACAGTTTGTAAACATGATTAGTAAAATATGAATTTTCAAAACCCGGCGGTTGCTTGACATAAACCTCCTCATCTATGTAGCCATTAAGCAAAGCACTTTTAACATCCATTTGATATAGCTTAAAACCTTTTGATGCAGCAAAACCTAACAAAGTTCTTATGGCTTATAATCTAGCAATAGGAGCAAAAGTTTCATCAAAATCTAGACCTTCAACTTGTGTGAAACCTTGAGCAACCAACTTAGCCTTATTCCTAACCACAATACCCCATATTCACTATGTTTATTTTTAACCACCTATTTAGTTCCAATTAAAATGTGACCTTAAGGTGGAGGTACAAGTTTCCAAAGATTATTTCTTTCAAAATTTTCTAACTCTTCTTACATGGTAATAATCCAATATTCATTAGTGAGTGCGTGTGATATATCTTTGGGTTCAAAAGAAGCAACAAAAGCAGAATGAGCATGAGAGTTTGGATCGCAAAACTTGGGACATGTTACTCATTCGTGCAAGCTTCCAATAATTTATTGTGGAGGATGACTTTTGAGGACGCGGAGGGGAGTAGACACTTCACAAGCTTCTTCTTATTCTTCATGTTCATCACAAATTGAAGAACTTGTGACTCGAGGATAATCTGTATCAGCTGCAGTAGTTGTTGGTGCTGGTAGTGGTGCAAAATCAGCGGCATGATCAACGTCATTTGCTTCTGAATTTTCGGGCAGCAGCACCACTTCTTCCTCTTTTTGATTAAAATACTCTCCCTTGGGGATATGGATTTGGACCTGCAATATTAGAGCTAGTACCTGAGCTAGCTTCATCAAAAGAAACCTCACAAGTCTCCACAATTTTGTTAGTATCAAGTAAAAGCGTACGGTAGGCTCTAGTATGAGATGGATACCTAAGAAACATGCCATCAACAGATCTAGGTTCAAGTTTATCAAAATTACCATGTTTCTTAACAAAGCATTTACAACCAAAGATCCTAAAGTGTGTGACACTAGGCCTATGTCCAAACCGAAGTTCATATGGTATTTTTCCTAGCTTAGCATGTAAGAAAACATGATTTGAGACATAACAGGCGGTTGCAATTACACCTGCCCAAAATTTTCTAGGAGTCTGATATTCATCAACCATAGTCCTAGCAATCTCAACAAAGGTTCTACTCTTTCTCTCTACAACACCATTTTGATGAGGTACATAGGGTGAAGAGAATTGATGATCTATTCCTTTTTCTGCACAAAAGTGATCAAAAGATTGATTTTTAAATTCAGTTCCATTATCACTTCTAATTGTTTTTAAAGATCTTGGGTGGTCAATTTATAATCTAAGAAATAAAGTTCTAAAGTGAATAAAAGATTTATTCTAGATGCCATAAAGTAGACCCAAGAGTATCTAGAATAATCATCAACAATCACAATAACATACCATTTACCACTAAAAGATTGAACACGTGAAGGACCTACAATATCAAGGTGCAAAAGTTGTCACGGTTCAGTTGTCATGGTCATTGTGAGAGGAGCATGTGAACCTGCAACCATCTTAGCATGTCTACAAGAAGAGCACACAATTTGTTTGTCCCCTTTAAGCTTAGGCAGCCCACGTATGCGATAAAGATCACTAACACGCATGAGATGATCAAATCCTACGTGACCAAGTCTATGATGTCAAAAAATATAAGTATTTCGAATCATTAGCAACTAGACACCTATGCTTAGAGGATGACATATAAAAATCAGCTTTAAAAACTCTTCCAAAGCGAGACATGTTAAAAATGAGCTCACGATTTGAATCTACAACCTTGCAACAATTTTTAGTGAAAATAATTTCTAGATTTTTATCTAGCAATTGTAAAATAGAAAACAAGTTGTGTTTCAAATTTTTAAAAAGCGTCACATCCTTCAAAGTGTAGTGATTATTTACTCTAACTGAACCCTTAGCAATTATAGGAGTTAAAGAAATATCGGCAAAAGTAACATTCTCTACCCGTGACACAAAAGTGAAGGACGAGAACAAATCATCGTTACCGGTCATGTGGCGTGAGCAACATGAATCCACACTCCAAATGTTCTCCTTCCTCAAGCGTGTAACCTACATAGAAGCACAACACTTCAATGACTCAATATTGGGATTAGTCAAAAGGCATTTAGGAATCAAGTACTGAGTCGCACGATGTTTAGCAGGAATAACACGCGAAAGATGAGATAAAACAGCAGGTTTATGAGCCAAAGTTTGAGAATTATTGTACCCAACTACTGACCTATGAGGTGTTACATGTGTAGCACGAAAAACAGTAGGTTTGGGAGCAAACTTTGCATGTTTTTGAGTTATTACAGCAGGTTGCATGTTTCTAACTTCTGATTCAGCATGTGCAGCAAATTTTGCATGAGAATTATGAGATCTAGCATGCATTCTTTTCTTTTTCTGTTGTTTAGCTAGTCTATAACAAAAAATTATGACATGACCATCTCTACCACAGTAGGTACAATGAAATTTAACTTTGTGTTCATGTCTAGATGAGCAAGCAACATGTTTATTAGAAACTGAATGAGACAATACCCCTGCAGATTCTGAAACCACTTCTTTTTATTTAGAAACTGTTTGAATCAAACCACTTCCTAATGACTTTACAATTTTAGGTGGATGTGCCTTAGCATGAGTATGAGAATCAAAATCTAAACTAGTTTTATCATTGCAAGACTTGGAAGAATTCAATAGCAAGTTTAGGTTCTTATTCTCATTACAAAACCGCTCTAGTGGCCTATTCATATCATCAAGTTTCTTAGACAAGTATAGGTAGTTTTCACATGAAGTTTTTCCTTTTAGTTTGCAATTAGAACAATATTTAACTTCGTGAGAATGTAAAGCATTGTTGAATATAGAAATCTCATTCATATCATCTTGAAGTTTCTTGTCGAGATCATCACAAGTAGAATAATGCAAATCAATTGTAGAACAGCAAGCATCTTTCAAATTTTTAACATTAAGTGGAGCAAGCTTTTTGTTTTTTTCAATTTCAAGTTCAAGCTTATCAAGTGTGAAGGTGTGCACACTTTTTAAAGAGGATAATTGTTCATATATAAGCTCACATGAGGAATAAGAATCATCACTAGGAATCAAGGATTTTAAATGATTAATTTCATATTCTAGTGATTCAATTTTAATGGCATTGTCCCTAAAATATTTTGTCCTTTTTCTTAACTATAGCAGTGGCATGAGAAATAGCATCACACATTTTTTCGCGAGTGGGACATACCTCTTCATCATCGTTGTTATGTTCTGCCTCCTCCATACTTGATCTTGAGTTGCCTGCCATGAAGCATATATTTGCCAAATTCTCTTCATCTTCGTCACTTTCGATGTCCATATCGCTCGAGCCGAGTTCTTGAAGTGCGAAGACAAAACTGTTTACTAGTTGTCGACCTGTAAAATCCTTTTAATCACAGGAAGTAGGACCTAAAAGATTAGGGCAATCCGTATGAAAATGTCCTATCTTACCACATTCGAAGCATCGTTAAGAACCGACACTTCCTCTTCTTCTAGTTCTCACATTTTGCAATGCTTTTGAGAACCGAGTAACGAGAAGTGCTAGCTCCTCCTCTGGAAACTCTTCAATCTGTTCAAGGGTTAGAGAGGACAACAAAGTAAGTGTACCACATGACGAAGAATGACTAGAGCTAAGCATGTCACGTTGTGAAACAAATGCACGAGACTTGTTGGAATTCTTACGTGATATTATGTCAATTTCATGAGTTTTTAACTTAGAATATAGCACATTTAATGAATTGTACCCATGACAGTGGATTCACGAATAGATGTAACTTTCATCTTCCAAATTGACATGTCTAATGCACTTAGTAATTGACTAGCATTTTCAGCATCTGAAAATTAACATTGACACTACGCAAGTTGCTAAAAATTTTGTTAAAGCAAGCAAAAAGATCATCGATAGACTTACCGGGTTGCATCTCGAAGCGCATGTATTCTTTCTTGATTATGTTTTGTCTTACCTCCTTGATCGTGTTGGATCCTTCGTAGTAGTCGCAAAGTGTCTTCCACACATCGTACGCTGATTGGAGGTGTGCAACTCGATTGGAGTCGCTTTGAGTCAATCCTTGTATGATCAAGTTTTGTGCTTTGTTGTTGTTGTCGACATGTCTCATGTCCGTAGCCGTGACTTGATCTTTTGGCGGCACATCGTAAGATTGTACACATTTTTCCATATTGTGAAGCCTTGCGTCTGGATGAAAGCCTCCATACGTGCCTTCCAAACCTGAAAATTAATGCTACTAAACATACAATATTTTGTGTAGTATTTATCCATGATGATTAGTCAAAACACATGCAAATCACAAAGATTAGAGCAACGTGGCTCTGATACCAATTGTAGGATCGAGTAGCACGTGAAAAGCTACCAGAGGGGGGTGAATGGTAGATTTAAACGTTTTCAGCGAAAGCAACAAAAACCCCTCGGTAGAAAATCAATCTGTTAAATAAAATGTGTGTGCAACTGATTTAAACGTGTCCAAACATTAATATATATTATAAAGAATCAAGTCACGAAGACAAGACAATAATAATCACGAAAAATCATCGAGAAAAAATCAAGTTATGATTAAAAGAACAAACAAGGTCAATATGTTCTACCCGAGTAAAAATCAGATCTGCAACACTGTAAAAAAACTCGTGTAGATCAGGAACCAAAAATCAAATGATCGTGAAGTTTTCACAGATGTTAGATAATCAAGTTGTTAAGACAAACCAAAAAGAATGACGTCAATTGGATATGTAAAACACGAGTTATGATAAAAATACCAAAGCAACGTAGTGTCGTGCAGAAACTCGACGAGAAAAACTTCTCTGAAACAAGTCGGACGAACAAGGCACAAAAGCTTATCTAAAACTACAATTTTTACTCAATATATCACAAGAGGAACAGCCCAAAGTTGTCTCGCCGTGAGATCTAGGCTCCTTTGCTTATATAACCAGCCCTAAGGCCAACTCAATCCAAACTAGGACTTTAATCCTACTCAGTTTCAATCGAAACTTTGTATAACTGCTCAAGACTCTTCCATGCGCAGCTAGAAACAATCTTAAGACTTCCAAATACCTTAGGAATGTATCTCACATTCCTAATACAACTCAACTTCATGACCCATACAAAATATAACAAAAAAAACTCAAAACTTTCCATAATCAAACTATAACCACCTCCGTCACAGCCTAAGGCATAATCCAGCCGGTTGAACCTTTCCGATCAATTCCTTACGTCCACTTCTCTTCATCACACCTTGGAACCATGTTGCCACATCCATGCACTCCTTGCACACGTGCAAACACCTTCCAACAACGTCCACGATACCTTCATATACATTGTTCTTGATCCAAACATGTTGCGTGACCTCTCGATCAACTCAACCACAATTTCTTCTGAACTTGGTTGTTGAACCTTATCTTCTCCCTAAGACTAGTTCAATAGATCTCGTCACCAGCCATGTCTTGACCTCAAGCAACACCTGCACAAGAATAGAAAACCATCCTTTGCAAGCCCAAGTTCTTGACTTGACTCTCATTAGTCCAAAAAACACAACACCTTATATGAGCACCTCACATAAGCATGTTGCAATCATGGCACAATAGTGTCCACCATGATCAGCCAAAATACATCAAAAACTTAGTAACAGAATACTAAGTAAATCTTCCCTGAGTGTAAAGCAAGTTTGAAACATTGCAAGTTAAAAGTAGAACCATTGCGATCTTGCACCGGATCTTGCCAAAGCTAACCGGACCTTGTGTCGGACCTAGTCAAAGCTAACCGTACCTTGCGTTGGACCTAACCAAAGTTTGTCGGACCTAGCTAGAACTACCCAAAGCATGCTGAACCTATCGTCGGACCTTGCCAGAGCTACCAAAAACATGTCGGACCTATTGTCGGACCTTGTCGGAGCTCGTACCTAGAATCGGACCTTGTTGAAAAGAGTGTTTTGGCAATATTCAAAACTTCTATCGAAATAGTCAATGTATTCAGCACACATAGGTCTCACACTTATGATATTACATAGGTGATTCTGAAAAATTTATAGAGTTTGCTTTGAAGGTGACCACTGTCGTGAACGATATACGTGCTCTTGGCACAAAGTGACGGAGGCGAGCATCATCTAGAAGCTCATGCTTGTGTCCTTCCTACCCATTGTGAGCATCATAGAGCAATTCGGGATGTGTCAGCGATGTCGATGACTGAAGTTGTCAGAGGCCTACAGACGTTCGAGGACTCTTCCAAGAGGCAACATCGCGATGGTGATGTGGAGAAGATGTCGGTGGCGTACGCCGAGGCACGACTCATGCGTGCCGAGTGGGAGGCCATAGTTGTTGAAGAGGGTAACCGGACCGAGTCATTTTTCAGGAAATCTAGTTCGGCCAACTGGCGAGATTCAAGTCGGGGTGAAGGCAAATATTTTTTTTTTTTGCGCCTTAGAACTTGGGAAATGGTTCGTATAGTAATGGGGCTATTCATTACGGGAAAAAATGAATCGTCTTGTGAGGGGGCGAGATGTACCTATTGTTGCAAATGTATCAACCGGATATGTTATTTGTAAAAAATGGAAAATACCATTTTTGGAAAGAAGAAATCTCAGATGCAACGTTAAAAAACGAGAACGTCACGAGGAAATTTTGGACAAAAAAACTGAGTGCAGGCGCCGGTACAGATGAGCCAGCCTCATCAACAGGTAATAAACGCAGAAAAGGAAGATGGTCGGATCCTATATGACGGAACGTGTCAAGTTGTAGATGTTAACAGCGAGGCTTGTGATGCCAATCCTGCTTGCTTCTGTAAATCAATCTTATGTGTGAAAAGATGTGATGTCGTATGCGTGTACAGGTGGCCTTTTATAGTCATTTTTTTAATTCTTCCAAGCGTGCGGCAGCCAAACACATGTCGCAACTGCCTCCGTGTATAAACGGAACACACATGTCCCAACTAACTCGTTAATTATCATTCATATCGGTTTTCTTAATTATAATACTGTACCCTCTTTTTCATCAATATCTTAAAAGGAACAAGCATGAGCTATTTGGACGATTTTTTAAAAAGAAAAAAAAAAGAAAAATTGAAATTTTCTGTGTCGGGAACGCCACTAACACATCAAAACAGCCTAGCTAAAACCATCCGCACCACCAACTTCTAAAGCATGATCTATCCTCTAAAGTTTACTCTATATTTATAGTTTTCTCTCTCTCTCTAAAAATAGAGTCATCTTTACAGTTCGCTTTAGAGTCTACCAGTGCAGATGGCCTAACAACTGGATGTGTTCCCATGTTGGAATATTCAACACCCACGGCAAAGGGATTGTGCGACATAAGTGACGATGTGCAAGTTTGACGTTATGCAGACGCATATACCAGTACTTAAGATTGTCTGCAGTGGCACGCTGTAAAACATATTGTATTCACTATGGCGTAGTAGAAGTTTAGAGTACATACTGTAAAAATAGAAGAAGAAGAATATATAGAGTATACTTTAGAGAATGCTGATGCGGACAGCCTAACCATTTGTCGCTTTGTCTCCTTAGCATTTTTCGACTCTTGTTCTGGATGCCACTTCTCTCTTTCAAATTTCTGCTCTCATGCATGCTCCGGCCACGTGTCATTTGTGGATTGGATGATGTTGCCATTTAAGCTCAAATAGAAGGGCAGTTCAGAGCAACCTTAAAAACTAAGAGCGAATATAAAAAAGACATCTTGCGGGTGTACGGATGGAAGCAGGAGTAGGAAGGACGAAAGCCGTGTCCTCGTTCTGCATCACTCGAGCAGAGATTTTTTCGCTCCTCTTTTGTCTAGGCCGTCTTCCCTCACTCGTCTTCCATCCTCACACATGCGCTTGGAAACTTATATTGTGTTTAGGACACCTAATTTAGTTTATAATGAATATAATTTTGTGTCTAAAATATTATTTATTTTGGAACAGTGGAATAAGAAATCCATCATTCTGAGCTCACTTATTGTCCCACGGTGTTGGGCCCAAGAAATGCTGACGCCCTCTCTTGGCACATTAAACCTTTTATGTTTTATGTCCGTCGTCGCTTATAACATATGCAGCATATTTTTTTTAGGGGTTCAAAGCATCCTCTACCAGAAAGGCCACCCTCAACGAAACGATGGAGCTGGGAAAAGGCGGCTCAATCTCCATACTAAAGCCGCTGTTGCCTCCTGACACGAGAGGGCTGTGGTGTGGACCCCAGCCTTGCCCTTAAAGCTACCAGAGTAGCAGCCCGTCTTTCTTCCGTCACCCCAGAGTCCCGAGCAACCTCTCACTCAGAGATTGTGAGCTCGGCGCTACCACTCAGGCCACCGACTCATCAGTTCCACTGTTCCAGTTTCAAGCACTCGAGGAATTCTGTTCCCTGCTACGAGTGCTAGGGGAAGCACGATGACGGCGACCAGCTTCTGCATGCTGATGCTTGCGGTCGGCGTAGGCGTCAGGGCCACAGGAACCGGCTTACTAGTCCTTGCACTCGCAGGCGTTCTCGCCGGCGCCACTAACATCGCTGTCGGACTGTCCACGACCCAGTGTTCGTCGGCGTCGGCGCGCTCGTCACACGGTCCCTGTGTCGCAACCTCGCAGTTGCAGGGCTCGTCATCGCGTCTTCCAGACTTCCACTGTCACGGCAGTCGCTGGCGGTGCTGGCCCCGTGCTCAATTTCGGCTACTTCGTTGTTTTTCTGCTGGGCAGTTTGCTCGTCAGCGTTCGAATGCTTGGATAATGCATGGCACCACAACCCTGACAGCAGGTGAACATCTCTTCGTGTCTGTAGTAACACAATAACGTTTTATTTATGTCTCGAACTTGCTGCACCTCGACACAGGTGAACATCTGTTTGTGCTTGTAATAATATACTCCATCTCAAATTACTTGTCACTCTCTATTTCAAAAATGAACTGGATAGTGACAAAGTAATTTGGAATTGAATGAGTAATATGTTAGTGACAGTGTTTTTTATTTTCTTTTTGAGGCTTGCTTGAGTTGGGCTCGACATGAGCACTAAGAGACAATTTTAGGAGGACTTGGAGGATATAGTTAGTAGTGTACCGATAGCCGAGAAGCTCTTCATAGGAGGAGATCTCAATGGCCATGTAGGTACAACTAACGTAGGTTTTGAGGGGGTACACGGTGGTTTTGGATGTGGCGATGGAAACCAGAAGGGTAAGGATATTCTAGACTTTGCCGTAGTCTATGACCTATTGGTAGCTAACACCCTCTTTTAAGAATAGGCTATCTCACTTAGTGATCTTTATGAGTGCCCAACATTCTAGTCAAATCGACTATATCCTCACCAGTAGAAGGGAGAGGGGGCATGTTTAGATTGTAAGGTGATTCCTAGGGAATGTGTTGTTCCACAATATAAACTTGTAGTAGCCGACTTTCATTTCCACGTGCGTGTGTCACGAGACAAAGGTGTTAAAACCGCAAGAACAAAGTGGTGTAAGTTGAAGGATGAAGCGCAGCAATCATTCAAAAGGAGGATGATCACGGAAGGACCTTGGAGCGAAGAGGAAGATGCATATAGTATGTGGGTGAAGATGGCGACTTACATTAGGAAGACAGCTAGGGAGGTGCTTGGGTGGACAAAAGGTAAGAAACTTGTAGATAAATACACTTGGTGGTGGAATGTAGATGTACAAAATGCTATTAAGGAGAATAAGGAGTCTTATAAGAGTTGGCATCATGAGAGAAGCGCAAGTAACATGGCGAAGTATAAAGAGGCTAAGAAAAATGCAAGGCGTGTTGTGAGTAAAGCAAGGGGGCAGACCTATGATGTGCTATATGAGATGCTAGGGACAAAAGAAGGCGAAAGGATATATACAAGATGGCAAAACTTCGCGAGAGGAAGGTGAGGGATCTCAACCAAGTCAAATGCATTAAGGATGAGGAAGATCGAATTCTATTGAAGGATGAAGAGATTAGGAACAGATGGCGGAACTACTTCAATGGACTATTCAATGACGGGAAGGAGAGCATTAGGTTCAAGTTGGATGACTCATTTGATGACACCAACAGACGATTCGTGCAGAGGATACAAGAGTCTGAGGTTGGAGAGGCCTTAAAAAGGATGAAAGGAGGAAAGACTCTCGGCCCCGATGATGTCCCCATTGAGGTGTGGAGATGTCTGGGGATGTAGCAATAGTATGGCTCACTAAATTATTCAACCGTATTTTTCAGTCAAACAAAATGCCTAAAGGGTGGCAAAAAAGTATTTTAGTATCCATATTCAAAAATAAAAGAGATGTTCAAAGTTGTACTAATTATCAAGAAATTAAGCTTATGAGTCATACTATGAAGCTCTCGCGGAGAGTGATTGAACACCGCTTGAGGAAAGTGACCAATGTCACTAAAAACCAGTTTGGTTTTATGCGTGGGAGGTTCACTATGGAGGCGATTTTCGTACTCTGTCATCTTATGAAGAGGTATAGGGAGCAAAAAAAGGATCTATGTATGGTGTTCATTGACTTGGAGAAGGCATACGATAAGGTACCAAGGTCGGTCATGTGGTGGGCGCTAGAGAAACACACAGTCCAAACAAAGTACATTAACCTTATCAAGGATATGTACGATAATGTGATGACAAGTGTTCGCGTAAGAGATAGTGAGACCGATACTTTTCCTATCACAATAGGGCTACACCAAGGATCAGCATTAAGTCCATACATCTTTTCCTTGGTGATGGATGAGGTGTCGAAGGATATACAAGGGGATATCCCGTAGTGTATGCTATTTGCTGATGATGTAGTGTAGGTAGATGAAACTAGGGGTGGTGTTGATAGAAAATTAGAGCTATGGAGGCAAACCTTAGAGTCTAAGTGGTTTAGACTTAGTAGAACCAAGACCGAGTATATGAGATGCAACTTTAGTGATGTCGGGTGCGAGGATGGAAATGTTAGTTTACAAGGACAAGTAGTACCTAGGAGGGACACATTTCGATATTTAGAATCAATTTTACAAAGCAATGGTGATATTGACGAAGATGTTTGCCATAGGATCAAGATCGGGTGGATGAAGTGGCGACAAACGTCTGGAATCTTATGTGATAAGAAAGTTCCACAAAAATTGAAAGAAAAATTCTATAGGACGGTGATCAGACCTGCGATGTTGTATGGAGCAGAATGTTGGCCAACTAAAAGGCAACATGTCCAACAAATGAGTGTTGTAGAGATGCGCATGCTACAGTAGATGTGAGATCACACAAGAAGAGACAAAATTAGGAACGAGGTGATACGTGATAGGGTAGGGGTGGCACCGATTGAGGAGAAGCTAGTCCAACATCGCCTACGGTGGTTTGTGCATATCCAACAAAGACCTCCAGAAGCACCGGTCAACAGTGGGATTATAAAGAGTAGAGAAAATTTTAGGAGGGGTAGAGGTCGACCAAGGTTGACATGGCAGGAGGCGGTAAAACGAGACTTAAAGGAGTGAGACATACCTAGAGATTTGGCTCATGATAGGATTGCATGGAAATTAGCAATTCATGTGCCAGAATCTTAGATTATTCGAATTTTGTTACTCTTATCTTCTTTCTTATTAATCAATTTCTAAAATAAATAAATGTAGAATCTTATTTTATTTGTATTTTTTTAACCTTGTCAAAGCGTACGAACGACACTTCCCCCGGTACTACTAAATTGTAGCCCGCAGAGGTTCTTTGATCGGTTTGGGCACGCGAAGATTCTAATCAAGATGATGACACAGAAGATTTACGTGGTTCGGGCCACCTGAGCGTAATACCCTACTCCACGGGGTGTGTGTTGTTGTATGAGGGATTCACTGGTGCTTACGTGCGTATCAGCTTGGTTGTCTGTATCGCGTAGCTTAGTCCCTTTTATAGACCAAGGGATGGCTGTTACATCAATTGTCTGGCCCGACATGTGGCGCCAGCGGTTATTATTGCCTAATACACAATTCAAGTGTGTTTAACCACCCTAATAGTGTGATAACACGCCTTAATGACGGCATTACCGGTACTAAGGGTCTTCTGATCGTGCGTTATTAATATTGTATTAATGGCACATAATCAGGCCTTGTAACTGTAGCAATAACAGCTCTTTGAATATATGTGTCGTTGGAGATCCGCCAGTATTCCCGTTGGTATTGTAGGTCCGGAGGCTCAACACGTGGCAGCTCCGGAGCTTCCCCTCGCGGGAAGGTAGGTCCGGAGCCACTACGCACGTGTCGGCCCTGGAGCTTCCCTCTATTGGGGGTTAGGTTCGGGGTCACTGGCCACGTGTCAAGCACGGAGCTTCCCTGTGTACGGAGTTTAACTCCGGTCTTGTATTACACGTGGTAGTGTCGGAGCTACCCATATGAAGGAGGTGGGTCCAGTGCCATGTAACATGTGGGGCCTACGAAGGTCATCATCTTTGACAAATGGAACTCCCTTGCACTTCTTGCGGTATCATGGGGTACTCGGTACGCAGAGTACCGACAGTGGCCCCTGGGTCCACCTTCGGGAGATATCCTTTGGGTTAAGTTATTCTACCGGAGGTAGGGCCATCTTCGATTCCCGTGATGTGGCTTCAAGGGTGTTGTTGGGATATTGGTTCGCTGTTGAACCATCGTCGTGTGGCTTTCTTTGAATGCGGTAGGTGATATCCGCGCGGCAGATCTCACGAAATTGAAAGTCGTCGGTTCCTAATACGAAAACTGTATTGGTTCTGAGCGCCTTGTCAGTCTGCCGCCCTCGGGCTTCCCGTCGCCAATCATGACAACGGTTCGCCTAGGGTAATAACCTCGACTTTCTCGTCGGGTGTCAGCGGGCCCGTTCATCATTGACGGGGTACATTTTTGAAATGTGGCCTTGCTCTTGTTGCAATTTCCATCCAAGCGTCGTGGAGGCTTACTTAAGAATGAAAGTCTGCACGGTTTGAGGACTCTTTACAGTTTCAATCAAACTCGCGCTCAGAGCCTCCCAACCTTTGCCTAGCTTTCTCTTCTTTCGCTCCACTTTGCCGCGATGGAGTTAGGTCTTCCCAAAAGTCGCATCAAGAGCAAGGATGATTTGATGAAGGTCCTAACCTTCATGGGGTGGTCCAGCGACTCCTTCACCACATGATTCGCGTCGGCAAGCTCCCCTTCAAGGAGCATCGTGGCGAGATGGTGTATTTCTCAGCGTACGCCATGGTGGGATTGATCCCACCTTTTTCAAGTTTCATCTTGATGCTGCTGGACTTCTACGGCCTCCAACTACATCATCTCGGCCCCCACTCCCTTATGCTGGTGGCGACTTTTGTCCACTTCTTTGAGATGTGGGTTGGCGTGCCTGCCTGCATCGAGCTGTTCCGCACCTTCTTCACAGTCCATACCACCGGCAAGGGGACAAAGTTGCTTGGCTTCTACTACTTCGTGAAGCGCAAGAACTGCCCCTTCAAGTACTTTAAGTCGTTTCCCTCCGGCAAATGGGATGACTGGAAGAAGGATTGGGTCATCGTCGAAGTGGAGGAGCACGATAGGTTGGAGCTGCCCCATGGACTTCCCAACGTCGACACTGATGCCTGGAACGTAGTTCCAAAGATGTCAGATGCGTTCAAGCCTGTCCTGGCCAGAATCCAAGAATGTGTGGAGGGTGGAGTGACCCCCTAGATGGTCTTTGGAAATTTCTTGGTGAGCAGGTGGGCTCTGCTGAAGAGGAGGGAGAGGCTCGCATGGGCTTTCAATAGTGTGGTGGATAATGACCGGATTGAAACCGGTTTGAACTCCAACTTGGATGACGAAGCTTTGAAGCTCCATATCAAGAAACTTCAGCATGGGTCCATCGCCGATGACGCCTTGAATCCGTCGGCTGCTTTCCTGCCTCTAAACATGGTTCCAGAGTTCAACAGGGAGCTCCGAAGGAAGATGTTGGCGTAGATGACCTCGGTGAAGTGGAGAAGCGCAAGACCTCTAGGGTTGTAATTCCTGGAGCTTCTGAGGGGGTGGTCGCCCTTACCCCGAGCCAAAGGGTTGATGATGTCGGCAAGGGCAAGGGCAAGGAGCCAGCCGAATCTTCCAACCGGAAGAGGAATCTGAGGCACATTGATGGGACCTCTATTGGGTCTACTCCAACTCCAACGGCCCCTTCTCCCCGGTGAAGGAGACCTTCGGTTACTACACCTGCTTCGGTGCTGGTGCCCTCAAGGGACTCCAACTCCGGCAGGTCAACTCCGGTTCCAGTGTCGGCTGTGGGCTCCGAGTCCGGAGGTCCTTCCCAGCCTAGGGAGGTTCTAGCTGAGAGGACTCCAGCTGCTGCAGATGGCCCCTGGCCAAGGTCCGAAGTTATTGTCTCCCCAGATTTGGTGGGCTCTGACTCTGGACCTCAGAAGAAGAGATTCTGCTGCGACTGGGGTGGTAGCATCCCCAGATATGCATCGTCAACTTACCTTGAAATGCTAATCTTGTTTTTATTATGTTTTTAATCTTCTCGTCCTTTTTTTCCAGGGTGTCGAGAAATAAATCCGAGGCTTCAGCATCTGTTGCAGCGATTGGAGTTGTGCATGCTGAAGCTCAGGCTTCAACCATTGAGCCTCCCCAAGTGGTGGCAGAAGACATGGCAGCTCTGGTGCCAACTATCGTGGACTTGGATCCAGAAGAGACACCAGAAGCTCCCGTGGTAGCGCCAGACCACAGGGGAGAAGTTGTTGAAGATGCACCACCAGCAACAACGCAAGAGACTGAGGCTCCGATGCAGGAGTCAGGGGTGTCGAAAGCTCCGACATCAGAGCCAGAGGTAACCGAGGCTCCGGTCCCTGTGCCGGAGGTTGTTGCAGAGTCGGCAGGTGAACAGGTGGCGCCAGAAGCTCCAGTCTCTGAGCTGGAAGTCATTGATGCCCCAGCAACTGAGTCGGTGGTGCTCGAAGTTCAGGCCCCTATGTCGGAAATAGTTGAAGCTCCGACTGCTAAGCCGGAGGTGGCGGATGTACCGGCGCCTGAGCCGGCTGTGGAAGTAGCTTTGGACGAAGCTCCAACGACTGCTCCGAAGGTAAATGCTCCGGAGGTGTCCATACCCGAGCCAGAACATTCTGAAGAAGCAGCTGCAGGCTCTCCACCCGTGAAGCCAGCATTTGAATACCCTGCGGTAGGACCTTCGGCGTTAACCCCGGAGGTAGAAGTTCCCCCAACAGGATCTTCCTCAGCAGCAGTCGAGGAGCTCCCGGAGGGCGGCCCTAGTGCCGTACAAGCTCAGGGAACCATGCTTGTGGCGTGGGACCCTATTTTTGTTCTTGAAGACCCCTTGGCACCAGCAGAGAACATCCAGCAAGTCCGGAGCCTATTCCTTTGACGCTGTCGATTGACAACACCTACTCCAGTCTCCGTCAAGTTCAGCTTGCCTTCGACCATGAATGCAAAGTTCTCGAAGAAGAGCACCACACTTTGAGGCGTTGGCGCAATAGGTTTCACTTCGAGATGAAGCTAACACAGTCAAGGTTGGCGGACCAATGGGACTGGATAGACTGGGAAAAGGCCTGACTGGCAAGGTTTGAGCAGTTGCTCACCGAGAAGGAGGGTTTGATCAAGGCTCTCGACGGTCGATACCGGTCTTTATTTGAGCAGTCCAAAGAGGCCAACGAGGCGGTGAATGACCGCCAAGACAACCTAAAGACTTTCCATGAAACGCTTCTCAAGCGTCAGGAGGGTCTTAATGAACGGGAAGACAAACTCCTGGAACAGGAGGAGGATATCTTGAAGAGAGAGGAGGAGCTTGCCCAGAAGCTAACTCTGGCAGAGCAAAACTTGGCAGATCGCACTAAGAAGCTTGATCTGCAGAGCAAAGAAGAAGAGAAGTACTGGAAACTAAGGCAGGAGCTCTCAGAAAGAGAAGCAGATGTTGCCACCAGAGAAGGGAAAGTAAGAGGCAGTGAGAAGGATCTGGCCGTACGGCAGAACTGCATCCACCTCCGGGAGACTGAGCTAGCCGACCGCAAAAAGAAAGTAGCTGAGAATATGCAGCAACATGCCAAAGTGGTTGAGCGCCTCGCTCGGGAAGGTTTGGAGCTTGCGGCGGCCAGAAGGTAACTGGAGGAGCTACAGAGCTCGAGAGCAACTAAGTCCCGGCAGGTGTGGGATTTTCTGGGGCGTGCAGACAGTGCTTTGTTGGCGCTTGGCTTCAGCCCAGTACGCCTGGAGAACCCAACCTCGGAACTGAACCAGACACTGGTGGCACTTGGCTTTGCTGGCAGCACACTCGACGCGGTGAGTGATGTCATTGCCGACAAGCTGGAGACTGAGGGAAATCTCTGGCCAAGAACGTCGCCGAATATGTCCTGGCGTGTTACAAGAGTCGAGACCCCCAACTTTCTCTAGATCCGGTCTTTGAAGGACTCATTGCCGAAGAGGAGGATGCTGCCAGGACTAACGTCCAAGAAGCTGCTGAGAAGGTTGCATCATTTTTCCGCGGGACTTAGATCCTCCAGTAGCTAAGACCTTTTCCTTTTGCCTTTAACTGTAATCCTCATTTTGTAATCCAGTACTTCAAATTTATGAAATCCACTCTTTCTGCAATGAATTCCATTTTGTCCTTATCTTCAATACACTGTCCTTTATCTTGTTTTCCCCTCGTAGATGTAAACAATTTGATTACAAACATGTACCAAAAGTATTTGACGATGTGTTGATGACTTGGATGCTTCGAACATCGACAGCAGGCCCCTTAGGGTTGTCAGAGCTTGTTAGATCCAACGACACCCACTATTAATGCGTGAAACATCGACGGCGGGCCCCATGGGGTTGTCAGAGCTTGGTAGGTCCGACGACACCCACTGTCAACGCGTGAAACATCGACGGCGGGCCCCCTGGGGTTGTCGAAGCTTGGTAGGTCCGACGACACCGACAATCAACGCGTGAAAAGTCGACGGCGGGCCCCTCGGGGTTGTCAGAGCTTGGTAGGTCTGACGACACCCACCATCAATCCTAGAATACGTCGACGGCGGATCCCCTCGGATGGTTCCATCATCTTCACTTAATTTGCCATTACGCTTCACGTCAACGGCGGGCCCCCCTAGGAGTTGCCGGAGCTTGTTAGCTCGTGCGGCGCCCACTTTCAATGTCCCGAAAATCGACGGCGGGCCCCCTTGGAGGTTGTCGGAGCTTAATAGCTCCGGCATTGTCCACCATCGCCATGAGTTTTCATTTTTCCTGTGCATCAAAGACAAGAAAAACCGTAAAATTCATCCTTTCATCTATAACTTTTTTGTGACTTACTGTTCCTATTTGAATTTTAGATCCTAATAAACTCAATATGATAACAAGCATATTGATATAATCTTTCCAGATCTGAATGCTTTTAGGACCCGCCCTACTGAGGCCTGCCGGAATGTAGGTAGAGTGGAGTACTTAGGGTGCAGGACAAGGCTAAATCAATAGCACACTCCGGACCTGTGTTGGCTTGGCATTCAGGCGAGTAGACCATGCAGTAATGCTAAGATCCGAAGAGATCACCAATATAACTTGTACAACATATGAATAACTTGGACTAAAAATAAAAAAGAATTGCACAACTCGTTATAGACAAAAAGGAGATGGATTAATTAAAGAGAATGAGCCTGCACAAAATTAATGCACGTGGAGTCTGCTGTTACACAACAATGTCTTTCATTATAGGTCTGGATTACAGAGAAGACAAGGACACACTTAGGATACGGAACAAAGCTAAGCGTGTTATACATCTTGTACTAACCCAGGACAGGTAGCTATACTTTTAGTACTGCGACTGTGTCAAGTGTTGCTTGAACTTCTCGGACCCTCCCGGAGGGGTTCGTATGTTCTCCTAGAGGACCTACCCGACTCTGTGTATGGACTCTATAATTTACATTGCATGTAATTACAGACTCACCTCCGCGATACTAAGCGTAAAACTTACGGAGGTGCTCGATGTTCCAAGGATTGGGAAGCGGGGTCCCATCCTCAGTTACCAAGCGAACGCATCTAGGACGGGATACTTTGATCACTCGGAAGGGACCTTCCCAGCTGGGGAAAAGTTTGTTCATCCCTTTACGAGTTAGTATTCTCCGCAGCACCAGATCGCCTTCCTCGAGCTGTCAGTTATGCACATTCCTTTGATGATAGTGCCGGAGCGCCTGGCTATAACGTGCATTCCGAACTGCTTCTTGGAACCTTCCCTCGTCGATGAGGTCAAGGTCTTCACGCCGGAGCTGGTCCTGCGTGGCTTCATCGAAGATCTGGACCCGAAGTAACCCCATGGTGATTTTTGGAGGAAGGACTGCTTCAGCTCCGTACAGCAGGAAAAAGGGTGTCTTTCCAGTAGACCGGTTATGTGTAGTCCTGCTTGCCCACAGTGCGAACGGAAGCTCCTCGATCCAGTTGGCTTCATGTTTCTTCAAGCACTCATAAGTGCGCGTCTTGAGTCCTTTCAATATTTTTGCATTTGATCTCTCGGCTTGGCCATTACTTGCCAGGTGAGCTACTGATGCGTAGCTAACTTGAATGTCGAGGTCTTCGCAATTCTCTTAAAATGATGCACTTGTAAATTGGGTTCCGTTGTCAGTGATGACTCTATTCGGAACTCCAAATCTGCAGACTATGGACTTCAAGAACTTGATTGCTGACTGCTTATTGATAGTCACAATTGGAGTAGCTTCCGGCCACTTGGTGAACTTGTCGATGGCGACATACAGGAACCTGTAACCTCTGACAGCTTTTGAGAAAGGTCCCAAGCCATGTAGAAGGAATCATTTGCAGTGACTGAGTCGGTGTGTGAATTTGTTTTGTGTGGAACTGGTACGCTTCACGCTTTTTTACCAACTCTACTGCATCTTGGAAAGTTGTAGGCCAGTAGAGGCCGTGCCGACTTTGCCGACCAGCGTGCTAAAAGACGCGTGGTTCCCACACTCGCCTCCATGGATTTCCACGAGGAGCTCGTGGCCTTCTTCCCTTGCAATGCACCGCATTAGGACGCCACTGACACTGCGTCGGTAGAGATCCCCTTCTACCAGCATGTATATTTTAGCCAATTTGACGATCTAGTCAGTGTATACACCGTCTTCAAGAAAGGTGGTTGTCTTTCAAGTAGCTCTGGATCTCCGAGATCCATGTATCAGAGCTAACTTGAGCTTCTGAGTCTTGCGTGCCAGGTTGCTCGGAGCTTCCTACGGCAGCTACGACCCTTGGTGGATGCCATGGTAACAGGGCCACCCGGACCGCCAGCTTCGAGGTGCTAGTCTCGCCCCCTTCGCTCAATTCGGCGGACTGAGTTGTTGGTCTTGACAACCTCCGGACAAAGATTCCGTCGAGAGCTGGAGCTCCGGTTGAGGCCTTCGTAGAGAGTTTGTCGGCTTCAGCATTATGGAGACGTTGAACATGTTGGAGATCCAAGACTTCGAAGTCCTTCTGGAGCCTCTGGACTTCAAGGAGATAAGCGGCTAGTTGGGGGTTGTTGCAGTAACATTCATCTTTGACTTTTTTATGATGAGCTGTGAATCACCCTTCACCAACAGCTGCTTGACACCACAGGATAGTGCCACCTTGAGCCCGAGGATGAGAGCTTCATACTCCACCATGTTGTTGGTCTCCTTGAAGTCAAGGTGCACCATATATTTGACCTTCTCCCCGGTTGAAGCGAGGAGAAGTATTCCAGCTCTGGCCCCCTGCTTCTGCACAGAGCCGCTGAAGTAGAGGGTCCAATGAGGCTCAGTGAAGACCGGGGCCTTGGGTTCCGGCTTTTGCTCACTGGGGCCCCCAGGATTTGATGGAGAAGGAGTCCAATCTGCCACAAAAATCTGCCAAGGCTTGACTCTTGATATCTTGTCACGGCAGGAATTCTAGATCAAATTCCGCCAGCTCCGCTGCCCACTTGGCGATGTTCCCAGTAGAATTAGGATTATGTAGTATAGCACGCAGTGGATAAGAAGTTATCACTGATATCTTGTGGGCTTGGAAATAATGACAAAGCTTCCTTGAGGCAAGAAGGACTGCATAAAGCAACTTATGCACCTCAATATATCGAGTCTTGGCATCATGTAATACTTCACTAATGAAGTATATTGGGCACTAGACGATCTAGACCCTCTCAAAAGGGCCCGAAGCTTCTCCTCCATCAACCCGGACCATCCCAGAGGGGTCTGGACCTTCTTGTTGATCTTCTTGGACCCTCTCGTAGGGGTCTCAAACTTGTTCTTGTTCAACCCGGACCCTCCCTCAGGGGTCCGGATCTTCTTGAACTCCCTTGAATGAGAGAGGTTGATCTTCTATCAATTCACCTTGAAAATCGATGCCTGGGGGTTGGGACCCAGACTCGCCTTCAGGTAGCTCCAAACCCTCCCGGAGGGGTCTGGGCTCCTGAACTGGGAGTGGCTTCAGTCTCTCCGCAACCAGGACCATGCTAACAACATCTGTAGTTGTATAAATGTAAAGCAGTAGAGCCTCACTAGGATTTGGAGCTACCAGGATTGGTAGTGTGGTGAGGAGCTGCTTCAGCTATTGAAATGCCTTTTCTGCTTCTTCAGACCAATGAAATGGTCCGGACTTCCTCAACAGCTTGAAGAAGGGAAGTGTCCGCTTTGCCAATCTTGAGATGAACCGGCTGAGCGCAACTAGACATCTAGTTAGCTTCTGGACGTCCTTGATGCGGGCTGGGGGCCGCATTTCTTCTATATCCTTGATCTTCGCCGGGTTTGCCTCAATTCCTCGGTGGGTCACCAAGAAACCAAGGAGCTTCCCGGAGTAATCCCGAAGACACACTTGTCTGGGTTCAGCTTGGTGCGCGTGATGCGCAGCTTGTCGAAGACGGCTTGCAAGTTGACAAGGAGTGACTCCTTGTTCCTGGCCTTCACGACAATGTAGTCGACATACACCTCCACCAAGTCCCTAATGAGTTCTCCAAAAGTTTTGTGCATAGCTCGCACAAAGGTTGAAGTAGCATTTTTGAGACCAAATGACATAGCAATATAACAATACATTCCATCTACAGTTATGAAGGCAGTATGTTCTTCATCTTCCCTAGACATCTGGATTTCATGATATCCGGAGTAGGCATCTAGGAAACATAATAGCTCACACCCGAAGGCGGAGTTTACTATCTGATCTATTCTAGATAGTGGAAATGGATCTTTTGGACATGCCTTATTTAGTGTGGTGTAGTCGATACACATTTGAAGCTTTCTGACGTCCTTGGGTACAACGACTGGTTTTCCAACCATTTTGGATGATGAACCTTTCGGATGAAACCAGCCTCGAGCAGCTTCTTGATCTCCTGTCGGATGAAGTGTTGACGCTCGACTGATTGCTTCTGGGGCTTCTGGTGTACAGGCCGTGTGTTGGGGTAAATCTTCATATTGTGTTCAATCACCTCCCTAGGGATCTCAAGCATTTGTGACGGTTGCCAGGCAAACATGTCAACATTCGCCCGAAGGAAAGTGATGAGCGCGAGTTCCTATTTGTTGTTCAGACCTCCTGATATACGGGTGGTCTGAGCAGCATCAGAAAAAATTTGGACAAATTTGACGGGTATGCCATTGTCGCCGCTTGGCTGCACACGTGGTGCAGAGGTTGAGTCTTGGTGACGAGTGCTCGAAGGTTGAGCAGTTTGCTCTTTGCCAGATACCTCCTCCTGCTCTGTTGCAAGCGCATAGAGTTCTTCCAGTGCGGTGATTTCTGCGGTACGGTCCCCACGAATGCGGAGAACGCCCTAAGGTGTCGACATCTTCAACACCAAATAGTCGTAGTGGGCTGTAGCCATGAACCTATACAAGGCAGGCCTGCCTAGGATGGCGTTGAAGGGTAAGCTGATCTGCGCAACGTCAAAGACCAGCTTCTCGGTCCTGTATTTCTCCCGAGTTCTGAAGGTCACCGGGAGTGTGATGGATTCGAGAGGGATAATGGCCCCCGGGCTTACCCCAGAGAAAGGTCGTGAGGGATAAAGGTCTGAGGGTCAGAGCTGGAGCTTGACGAAGGCTTCATAGCTCAGGAGGTTTAGCACTACACCTCCGTCCACCAAAACATGGTAAAGTTGGACGCTGTTGATGGTAGGAGACACCATCAGTGGCAATTGGCCAGCTCTGATCATGTTCTGGAGGCAGCACGTAGCATCGAAGTTGATGGGAGTGTCCATCCATTTTCGATGAGGTTCCGCCCTGGCGGTAGGAGCTACAGCGGCCATGTCCGCCGCATTGTCTTAAGGACTCAACAAGAAGTGATGTCCCAGGAACCACCATAGATGGTGTTCAGGGTCTTTTGATGCTCGTTGTTAGAGTCGTCAGAATCGTCATCAACTGGGTTGTACACAGCCTTCAGGACCTTCTTGGGATCCTGAAAGCCTAGCTCCGTGTTAGTCGGAGCTTTGTCAACTTTCTGTTTTCCTTCCCGTTGACGGAAAGAAGCTTCCTCTCGGTGCTTGTTGTAGCGCTCGACAAGGTTCTGGACCTCCCGACAATCCTCCAGACTATGCTTGTCCGTCTTGTGGATCGGACACCACATTTTGGAGTTGTCGCTGTCTTCTGACAAAGGTTGAGGTCATTTTTCGGGGTGTGGCCCCCAGCCACCTGGAGCTGCAGCAGCCGCAGCAGAAGGTGTGCCGGCCAACGGTTTTTTCTTGTCGTTGATCTTCTTCTTCTTCTTTCCACTACCGGAGGTAGTGGCTTCAGCCTTGGAGGACTTTTTATTAGCCTCCGGAGCTGGCTTGGAGTGCATCTCACGGCCCTCCGTAGCTCTAGCACATTTGTCAACCAAGCTGAAGAGCTCCGTGACGTTGGTGACTTCTTTTGTTGCCAGCTTCTCCAGCATCTTTTTGTCCCGGACGCCCTGTCTAAATGAGACAATAACAGAAGCGTTCGAGGCGGAAGGGATGGTATTGCGTACCTGAGAGAATCGTAGGATAAAGGATCGCAATGACTCTCCCGATTTTTGCTGAACAGCAAAAAGGTCCAGTTTAGTGTCGAGTCAGGTGTAAGAGCTCCTGAAATTGGCAGTGAACTGTTGGCATAGCTCCGCCCAACTGTTAATGGAGTCAGGCGGGAGGCTCATGAACCAGGACCTGGTTGTCCCGGTCAAAGCCACAGGAAAATAATTGGCCATTACAGCCTCATTGCCCCCCACCGCTAGGATAGCGGTGGAGTAAATTTGAAGGAATTCAGTGGGGCTGACAGTCCCGTCGAATTTCTCCAGCAAATGAGGTTGGAACTTCTGTGGCCACCTGACCATGCGTAGATGCATAGCCAGGGCAGAACAGCCTCCTCCTACTCCCAAAGGAGCAGGGTTGTCCCGAGCTTCTTGCCTCTCGCGAGCATGCTCGATGTGGACGCGGCCGTCTTGCTGTCTATATCGGCGGTCGAGCTCCGACCGCAGGTCATGCATCGAAAGTTTCGATGCAGTGTGGGTGCAACGTGCCCCGAAGGGTGGCGAAGTCACCTGTTGGGACACAACACATCTCCTGTGCTGTGAAGCTTGCGGACCAAGTCTTCCTAACAAGATCTGACGTTGTGAAGGTGCCTGCCCTGAAGGTGCAGAACCTTGGTTGCTGATGCCATCGGCTGCAACTTCAACATCAGTCATCCACTGCTCCATCGCACCCTAGGGTGCTCCGGGAGGTGGTGGACGTTGGAGTAGAGTACGCGCAGCAACAAGCGAGTGCTCAGGGTTGTTGTTCGTCGATGTCGTGATCGACGCGAGTACTCCATCCTGATGTACATCATTGTTTGTCGGAGCAGACGATGGTGGTGGTATGACGCCCGTCGGGACAACGGCAGCTGATGGTTGTTGGATGTTGGAGGGATTCCCTCCAGCAGGCTGCTCAGCGTTGTCATCGTTGGATGATCCTGCGGCGGAGTTTACCATATTGAGATCTCAGGCGCCCCCTACCTGGCGCGCCAAATGTCGAAGCATACAAACGACACTTCCTCTGGTACTACTAAATTATAGCACGTGGAGGTTCTTTGATCGGTTTGGGCGTGCAGAGATTCTAATCAAGATGATGACCCAGATGATTTACGTGGTTCGGGCCGCCTGAGCGTAATACCCTACTCCATGGGGTGTGTGTTGTTGTATTAGAGATTCACTGGTGCTTATGTGTGTATCATCTTGGTTGTCTGTATCACGCAGCTCAGTCCCTTTTGTAGACCAAGGGATGGTTGTTACATCAATTGCCTAGCCCAACATGTGGCCCCGACGGTTATTATTGTCTAATACACAATTTAAGTGTGTTTAAGCACCCTAATAGTGTGATAACGCACCTTAATGACGGCGTTACTTGTATTAAGGGTCTTCTGATCGTGCGTCATTAATATTGTCTTAATGGCACATAATCAGGTCTTATAACTGTAGCAATAACAGCCCTTTGAATATTCGTGTCGTTCAAGATCCGCCAGTATTTCCGTTGGTATTGTAGGTCCGGAGGCTCAACACGTGGCAGCTCCGGAGCTTCCCCTCGCGGGGAGGTAGGTCCAGAGCCGCTACGCACGTGTCGGCACCGGAGCTTTCCTCTACTGGGGGTTAGGTCTGGAGTCACTGGCCACATGTCAAGCACAGAGCTTCTCTATGTAGAGAGTTTAACTCCGGTCTTATATTACACGTGATAGTGTCGGAGCTACCCATATGAAGGAGGCGGGTCCAGTGTCGTGTAATACGTGGGGCCTATGAAGGTCTTCATATTTAACAGGTGGAACTCCCTTGCACTTCTTGCGGTATCGTGGGGTACCCGGTACGTAAGGTAACAACAAACCTCATATTATATTTTATTACTTTTCTTTAAAAATTGTTAGGTTTCATTTCTAGCCGACCCCAATTTGTTTGGCACAAAGGCTTGGTTGCTATTGTTGTTGTTTGAGGCCTGCTTGAATCGAGCACCTATTGGATGTTGTTCAAATGGCCATGTAAGCTCATGTTTCTAGTTAAAACATGATTTGGTCAGAGTACCGTGGAAAGAAATAAAGCGAGAGCAGTACACTACTACCATTTATGTGGATCGCTAGTTTGTAGCAAAGAAGCAAAAAAAAAAACAGAGACGATAAAAAACCATCAGGAATGCACTGCGTTCACGACTGGCTAATGTCACTCTTACTCAAGACCATGATGAATTTCGATGGAATTTGGTCCCAAGTGGACAGTTCTCGACGAGATCTCATTATCTAGTCCTACTTCATTTGGATGTACCTAATTTAAATAAGAAATTATGAAAATGAAAAGCGCCACTAAAAATCAAGATTTTTCTATGGTATCTGAGAAGAGGAGTGATCTTTATTAAAGATAATCTGATCAATGTAATTGGAAGGGTAGCGTGTAGTGTTGCTTTTGTGATAAAGGAGAAACATTCAAACACTTGTTCTTCGAATGCCAACTAGCACAGTAGGTGTGGAGAGTGGTGCAAGTGGCAACAAATCTATCTCCACCTCGTAGTGTAGAAAATATGTTTGGTACTTGGTTACGGGGGAGTACAACACGACTAAAGCATCTTGTTCTCTTAGGGGCGGCTGCTATTTGTTGAGCTATTTGGCAATTCAGAAATGATATTGCGTTTGAGAAAAGATATATGGTGATTTTTATGCAGGTTATTTATATGGCTACGCATTGGTTCTGCACCTGAGCTGTTCTTCAGAAGCATACTTCCCAAGCTACGACCTTGACTTCTTGCAGACAGTTGGAGCAGGTGGTCAGGAGGGATATCTTCTTCCAGGAACATGGTGGTGATCTAGTCTTCAGATTGATTATTGCTAGTTTGGATGTTTCCTTTCTTTTTATTTTTCTTTTGAATTAGGCTTTGTGTATCTAGATGCAGAAGTCGAGTGTTAGTTTTCATGTAAGCGATATCATCTTCATGTAACTGACATGAAAATTTTAATAAATTGCTCTTGTCTAAAAAAAATCATCAGTGAGTTTGTAGCAGACAACTATATGATGTACTTATATCCATATGTGCAAATGTGTTTGATCCTTCTGCAATGATTCCTAAGAGATCAACAGCTTGTCCCGATTGATGTAGATATAACGGTACCTGATCCAAAAATACAGACCATGATCAGCCAGGTAACAACTGACTATTGAGGGTAAGAAGAAAATACACAAAATAATCAGCCAGGTAACAACTGACTACTATGTCAATAACATCAACTTATAAGTTCTAAGGAGATATGTATTTGCCAGAAAATTTGTTGCACATTTAACACATCAAACATGATAAAATTTACCAGAACTTTTTTGACACCTTTTAACACCTTTTTTGGATGATTGAATGGTGTTTAGGATAAAAAATTTGAACTAATCGCACTGGAAAATCTGTCCTAAACATCACCAAAAGAAAAATTAGAGGTAGTACTAAATAAGGACATTTAATATATTTAATAGTTCAAGCTCAGGCCAAGGGTTCGAAAGCTCAAAATATTTGCTCCTGAGGAGCAGGGACATACGTCCGCACAGCAGATACATCAGCCAAACCAAATAGAGGGTTCTGATCTATCAGTTTATACCACGGAATTCGGGGGGGGGGGGGGGGGGGGGGGGGCGGCTGTGCAACCTTGGAAACTAGAAAGGAAAAAAAAACGGGAATCATAAATCTCAAGTGCCTAAGAGCACCTGGATATATCAGGCGACAGCCGGTGGTGCACGCAGGGACTGGAAGGTGATTAACTTTTTTTCATTTTGTTAATTGTTAAATAATTGATTTGTAAGGGTTATGTTAATTGTAACATAATAAATCAAATAATTTTGTGGTTGATTAACTTATAAAATTAAGAATTAACGATTAATTACAGAGATTGGTGGTTAATGATAGTAATTTGCTGCTAATTACTCGATGTCTGAAATTTTTTAAAATTTCAAGCACCTGAAATATAGAAGACAGTCCGGAAAAAGAACATCCAGAACATTCGTACTGCTAACGTCTCGTTTGACCAAGTTCGTACTGACATAACAGGAGAATTTTTCGTTTAACAAGTTAGGTAGTAATTATTCTCAAAGACTGAACAGTACTCTCTCCGTCCCTAAATGTTTATCACCGATCGATTCAAATGAACTAACCGATGACAAACATTTGGAGACGGAGAGAGCACTAACTGTAATCATGCAAGTACGTTGTTCTCAAAGTACAATAACATATAGCCGGGCAAAATGAAACATATATAATTGAAGTTCATAGTGATATGATAATGTCTATCAGCGGTGCATGGTAACCCATATTGGTATCAGGACATCACAATATTTTCCTTAAAGTTGATCTAGCTACAGATATGGATAATAAAGTAGCAACCATCCATTTCTTGTACGCAGTAGTTCAAACACACAATTGTCGTGGATACACATACAAACTGTAATATGTTGAGAAATGATTACCTACTCGGTGGTGTATGAAGACAGCCTGAACTGCCAACTAAACTGTTGTAGCTGAGATGTTGTAGCGACTGCGCAGTCCATCAATAGATCTCTCCGCGGACTTGGCCATCTCAGGGACAGTCACCTTGCACACTGACCACCACCAACAAAAGTCAGAACAGAACACAATAGCTTGACGAGAAACACGTGGAACTGAACCAAATTTCAGATAATGTCTCTGGAAACCCAAGTACCGCGAGACGTAGAAGCCTGCACCTCAGCCACAAACTTCTTGTACGAGGTCTGTGATTCATGGAAATCACCAGTAATTCAGAATTAGGCTAACAAACAAAGCAGGTGAGGTGAACAGATAATCACAGGATTGAGTACAGCCGCGACGATCAGGAAACCCAGCGGACGGGGGATCAGGGGTTGAGTTACATACCTTCACCGCATCGCAGCGCTCGGCGATCTTATCGGCCATCTTCGTGTGCTCCTTGTCCGCCTCCTCCGCCAACTGCAAGCAGCCCTGCGTCTGCATCTGCACACGGCACGGAGGACGGTGAGAGCACATCACACCACGTTCGCTAATGGAGTAAAGGAGAACTCATCGCGCGATGGGATGGAGGAGTCGGGGGCGTGAAATCACCTTGACGCGCTTGGAGATGCGGGCGTGGGAGGCCTCGAGGTCCCGGACGGAGGCGCCGTGGAGCGCGTCGAGGCGGCGCTTGAGGGAGTCGAGGTGGGACGCGACGAGGCTCCGCAGGTCCCCGACGGTAGACATGGTCGCGGGTGCGGCGAAAGCCGGGGAGGCGATGAGGGGGGACATACCGGTCCTGGGCTTCGACACCAGCGAGGACGAGGGGGAGAGGAAGCTGAGGTCGGCGGCGGGAGACGCGGCGCCGGTGGACGGCGAGGAGGCGCCGGAGAGGAGGGAGACGGGGCTGGGCTTCGCCTTGGGCTTGGCCCTGGCCCGGGGCTTGGAGGCGGTTGTCGCTGCGGCTGCTCTCGCCTTCCTCATGGTTGCCTGCTGTAGAAGTAGATGCGAAACGAGCAAGATGAAATTCGAATTTCGAACGGCAGGGTGCAGGCGTGTTGGTAGGGAGGCGCGTCTTTTATAAAGGCGACGAGGGCAGGCGCGCGGCAGTAACCGTACAGAACTAAAAACAACTGTACAGGATCAAAACACTGATTTGCGGGTCCCGGATGGAACCAGAGACTGGTCTGATACCTCCTGATAGTACACAAGGAAAAACAGGGTCACACTGGCTGGCAGATAGGACCCACACAACGTTAGCCACAACGCGAACCCATAAAGCAAAACGCGAACCCATAAAGCAATACCATAGGATAAATATATACACCAACGCCAGGTTGATCTCCAGAATGGCTACAGGGGAGGGAACAGCACAGAGCAGCAAAAATCTCTTCCAACAAGCCATTTTTACCAAGGAAAGGAAACTTCCTACAAGCTAAGGGGTGGTAGTCACACAGGCTAAGCTAGCCATAATTACATTTTTTTTTCTAACTGACTAAGTTACATATCTTGTAATTTAAGGCTAAGGGGTGGTAGTCGCAGTCAACTACAGTATGACAAAACCAAAGCTGCTGCGGTGCGGGTTGGGGCAAGAGACCAACCCTCAGCACCTCAGCTCCAACATGATCACGACGATACACATGTGCCGCGTTCACCTCAGGATATCAGATTATACAGGCTGCAAAATGTACTCTGTCCCAGTCAATTGGAGGTGGCAAGATGCTCCCAAATCATACCCTAAACAGGTAACGCAGGTCTTCCATAGTGAGCCGGGTTGCATGGCCGCCTGATTTTTCGTCACCAAAAGCGGAGTTAACCATGGCCCGTTTCTCCTCCTGTCAAAGAGAGCAGGAAAATGCTCCAGTAAGCAAAATGACATCAAGCTTTATCAATAATTACTAATTAGCAAAGTTGATTTCATGATACAGTGTGAGTATATATCGGAAACGTGATTTTATAAGGCCATTAATCAAGCAGTTTAGTCCCCAAGAAAAATAACCTGGGTAAAATTTCTTCATTCTCTCATACACTGTATTGTGACAACAGCATGATTTGAACATCAATCACACAATTCTCAAACCCCACCCCCCCCCCCCCCCCCCCCCCCAAAAAAAAAAACCAAGCGGCATGACTAAATAACAGATTCAACCATATTTGTGTATGTCATTCTTCTCATGCTAAGAAAAAAGATATAATTATATGCATGCTCCATAATATAAAAATAAAACTGTAAATCGATAGTAAAAGTTAGAAAAATATTTATTACCTGCAAAGCTAAAATACGATCTTCTACTGTATCTTTAACGGTTAAACGAGAAACGGTAACAGGACGAGTTTGCCCAATCCTGTGTGCTCTATCAACTGCCTGGTCCTCAGCATAAGGGTTCCACCACAGATCAAGGAGAATTACACAGCAAGCAGCAACCATGTTGAGACCAAGATTACCTGCTTTCAGTGACATTATCATAACTCTTACCTGACAAAGGAAAAAGGTTCTATTCAGTATGTATCCCGCTGGGTATCTGAAAATGGTAAGGTAAGGAAAACAAACCAGGACCTCTGGGTCAGTGTTAAAATCCTTCACTGCTTTATCTCTTAAGTTGAGTGACATCGTCCCATCAAGTCTCCTGTACTGTATAAGATTGCTATTCAGTGAAAGCTCTATCAAATCGAGCATGCCAGTCCACTGGAGAAAACGATGGCTTTCACTGGGGCTACTCGACTTCGATTTGATTCCGTAATATCACTCTCAGTAAGAGCATCTTTGTTATTTATTGAATTCAGTATATCAATGGCTGCTTGTATCTTGGAGGAGATAAAGCTGCTTTGGCTGATTGAACATGATTCGTCATCAGCTGACGAGCTTGCTTTCGCAGAACCAGACTTGCCAGATATGCAAATCCTTAATGCTCCTGATGAAAATAATGATTCAAGACTTAATGGTTTATTGCAACTAGGGGCAGGACACATATTCTCATCAGTTGTTATCCGCTCGTGTACACATTGATAGCAGAAAACATGACCACAAATTGCCACAGCAGCATCCTCAGGTGGGTCCTGTGAAAAAAAAATGTGGTTGTAGCCATTAAAATAGGCTGGATGCAGCCTATTGTTACTTACAGTAACTTTTAAACAAAAGTGATTAAAATGAAGGTGAATGAAGCCAGTGATCATGGGCACACGCATATACAGAGTACATATGAAGGAAATAACGATATTGGCGAACTGTCAGCAGAAACTACTCTAGACCTGGAACCGGGACACCAGAGTATATCCCAGATAGTGTTTCTTGCGCTTCCTAAATTTAAAATGCCTTAGGACAAAATTATGTATAGGACAGTTCAAGTGCCCAGCTAGCTACATTTGCTTATAGTGCATGTCCCTAAGAGCATGAAATAAGGAGAAAGGGATTAACAAAGAGCCCAATGACTTACCAGACAAGTCATTAGATGAATTTGAAGGATTAGATTCATAAGAAATTGCAGGTCACATGAAATGCAGATCTACACTTGAATGTCGTAGACCTAAGTTTGATTGTGTAATTGATTACTTCAAGCAACAACAACAACAACAACAACAACCAAGCCTTTGTCCCAAACAAGTTGGGTCGGCTAGAAATGAAACCCAACAATTTTTGAAGAGAAGTAATAGAAAATAAGATAAGAGTAAAAAAAATACAAATAAAATAAGATTTCACATTTTATTTATTTTAGAAATGGATTAAAAAGAAAGAATATAAGAGTAACAAAATACGAATAATCATGAATTGCTAATTTCCATGCAGTTCTGAGCCAAATCTCTAGGTATGTCTCACTCTTTGAAGCCTCGTTTTACCGCCTCCTGCCATGTCAACTTTGGTCGACCTCTACCTCTCCTAAAATTTTCTCTACTCTTTATAACCCCACTGTTAACTGGTGCTTCTGGAGATCTCCGCTGAATATGCCCAAACCACCGTAGGCGATGTTGGATACTTGAAGTAATTGATTACTTCAAGCAAGTTCCCAAAAAAGTTCATAAATGAATCATGCCAAATTATATGTGGATCATGGTAAAACATTAGTTATTCATATCAACCAAAAGAAAAAAAAAAGATAATGAGTGCTGTGTAAAACATAGAACTTTGTTTAAGAATATCTTTGGTATTTTATTTACACGCTGCACATAACAATCTAATTTAATTTAATATAGATTTGTTTATAGTGATTGGGAATCGATATCCAAATTTATATAAGGAAATTTGAGGGAAAGAAAGTGAGCATCAAAATAGTGGTAAGAGTTATATTGCTTACAGTGCACATGGTACAAATCGCTGACCCTAATTCAAGCTTCGCAAGCAAATCTATTACAGCTTCCTTAGGAAGTTGCTTTGCCATTTCTATAGAACCATCGCCTCCATGTTCTGACTCGTTTACCCTTCACAAGACGAGGGTGATCACAAGCCTGCTAAGCCGCAACAACATTAAAAGTATATTGGCATAATTTTGTTTGAGTGTCCAGCAGCAGCATAAACCTGAAATTGGCAAACAACATACCATCCAGATATCTCAGCCTCAAGATTTCCAATTGCCAAAAGGAGTACAAATTTTTACAACAAACCATTGGTCAAGGAATAATTACTATGCACTTTACATAATTATATTTGAAGAACTGTTGTGGGAATAAAATCGGAAAATCTGACAAAAAGAGATCTCAATAAGTGACAGTGCAATATGGGATCACATTCCAAATATAAGTGCTACACAAAACAAAAGGAATTACCAATAAGATCTAACACCAAAGACAAAGCAAGCTTAACTCGAAGTAACCAACCTTGAACTGTTGCCGAGAGCGTTCTTCCAGCGTCAAATAAAATGACCGCTCCTCTTGTGAGAAATCTACCTTTTCCAGATTAATTATCTTTTGAGGTAATTTTATGATTGGTTCTCCATTTATCAGAGTTTCTACATGAAAAAGGTATCATTATATCATTAATAAATAATTTAAACAAATGTTCAAGTCTGCAAACACTCAAATAAATGAATTATAACATCACATAGTGAAACACAGAAAAGTTGATAAGAGAACATAACGGTGTCTAATAAAATAACAGGCAAAGTTCAGCTCTATACTTAAAACACAATGAAACAGTATAAACGTCTACTAAGTTCAACTTAATTAAAGGGCTTAAAGAAACCATTTGACTTCTTATGATGGTCAAATATGAACTTATCAACTGAATGCGAAACCATAAGACACATGTAGCCAAATGCAGATATATTTATTTAAATAAACCCGTTTAATGTTACTATAGCAATGAACAATGCAAGAGCTGCAGTAAGAATTGCATTATCTGCAATGAGATAGATTAAATTCACATACATAACAAGGAAACAGGACCATCGACATATAAATGTAACAAACACATTGTTTATCACCTTTGGTGCGCCGTAGGAGAACTAATTTCAAAATAGTTTGAAGTTTCTTATAGCCATGGATTGGATCTCTAGCGATTGGATGCTTTATCATTGTACAAAATGAACTATAAGTGGAATATGGGTCATATTTCAAGAAACGGAAATAGCTGTACAGATCATCAATTGTATTTTGAATAGGTGTTCCAGATAAGCACCATCTCCTTTTTGCCCTTAGTCCACAACAGGCTCTCGCCACTTGAGTTCGGAAATTTTTTATTGTCTGAGCTTCATCAAGAACAACTCTAAACCATCGCACCCTCGCAATCGGACCGCTGTCAAGGTCAAGGTCCGAGGCCTTATGTTTCTTCTTCTTCTTTTTACCCTTGCTCTGCGCATTTGATGATGATTTTCTTTTATTACCAGCAGAAGTCTCTTCACCATTCTGCTGATCAGGTCATTATCATCATTCTGTTTAGGCACTTCATTGGTTACAATTGTATATGTAGTCACAACAACATCATATTTCGCCAGTTCGCTTCGATCTTTGGTTCTTGAACCACCATGGTAGACTAAAACAGACAATTTAGCACTTCCACTTACCTTGTCAGCCAATTCGTTAGCCCATTGCTTCATAATGCTAGCTGGGCACACTACCAGAGTACCTGCAGCTGGCCTTGTCATGGACCGCATGGTAGATGAAGATGATGTACATGCTTTAGCCTTCTTCTTGTGATCAACTTTGCTTTCAGCGATATTATCTAGAACATTATTTGGTTGACTCGTGCATGATTGAACACCAAACGTGCCAGAAACTGTTGATGATGAACTAGCCCCTAGGTCCTTCTTGGGTTCATTGTTCACAGTTTGTTCCCCCTCATCATCTTCATCAAGGTCAGTGCTTCAGATTTCAAATGATCCGAGTCAACAGACATGAACTTAGACTGCTGAGTCCGCTGCTTTTGTATAAGAGCAATTGTAGAAACTGTCTTCCCAAGGCCCTGTTACAAGGCAACTGCTTGACTTTGAGAATAGAAATATGCTAGAAAAAAGTGTTTGCAAAAAAGTCAAACATCAGAAACAACCTGATCATCTGCAAGAATTCCACCTGCACAATGTGAGCTGTTTTCCTTTGAAACCATCCAAGCTAATGCCATTTTCTGTCCAGCATGATATCCAGCATGAAGGAAACTTAACATATACTAAAGATTTGATAAGATCTTATGTACCTGATGCCTGAGCAGGGTATTGTCAGAATGCCCTTGGGCAGATCATCTTCTCCCTTTTCCCGACTAATATTCTGCATAACATATTTTGAAAAGCAATGGTATTCACAGTGTAAAGAGAAACTGGTGGGTGATAGCCAAACAAGGTTTACCTAGATCACTTCCTTAAGTGTATAATTCCTACCAGATAAATATATCCTAGATCGAGCACGACAAACTGTCTCAAATCATATAACAAGTCAACAAGATTCTAAGCAAATGCATGTCTGCACCTTGAGTCAAAATTGGTACTTATGTCTACAAAAATGTGATGAAATTCTTCAAAACAAATGTTAAAATTTGCAAGAATACCATCATCTTTTCTATTAGAAAACTGATGAACAAACATGCTTGGATTTACCGGTTGGAATTTCGGGCTCTCAAACTATTCAACATGAAATTCTCTTCTAATTGCTTCGTTTATTACTTGGGTTTTCCCAGCTATATATAGACCCATTTAGAAGCAATTTGACTCCTCTAGGACTCTTAACTCCGATCAAACTAGACTCTCTCTAATACACTGTTGAGATCACCTAACATTACCTGCATAGGACTAAGATAAAAGAACAATTAAGTTTGGTAGAACTGTTTTTCGACTATTTTGATGTTTAGTAAGCTACTTTTCTAAACCATGAAGCAAAGGAGATATTGTTCCACTTTCATAAAGCATAAAATATGGAACTTAATAAAACCACACAAGCAAAAGTTAGGGGATTGGCCATTAAACAATACAAATTGTTAAGCAATATAATCTGACTGTCCACAATTTGTTAAGCAATATAACAAGCTAGACTTTCCGCAACTGTTTTCTGTGACAAACCAGCTCTGCAGCACCCACGCACAAGAAGGAATTAAGTGTGCAGCAAAGACCATACCAGTGGCACATCATAACAAACAACCAATAAATTAAATTGAAGGACACATGTGACATGTCTATGTATAATCTTGTTCAAAACTAATAGGCTGGACATTTTTCCCTTTGAAACATGTAATGGAACAACAATGGCACATGTGAAGAAAACAAAATTTGATTTTATCAGTTATCATCAAATAGAATCTCTAAAGGGCCTTCTTCTAACTTCTGGTGAATTGGAAGCTACCAATAGTACACAAATAATAATATTGTTTACCCCCACTGATAGATCAAAACAAGTGAGTCATGCAATTTACAAAGCACGGAGACAATAGTTCTATCACATATCAATTGCCAACAATGTATTTCTATGTCAATAAGTGTGGAGATTAAAATATATAAATATTGCCACAACCACAAGTATTAGCTAGCAGGAAGCTAGCAGCAAACACATCCCAAAGGGACCGAATATACGATACCTGCAGGGCTTCTTGATATACGGCTCTCTCATCAGAATCCATAAACCTATTTTCTGGATTCATGCGACCTTGTGCATCAATGCCGTTAATAACTTCGCTGTTAGAATTATTTACTCCAAATGATGAAGGTTGTACCCTGTGCGAGCTAGAACCTTCACATACAATAACTTCATCTACCAATTTTAAATAGGAAACAACATTAATCATCCTATAGAGAACATGTACTAGTTACATTTTTTTTTTGTATGATGATCAGATTAGAATCATTGAGGCTAGCTATACGCACCATCATCCCCCTCTTTCTGGGTGTTACTGGCATACAAATTTTGGCTGGCCGTCCCTGAAGACGAAGGATGCAAATTTCCATTGGTGATATTCGTTGCCATTCTGTTTTCACCCAAGCTTTGCAAATTTCTATGAGGAAAAGGTGGTGGAAGCTTCTGTGGCTCACTTGCAACATTTCGATACATAGATTTCTCTGTATTGTCATTCTTGGCATCCATGGACAAATATGGTGGAAATACCCTCTTGTAATTGTCATCCACGTCTGTTGTATATTTTTTGTGCTTTTCAGCTATGCTATCAACTCTCTTAGAAGCAGGAACAACCCTTGCAGAATCATGACGCGTGCCCTTGTAAGATCCTGAATGGGGCCGTATCCTGTCCTCAGAACCAAATGTGTAACGGTTATATCTACCATTCATGTATTGATCATTGCTATTTCCAGTAGGCCTAGATGAAGATGAGGAAGGAGCGCTCTTTAGCCAATCTTCATCTTGAAACCTGATTGTATGCCCTCCACCATTTTGTCTTGCTTTTGTAGGATCAGGCTGCTGATCAACACCACCAATAGGCTCCTCCGAGTTAATATCAGCATCACTGTCCGAACTCAAGTCAATGACATCATTATTCATATTGCCAGGTAGTATGCGCTGTGTACTTCTTCTTAGGACTCTGTTGTTCTTAACATGACAAATAAATACAGACCAATGTTTTGGCTTCTATTTTGTCATGTTAAACTCACTTCCGACTGCTGCAGATAACTGGCAAGCTAAAAAGATGATGCACACCACATACATCAGTCGCAATTGTTTAAGTTATCCTCACAGTGACTGTTCACCTGCAAGAGGAGGAAGAAATAATTTTTTCCCTGAAAATGGCAATACAAAAATCAAAAAAAAAAATCATAACAACTAGGAGGGAGTTGTTCACTAGAATGCGTCTGCAAGCGATATAGCTCTACACAAAGTACACTGATGGATAAAGGCTATGCTTCCCTTAAAAAACAGTAGGCTATGCTGACAATGAGCACAGCCATTTGAGTAGCATTTGTCGAAATTTTTTGCATATTTAAGTGGCAATATGTGGTTAGCCAACCAATGCCCACCACGTTGAACAGGAACAACAGGCCAGATCAGCCATGAGCCCTTAGACACGTTTCAAAACTTTGATTATGTGTTGCACATGTGGACATTATTTGTGAACTCTCCTCCATCCATAATGTCATGCAAACTCGAGCAACCATTTGGTTCTTACAAACTACCGTAATTGCCTCAACATCTACCGTATTCGTCTAATGAAGCATCTCTGTACTAAGAGAGTAATCCTAAACCATGAACCGGATCCCACTTAAATAGGCCGTTCCACGTGCAGCACGAACCATCCACAAGCATGCCACCGGATCAATTCTCACAGCGGAAGCCCCTTGCTCAACGGGATCAGCCAACCCGCCGTATCGAAACAAGGATATAACAGCCGATCGGATTAACCGGTCGGGCAACACGCAGCGCACGAATTAGCGGCAAAGGGGAGGGGAGGGGGGGGGGGGGGGGGGGGGGGGGTATTCGTGGGTTCATGACGGACGAAGGAGGAGAACTACTCACCGACGGGAGGAGAAGGGGACCGACCCGCGGGGGCGGGGTAGATCTCCGATGCCGAGGGCGGCGCGGCGCGGCGCAGCGCAGCGCGGCGGCGGCGCGATCGGAGGCGTGGCAAGTCTCTTTGGGTTTGGACTTGTTGGCGAGGAGGCCTCTTTGGCAGATGGGCGAAATCGAAGTGCCAGTCAGTCAGTCGCGTTTGCGTCGGTCGGTCGGTCGGTGTCACCGATGCCGCCTCGCCTGCGCCCAACCCAAGGTTCCATTTCCTGCCCTACTGCCTCTTGGTCAATGTGTAAATGTAACACTTTTTCGAATCTCCGGTACACTTATAGTATCTTTATGTTATCTATTCACGTATGTACATATTCACCCACACTGTTCACATGCACCTACATCTACATACTATTTTTAAGATCACGTCATTCTATAGATAAGTAGAATCTACATGTGATCGATGCGAGATGAGGATGTTGTTAGATTCAAAAGAGACTTCCAAAGATCAATTAGCCACTAATTATTTCGAATTATATGGAAAAATCTGAATACAACGTCAACATCAAGTGTTATCTCTCGAATAGCACAAGAACACTATTAATATTTTCTTCTCCATCTTTGTTGTTACTTGATGATTCAGTCATCGAGCCAACAAGGTAAGGCCTCAAGAAGAACGACGACGAGAGGCGTTTCCCTTTGTTCTTCTCTTGATGCGTTGATCGGATTCTGAGTGAACTAAGAAAGTTCAAATGTGTGTATGTGTATGCATAAGCATTACTTCACTTATCTCTCTTCTTATATTTGACCAAGAGATACAAGAGGGGACCACCCACCCTTTAGGAATAGTTGTGTCCCCCGATCAGGGGCAAAACATTCGGTGAACCGTGTCTTTTCAATTATAACACATGTCAATCTCAAGTTCAAACTGACAGTTACTGAACTGATCGAACTAGTCCAGTTAGAGTTCGGATTAGTCTGATTACTGTTACTAGACTGCACCGGACTAGTCCGGTCTTAATATCCAGACTTGTTCGGTTTTCTAACATTCTCTCCCTTGAACTCGAATCAGAAACTTACCAACTTACTTAATACTAAACTTAGTGTCCATTTTCTCATGCTTGACATATAGAGCACGACGCATCACAACAACCATTTACGTATTGTTGGACTCGAAGACCATAATATATTTCACACTTAAAAATGAACCTTACTCTTACTTGGCCCCTAAATATCTAATAATCATAGGTTCTCCTTTAAACCCATAACGGCTACGTGTTCACTGAACACGTTGGGTGAAAGACCTTTTATTAGCGGATCTGCAAGCATACATTTCGTACTTATATGCTCAAGACTTATGATATGATCCTGGATTCGATCTTTCACAACATAAAATCTAATGCCAATGTGTTTGGTAGCACCACTTGACTTGTTGTTGTGAGAGTAAAATATTGCATGCTCATTATCGCAGTATAACTTAATTGGTTTTTCAATACTGTCGACCACTCTAAGATCGGGTAAAAATTTCTTAAGCCAAATTGGTTGTCCGGTCGCCTCATAACATGCAACAAACTCGGCATGCATTGTGGACGATGCATTGACGGTTTGTTTGGACTTTTTCCACGAAATGGCTCCATTCGCAAGAGTGAATATATAGTCTGATGTGGATTTATAAGTATCCACTCAACCCGCAAAATCTAAATCTGAATATCTCACTACTTCAAGTGGATCTGACTTACTATACGTCAACATGAAGCCTTTTGTGTCTTGCACATATCTTAAAACTTTCTTAACTGAATTCTAGTGATCAATCTCTGGATTGGCCTGATATCTGCCAAACATTCTGGTCACATAAGCTAAGTCAGGACGAGTACAAACTTTGAATATACATAAGGCTTCTGAGAGCAGAAGCATATGAAATCAATTTCATTTGATCGATCTCATATTGGTTTCTGAGACACTAAAAGTTCCCAACTTATCACCCTTGACAATCGAAGCACGCGAAGGCTTACTCTTATGCATACTGTACTTTCTCAGTACATTATCTAAGTATGCCTTTTGTGATAAGCCTAATACCCCCTTGTTTCTATCTCGGTGAATTTCTATGCCCAATACATAGAATGCTTTACCAAGATCTTTCATATCAAAATTAGAAGATAATAACTTCTTAGTTTCTGATAGTAGATTGATATCACTACTTGCAAGTAGTATATCATCTACATAAAGCATGAGGAAAATAATTTCCGGTTCTTAAACTTAGCATAAATGCAATTGTCCTCCTCGTTTTCTTTAAACTCAAACTTTCTTATTGTCTCGTCGAACTTAAGATACCAGTGCCTTAATGCTTGTTTAGATCCATAAATAGACTTTCTTAAGTGACATCCCATGTGTTCCTTACCCTTACAACAAAACCTTTCAATTGTGTCATATATACGTTCTCATATAGATCACCATTGAATAACGCCGTTTTTACATCTATCTGATATAATTCTAAAATATAATGTGCAACTAATACCATAATGATTCTGAACGAATCCATATTTGAGACAGATGAAAATGTCTCATTATAATCAATCCCTTCTCTTTGAGTGAAACTTTTTGCAACAAGTCTAGCCTTAAACTTATCGATATTTCTTTTGGAGTCACGTTAATTTTGTAGACCCATTTACAGCATATTATTTTGGCTCCATTAGGAATCACAACTAAATCCTAGACTTCATTTGCTTCCATAGACCTCATTTCATCCTCCATGACTTTATGTCATTCAGATAATTGAGTACTTCTCATAGCTTCTGTGAGACTTATGCGTGCTGAATACATTGGCTTTGACGATAAAAGTTTTGAATACTACCAAAACACCTTTTACAAAGGTCCGACGATAGGTCCAGCTTGCTTTAGTAAGCTCCGGCGCTAGGTCCGACTAGCTTTGGTAAGCTCTGGTGCTAGGTCCTGCTAGCTTTGGTAAGCTCCGGCTCAAGGTCCGGTTAGTTTTGGCAAGGTCAGGTGCTAGATTGCAATAATTCTGCTTTTAACTTGCAAATATTTCAAACTTTCTTTACACTTGTAGAAAGTTTGCTTAGTATTCTTTTACTAAGTTTTTGATGTGTTTTGGCTGATCATGGTGATTAATATTTTGCTATGGTTCGCAACATGCTTATGTGAGGCGCTGATGTAAGGTGTTATAGTTTCAGAACTAACGTGAGTCAAGTCGAGGACTTGTGCTCGGAAGTATTGGCTGTTTATTTATATGCAGGTGTTGCTTGAGTTCAAGACATGACTGGTGACGGGATCCATTGAACTAGTCTTAGGGAGAAGATGAGGTTCAACAACTAAGTTCAGGAGGAATTGTGGTTGAGTTGATCGGGAGGTTGCGCAGCATGTTTGAATCAAGAACAATGCATATGAAGGTATCACAGACGTGGTTGGAAGGTTTTTGCACGTGTGCAAGGAGTGCATGGACATGGTTACATGATTCCAAGGCGTGATGAAGAGATGTGGACGTAAAGAATTGGTCGGAAAGGTCCAACCGACTAGGTTATGGACTCTGGCTGCGACTGAGTCGGGTTTGGCTCAAATATGGAAAGATTTGAGTTAGTTACGATAGGATTTCGTGTGGGTCACGAAGTTGAGTTGTTTTAGAAATGTGGGATACGTTCCTAAAGAGTTTAGAAGTCTTAAGATTGTTTCTATCTACGTATAGAAGAGTCTTGAGCATATATGGAAAGTTTTGGTTGAATCTGAGTAGGATTTGAGTCCTAGTTAGGATTCGGTTGGCCTAAGGGCCAGTTATATAAGCAAGGGAGGCCAGAGCTTATGGTGCACAACTTTGGGGTTGTTCCTATTTTGATTTGATTGATAAAATTCGTAGTTTAAAGGAACTTTTGTGCCTTGTTCGTCCAACTTGTTTCACACAAGTTTTTCTCGTCGAGTTTCTACACAACACTATCTTGTTTCGGTGGTTTTATCATAACTCGAGTTTTACAGATCCAATTGACGTGATTATTTTTTGATTATCTTCACAACTTGATTATATATCATCTATGAAAATTTCACGGTCACTGGATTTGTGGTTTTGGATCTACACGAGTTTCATTGCAGTGTTACAGATCTGTTTTTTCTCGGGTAGAACAGATTGACTTTCGTTCAATCTTTTGATTGTAACTTGAGTTTTTCTCGACGATTTTTCGTGATTCTTGTTGTTGTATCTTCGTTACTTTATTCTCCACAATCTACACTAGTTTTGTCATGATTGATCACGTTTAGATTAGTCGCACACATGATTTCTTAACAGATTGATTTTCTACCGAGGGATTTTTGTTGCTTCCGCTGAAATGTTTTAAATCTACCATTCACTCCCTCTGGTAGCTTTTCACATGCTCTTAGATCCTACAATTAGTATCAGAGCCACAATGCTCTAATCTTTGTGATTTGCACGTGTTTTTGACTAATCATCATGGAGAAATACTCTGCAAAACCTTGTGTCTTTAGTGGTATTGATTTTCAGGTTTGGAAGACATGTATGGAAGCTTTAATCCAGGCACAAGTGTTTGCAATATGGGAAAAAGTGTACAAGACTTACGACGTGTCATCAAACAAGCAAGTCACGGCTACAAACATGAGAGCAACTTGATCATACAAGGACTAACTCAAAGCGACTTCGACCATGTTGCTCACCTCCGATCTGCATATGATGTGTGGAAAGCACTTTGCGACTACCACAAAGGATCCAACATGATCAATGAGGTAAGGCAAGACATGTTCAAAAAGGAGTACATGCGCTTTGAGATACAACCAGGTGAGTCCGTCGACGATCTCTTTGCTTGCTTTAATAAAATTCTCAGCAACTTGCATAGCGTCAATGTTAAATTTTCAGATGCTGAGAATGCTAGGCAATTACTAAGTGCATTAGACATGTCAATTTGGGAGATGAAAGTTACATCTATTCGTGAATCTACTGTTATGAGTACACTTACTTTAGATGTTCTATATTCTAAATTGAAAACTCATGAAATTTACATAATCTCACGTAAGAACCCCAACAAGTCTCTTGCATTTGTTTCTCAACAAGACATGCCTAGTTCCGGTCAATATTCATCGAGTGGAACACTTGCTTTGTTGTCCTCTCTAACCAAACAGATTGAAGAGTTTCCAGAGGAAGAACTTGCACTCATCTCTACTCGGTTCTCAAAAGCATTACAAAATCTGAGAACTAGAAGGAGAGGTAGTGTCGGACCTCAACGATGCTTCGAATGTGGTAAGACATAACATTTTTGCACGGATTGCCCTAACCTTTCATGTGCTACTTCCCGTCATGAAAAGAAAACAAGGACGAAGCACTCCTCCACAAACAACAACAAGAAAAATAAGGGTTTTACATGATGCCAATCGGTGAATAGTTTTATCTCTGCACTTCAAGAACTTGGCTCTAGCGATGTGAACATCAGAAGTGACAAAGATGAAGATGATTTGGCAAACTTGTGTTTCATGGAGGGCAAGTCAAGATCAAGTATGGAAGAGGCAGAACACAACAACGACAATAAAGAGGTATGTCCTACTTGCGAAAAAATATGTGATGCTATTTCTCGTGCCACTATTATAGTTAAGAAAAAGGCCAAAAAGCTTAGGGACAATGTTGTTAAAATTGAGTCACTAGAATATGAAATTAATTATTTGAAATCTTTGATTCCTAGTGATGATTCTTGTTCCTCATGTGATTTAATATATGAACAATTGTCCTCTCTAAGAAGTGCACACACCTCCACACTTGATAAACTTAAACTTGAAATTGAAAATAACAAAAAGCTTGCTGCACTTAATGATAAAAACTTGAAAGATGCTTGCTGTTCTACAATTGATTTGCATTGTTCTACTTGTGATGATCTTGATAAGAAACTAAAAGATGCTATGAATGAAATTTCTATATTGAACAATGCTTTACGTTCTCATGAGGTTAAATATTGTTCCAATTGCAAATTAAAAGGAAAAACTTCATGTGAAAATTGCCTTGATCTGTCAAATAAACTTGATGACATGCATAAGACATTAGATTGGTTTTGTAATGCAAATAAGAACCTAAACTTGCTGCTGAATTCCTCTAAATCTTGCAATGATAAAAATGGTTTAGGTTTTGATTCTCATGCTCATGCTAAGGCACATCCACCTAAAATTATAAAGTCATTAGGAAGTTTTTTGATTGAAACATTTCCTAAACAAAAAGAAGTGATTTTCAAATATGCAAGAGTGTTGTCTTATTCGGTTTCAAATAAAAATGTTGCTTGCTCATCTAGATATGAACACAAAGCTAAATTTCATTGTACCTACTGTGGTAGATACGGTCATGTCATAGATTTTTTTTTATGGACTAGCTAAACAACAGAAAAAGGAAAGAATGATTGCTAGATCTCATAACTTTCATGCAAAATTTAGTGCACATGCTAAACCGAATGATGGGAACATGCAACCTGCTGTAATGTGTCAAAAACATGCAAAGTTTGCTCCCAAACCTACTGTTTTTCGTGCTACACATGTAACACCTCGTAGGTCAGTAGTTGGGTACAAAAGTCCTCAAGCTTTGGCTCATAAACCTGCTGTTTTATCTCAACTTTCGCGTGTTATTCCTGTTGGACGTTGTGTGAGTCAGTACTGGATTCCTAAATACCTTTTGACTAAACCCAGTATTAAGTCATCGACGTATTGTGCTTCTATGTAGGTTGCATGCTTGAGAAAGGAGAACATTTGGATTGTGGATTCAGATTGCTCACGCCACATGACCGGTAACAAAGAATGGTTCTCCTCCATCTCCTTTGTGTCACGTGTAGAGAATGTTACTTTTGCCGATAATTCTTATACTCCTATAATTTCTAATGGTTCGGTTAAAGTCAATGATCACTACACATTAAAAAATGTGGCATTTGTTAAAAAATTGAAATACAACTTGCTTTCTGTTTCACAATTGCGAGATAAAAATTTGGAAATTATTTTCACTAAAAAATGCTGCAAAGTTGTAGATTCAAACAGTGAGCTTATTTTTAACATGTCTCGGTTTGGAAGAGTTTTTAAAGCTAATTTTGATATGTCTTCCTCTAAACATAGGTGTCTAGTTGCTAATGATTCAAATGACTTATATTTTTGGCATCGTAGACTTGGTCACGTAGGCTTTGATCATCTAATGTGTATTAGTGCTCTTGATCGCATACGTGGACTGTCTAAGCTTAAAGGGGACAAATAAATTGTGTGTTCTTCTTGTAGACATGCTAAGATGGTTGTAGGTTCACATGCTCCTCTCACAATGACCATGACAACTGAACCGGGTCAACTTTTGCATCTTGACACCGTAGGACCTTCACGTGTTCAATCCTTCAGAGGTAAATGGTATGTCCTTGTGATTGTTCATGACTATTCTAGATACTATTGGGTTTATTTTATGGCATATAAGAATGAAGCTTTTAGTCACTTTAGAACTTTATTTCTTATATTATCAATTGATCACCCATGATCTTTGAGAGCAATTAGAAGTGATAATGGAACTGAATTTAAAAATCAATCATTTGATCATTTTTGTGCTGAAAAAGGAATTGATCATCAATTGTCTTCACCATATGTACCTCAACAAAACAGTTTTGTAGAAAGAAATAACAAAACCTTCGTTGAGATGGCTAGGACTGTACTTGATGAATATCAAATTCCTAGGAAATTTTGGGCTGATGCAATTGCAACTGCTTGTTATGTCTCAAATCGTGTTTTCTTACGTGCTAAGCTAGGAAAAACACCATATGAACTTCGGTTTGGACATAGGCCTAGTTTCACACACTTTCATGTCTTTGATTGTAAATGCTTTGTTAAGAAACATAGTAATCTTGATAAATTTGAAGCTAGATCTGTTGATGGCATGTTTCTTGGTTATCCATCTCATACTAGAGGCTACCGTGTGCTTCTACTTGACACTAACAAAATTGTGGAGACTCGTGAGGTTTCTTTTGATGAAGCTAGCATATGTACTAGCTCAAATATTGCAAGTCCAGATCCATATCCGCGGGAGGAGAGTATTTTCATTGAAGATGAGGAAGAAGAGGTGTTGGCGCCCAAAAATTCAGCAGCTAATGACATTGTTCTAACTCCTGATTTTGATTCACAACCAGCACCGACGACCACCATTAGTGGTCCAGATCGTCCTCAAGTTACAAGCTCATCTATTTGTGATGAACATGAAGAAGAAGAAGCTTGTGAAGTGTCCACTCCCCTCCGGGTTCTCAAAAGTCATCCTCCACAACAAATTATTGGAAGTTTGCACGAACGAGTCACACAGTCCAGGTTTTGCGATCGAAACTCTCATGCTCATTATGCTTTTGTTGTGTAGGACCGAATAGCACGTGTAAAGCTACCAGAGGGGGGGGGGTGAATGTAGATTAAAACATTTCAGTGGAAGCAACGAAAAACTCCTCGGCAGAAAAATGATCTGTTAAAGAAATTGTGTGTGCGACTAATCTAAAGGTTATCAATTGTAACTAAACAAGTATAGATTGTGGAGAATCAAGTCACGAAGACGTCATAACAAGAATCACGAAAATCAGTCGAGAAAAACTCAAGTTACAATCGAAAGATCAAACAAAGGTCAATCTGTTTTGCCCAAGAAAAACAGTACTAGAATACTGCAAAGAAACTCGTGTAGATGCAAAACCACAAATCCCATGACCCTGAAATTTTCACAGATGATAGAAAATCAAGTTGTGAAGATAATCCAAAAAGAATCACATCAATCAGATATGTAAAACTTGAGTTATGATAAAACCATCGAAACATGGTAGTGCCGTGCACAAACTCGACGAGAAAGACTTGAAGAAAAAAGTCAGACGAACAAGGCACAAAAGATCCTGAAAACTACAAATTTTATTGATCAGAACACAAGAGAAAATAATACAAAGTCATCTACCACGATCTTTGGCCTCCCTTGCTTATACAACCTGCCCTTAGGCCAATCCAAACCTAACCAGGACTCTAATCCTACTCAATTCACAAATCAAAACTTTCCATAACTCCTCAAAACTCTTCTATACACAGATAGAAGAAATCTTAAGACTTCCAAACACCTTAGGATCGTATCCCATATTCCTAAAACAACTCAAAGTCGTGATCCACACGCAATCCTATCATAATCAACTCAAAACTTTCCATATTTGAGTCAAACACGACTCAACCGCAGCCTGACTCCATAACCTAGTCAGTTGGACCTTTCCGACCAATTTTTGATGTCCACATCTCTTCATCGCGCATCAGAACCATGTAGCCACATCCATGCACTCCTTGCACACGTGCAAACATCTTCCAACAATGTCAACTGTACCTTCATCGGCATTGTTCTTGATTCAAACATGTTGTGCGACCTCCCGATCAACTCAACCACAATTCCTTCTGAACTTGGTTGTTGAACCTCATCTTATCCCTGAGACTAGTTCAATGGATCCCGTCACCGGCCATGTCTTGAACTCAAGCAACACCTGCACATGAATAAACAACTAATACTTCCGAGCACAAGTCCTCGACTTGACTCTCGTTAGTTCCGAAACTACAACACCTTACGTGAGCATCTCACATAAGCATGCAAACCATAGCAAATAAGATGTCAGCCATGACTACTAAAATACACCAAAAACTTAGTAAAAGATTACTAAGCAAACTTTCCATCAATGTAAAGCAAGTATGAATCATTGCAAGTTAAAAGCAGAACCACTACGATCAAGCTCCGAACATTGCCAAAGCGAACCGGACCTTGAACCGGAGCTTACCAAAACTAACAGGATCTATCGCCGAAACTTACCAAATCTAGCAAGACCTAGCGCCGAATCTAACCAAAGCTAGTCGGACCTAGCGCCGGAGCTTACGAAAGCTAGTCGGACCCAGACAAAGAATTCGGACCTAGCCAAAGCAAGTCAGACCTTGCTGGTGCTACCCAAAACAAGCTGGATCTATCGTCGGACCTTGCTGGAGCTCGAACCTAGAGTCGAACCTTGATGATAAAGGTGTTTTTAGTAGTATTCAAAACTTTTATCGCTATAGCCAATGTATTCAGCACACATAGGTCTCACAATCTCCCCCTTGATGAATGCATTGGCAACACCACTTAAAATTTGAACATTGGTTTATTCACATAAAAAGTTTTGAAAAAAATTTCTCCCCCTTTTTGAAAATCAAATGAGATAGAAATAGATTGCTCCCCCTATACTTATTTCTCCCCCTTGCATACTTCTCCCCCTTTGACAATGTATTCAGCAAGGTACAAAAGAGAAATTTTAGTTTGTTATGAGCACATTATAACATATACATATAGAACAAAGCTCATCCAAGTCATACTATCAAATAACATACACTATCTCAATAATGAGAGACATAAAGTAGTGTAAGTCATGCCAGAGATCAAATGTAATTTTCAATTTAAGCAAGTCATGATCTCACAAAATTAAATATTTCAAAACCTGAAGGCATGATAATTGTTGCTGCAATTTTTTTTAAACACAAATTTTGATGATATGAAATTTGCAAGAGATTATATGCGCACCTGCCTTATTCTAACCAACCAAACCCAAGCCTATGTCATTTGGCAATCAGAAGCTTAAGGACATGGTTTTAGTCATACACAATTTCTTCCAAGTTCATATCTAAGTGCAATGATAAGCCATCTCAAAAGAAGAAGTGCGATGCATGCATATTCTCTTAATCTTTTCTCATTTTCTCATTTGAACATAAAAGCCCAACATGTGGATAGTTGGTTGATTAAATTTTCATTATTGAAAGCACTTATGAGCATGCAACAAGTTCAAAACAACAAGAAAGTTCGATCATGACCAAATTTAGTATAAGTAATTATTTCAATTACTAGTCATGGCAAAAACTACAAAATGTATAACATGAGTAATGTAGTAAGAACTTTCAGCATGTAAAAGGAATCACAAAGTCATATATGTATGAAATACTATGCTCATATTATTTTAATTTCAGATTCACACATAGACTTCTCAAGTTTCAAAATTCCCCTCAATTTAAGCCATGAGGATGCATAACCCCTATTTCACTACGAATGAAACAAAAACGACTAAAATCCAAAGGTTTTGTGAAAATGTCAGCCAATTGTTGTTCGATATCTACATGGTGAAGCACAATGTTTCCTTTTTTAACATTATCACGGAGAAAATGATACCTAATGTCAATGTGCTTTGTTCTAGAATGTTGCACGGGATTTTTAGCAATGCAAATGGTACTAGTGTTATCAAAAAAATAGTGGAACACTATCTAAATCAACCCCATAGTTCTTAAGTGTTTGAACAATCCAAAGAATTTGTGAGCAAGCACTAGCAGCAACTACATATTCAGATTCGACTGTGGATTGTGCAACTGAGTTTTGTTTTCTAGAGGACCAAGCAACAAGTGAATTACCAATAAAATGGTATGCAATGGAAATACTTTTCCTATCAATCCTACAACCCCCAAAATCAGCATCCGAAAAAGCTTTCAAAGTAACTGTTGAGGAAGAAGGAAGAAAAATGCCAAATTCTTGAGTTCCATGTAAGTACCTGAGAATTATTTTGATGGCTTGATGATGTGAAACACGTGGGGAAGCTTGAAATCATGCACAAAGACATACGCTGAATTGTATGTCCAGTCTTGATGCCGTGAGGTACAAAAGCGATCCTTTCATGCTTCTATATTCCTTTTGATCCACGGTTTCACCATCTTTATCAAGTTCAAGTGTCGTTGTTGTACCCATTGGTGTCCGAAGAGGCTTGCTTTTGTCCATGTTGAAGCGCTTAAGAAGGTCTCTTGTATACTTCGTTTGATGCACAATGGTACCTTCCTTGGTTTGCTTGATTTGCAGCCCCAAAAAGTATGTGAGTTCTCCCATCATGCTCATCTCAAATTCAGAACTCATCATAGTTGAAAACTTGGACACAAGATCATGAGAAGCACAACCAAAGATAATATCATTAAATTACACTTGAACGAATAATGAGTCATTGCCATGCTTAAGCACAAAAAGAGTTTTATCAACCTTGCCCATGGTAAACCCCTTTTCAAGTAATAATGTTTTAACCTATGATACCATGCTCTAGGGGCTTGTTTGAGATCGTACAAGGCTTTGGACAGTTTGTAAACATGATTAGGAAAATCTGGATTTTCAAAACCTGGTGGTTGTTTGACATAAATCTCCTCATCTATATAGCCATTAAGAAAAGCACTTTTAACATACATCTGATATAACATGAAACCTTTAGATGCAGCAAAAGCTAACAAAATTCTAATGGCTTCTATTCTAGCAACAGGAGCAAAAGTTTCATCAAAATCTAGACCTTCAACTTGTGTGAAACCTTGAGCAACCAACCTAGCCTTATTCCTAACCACAACTCCATCCTCACTTTGTTTATTTTTAAACACCCATTTAGTTCCAATTAAAGTGTAACCTTGAGGTGGAGGTACAAGTTTCCAAACATTATTCCTTTCAAAATTTTCTAACTCTTTTTGCATGGCAATAATCCAAGATTCTTTAGTGAGTGCGTGCAATATATCTTTGGGTTCAAAAGAAGCAACAAAAGCAGAATGAGCATGAGAGTTTGGATCGCAAAACTTGGTCCGTGTGACTCGTTCGTGCAAGCTTCCAATGATTTGTTGTGGAGGATGACTTTTGAGAATCCGGAGTGGAGTAGACACTTCACAAGCTTCTTCTTCTTCATGTTCATCACAGATTGAAGAGCTTGTGGCTTGAGGACGATCTTGACCAATAATGGTGGTCGACGGTGCTGGTTGTGAATCAAAATCAGGAGCTAGAACATTGTCATTAACTGCTGAATTTTCGGGCAACAACACCTCTTCTTCCTCATCTTCAATGAAAATACTCCCCCCTGCGGATATGGATCCAGACCTGCAATATTTGAGCTAGTACCTGGGCTAGCTTCATCAAAAGAAACCTCACAAGTCTCCACAATATTGTTAGTGTCAAGTAAAAACACACGGTAGCCTCTAGTATGAGATGGATAACCAAGAAACATGCCATCAACGAATCTATGTTCAAATTTATCAAGATTACCATGTTTATTAACAAAGCATTTGCAACCAAAGACCCTAAAGTGCGTGACACTAGGTCTATGTCCAAACCGGAGCTCATATGATGTTTTTCCTAGCTTAGCATGCAAGAAAACACGATTTGAAACATAACAAGCGGTTGCAATTGCATCTGCCCAAAATTTTCTAGGAGCTTGATATTTATCAAGTATAGTCCTAGCCATCTCAACTAAGGTTCTGTTCTTTCTCTCTACAACACCGTTTTGTTGAGGTACATATGGTGAAGAAAATTGATGATATATTCCATTTTCAGCATAAAAGTGATCAAAAGATTGATTTTTAAATTTGGTTCCATTATCACTTCTAATTGCTTTTAAAGATCCTAGGTGATCAATTGATAATCTAAGAAATAAAGTTCTAAAGTGACTAAAAGCTTCAATCTTAGATGCCATAAATTAAACCCAAAAATATCTAGAATAATCGTCAACAATCACAAGAACATACCATCTACCTTCGAAGGATTGAACACGTGAAGGTCCTACAGTGTCAAGGTACAAAACTTGACCCGATTCAATTGTCATGGTCATTATGAGAGGAGTATGTGAACCTACAACCATCTTAGCATGTCTACAAGAAGAGCACACAATTTTTTTGTCCCCTTTAAGCTTAGGCAGCCCACGTATGTGATCAAGAGCACTAACACGTGTTAGATGATCAAAGCCTACGTGACCAAGTCTACGATGCCAAAAATATAAGTCCTCTGAATCATTAGCAACTAGACACCTATGCTTAGAGGAAGACATATCAAAATTGGCTTTAAAAACTCTTCCAAACCGAGACATGTTAAAAATAAGCTCACTATTTGAATTTACAACTTTGCAGCAATTTTTAGTGAAAATAATTTCTAGATTTTCATCCAGCAGTTGTGAAACAGAAAGCAAGTTGTATTTCAAATTTTTAACAAGTGCCACATCCTTCAAAGTGTAGTGATCATTTACTCTAACGGAACCCTTAGCAATTATAGGAGTTGAAGAATTATCAGCAAAAGTAACATTTTCTACACGTGACACAAAAGAGAGGGAGGAGAACCATTCTTTATTACCAGTCATGTGGCATGAGCAACCTAAATCCACAATCCAAATGTTCTCCTTCCTCAAACGTGTAACCTACATAGAAGAACAATACGTCGATGACTCAATACTGGGGTTAGTCAAAAGGCATTTAGGAACCCAGTACTGAGTCACACGACGTGCAACAGGAAAAACACTCGAAAGCTGAGATAAAACAGTATGTCTATGAGTCAAAGTTTGAGAATTTTTGTTCTTAACTACTGACCCATAAGGTGTTACTTGTGTAGCACAAAAATCAGTAGCTCCGGAGGCAAAAACAGAAGGTCCGGAGGTAAACTTTTAATGTTTTTGACTCATAACAGCAGGTTGCATGTTTCTGTCATTTGGTTTAGTATGTGCAGCAAACTTTGTATTAGAGTTATAAGATATTGCTTGCATTCTTTCCTTTTTATGTTGTTTAGCTAGTCTATAACAAATATCTATGACATGGCCATCTCTACCACAATAGGTAAATGAAATTTAACTTTGTGTTCATGTCTAGATGAGCAAGCATTATGTTTATTTGAACCCGAACGTGACAACACTCCTGCAGATTTAAAAACCACCTCTTTTGGTTTAGGAACTGTTTTAATCAAACCTCTTCCTAATGCCTTTACAATTTTAGATGGATGTTCTTTAGCATGAGCATGAGAATCAAAACCTAAACCAGTTTTATCATTGCAAGATTTTGATGAATTCAGTAGCAAGTTTAGATTTTTGTTCCCAATACAAAACTGCTCTAGTGTCCTATTCATGCCATCAAGTTTCTTAGACAATTCTAGGTAGTTTTCACATGAAGGTTTTTCTTTTAATTTGCAATTAGAACAATATTTAACTTCATGAGCATGTAAAGAATTGTCTAGTATTGAAATTTCATTCATAGCATCTTTTAGTTTCTTTTCAAGATCATTACAGGTAGAACAATGCAAATCAATTGTAGAACAAGAAGCATCTTTTAAGTTTCTGTCATTAAGTGCAGCAAGCTTTTTTGTTTTTTTTTTCAATCTCTAACTCAAGTTTATCAAGAGTGGAGGAGTGTGCACTTCTTAAGGAGGACAATTGTTCATATATTAAATCACATGATGAACAAGAATCATCACTGGAAATCAAGGTTTCCAAACGATTAATTTCAGATTCTAGTGACTCATTTTTAACAGCATTGTCCCTAAGCTTTTAGTTCTTTTTCTTAACAATAACAGTTGCACGAGAAATAACATCACGCATTTCATCACAAGTAGGACATAACTCTTCGTTGTCACTGTTGTGTTCTGCATCCTCCATACTTGATCTTGATTTGCCCGCTATGAAACACAAGTTTGCCAGATCATCTTCATCTTCGTCACTTCCAATGTCTACATCACTCGACCCAAGTTCTTGAAGTGTGGTGATGAAATTGTTTATCAGTTTGCGTCCTGTAAAACCCTTCTTTTTCTTGTTGATGTTACCAGAAGAGGATTTGACTTTATTCTACTTTTCATCATGTGTAGAAGGACCTGAAAGGTTAGGGCAATCTGTACGAAAGTGTCCTGTCTTACCACATTCAAAGCATCGTTGAAGTCCGAAGCTTCCTCTCCTTCTAGTTCTCACATTTTGCAATGCTTTTGAGAACCGAGTAGAGATGAGTGCTAGCTTCTCTTCTGGAAATTCTTCAATCTGTTCCAGGGTTAGTGAAGATAGCAAAGCAAGTGTATTGCTAGATGAAGATTGGCTGGAGTTAGGCATATCATGTTGAGAAACAAATGCAAGAGACTTGTTGGGGTTCTTAAGTGAGATTATGTCAATTTCATGAGTTTTCAATTTAGAATATAGCACATCTAATGTAAGTGTACTCATGACAGTAGATTCGCAAATATATGTGACTTTTCATCTTCCAAATTGACATATCTAATGCACATAACAATTACCTAGCATTTTCAGCATCTGAAAAATTAACATTGACACTATGCAAGTTGGTGAGAATTTTATTAAAGCGAGCAAAAAGGTCATTAATGGACTTATCGGGTTGCATCTCGAAGCGCATGTAGTCTTTCTTGAACATATCCTGCTTTACCTCCTTGATCGTGTTGGATCCTTCGTGGTAGTCACAAAGTGCTCTCCACACATCATACGCCGATTGGAGGTGTCTACCAGGGCGGGTGAAGGGTAGATTAAAACTTTTCAGCGGAAGCAACGAAAAATCCCTCGGCAGAAAATGACCTGTTAAAGAAATTGTGTGTGCGACTAATCTAAAGGTGATCAATTATAACTAAACAAGTATATATTGTGGATAATCAAGTCACGAAGATGTCACAACAAGAATCACGAAAACCCGTCGAGAAAAACTCAAGTTACGATCGAAACATCAAACAAATGTCAAATATCTGTTTTTCCCAAGAAAAACAGTTCTGCAATACTGCAAAGAAACTCATGTAGATATAACACCACAAATACAATGACCGTGAAATTTTCACAGATAATAGAAAATCATGTTTTGAAGATAACCCAAAAAGAATCACGTTAATCGGATCTGTAAAACTCGAGTTATGATAAAACCACCAAAACAAGGTAGTGCTATGTAGAAACTCAACGAGAAAGACTTGAAGAAAACAAGTTAGATGAACAAGGCACAAAAGTTCCTTCAAACTACGAATTTTATTGATCAAAACATAAGAGAAACAACCCCAAAGTCGTCTACCACGAGCTCTGGCCTCCCTTGCTTATATAACCAGCCCTTAGGCGAACCTAAACCTAACTAGGACTCTAATCCTACTAAATTCACGAATCGAAACTTTCCATAACTGCTCAAGACTCTTCTATATGCATATAGAAGCAATCTTAAGACTTACAAACACCTTAGGAGCGTATCCCACATTTCTAAAACAACTCAAATTCGTGACCCACATGAAATCCTATCATAACCAACTCAAAACTTTCCATATTTGAGTCAACCACGACTCAACCGCAACTTGAGTCCATAACCTAGTCGGTTGGACCTTTTCGACCAATTTTTTACGTCCACATTCCTTCATCATGCCTTGGAACCATGTAGCCACATCCATACACTCCTTGCACACGTGCAAACATCTTCCAATGACATCCACAATACCTTCATATGCAATGTTCTTGATTCAAACTTGCTGCACGACCTCCCGATCAACTCAACCACAATTCCTCTCGAACTTAGTTTTTGAACCTCATCTCCTTCCTGAGACTAGTTCAATGGATCCCGTCACTATCCATGTCTTGAACACAAGCAACACCTGCACATGATAAATAACCAATACTTCCGAGCACAAGTCCTCGACTTGACTCTCGTTAGTTCCAAAACCACAACACCTTACGTGAGCACCTCACATAAGCATGTTGCAAACCATAGCAAATAAGATATCAGCCATAACCACCAAAACAAACCAAAAACTTAGTAAAATATTACTAAGAAAACTTTTCATAAATGTAAAGCAAGTACGAATCATTGCAAGTTTAAAGCAGAACCACTGCGATCAAGCTCCGAACATTGCCAAAGCTAACCGGACCTTGAACTGGAGCTTACCAAATTTAACAGGATCTAGCGCCGGAACTTACCAAATCTAGCAAGACCTAGTGCCAAAGCTAACCAAAGCTAGTCAGACCTAGCGTCGGAGCTTACGAAAGCTAGTTGGACCTAGACAAAGAAGTTGGACCTAGCCAAAGAAAGTCGGACCTTACGTCGGACCTTGCCGGTGCTACCCAAAATAAGATGGACCTATCATCGGACCTTGCTGGAGCTCGGACCTAGAGTCAGACCTTGATGATAAAGGTGTTTTAGTAGTATTCAAAAATTTTATGACCATAGCCAATGTATTCAACACACATAGGTCTCACGTGTTGCTTTTTTTGAACCCAAAGATATATCACAGACATTCACTAATGAATATTGGATTATTGCCATGCCAGAAGAGTTAGGAAATTTTGAAAGAAATAATATTTGGAAACCTGTACCCCCACCTCAGGGTCACACTTTAATTGGAACTAAATGGATGTTTAGAAATAAACAAAGTGAGGATGGGGTTGTGATTAGGAATAAGGCTAGGTTGGTTGCTCAAGGTTTCACACAAGTTGAAGTTTTAGATTTTGATGAAACTTTTGCTCTTGTTGCTAGATTAGAATCCATAAGAATATTGTTAGCCTTTGCTGCATCTAAAGGTTTCAAGTTATATCAAATGGATGTTAAAAGTGCTTTTCTTAATGGCTACATAGATGAGGAGGTTTATGTCAAGCAACCGCAGGGTTTTGAAAATCCAGATTTTACTAATCATGTTTACAAACTGTTTAAAGCCTTGTACGGTCTCAAACAAGACCCTAGAGAATGGTATGATAGGTTAAAAACATTCTTACTTGAAAAGGGGTTTACCATGGACAAGGTTGATAAAACTCTTTTTGTGCTTAAGCATGGCAATGACTCATTATTCGTTCAAGTGTATGTGGATGATATTATCTTTGGTTGTGCTTCTCATGATCTTGTGTCCAAGTTTTCAGCTATGATGAGTTCAGAATTCGAGATGAGTATGATGGAAGAACTCACATACTTTTTTGGGGCCGCAAATCAAGCAAATCAAGAAAGGTACCTTTGTGCATCAAACGAAGTATACAAGAGACCTTCTCAACCGCTTTAACATGGACAAAAAAGTCTCTTCAGACACCAATGGGTACAACAACGACACTTGAACTTGACGAAGATGGTGACCTAGTCGATCAAAAAGTATATCGAAGCATGATTGGATCACTTTTGTACCTTACGGCATCAAGACCGGACATGCAATTCAGCGTATGTCTTCATGCATGGTTTCATACTTCTCCACGTACTTCACATCGTCAAGCCGTCAAAAGGATACTCAGGTACTTACATGGAACTCAAGAATTTGACATTTTCCTTCCTTCTTTCACAATCGTTACTTTGAAAGCTTTTTCGGATGCTGATTTTGGGGGCTGTAGGATTGATAGGAAAAGTACTTCTGGTGCTTGTCATTTCCTTGGTAATTCACTTGTTGCTTGTTTCTCTAGAAAACAAAACTTAGTTGCACAATCCAAAGTCGAATCTGAATATGTAGCTGTTGCTAGTGCTTGCTCACAAATTCTTTGGATTGTTCAAATACTTAAGGACTATGGGGTTGATCTAGATAGTGTTCCACTTTTTTGTGATAACACTAGTGCCATTTGCATTGCTAAAAACCCAGTGCAACATTCTAGAACAAAGCACATTGACATTAGGTATCACTTTCTTCGTGATAATATTGAAAAAAGAAACATTGTGCTTCACTATGTAGATACCGAACAACAATTGGCTGACATTTTTACAAAACATTTGGATTTCACTCGTTTTTTTCATTCTTAGGGAAATAAGGGTTATGCATCCTCATGGCTTAAATTGAGGGGGAGTTTTGAAACTTGAGAAGTCTATGTGTGAATCTAAAATTAAAATAATATGAGCATAGTATTTCATACATATATGACTTTGTGATTCCTTTTACAGCTGAAAGTTCTTACTACATTACTCGTGTTATACATTTTGTAGTCTTTGCCATGACTAGTAATTGGAATGATTACTTACATTAAATCTAGTCATGATCGAACTTTCTTGCTATTTTATACATGTTGCATGCTCACAAGTGCTTTTAATCATAAAGAATTAATCAAGTAAGCAATTCACATGTTGCGTTTTTATGTTCAAATGAAAAAATGAGAAAAGATCAAGAGAATATGTATGCATCGCACTTATTCTTTTGAGATGGCTTATCATTGCACTTAGATATGAACTTGGAAGAAGTTGTGTATGACTAAAACCATGTCCTTAAGCTTCTGATTGTCAAATGATATAGGCTTGACTTGGTTGGTTAGAATAAGGCATATGCGCATATAATCTCTTGCAAATTTCATATGATCAAAATTTTGTTTAAAAGAAAAAAATTGCAGCAACAACTGTCATGCTTTTAGGTCTTGAAATAGTTACGTTTGTGAGATCATGACTTGCTTAAATTGAAAATTACCTTTGATCTCTAGCATGGCTTACACTACTTTATGTATCTCATTGTTGTGATAGTGTAAGTTACTTGATAGTATGACTTATATGAGCTTTATTTTATATGTATATGTTATAATATGCTCATAATAAATTAAAATTTTTCTTTTGTACCTTGCTGAATACATTGTCAAAGTGGGAGAAATTGATCACACATTGAACATATTCACAAGTGTTTTCACACGATGCTTCTCAGGGGAGAATTTTTGTTTTTCTTCTCATTTTATTTCTGATTTACAAAGAGAGAGAAATATGTATAGGGGGAGGGGGATTTTGTTTTCAAAAATTTTCATGTGAATAAGCTAATGTTCAGATTTTAAGTGGTGTTGCCAATGCATTCATCAAGGAGGAGATTGTGAGACCTATGTGTCCTGAATACATTGGCTTTGACGATAAAAGTTTTGAATACTACCAAAACACCTTTTTACAAAGGTCTAATGATAGGTCAGACTTGCTTTGGTAAGCTCCAGTGCTAGGTCTGACTAGCTTTGGTAAGCTCCGGTGCTAGGTCATGCTAGATTTGATAAGCTCCAGCTCAAGGTCCGGTTAGTTTTGGCATGGTCCGGTGCTAGATTGCAATAATTCTGCTTTTAACTTGCAAATGTTTCAAACTTGCTTTACACTTATAGAAAGTTTACTTAGTATTCTTTTACTAAGTTTTTGATGCGTTTTGGCTGATCATGGTGGTTAATGTTTTGCTATGGTTTGCAACATGCTTATGTGAGGCGCTCGCGTAAGGTGTTGTAGTTTCGGAACTAATGTGAGTCAAGTTGAGGACTTGTGCTCGGAAGTATTGCTTGTTTATTCATGTGCAGGTGTTGCTTGAGTTCAAGACATGGCTGGTGATGGGATTCATTGAACTAGTCTTAGGGAGAAGATGAGGTTCAACAACCAAGTTTGAGAGGAATTATGGTTGAGTTGATCTGGAGGTTGCACCACATGTTTGAATCAAGAACAATGCATATGAAGGTATTGTGGACGTCGTTGGAAGGTGTTTGCACGTGTGCAAGGAGTGCATGGACATGGGTACATGGTTCCGAGGCGTGATGAAGAGATGTGGACGTAAAGAATTGGTCGGAAAGGTCCAACCGACTAGGTTATGGACTCTGGCTGCGGATGAGTCGGGTTTGGCTCAAATATGGAAAGATTTGAGTTGGTTACGATAAGATTTCATGAGGGTCACAAAGTTGAGTTGTTTTAGAAATGTGGGATACGTTCCTAAGGTGTTTTGAAGTCTTAAGATTGCTTCTATCTGCTTATAGAAGAGTCTTGAGCAGATTTGAAATGTTTTGGTTGAATCAGAGTAGGATTTGACTCCTATTTAGGATTGGGTTAGCCTAAGCGCTTGTTATATAAGCAAGGGAGACCAGAGCTCATGGTGCACAACTTTGGGGCTGTTCCTCTTGTGGTTTGATCAATAAAATTCGTAGTTTAAAGGAAATTTTGTAGTATCAAAGAGCACGTGAAAAAGCTACTAGAGGGGGTGAATGGTAGATTTAAACTTTTTCAGCGGAAATAACAAAAATCCCTCGGCAGAAAAAAATGATCTGTTAAAGAAATCGTGTGTGTGACTAATCTAAATGTGTTCAACCATGACAAAAGCAGTAGAAATTGTAGATAATCAAGTAACTAAGACACGACAACAAGAATCACGAAAATCCATCGAGAGAAACTCAAGTTACGATCGAAAGGTTGAACAAAGGTCAATCTGTTCTACCGAGTAAAAAACAGTTTCATAATACTGCACGTGTAGATCCAAAACCACAAATCCAATGACCGTGAAATTTTTACAGATGATAGAAAGTCAAGTTGTGAAGAAAACCCAAAAAGAATATGTAAAACTCGAGTTATGATAAAACCACTAAAGAAAGGCAGTGCTATGCAGAAACTCAACGGGAAAAACTTGTCGACAACAAGTCGGATGAACAAGGCACAAAAGTTACTTTAACTATGAATTTTATTGATCAAAACGCAAGAGGAACATCCCCAAAGTCATCTCCCACGAGATCTGACCTCCCTTGCTTATATAACCAGCCTGAAGGCCAACTCAACTAAAACTAGGACTCTAATCCTACTCTGATCACGAATCGCAACTAACCATAACTGCTCAAGATCTTTCTATTCGCAGATAGAAACAATCTCAAGACTTCCTAACAAACTCAAGAACATATTCCACATTCCTAAACAACCTAACTTTGTGTCCCACACGAAAACTATCATAACCAACTCGATACTTTTCATATCCGATCCATAACCGACTCCGCCGCAGCCGAAGTCATCATCAGATATGATCTGATCCTTCCAACCGGATCTTTCCTTCTATAATCTTCTCTTTAGAACCATGTTGCCACGTCATGCATCGCATGCATACATGCGAAAACCTTCTTTCGACATCCAATTTCCTTCATATGCACTATCCTTGATTCAATCACCCTGCGTGACCTCCTGATCAGCTCAACCATAGTTCCTCCTGAACTTGATTGTTGGAACGTCATCTCTTCCCTAAGACAAGTCCAATGGATCCCATCACCACCTGTGTCTTGAACTCAAGCAACACCTGCACATGAACAAACAACCGATACTTCCGAGCACAAGTCCTCGATTTGACTCTCATTAGTTCCAAAACCACAATACCTTACGTGAGCACCTCACATAAGCATGTTGCAAACCATAGTAAAAGTGGACATTTTATAACAGCCAAAATGCAACAAAAACTTAGTAAATGAATACTAAGCAACATTTCAGAATGTAAAACAAGTTCGGAACAATTTAGAGGAACAATAAAATCAAGTTCCAAAACTTGCAAACACTAACGAGAGCTAAAACAAAGTCAGTCGAAATACAGCCAATAGGAGCTTCTCGAAGTTAGCAGAACTAGCATCTGCTGGAGCTTACCAAAACTAGTCGGAACTAGTCAACCCAAAAGCCAGAGCTAGAAAAAGCAAGTCGGAGCTTAACAAAAACATGCCGGAGCTATCACAGATATGTCGGAGCTAAAGATAAAACTCACCGGAGCTACCCAAAAACATGTCGGACCTAGACAGAGCAAGTCAAACCTTATGTCGGACCTTGCCGGAGGTAGCCAAAACAAGCCGGACCTATCGTCGGACCTTAGTAAAAAGGTGTTTTGGTAGTATTCAAAACTTTTATCGTCAAAGCCAGTGTATTCAACACACATAGGTCTCACAATCTCCCCCTTGATGAATGCATTGGCAACACCACATAAAGTCCGAACATTGGCTTATTCACATGAAATGAAAAGTTTTGAAAACAAATTCTCCCCCAATACATATTTCTCCCCCTTTGTAAATAAAAAAAATGAGAATAAAATCAATTCTCCCCCTGAGAAGAATCGTGCCAAAAATACTTGTGAATATGTGCAATGTGTGATCAATTTCTCCCCCTTTGACAATGTATTCCACAAGGTTCAAAAGAGAAATTTCAATTGTTATGAGCACATTAGAACATATACATATAAAGAAAATCTCATCCAAGTCACACTATCGAGTAACTTACACTATAACAATGAGATACATAAAGTAGTGTAATCCATGCTGGAGATCAAAAGTGATTTTCAATTTAAGCAAGTCATGATCTCACAAACTTAACTATTTCAAGAACTGAAAGCATGACACTTGTTATTGCAATTTTGATCATCATTTAAAGCACAAATTTTGATCATATAACATTTGCAAGAGATTATATGTGCATTGCCTTATTCTAACCAACCAAGCCAAGCCTATGTCATTTGACAATCAGAAGCTTAAGGATATGGTTTTAGTCATACACAACTTCTTCCAAGTTCATATCTAAGTGCAATGATAAGCTATCTCAAAAAAAGAAGTGCAATGCATGCATATTCTCTTGATCTTTTCTCAATTTATATTTGACCATAATAATCATAACAAGTGAGTTGATTACTTGATTTATTCTTTATGATTAAAAGCACTTGTGAGCATGCAACAAGTTCAAAACAGCAAGAAAGTTTGATCATAACCAGATTTAGTGTAAGTAATTATTCCAATTACTAGTCATGGCAAAGACTACAAAATGTATAACAAGAGTAATGTAGTAAGAACTTTCAACATGAAAAAGGAATCACAAAGTCATATATGTATGAAATATTATGCTCATATTATTTTAATTTTGGATTCACACATATACTTCCCAAGTTTCAAACCCCCCCCCCCCTCAATTTAAGCCATGGAGATGCATAACCCCCATTTCACTATGAATGAAACAAAAACGAGTGAAATCCAAAGGTTCTATAAAAATGTCAACCAATTGTTGTTCGATATCTACATGGTGAAGCACAATGTTTCCTTTTTCAACATTATCACAGAGAAAGTCATACCTAATTTCAATGTGCTTTGTTCTCGAATGTTGCACAGGGTTTTTAGCGATGCGAATGGCACTAGAGTTATCACAAAACAGTGGAACACTATCTAGATCAACCCCATAATCCTTAAGTGTTTGAACAATACAAAGAATTTGTGAACAAGCACTAGCAGCAGCTACATATTCAGATTCAACTGTGGATTGTGCAACTAAACTTTGTTTTCTAGAGGACCAAGCAACAAGTGAATTAACAAGAAAATGACAAGCACCCAAACTACTTTTCCTATCAATTCTACAACCCCCAAAATCAGCATCGGAAAAAGCTCTCAATGAAACAGTTGAGGAAGACGGAAGAAAAATGCCAAATTCTTGAGTTCCATGTGAGTACCTGAGAATCCTTTTGATGGCTTGACGATGTGAAGCATGTGGGGAAGCTTGAAACCGCGCATTAAGACATATGCTGAATTGTATGTCCGGTCTTGATGCCGTGAGGTACAAAAGTGATGTGATCATGCTTCTATATTCTTTTTGATCCACGGGTTCACCATCTTGATCAAGTTGAAGTGTTGTTGCTGTACCCATTGGTGTCCAAAGAGGCTTGCTTTTGTCCATGTTAAAGCGCTTAAGAAGGTCTCTTGTATACTTCGTTTGATGCACAAAGGTACCTTCCTTGGTTTGCTTAATATGCAACCCCAAGAAGTAAGTGAGTTCACTCATCATACTCATTTCAAATTCTGAACTCATCATCGCTGAAAACTTGGACATGAGATCATGAGAAGCACAACCAAAGATAGTATCATCCACATATACTTGAACGAATAGTGAGTCATTGCCAAGCCTAAGTACAAAAGAGTTTTATCTACCTTGCCCATGGTAAAACTTTTTTCAATTAAGAAAGTTTTTAACCTATCGTACCATGCTCTAGGAGCTTGTTTTAGACCATACATGACTTTAGTTAGTTTGAAAACATGACTAGGAAATTCATGATTTTCAAAACCAGGTGGTTGCTTAGCATAAACCTCCTCATCTATGTAGCCATTAAGAAAAGCACTTTTTACATCCATTTGATATAACTTGAAACCTTTTGATGCGGCAAAGGCTAATAAAATTCATATGGCTTCTAATCTAGCAATAGGAGCAAAATTTTCTTCAAAATCTAAGCCTTCAATTTGTGTGAAACCTTGAGCAACCAATCTAGCTTTATTCCTAATTACTACACCATTCTCACTTTGTTTGTTTTTAAACACCCATTTAGTTCTGATTAAGGCGTGGTTATGAGGTGGAGGTACAAGTTTCCAAACATTTTTTTTTTCAAACTTTTCTAACTCTTCTTGCATGGCAATAATCAAGATTCATTAGTGAGTGCATGTGATATATACTTAGGTTCAAAAGCAGCAACAAAAACAGAACGAGCATGAGAATTTGGGTCGGAAAACCTGGATCTTGTAACCCGTTCATGGAAGCTTCCAATTATTTGTTGCGGGGGATTATTCTTGTAAATCCGTAGGAGAACAGATGTCTCACAAGATTCTTCTTCATCAGGTTCATTGCAGATTGATGAGCTTGTAGCTTGTAGATGATCAGGCCCAGCAGAGGTGGTAGTCGGAGCTTGTTCAAAGTTCGGAGCTGGACATGTGTCAGCTTCGGAACTATCAGTTAGTATCACCAACTCTTCTTCATCTTTGAAAATACCCTCCCCAAAGGATATGTATCTGATCCTGCAGTACCGGTGCTAGTATCTGGTCTAGCTTCATCAAAAGAAACTTTGCAGGTCTCTATAATTTTGTTAGTTTCCAATAAAAGCACACGGTAACCTCTAGTGTGAGATGGATAACCAAGAAACATGCCATCTTCGGATCTAGATTCAAATTTATCAAGATTTCCATGTTTCTTAACAAAGCATTTGCAACCAAAAACCCTAAAGTGTTAAACACAGGGCCTATGTCCAAACCGAAGTTCATAAGGTGTTTTACCTAGTTTAGTACGCAAGAAAATACGGTTTGAAACATAACAAGCTGTTGCAATTGCTTTTGCCCAAAACTTTCTAGGAGTTTGATGTTCATCAAGCATAGTCCTAGCCATCTCGACTAAGGTTCTGTTTTTTCTTTCTACAACACCATTTTGTTGAGGAACATATGGTGAAGAAATTGATGTTCTGTTCCATGTTTAGTACAAAAATGATCGAATGATTGATTTTTAAATTCAGTTCCATTTCACTTCTGATTGATTTTAATGATCCTGGGTGATCAATTAATAGTCTAAGAAATGAAGTCCTAAAATGAGTAAAAGCTTCATTCTTAGATGCCATAAAATAAACCCAAGAGTATCTGGAATAGTCATCAACAATTACAAGCATGTACCATTTACCTCAAATGGATTGTACACGTGTCGGACCAACGGTGTCAAGATGCAAAAGTTGACCATGTTCAGTTGTCATAGTCATCGTGAGAGGAGCATGTGAACCTGCAACCATCTTAGCATGTCTACATGAAGAGCATACAATATCTTTGTCTCCTTTGAGTTTAGGCAAACCACGTATGCGATCAAGAGCACTAACACGAGTGAGGTGATCAAAGCCTGTGTGACCAAGTCTACGATGCCAGAAAAATAAATCTCTTGAATCATTGGCAACTAGACACCTATGCTCAGAAGTTGACATATCAAAATCAGCTTTAAAAACTCTTCCAAAACGAGACATATTAAACAAAAGCTCACTATTTGAATCTACAACTTTGCAGTAATTTTTAGAGAAAGTATTTCCAAATTTTCATCAAGCAAATGATAAACAGAGAGCAAGTTGTATTTCAAATTTTTGACAAGTGCTACATATTTTGAAGTGTAGTGGTCATGTACTCTATCCGATCCTTTAGCAATAATAGGAGTCACAGAATTATCGGTGAAAGTAACATTTTCTACACGTGACACAAAGGAGAGGGAGGAGAACCATTCTCTGTTACCGGTCATGTGGCGTGAGCATCCTGAATCCACAATCCATATGCTCTCCTTCCTCAAGCGTGAAACCTAAACAAAAGGAAAATACGTCATTGACTCAATACGGGGTTAGTCAATAAGTATTTGGGAATCCAATACTGAGCCATGCGATGTCCAGTAGGAACAACACGCGAAGGCTATGACAAACCAACAGATTTATGAGTCAAGGGTTGAGGTTTTCTATTCTTAACTACTATTTTAAAAGTTGTTACTCGTTTAGCACGAAAACCAGTAGCTCCGGAGTTAAGAGCAGTAGTTCCAAAGGAGAAAATTGAAGCTCCGAATGCAAAGACTAAAGTTTCAAAGGAAACAACAGAAAGTCCAGGAGCTCTCAGAGCTATTAGAACTACTGGAACTGCCTTTGCAGATTTCTTACCAGAAGGTTTGGAAGCTACTTTTAAAATTTCTGACTCATTTGAGCAGGTTGCATGATTCTAATTTTAGGTTTAGCATGCATAGAAGATTTAGCATGAAGTTATGAGATCTAGCATATACTTTATCCTTTTTAATTTGTTTAGCTAGTCTATAACAGAAATCTACGACATGACCATCTTTATCACAATAAGTACAATGAAATTTCATTTTGTAATTATGTCTAGATGAGCATCCAGTATTAGAAATAGAATTAGAAAGCACCCCTGCAGATTTAAAAATCACATCCTTGTGTTTAGGTACAGTTTTGATTAAACCTCTTCCAAATGATCTTACGACGTGAGGTGGATGTGTTTTAGAATAAGCATGGGAATCAAAACCTAAACCAGTTTTATCATTGCAAGGTTTAGAAGAATTTAACAGCAAATTTAGATTCTTGTTTCCATTGTAGAACCGCCCTAGTATCTTATTTTTATTGTCAAGTTCTTTAGATAAAACTAGGCAGTTTTGACATAAAAGTTTTTCCTTTTAGTTTGCAACTGGAACAATATTTAACTTCATGAGAATGTAAAGCATTGTTCAGAATGGAAATTTCATTCATTGCATCTTTTAGTTTCTTTTCAAGATTGTCACATGTAGAATAATGCAAATCATCTGTAGAATAAGAAGCACCTTTTATGTTTTTAACATTAAAATCAAACAACTTTTCGTTTTTTTTTTCAATTTTTTCATCAAGTCTATCTAGAGTGGAGGAGTGTGCACTTCTTAATGTGGACAATTGTTCATAGATTAAGTCACATGAGGGACATGCATCATCACTAGGAATCAAAGTTTTTAAGCGGTTGATTTCAGATTCTAGTGATTCAATTTTAGCAGCATTATTCCTAAGCTTTTTGTCATTTTTCTTGACAATAATATTTACACGAGAAATTGCATCACATATTTCATTACAGGTAGAACATACCTCATCGTCGTCACTGCTGTGTTCTGCATCCTCATGACTTGATCTTGATCTTATTTTGTCCGCCATGAAGCATAAGTTGGCCAGATCGTCATCATCTTCATCGCTTCCAATGTCTACATCACTTGAACTGAGCTCTTGAAGTGTGGTGATGAAGCTGTATATCATCTTGCGTCCTATGGAACCCTTCTTTTTCTTGTTGGAGTTTCCAGAGGTGGTCTTGACCTTGTTCTACTTCTCTTCACGGGTAGTAGGACCTGAAAGATTAGGGCATTCTGCACAAAGTGTCCTGTCTTACCACATTCAAAGCATCGTTGAGGTCTGAAGCTTCCTCTCCTTCTAGTTCTCACATTTTGCAATGCTTTTGAGAACCGAGTAGAGATGAGTGCTAGCTCCTCTTCTGGAAATTCTTCAATCTATTCTAGGGTTAGTGAAGACAACAAAACAATAGTATTGCAAGATGATGATTGGCCGGAGCTAGGCATATCACGTTGTGAAACAAATGAAATAGACTTATTTGTATGCTTTCGTGATAAAATGTCAATTTCATGAGTTTGTAGTTTAGAGTAAAGCACATCTAAAGTAACAGTACTCATGACAGTTGATTCATGAATGGATGTTACCTTCATCTACCATATTGTCATCTCTAATGCACTAAGGAGTTTCCTAGCATTCTCAGCATCATAAAAGTTTACGTTGACACTACGTAGATTACTGATAATTTTATTAAATCGAGCAAAAAGTTGATCGATGGACTCACCAGGTTGCATCTCGAAGCGCATGTATTCCTTTTTGAACATATCTTGTTTTACCCCCTTGATTGTGTTGGATCCTTCGTGATAATCACAAAGAGCTCTCCAAACATCGTATGCTGATCGGAGGTGCGTGACACGATCAAAGTCGCTTTGAGTGAGTCCCTGAATGATCAAGTTGCGGGCTTTGTTGTTGTTGTCAATGTCCCGTAGATTCATAGCCATAACTTGATCATTTGGTGGCACTTCATAAGGTTTGTATTCCTTTTCCCATATCGCGAAGCCTTACGCCTGGATGAAAGCCTCCATGTGTGCCTTCCAAACTTGAAAATCAATACCACTAAACACACAAGGTTTGGCGGAGTATTTCTCCATGATCAAGTCAAAACACGTGCAAATCAAAGATATTAGAGCAACCTCGCTCTGATACCAATTGTAGGATTGAAGAGCACGTGAAAAAGCTACCAGAGGGGGGGGGGGGGTGAATGGTGGATTTAAACTTTTTTCAGCGGAAACAAAAAAACCCCATGGCAAAAAAAAAACAATCTATTAAATAAATCGTGTGTGCGACTAATCTAAATGTGTTCAATCGTGACAAAAGTAGTAGACATTGTAGATAATCAAGTCACGAAGACACAAAACAAGAATCACGGAAATCCGTTGAGAAAAACTCAAGTTACCATCAAAAGATCGAACAAAGGTCAATCTGTTATACCGAGTAAAAAATAGTTTCACAATAATGCAAAGAAACTTGTGTAGATAGAAAACCACAAATCCAATGATAGTGAAATTTTTACAGATGATATAAAGTCAAGTTGTGAAGACAACCCAAAAAGAATCATGTCAATTGGATATGAAAAACTCGAGTTATGATAAAACCACCTAAGAAAGGTAGTGCTATGCAGAAACTCGACGGGAAAAACTTGTAGACAACAAGTCAGACGAACAAGGCACAAAAGTTCCTTCAACTATGAATTTTATTGATCAAAATGCAAGAGGAACAGCCCCAAAGTCATCACCTATGAGCTCTGACCTCCCTTGCTTATATAACCAGCCTGAAGGCCAACTCAACTCAAACTAGGACTCTAATCCTACTCTGATCACAAATTGCAACTAACCATAACTGCTCAAGATCTTCCTATTCGTAGATAGAAACAATCTCAATACTTCCTAACAAACTCAGGAACATATTCCACATTCCTAAAACAACCTAACTTTGTGTCCCAGATGAAAACTATCATAACCAACTTGATACTTTCCATACCCGATCCATAACCGACTCTACCACAGCCGAAGTCATCATCTGATACGATCCGATCCTTCCAACCAGATCTTTCCTTCCATAATCCTGTCTTCAGAACCATGTTGCCACGTCATGCATCACATGCATACGTGCAAACACCTTCTTTCGACATCCAGTTTCCTTCATATGCACTACCCTTGATTCAATCACCTTACGTGACCTCCTGATCAGCTCAACCACAGTTGCTCCCGAACTTGATTGTTGGAACCTCATCTCCCCCTGAGACTAATCCAATGGATCTCGTCACCAGCCTTGTCTTAAACTCAAGCAACACCTGCAAATATAGTTAACAACCGATACTTCCGAGCACAAGTCCTCGACTTGACTCTCATTAGTTCCAAAACCACAACACCTTATGTGAGCACCTCACATAAGCATATTGCAAACCACAGTAAAAGTGGACAATTTATAACAGGAAAAATGCAACAAAAACTTAGTAAATGAATACTAAGCAACAATTCAGAATGTAAAACAAGTTCGGAACATTCAGAGAAACAATAAAATCAAGTACCAAAGCTTGCAAAAGTTAATGGGAGGTAAAACAAAGTCAGTCAAAATACAACCAATAGGAGCTTCCCGAAGTAAGCAGAACTAGCATCTGCCGGAGCTTATTAAAACTAGTCGAAACTAGTCAACCCAAAAGCCGAAGCTAGAAAAACAAGTCGGAGCTTAACAAAGACATGCCGGAGCTATCACAAATATGTCGGAGATAAAGACAAAACTCATCAGAGCTACCCAAAAACATGTCGGACCTAGAAAGAGCAAGTTGGACCTTATGTCAGACCTTGCCGGAGGTACCCAAAACAAGCCGGACCTATCGTCGGACCTAGAGTCAAACCTTGTTAAAATGGTGTTTTGGTAGTATTCAAAACTTTTATCGTCAAAGCCAATGTATTCAGCACACATAGCTTTCACAATCTCTAGCATGGCTTACACTACTTTATGTATCTCATTGTTGTGATAGTGTAAGTTACTTGATAGTATGAATCGAATGAGCTTTGTTTTATATGTATATGTTATAATGTGCTCATAAAAAATTAAAATTTCTCTTTTGTACCTTGCTGAATACATTGTCAAAGGGGGAGAAATTGATCACATTGCACACATTCACAAGTGTTTTGGCACGATTCATCTCCGGGGCAGAATTTTTGTTTTTATTCTCATTTTATTTCTAATTTACAAAGGGGGAGAAATAAGTATAGGGAGATAAATATTTGTTTTGAAATTTCTTTCTTTCTCATTTGATTGTTTTCAAAACTTTTCATAAGCCAATGTACAGATTTTAAGTGGTGTTGCCAATGCATTCATCAAGGGGGAGATTGTGAGACCTATGTGTGCTGAATACATTGGCTATGATGATAAATATTTTGAATACTGCCAAAACACCCTTTTAACAAGGTTCGAGTCTTGGTCCGAGCTCCTGTAAGGTCCGATGATAGGTCCGGCTTGTTTTGGGTAGCTCCGACAAGGTCCGACGTAAGGTCCAACTTGTTTTGGCTAGGTCTGACTTCTTTGTCTAGGTCCGACTTATTTTGGTTAGGTCCAACTAGCTTTGTTAAGCTCCGGCGCTAGGTCTGACTAGCTTTGGTAAGCCCTGACGCTAGGTCCTGCTAGCTTTGGTAAGCTCCGGTTCAAAGTCCGGTTAGCTTTGGCAAGGTCCGATGCTAGATTGCAATGGTTCTTCTTTTAACTTGCAATGTTTCTAACTTGCTTTTTAGATTATGGAAAGCTTGCTTAGTTTTCTTTTACTAAGTTTTTGGTGTGTGTTGATGGTTATGGCTGATATCTTTTTGATAAGGTTTTCAACATGCTTATGTGAGGTGCTCACGTAGGGTGTTGTGGTTTCGAAACTAACGAGAGTCAAGTCGAGGACTTGTACTCAAAAGTATTGGTTGTTTATTCATGTGCAGGTGTTGCTTGAGTTCAAGACATGGCTAGTGACGGGATCCATTGAACTAGTCTTAGGGAGAAGATGAGGTTCAACAACTCAGTTTGGGAGGAATTATGGTTGAGTTGATCGGGAGGTTGCACAACATGTTTGAATCAAGAGCAATGCATATGAAGGTATCGCGGACGTTGTTGGAAGGTGTTTGCACGTGTGAATAGAGTGCATGGACGTGGCTGCATGGTTCCAAGGCGTGATGAAGAGATGTGGACATAAAGAATTGGTCGGAAAAGTCTAACTGGCTGGATTATGCCTCAGGCTGCGGCTGAGGTGGTTATGGTTCGTTTATGGAAAGATTCGAGTTTGTTTTGGTTAGATTTCATGTGGGTCATGAAGTTGAGTTGTTTTAGGAATGTGGGGTACATTCCTAAGGTGTTTTAAAGTCTTAATATTGCTTCTATCTGCGTATGGAAGAGTCTTGAGCAGTTATGGAAAGTTTCGGTTGAAACAGAGTAGGATTAGAGTCCTAGTTTGAGTTTGAGTTGGCCTTCGAGCTGGTTATATAAGCAAGGGAGGCTAGAGCTCGTGGTAGACGACTTTTGAGCTGTTCCTCTTGTGTTCTATTGAATAAAATTCGTAGTTGAAAGAAACTTTTGTGCCTTGTTCGTCCGACTTGTTTCAGACAAGTTTTCTCATCGAGTTTCTGCACAGCACTACCTTGCTTCGGTGGTTTTATCATAACTGAGTTTTACAGATCCGATTGATGTGATTCTTTTTGGGTTGTCTTCACAAATCGATTTTCTATCATCTGTGAAAATTTCACGGTCATTGGATTTCTGGTTTGAGATATAGACGAGTTTCTTTGCAGTGTTACAGATCTGGTTTTTACTCGGTAGAACATATTGACCTTTATTCAATCTTTCGATCGTAACTTGAGTTTTTCTCAACGGTTTTCCGTGATTATTATTGTTGTGTCTTCGTGACTTGATTATCTACAATATTTACTACTTTTGTCATGGTTGAACACATTTATATTAGTTGCACATATGAATTCTTTAACAGATCAATTTTCTTCCGAGGGGTTTTTGTTGCTTCTGCTGAAAAAGTTTTACTCTACCATTCACCCCCCTCCGGTAGCTTTTCACGTGCTCTTCGATCCTATAGAGGCAATGAGGCCGTCATGGCCTATTACTTCCCTGTGGCTCTAACTGGGACTTCAAGGTCCTGGTTTATGAGCTTACCTTCTAACTCCATCTATAGTTGGGGGGAACTCTATCGCCAGTTCACTGCTAATTTTGGGAGTTCCTACACCCAGCCTGGCACCGAGCTGGACCTGTTCGTCGTACAACCGAAGTTGGGAGAGTCGCTGCAATTTTTCATCCAGCGATTCTCTTAGGTACGAAACACCATCCCTTCTATCTCCAACGCTTCTGTCATCATTGCATTTCGACACGGAGTTAGAGACAAGAAGATGCTAGAGAAGCTGGCAACCAAGAATGTCAGCAATGTCATGGAACTCTTCAGCTTGGCTGACAAATGTGCCAGAGCTAGGAGGACCGTTAGATGCACTCCAAACCAACTGTGGAGGCAAAGAAATCTACCTCCAAAGCTGAAGCTACTGCCTTTGGTAGTAGTAAAAAGAATAAAAAGTCAAGTGGCAAGAAGAAGTCACTTGCCGGCACACCTACCCGCTGCTGCTGCCGCTGCACCCGGTGGCTGGGGGCCACGCCCCGACAAGTTACCTTGACCATCGTCTGAAGACGGTGATGGTGAAAAGATGTGGTGTCGATTCACAAATCGACAAGCCACAATATAGAAGACTGCCGTGAGGTCAAGAGGTTCGCTGAACACAACAACAAGCATCAAGACGAGAATCTTTTCCGTCAGCGGGAAGGGAAGCAAAAAAGTCAACAAAGCTCCATCTGATCAGGAGCTAGATTTCCAAGATGCCAAGAAGACGTTAAATACGGTCTACAACACTGTCGACAACGAATCCAACATCTCCGACAACGAGCATCGGAAGACTCTCCATATGATGTATGGAGGGTCCAGGGACATCACCTCCCGGCACATTATGAGGACTATGCATCGAGAGATGGCTGCCGTTGCTCCTACCGCCAAGGAAGAATGCCATCAGAAGTGGATGGATACTTCCATTACTTTTGATGCTTCAGATTGTCCGAAAAACATGGCAGGAGCTGGACAATTGTCCTTGATGGTCTCCCCGACTATCAACAATATCCAACTTTTCCATGTCTTGGTGGATGGAGGCACGACCCTCAACCTTCTCAGCTTTGCAGCTTTTGTGAAGCTCCAACTCAACCTCTCAGACTTCAGGCCCTCACACCCATTCTCTGGAGTAGGTTCAGGAGTCATCATGCCTCTTGGGTCAGTTACTCTACCGGTGACTTTTGGGACATGAGACAACTATAGGTCCGAGAAGCTGGTGTTTGATGTGGCACACATCAATCTCCCCTTCAACACGATCCTAGGCAGGCCAGCTCTCTATAGGTTTATGGTCGTGGTCCACTACGACTACCTCATGTTGAAGATGCCAACCCCGCCAGGCGTCCTCCTGATCCGAGGGGACCGCATTGTTGGGGTTACTGCACTGGAAGAACATCATGCGCTTGCAATAGCGCAAGAAGAGGAATCCAACAAGGAGCAAGCTGTTCAACAACCACTGAGCTTGCGCCACTGTGGCTCATCCTCTGCACCTCGTGTGCAATCAAGCAACGACACTGACATTCTCGTCAAAGTCATCCAAATCGGTTCTGATGCCACCCAGACCACTCGTATATTGGGAGGTCTGGGTGACAAATAGAAACTCGCGCTCGTCACTTTCCTCTAGGCAAATGTCGACGTGTTTGCATGGCAACTGTCACAAATGCCTAGGATCCTCAGGGAGGTGATCGAGCAGTGTCTGAAGATATACCCCGATGAAGGACCTATACAACATAAGCCTCAGAAGCAATCTGTTGAGCGGTATAACTTCATCAAAGAAGAAGTCAAAAAGCTTCTTAATGCTGGATTCATCCGGGAGATTCATCATCTATGGTGGCTGGCAAACCCAGTCGTCATGTCGAAGGCTAGCGGGAAGCTTCGAATGTGTATCGACTACACCACTTTGAATAAGGCATGTCCAAAAGACCCCTTTCCACTACCAAGTATAAATCAAATAGTGGATTCTACCTCTGGGTGTGATCTACTGTGTTTCCTAGATGCTTATTTTGGATATCATCAAATTCCAATGTCTAAGGAAGATGAAGAGAATACCGCCTTTATCACAGTAGATGGGTTGTATTGTTATACTGCCATGCCTTTTGGTCTTAAAAATGTTTCCTCTACTTTTGTGCGAGCCCTGCACACAACTTTTATGGAGTTGATTAGGGACCTGTTGAAAGTCTATGTCGATGACATTGCTGTCAAGGTGAAGAACAAAGACTCACTCCTCGACAATCTTCAATCCGTATTCAACAAGTTGCACCTGAAACACGCGAAGCTCAACCCGGACAAGTGTGTCTTTGGAGTTAGCTCCGGAAAGCTTCTTGATTTCTTGGTTACTCACCAAGGAATTGAGGCAAATCTGTCCAAGATCAAAGCCATCAAAGTGATGCAACCTCCAACCCGTATCAAGGATGTATAGAAGCTTACTGGGTGTCTAGCTTTGCTTAGCTGATTCATCTCAAGACTGGCAGAGCGAGCGCTTCCCTTCTTCAAGCTGTTGAGGAAGTCCGGACCATTCCATTGGTTCGAAGAAGCAGGGAAGGCGTTCCAAGAGCTCAAGCAGCTCCTCACCACACTACCAATCATGGTAGCTCTGGAACCTGGTGAGCCTCTTCTGCTTTACATCACTGCAACTATGGAGGTTGTCAGCATGGTTCCGATTGCGGAAATACGAGAAACATCTTCGACTCAGGAGTCTAGACCCCTCTGTGAGGGTCCGGAGCTACCTGAAGGCGAGTCTAGGTCCCAACCCCCATGCATGTATCCTAAAGGCAAGATGCTTATGGATCAACCTCTCTCAACCGAGAGAGTCTCTAATACTCAAGAAGGAGATCAAGACCTATCCGGGAGGGTCCGAGTTGATGAAGAAGAAGCCTCAGACCCCTCCGGGAGGGTCAGAACCGTCCAACGGCTAGTGTACTTCATCAGTGAAGTACTTCACAATGCCAAGACTCAGTACATTGAGGTGCATAAGCTATTGTACGCAGTTCTTATTGCCTCAAGGAAGCTTCATCACTACTTCCAGGACCACAAGATATCTGTGGTAACCTCTTTTCCACTCCGAGCTATTTTACATAACCCCAATTCAATGGGAAATATCGCCATGTGGGCTGCGGAGTTGGTAGAATTCGATCTTGAATTCCTGCCTTGACATGCAATCAAGAGTTAGGCGCTGGCTGACTTTGTGGCAGAGTGGACACCCTCTTCATCAACTCCAGGGGTCCTCAACGAGCAGAAGCTAGAACCTAAGGTCCTGTTCTTCATTGAGCCTCACTGGACTCTTTACTTCGACGGCTCTGTGCAAAAGCAGGGGGCCTGAGCTGTAATCCTTCTCCTCGCTCTGACTGGGGAGAAGGTCAAACACATGGTGAGCCTCGACCTCAAGGCAACCAACAACATGGCAGAATATGAAGCTCTCATCTTCAGACTTAAGGTGGTGCTATCATATGGCGTCCGATAGCTCTTGGTGAAGTGTGACTCACTACTCATCATCAAACAAGTCAAAGGTGAATGTAGTTGCAATAACCCTCAGCTTACTGCGTATCTACTTGAGGTGCAAAAGTTGCTGAAAGACTTCCACATCTTGGACCTATGCCATGTCCAGCGTCTCAACAACGCTGAAACTGATGACCTCCCAACGAAGGCTTCAACCGGGGCTCAAGCACCTGACGGGGTTTATGTTAGGAGATTACCAGCACCTGCCACTCAGCCTATCGAACCAAGTGATGGGGGCGAGTCCAGCACCCCGAAGCTAGCGGTCCTGGTGGCCCTGTTACCGTGACGTCCACCAAGGATCATAGGCACTATAGGAAGCTTCGAGCAACCAAGCGCGCAAGATCCGGAAGCTCAAGTCAGTCCCAATGCATGGATCTCGGAGGTCCAGGACTACTTGAAAGACAACATCCTTCGTGATGATAGTGTATCTGCTGAACGAATTTTCAGATTGGCTAAAAGATACGCGCTAGTAGAAGGGGATCTCTACTGATGTGGCACCAACAACATTCTAATGCGATGCATTTCCCAAGAAGAATGCTGCAAAATCCTCGCAGAAATTCATGTATGCGAGTGCGAGAACCATGCATCATCCCACACGCTGGTCGGTAAGGCCTTCCGACATGGTTTTTATTGGAGTACAACACTCCAAGATGCAGTCGAGCTGGTCAAGAAGTGCGAAGCGTGCCAGTTCTATGCGAAGCAGATTCACACACTGGCACAGTCACTGCAGATGATTGCTCCAACATGGCCATTTGCTGTGTGGGGGATGAACATTTTGTGACCTTTCCAAAAAGCCATCGGAGGGTATCGGTTCTTATATGCCGCCGTTGACAAGTTCACAAAGTGGCCGGAAGCTACTTCAGTGTTGACTGTCAACAAGAAATTTGCCATAAAATTCTTGAAGTCCATTGTCTGCAGAATTGGAGTTCCGAACAGAGTCATCACTAACAACGGAACCCAATTCACAAGTGCAACTTTCCAAGAGTACTGCGAAGAACTCGACATACAAGTCATCTACGCATCAGTAGCTCATCCGGCAAGCAATGCCATGCCGAGAGAGCAAACGCAAAAATACTCAAGTGACTCAAGACGCGCACTTATGATCGCTTGAAGAAACATGGCGCCAAGTGGATAGAGGATCTTCCGTCTGCGATGTGGGCAAGCCAGACAAGACCCAGCTGGGCAAAAGGAGAGACACCCTTCTTCTTGGTGTACAAAGCTGAAGCATTCCTTCATCCGGGGATCACCATGGGTTCACTCCAGGTCTAGAACTTCGACGAAGCCACGTAGGACCAACTCCGGCGTGAAGACCTAGACCTCATCGACAAGGCAAGGTGCCAAGCAGCAGTCCAAAATGCGCGCTACCGCCAGGCACTCTGACACTATCACCAAAGGTATGTGCACAACTGGCAATTGGAGGAAGGCGATCTTGTGCTGCGGAAAATACTTACTCGCGAAGGGATGAACAAAATTTCCCCCAACTGGGAAGGTACCTTTCAAGTCATCAAAGTTTCACGTCCCGGATGCGTTCGCTTTGAAACAGAGGGTGGGATACCACTTCCCAACCCATGGAACATAGAGCACCTCTATAAGTTCTACACTTAGTTACACGGAGGTGGGTCTGTATTTGCATAAAATGTATCTTATAGAGTCTATGAACATAGTCGGGTCAGTCTTAGATCAAAAGCACACTTAACTTGGTACTGTACTTTAAGTGTGTCTTTACCTTCCTTGGGTTACTACAAGATGAATAGCACACTTAACTTGGTCTTGTACTTTAAGTGTGTCCTTGTCTTCCCTGTTATTCGGACCTATAATAAAATACATTTCTGTGCAAACGGACTCTACGTGCATTTATTTTGCGCATACTCCTTATTTTTATCATCTTTTACCTTCTTGTCAATAGCAATGTTGTGCAGTGCACTTGAAATTTAGTCCTAGAGATTCATGTGATATATAAGTTTTATTGATGATCTTCTATCGGATCTTAGTATTGCTAGATAGTTTACTCGCCTGAAAACCAAAGCCAATGATAGGTCCGGAGTGCGCTATCGACTTAGCCTAGTCAAGCGCCCTAAGTACGCCACTCTACCTATTCTGGCAGGTCTCTGTAAGGTGGGTCCGGAGAGCATTAAGATCTAAGGAAGTTTAATCAATATACTTATGTTGTCACAGTGAGTTTGTTAGGATCTAAAATTCAAAGAAGGATAATAAGCCGCAAATGAACTATAGACAAGAGGACGAATTTATTGCTTTTTTTATCTCTCATATGCAGGAACAATTGACAGCAATCTGCATGGCAGTATTGGATGTTGTCGAAGCAACTAAGCTCCGGCAACCCCCAGGGCCCCCCGTTGGCGTTTTACGCGTTGATAGTGGGCGCTGTCGAAGCATCAAGCTCCGACAACTCCTAGGGGGGCCACCATCAACATTTTACGTGTTGATAGTGGGCTCCATCAAAGCATCAAGCTCCGACAACTCCCAGGGGGCCCGCTGTCGACGTGTTATGCGTTGATAGTGGGCGCTGTCGAAGCATCAAGCTCCAACAACTCGCAGGGGGCCCGCCATTGACGTTTTACACGTTGATAGTGGGCGCTGTCGAAGAATCAAGATCCGACAACTCCCAGGGGGCCTGCTGTCGATGCTTAACGCGTTGATAGTGGGCACCATCGAGGAATCAAGCTCTGGCAACTCGTAGGGGGCCCGCCGTCGGTGTAACAAAGGGTCCTTGGAAATTTCGGAGGCAAGACTCGAACCTCGGAGCTATCATGCTCGCTACTAGTCGGAGCAATGAAGTTTTCAAGACATTGTCAAATTCTTATGGTAGATGTCCTCAATCAATTGAACACATCTACCAGGGGGCCAACAAGATAAAGGGCAATATATTGAAGACACAAAAATGGAATTCGAAAGGATTTCGTTCATTCAAAATTTGGAGATTTACAAGATGGAGGCAAAAGAGAAAACTCCTAGCTACTGGAATCCCTCATGAAGAATGAAGCAACCTTCTAGGCGGCTTCATGGACGCTGGCCTTGGCAGCTTCCTCCTCCTCGGCGATGGGTCCTTCGACAACCGAAGCTAGATACATTGAGGGGTCTTGGCTTCGGAAGCACGTCAGCACATACTCTGCGATGTTCCTAGACAAAGACTTACCTCCAGTCTCGATTTGGTCGACGACCACATCTACCAAAACATCCAGCTTAGTGCAGGTGGAGTTAAGAACCACCAGTGCCTTGTCCATCTCTGGCTCCAGATCAACCGGTCGGACCGGGCTAAATCCAAAAGGTACCACAACTTCATTTGCTCGCCCGAGGAAGTCCCAAACTTGCTGGGACTCGATTGCTCTTATGCTTTGGAGCTCCTCCACCGACCTCCTTGAAGATGAAAGCTCTGCAGAACCTTCCTTCGAGAATCGATCGACATCTTTGGTGTGCTGCTGGATCCGTTCAGCCAGCAACTTCTACTGGCCAACGAGGTTCTTCTCTCGAAGGTATATGCTGTCCTGCCTTTCTGCAAGATATATCTCCTTCGCCTTCACTTTGTCCTCCCTGGTGTTGACGGTTGTTATATACCAATTTCACCCGTCAATATAACTCAATTATGTGAAGGAAATATCATTTCATGCACACATCACCTTTCTATTTAACCTATTTCCACTTGTACTTGGAGAAATTGGTGCATTGAGGTACTTTACATAGAATTGAAGTAAAACAAGGGGATGGATCCTATAAAATATCATCCCAACCAATCAAGCATCGACACGTGGCACCACATGGATCAAATGGCCCACAAACAGAAGTATCCGAGGCCATCCAACAGTGTAGCACCCATATCATGGAATGGGACCCACCTGTCAGTCACCTAGAGAAAGAACTGGTTGTTTGGAGCAAGGACCAGGTCGGCTGAACCACCAGGTCGGCCGACCCCTTCCTAGCGCCAAACGCGGTCAAACGACACGTGTTGGCTCCTCCTGGCTTGAAGAAGTCAGTGGTGACTAATTCACACGCTTTTGGTGGCGGGAACCGACCCTTCACCAAGCTATAAATAGGACCCCTCACCCCTCACTTCAACACACACCACTTGAGCATCATTCTATTGTATACACTAGTTCTCTTAGTCCTTAGTGGAGTTAGGCTAGCTATAGAGAGGAGAGCCTCTAGTCCCAAGTACAAGTTGGGAAAGGTATGACTCATATATCTTTTCTTATATTTGTGACTTTATGCATAATAAAGATATTATCTTTAGTATTCTTTTATTCATATACTTCGATGAAGCATTTCTTGTTTGATTGTGGATTCCATGTATGTGGTAGGAGTAGTCTTTATGATTATGTCATATCACTATTAATCTATCATCATAAACACTACCAACCCCCACTATAGTCTAGTTAGTTATGATATGATCATGTTAATATGAATAACTTATGCTATGTCATAACATTGGTTCAACAGTGTTTAGGTTAGTCATTGCCTTAAGATATCATGATTCTTATGGTATTTCCTTAATATGCTAGAATGGTGCTAGGATAATTAAGTAGCGTTGGATGTCTCGTAGACCCACAGATTGAAGAGGTAGGCAGTAGGTGGTGACAACCCTATCTGTCCTTTGTAATCCTCCATGTTCGGCTATGCCACAGTCTCTTGGTGGGAGTCATCCTAGTATTGCTAGGGGTAAACCCGTGCCCGATATGTTGAACAACTTAGCATAAGTATTCACCATTGACATGCTCATTAGTATCTAACCTAGGTGAAAGTGCATCTAGACATCCCTTGTGGGTTTTGGTTGATTTATGACAAACAAATGAGATCCTAACTAAATTGTTGAGATGAGCGTAGGTTTTAATGAAATTATGAAGAAAGTGCAAAAAGAAAGGAGAGTGAGGAATCAAGTTGAAAAGATCTCCAGAGATCAATATAATATTCTTTGTGTATGGAGTGTGTTGGAGAAGCACACCCCAAGAGCTCAAGCAAAAGAAAACACTCTCACTGCACAAGTTTACACAAGTCCGGACTAGTCCGATGTTCCCCGGACTAGTTCGATATGCTCTCTGCCCAGGATCGGACAAGTCCTCCCAGTGCGGACTTGCCCGCAACGGACTAGTCCGATTAAGTCTAGACTAGTCCGATAATCCTTCTGATCAATATCAGACAAGTCCGATATTCCACAAACTAGTCCAAAACCCTCACTGACCTACTTCGGACAAGTCCTTAGCCCCTCAAAGTTTCATGACACCGGACTAGTCCGATATCATTCGGACTAGTCCGATAACCTCTCTAACTAATATCAGACAAGTCCTCCAAGTGCGGACTTGTCCTCAATTCACCAAGGGTTTCACCATGCCGGACTAGTCTGATATGTGCCGTACTAGTCCGAAAATCTCCAGAGACAAAATTGAACTAGTCCGCCCTTGACCTGACAAGTCCGATAATTCAGGGCACTTAGGGTTTCCCACACGTCGCACACCAGACTAGTCCGAAGTCCACCACGGACTAGTCCGGACATCGCAAACCCTAATGGTAACCTTTGGAAACCCTAATATAAATAGAGGTGTACGACCCCTAATCAAACTCTCTCAACTCACTGCGCCGTCACACCTTCCAAGAGCCCAGAAAACACGTCTCTCCATTGAATCCAACGCAAGAAAGATCAAATCCTTGAGGATTAACCATAGATCAAAGGAGAGACATGTTCTTCACATCTTGAGCTCTTGGGTTTGAATCTCTCGCACACTCTCACTATTTCATTGCATACTTTTCGAGTGTCTTTGGTCGTGTTTCGATTTGTAAATCTTGGGGAGCCCTCAACTTGTGAGAAGGCCCCTTGAACACGGTTATTTTACCCCTTTGTGATTAGTGGAAGAGAATCGGCCTCCCTGGCGATTCGACGAGGGTAGGGTTGGTGAAGACCCGGTCCTCCATGGGCTACTCAACGTGGATGTAGATTTCCTCTGTGGAATCGAACCACGGGATAAAATCATTGTGTCCTTTGCGTTTGTTATTACTATTCATTGTAATCTAGGGCTTGCTTAATCTTGTTCAACTTACGTTAAAACTTTGAATCTAAAGTTAACTTGTGCCACATCTAGTTTCATTGAAGCAATACATTCAAGTTACAACTCAATTTCCGCTACATAGAGTACTTTGATCAAAATCATTGATCAAACTTGATCAATCTAGTCCGCATACACCGGACTAGTACGCACCCAACCGGACTAGTCCAATTTCTCTTTGTTTGATCAGGTTGCTAAGTGTTTCAGGTTCTGATGAAAAATTCAAAAAGCCTATTCACCCCCTCTAGGCTACATTCAATTGGTATCAGAGCAGGACTCATCAAAAAGAGACTAATCGCTCAAAGAGAAGATGTCAGACATGAAGGATGTGCACAAGAACTTCATCCAAGAGAAAGTTGAAGATGAAAAGACTCAAAAGTTGGAGAAGCTTCTCGACGACAACCAAGACTTCGAGGATGATGATGAGGAGACGCTTGAACTCAAGGTGCTCCTAAGGAAGAAGGCTCTCTCCAAAAGGAAGATAAAGATCGATGATGAGATGAAGAGGAAGGGGAGTAGTCACATCGACTACTCCCGATATCCTTTTAACTATGATCATTTAAATTCAAACAATAATCATTATTTATCAATTCCACTAGGAAAAGCCCCATACTTTGATGGCAATGATTATTCAATGTGGAGGCAAAATATGAAGATGCATTTAATATCACTTAACCCCAGCTTGTGGAATATAGTGTGTACAGGGATAGATATCCCGGATGACGATGAAGAGCTTACACCAAGTCAAGAGCAAGATATTCATCGGAACGCTCAAGCTGCAGCTGTCATAACTTCATCATTCAACCGAGATGAGTTCACCAAGGTGGATGGACTCAAAATTGCTAAAGAGATATGAGACACATTACAAACTGCACATGAAGGTGATCGTCATGTGCGAGAGGCCAAGATTGAAATGATCGAAGGCGAGTTGGAAAGATTCGCCATAGAATAAGATGAGTCATCACAAGACATGTATAATCGGTTGAAGACTCTCATCAATAAAGTTCGAGCCTATGGAAGCAAAAAGTGGAATGATCACGAGGTGGTGAAGCTAATCCTTAGATGCTTCATTGCTCACAAGGTAACCCTATGTACGATGATTAGAGAAAGCCCCGGGTACAAGAAAATGACCCCGGACGAATTGCTTGGAAAGATCATCAATTTAGAGATGATGGAGAAGCAAGCAAAACATGTCAAAGAGATTGCCGACCTCACCTCGGCAAAGAAGAAAGGAGTTGCTTTGAATTCCACTTGCAAGCCTATGTCAAAAGAAGCTCAAGAAGCTCAACAAGAAGAGGACAGCGACGACGAAAGCAGTGATATAGATGAAGAAGACATGATCCTATTTATGAAAAAATTCAAGAAGATGATGAAAAGAAGACAAGGTGGTAGATCAAATGAAGGAAGACACAAAGACAAATCAAGACCAAAGTTGAGGCGCGCTTGCTATAACCGTGGTGAATACGACCACTTTATAGATTGTCCTTATGAAGAAAAGAAGAAGAAGACCAAGGACACAAAGCCTCAACATAAGAAGATGTTCAAGAAGAAAAAACAAATTGGACAGGCGCACCTAGGAAAGGAGTGGGACTCCAATGATGAGTCCTCATCCGAAGAGGAAGAGGAGATGTCTAGCATAGCCATCAAGAAGACAACCAAAAAATACACCCTCTTCCCAACTATTGGCGCAAGGAAGGACAACGACACATGTCTAATGGTGAAGGAAGGTAAAAGAAAGGTAACAACTAAAACTTCCTCTTCGCATTCTTTCTCTAGTGATAGTGATGCTTATAGTGATGATGAAGAGATGCTTGTTGGCTTAGATAAGAAAACTGCTGCAAAAATGAAATTCTTGATGGATAAACTTGTTGATAAGGAGGAGCTTGTTGATCGCAAAGAAGATTGATCATACTTCAAAAGGAGAAATATCTTAAGATCAAAAAAGCTCCTTGAACTTGAAAAGGAGCGAAGCAAGTCACTAGAGCTTGAGTTAGCTTCAAGCAAGGAAGCTTTCTTGAAGTTAAGCGACTCAAATTTAATCATCAAGGATGAACTTGCTAACTTAACCAAAGTTAACAAGATCCTTGAGGTACAAGTTGAGTCACTCAAGCAAAGTGACCCTTCATCCTCTTCAAGCTCACCTTGTCAACCTCTAAAAACTGAAACTATTGTTGCTTGTTCATGTGCTAAAATTGACACTAACTTGAAGGATAAGTCGAACTTGACAAAGGACAAGCATCCTTCTCGTAGTGGCATATTTGACAAGGAGAAGGTCAAGTATGCACACAGTGCATACTTGGCCACAATACCTCCTAATGTCAAATATGGCATTGGATATTCTTATGGTGAAAAGCAAAATGCTAGAAGCCACAAGAATAACAAGGAACACATTGCTTTTGTCAAGGGAAACTCCTCTCAAGCTAAAAAGCCTAATAATGTTGATAAGTCCAAACATGTTAACACATATGAACAACAACTATTGTTTAGAACCTTTGACGCATCATATGTTCTCATGAAAAGTAATTTTGGTAGAGTTTATGCTAAACATGTTGGGCCACGCCATGGGAACACCAAGTCCCATGTGTGGGTGCCCAAATCACTTGTAACTAACCTCAAAGGACCCAAGCAAGCTTGGGTACCTAAAACCAAGGCGTAATTTGTTTTTGCAAGCCTACTCCTCCGGTGGAGCAAAATGGGTGCTAGATAGTGGATGCACCAACCATATGACCGAAGAAAGAAGGATGTTCATTGAATATAAAGTAAATGAAGATCCAAGTGAAGGCATCTATTTTGGAGACAACAAGCAAGGAAGGGTGCTCGGTAACGGTAAAATTGCAATTTTATCTCAACACACTATTTCTCATGTCTTACATGTCGATTCCTTAGATTATAACCTACTATCCATATCTCAATTATGTGACAAGGGTTATAATTGCTTGTTCACTAATGAGGGTGTGACTGTCTTTAGAAGGAGTGATGACTCGGTTGCATTCAAGGGTGTGTTAAAGGGAAAGCTTTATCTTGTTGACTTCAACAAAGATAAAGCCGAACTTGACATATGCTTGATTGCAAAGACCAACATGGGTTGGCTGTAGCATAGACGGCTAGCACATGTTGGTATGAGGAATCTTCAAAAAACTCCTTAAGGGCGATCACATCTGAGGTTTGAAGGATGTTGTTGAGCACCCCACCCCGTGAAGAACATCATGACAATGACAAGACTGCTCGAGCTACTTCATATGGACCTATTTGGTCCAATTGCTTGTATAAGCATCGGCGGTAACAAATACAAAGTAATTGTTGATGATTTTTCGCGCTTCACGTGGGTTTTCTTTTTGCAAGATAAGATAGAAACTCAAGGAACCCTCAAGAAGTTTTTCAAGCATGCCCAAAATGAGTTTTCATTGAAGATCAAGAACATACAAAGTGGCAATGGCATGGAGTTCAAGAACACCCAAGTTGAGGAGTACCTAGTCGAAGAAGGCATAAAACATGAATTCTCAGCACCGTACTCCCCTCAACAAAACGAAGTAGCCGAAAGGAAGAATCAAACCCTCATAGAGATAGCGAGGACAATGCTTGATGAGTACAAGACTTTGGATCGATTTTGGGCTGAGGCGGTCAACACCGCTTGTCACGCCATAAATCGACTCTATCTTCATCGCCTACTCAAGAAAACATCATATGAACTACTCATCGGTAACAAGCCTAATATTTCCTATTTTCGAGTTTTTGGTTCTAAATATTATATCTTGAACAAGAAGCCTAGGACTTCAAAGTTCGCTTCGAAGTCTGATAAAGGTTTCTTGCTTTGCTATGATTCGAACTCTTATGCCTATCATGTCTTCAACAAGGTCTCCAGACTTGTTGATGTAGCATGTGACATAGTGTTCGATGAAACTAACAGCTCTCAAGAAGAGCAAGTTGATCAATGTGTGCTAGATAGAGAAGAAGCTCCATGTCAAATGTTGAGAAGAACAGCGTTGGGCGATGTTCGACCACAAGCGCCACCTCCAAATGCAAATGAAGAAGATGAACCACAAGTGGAGGTAATTGATCAAGGGAGAGCTTATACACAAGATCAACCTCATGAAGATCAAGGTGACCAACAAATCAATGAGGGCAACCATCTAGGGGGAGAAGAAGATGACCATGAAGATTCAAGACCACAAGTGCCACATGCAAGAGTACACCAATGCATCCAAAGAGATCACCCCGTCGACAACATAATCGGTGAAATCCAAAAGGGAGTAACAACTAGATCTCAAATTGCTAATTTTTGTGAACATTACTCGTTTGTATCCTCTTTGGAACCTCATAGGGTTGAACATGCATTGAAAGATCCGAATTGGTGGTGGCAGTGCAAGAAGAATTGAACAACTTCAAATGGAACGAGGTGTGGGAACTTGTTGAAAGGCCCATGTTCAATGTCGTCGGCACTAAATGGGTCTTCCGCAACAAGCAAGACGAACACGGGGTGGTGACAAGAAACAAGGCACTACTTGTGGCCAAAGGGTATTCACAAGTCAAAGGTCTGGATTTCGATGAAACTTTTGCTCCCATAGCTAGGCTTGAAACGATTAGAATATTACTTGCATGTGGTACTCACCATGATTTCAAGCTCTATCAAATGGATGTGAAAAGCGCCTTCCTCAATGGACCAATCAAGGAGGAGGTGTATGTGGAGCAACCCCCGGATTCGAAGATCAAGAGTTCCCCGACCATGTGTTCAAACTGCGTAAGGCTCTCTATGGCCTCAAACAAGCTCCTAGAGCTTGGTATGAGTGCCTTAGAGATTTTTTAATTGAAAATGGATTTAAGATTGGCCAAGCTGATTACACGTTGTTTACCAAGAACTTTGACAATGATCTATTTATCTGTCAAATTTATGTTGATGATATTATACTTGGATCAACTAACAAATCTTTTTGTGAAGAATTTTGTAAGATTATGACATATAGATTCAATATGTCTATGATGGGAGAATTGAGATATTTCTTGGGATTCCAAGTGATGCAACAAAAGGAAGGGACGTTCATAAGCCAAACCAAGTATACTCAAGACATACTCAAGAAGTTTGGAATGGACAAGGCCAAGCCTATAAAGACTCTCATGGCAACAAATGGACACTTGGATCTCAATGAAGACGGACCGAACGTGGATCAAAAGGTATATCACTCCATGATTGGATCCCTAATTTACTTATGTGCATCTAGGCCTGATATTATGTTGAGTGTATGTTTGTGTGCAAGATTTCAAGCCAATCCGAAGGAGTGTCATTTGACAGCCGTAAAAAGAATCTTGCGATATTTAGTTCATACACCCAACCTAGGCCTTTGGTATCCTAAAGGTTCCAAGTTCAATCTCATTGGACACTCCGATGCAGATTATTCCAGACGCAAAGTAGATAGAAAAAGTACCTCTGGTACATGGCAATTCCTAGGTAGATCCCTAGTGTCTTGGTCCTCCAAGAAACAAAACTCCATTGCCTTATCCACGGCCGAAGCAGAGTATGTTGCAGCCGGGAGTTGTTGTGCACAACTCCTTTAGATGCGACAAACTCTAAGGGATTACAGTTACAATATGAGCCATATTCCACTCCTTTGTGATAATGAGAGTGCTATTAAAATTGCACATAACCACGTTGAGAACTCTAGGACCAAACACATAGACATCTGACATCACTTATTGAGAGACCACTCAATGAAAGGAGACATAGCCATCTCCGATGTCAACACAAAAAAACAACTAGCTAATATATTTACCAAGCCACTTGATGAAAAACGCTTTGTCGAGCTCTGAAATAAACTAAATATCCTTGATGCTCGGACCGTGGCTTGAAAACATGCATACCTGTATTCCATCTTCAAGATATATTGATTGTGTTATGGAAATCACCTCTCTATTTTTCTCCGAAAAAATTATTTCAATTACTTTATCTTGGTGAATTATGGTCATAGCTCAATTGTTGGATGTTTACTGATCATATTCATCAAGATTATTTGTGTGTTTTCCCCCCTGTTTTTTTAGCACCTTCGAATATATACGAATGGGCTAAATGCTTTTGTTCTGGTGACCACGGACTAGTTCGTGGTTACCCGGACTAGTCTGCACACTGCAGACTAGTCCGTAGGGGTCCGATAGTCTGGACTAGTCCGGTTGACCACAGACTAGTCTGATTTTTCGACTCCATACCCCTAGGGCCGCCAAAACCCTAATATCATTCATCCTCACAATGTTCCTCACCTTCTCTTTCCTCACTCGAGCGTCCCCAAGGTGATTTGGCGATTTCTCCACCAAATTTCTTCAACTATCCGGGGAAAACGATCTTCATCGCAAGGTGATCAAGGCCCACGGACTAGTCCGCAACAACAACATCTCCAACCTCAAGAATCGAAGGATTTTGGTAAATTTTCTTCAAAACCCTAGAACCTTGGATTTCTTGTGTTATGGACCAAATAGGTTAGTTCCACTTGTTAATACATGACTCCTTGTTGTATTACATCTAAGAGCCATTTTTCCGTTGAGAAACACCATTGAATTGCTAGTTAGGGTTTGAGTAGTTGAACACTGAACTAGTCCGGTCTTTGTAAGGACAAGTCCGATTTTTGACTGAACTCAACCCTAAATTCCAACTACTCAATGCATTTCCTTGCCATCAATCCTCATCCACATATTGCATAAATCTTTTGTCAGGACCATGTCGAGCTCCAATGATGAGATCTCCGACTATGAGGCCGAGATGGACCAAGAGTAGTTGCTTCGGTCCTCGATGGGCCAAAGCAAGAAGCGGCAACACCGTGCTGCTAACCCGTCGCACACTCCACCTCAGGTGCGGCTAAAGGTCGTGGCCAAGAAGCCTGCATCCAAAGGAAATGATGTAGCTGGACCTAGCTCGGCAGCTTCTCGCCAAGCTAAGGGCAAAGGGAAAGGGATCACCACTGGTCCGATTGGTCCTCTCCAAATGAGTGCTCCAAGACAATGGAACATAGACCCCAACGAAGAAAGATTCAATGGCAAAGGAAGCGATGTGGCTTCAAAGCTCAGGACCATTGACTGTTACAACAGTTCCAAAAAGGAAGCTGATGCAAGGTTCTGGAGCAACTTAAATGCGTACTACTATAGTTCTGTGTATCTCACGATGAAGACTCCTGTGGTCCGCAGCCAGTGGATCGACTGGAGCCACTTTGAGAGGAAGAGCTGCCCAACCTTTGATGATGTGATTGCAGCTGTGGCAAGGCATGTTCTGAAGGATTTGTTTTCCTTTAGATACAACTGGAATGATGAAGTTGTTGCTCAGTTCTATGCTACCTGCTATTTTGCTAGTGATGAAGAGGAAAGGGTAACTTGGATGACTCACGGATCCAAGTACACCGTGATGTATGATGAGTTTGCAAGATTGCTTCACCTGGAAGACACTGGAAACAATGATATCATCATCCATAACATTGGCGTCCTGGAGAAGGACAAGATGGAGTTTCTATATGATACTCGCCTGAAGTACAACCCTCCATCGACCAAGAACATGAAGCCCTTCTTCATGGTTCTCAACAGGGTGCTTAGGAAGACAATTGCTCTGAAGAATGGAGATGCAGGAAGTGTCCAAGGCTACCTGAGGACATTGATGAAGGTGATAAGAAAGAACAGGAAGTTTGATATCTTTGACTATATTTGGAATGATATGGTGAATATCTCCTGCACACCGAACCATTCCTGTGGCTATGCGCCCTACATCATGTTTATGATTGAGAAAGTCACAGGAATTGAGTTCGTAAAGGATGTAGAACATACTTGTCTAAGGCCCTAGAAGCCTTCCCAAGCCACTCTCACAGCTGCTCCATCTCCAGTGTCAAGTGAGGAGGCTCCGAGGAGACCTCAAGGAGATGCAAAAACTGCTCCCACTACTTGGGCCCCTCCTAAAAAAGGGTCTCCTAGTGGCATCTTGAAGTACTTCACCGCCATCTTTGGCTCCTGCAAGAAGGCTGAGGTGAAAGTCCACAATTTTAACAAGGCAAGGAAGGAGGATATGAGATACATAAAGCAAAATGTCAAAGCCATATGCCAGAAGCTGGAGATTGAGCCTATTGGGTCTCCTGTCATCTCCGAGGACTCTCCCTCTCACTTCCCTGAGCTTCCACCTCTCTCTCTCTCCGAACTCGCCTATTTTGGTGTTGGGGGCACTTCGAGTGGATCCGCTCCTCCTCCTCCTCCTCCGCAACCTGAAGATGAAGACAATGAGAGGACCGACAGCGAGGAGTGAGTCGACGGCGATTGCTAGATCCCTCCTCTCCTTCTTTTTGTTGCCTTGATGCCAAAGGGGGAGAGATTGAGGGGGAGTCACTAGGTCTAGCAGTAGATGAGAGATGGGAGCTCTTTTGCATATTTTGAAGGCTGTTGTTGGGGTTGTAAAACTTTCATTATGCTTTTATTATGTTTCCAGTCATGGTTATGAAGTGTGTGATTGTCCTTTGATATAATCTATGTCTTTGCTCTGAAATTGACATATATGCTTGATGTTGATATGATTATGTCATTTATCTCATTCTCATCACGATTATTGCTTAACACACTTAGTATTGCACCCCACCACAAAGAGTGCACATATGTATTATGTTTTCATTATTTAACTTGTTCCAAGATCATATGTGCACACTTTATGAAAATCTGGTTTTTAATCATATTTGTGAAATCTCAATTGGTTGTCATCAATCACCAAAAACGGGGAGATTGAAAGTGCATCTAGGCATCCCTTGTGAGTTTTGGTTGATTTATGACAAACAAATGAGATCCTAACTAAATTGTTGAGATGAGCGCAGGTTTTAATGAAATTATGAAGAAAGCACAAAAAGAAAGGAGTGTGAGGAATCAAGTTGAAAGAGCTCAAGAGATGAATATAATACTCTTTGTGTATGGAGTGTGTTGGAGAAACACACCCCAAGAGCTCAAGCAAAAGAAAACACTCTCACTGCACAAGTTTACACAGGTCTAGACTAGTTCGATGTTCCCCGGACTAGTTCGATATGCTCCCTGTCCAGGATCAGACAAGTCCTCCCAGTGTGGACTTGTCTGCAACGGACTAGTCCGATTAAGTCCGGACTAGTCAGATAATCCTTCTGATCAATATAGGACAAGTCTAATATTCCACAAACTAGTCTGAAACCCTCACTGATCTACTTCAGACAAGTCCCTAGCCCCTCAAAGTTTCACAACACCGGACTAGTCCAATATTATCCGGACTAGTCCGATAACCTCCCTGACTAATATCGGACAAGTCCTCCAAGTGCGGACTTGTCTTCAATTCACCAAGGGTTTCACCATGCCGGACTAGTCCGATATGTGCCGGACTAGTCCAAACATCTCCAGAGACAAAATCGGACTAGTCCGCCCTTGGCCAGACAAGTCTGATAATTCAGGACACTTAGGCTTTCCCAGACGCCGCACACTGGACTAGTACGGAGTCCACCACGGACTAGTTCGGACATCGCAAACCCTAACGGTAACCTTTGGAAACCCTAATATAAATAGAGGTGTACGGCTCCTAATCAAACTCTCTCGACCCCTGCGCAGTCACACCTTCCAAGAGCCCAGAAAACACGTCTCTCCACACAATCCAACACAAGAAAGATCAAATCCTTGAGGATTAACCATAGATCAAAGGAGAGAAACGTTCTTCATGTCTTGAGCTCTTGGGTTTGAATCTCTCGCGCACTCTCGCAGTTTCATTGCATACTTTTCGAGTGTGTTTGGTGGTGTTTCAATTTGTAAATCTTGGGGAGCCCTCAACTTGTGAGAAGGCCCATTGAACACAGTTATTTACCCCTTTGTGATTAGTGGAAGAGAATCAGCCTTTGTGGCGATTCGGCGAGGGTAGGGTTGGTGAAGACCCGGTCCTCCGTGGGCTCCTCAACGTGGATGTAGATTTCCTCTGTGGAATCGAACCACGGGATAAAATCATTGTGTCCTTTGCGTTTGTTCTTACTATTCATTGTAATCTAGGGTTTGTGAATGTGGCCTAGAGGGGGGGGGGGTGAATAGGCCTTTTTGAAAATTGTTGGAACCTGCAACACTTAACAACCAGTTCAAAACCAGAGATATCAGACTAGTCCGGTAAAGTGCGGACTAGTCCGGTGTATACGGACTAGATTGATTAGGATTGATCGATTAACTTTGTTCTTCAATAAATGCAGCAGAAATATACGATTAAACAAAGTGTTACAAGGTTATGAATCAGGTTATATCACAATTCAATCTTATACTTGATATTTCAACGTAAAGTGATCAAGATCAATTGTAACCCTAGATTGATATAATGTAAAGGACAATGAACACAAAAGAAGAACACAAGAGATTTATCCCGTGGTTCGGTTCCTACAGAGGCAACCTACATCCACGTTGAGGAGTCCACAAAAGGACCGGGTCTTCTCCAACCCTATCCTCATCGAATCGCCACGAAGGCCAATCCTCTTCCACTTATCTCAAAGGGGTTAATAACCAAATTCAAGGGGCCTTCTCACACGTTGAGAGCTCGCTTGGATTACAACACGAAATACCACCAAGAACACACTCAAAAGATTACAATTAAATCGCAGGAGTGTGTTAGAGAATCAAACCAAGAGCTCAATGTGGTGTTGAACGTGTCTCTCCAATGAGCTAGAGTGAATCCCCGAGGGATTGATCTTTGTTGCACTTAATTTCGTGGAGAGATGTGGTTTTTGAGGCTCTTGGGAGGTGTGATGGCGCTAGGGTTCGAGAGAGTATCAAATATGGCCGTGCAACTCTATTTATATGGGTTTCTAAAAGTGACCGTTAGGGTTCAGAAAGATCTGACTAGTCCGTGGTGGTCACCGGACTAGTCCGGTGTGCTGTGTGTAGCAAAACCTAAGTGTCCCGAAATATCTGACTAGTCTGGCTAGGAATGGACTTGTCCGATTTTGCTACTGGAAATCTTCGGACTATTCCGATAGTTATCGGACTTGTCTAGACATGTGAAACCCTAAGTGTATAGGATGACAAGTCCGCACTTGGAGGACTTGTCCGATTTAGTTTAGAGGGTATTTCGGACTAGTCCGTGCAAATATCGGACTTGTCCGATTTGGACCAGAAAGAATATCGGACTAGTCCAGTTGTGATCAGACTTGTCCGATTTTGTGTGACTTGTGAAGTGTTTTGAGGACTAGTCCGCACTGGGGAGGACTAGTCCGATTCTAGTCAGAGAGATATCGGACTAGTCCGATGGATATCGGACTTGTCCGATTTTGTGCTGAAAGGATATCGGACTAGTTCGGTGTTAGTCGGACTAGTCCGGTCCTGTGTAACTTTGTGCAATGTGTGTGTTTAATTGTGATGGAGCTCTTGGGATATGTTTTCTTAACACAATCCATACACAATGATTTACTATTCTTCTTCCTTGATCTCATTTCCACTTTGCTCCTCATTCTTCCTTCTTCCTGTCACTTTGCTCATTTTTCTATTAAAAACCTGCACCCATCTCAACAAAGAGGTTAGGATCCCAATTGCTTGTCATAAATCATCCAAAACCCACAAGGGAGTCCTAGATGCACTTTCAATCTCACCCTTTTTGGTGATTGATGACAACCAATTGAGATTTCACAAAATATGATAAAAATTGAGATTTTCATAAAGTATGCACATATGAGTCCAAAATACATCAAGTAGTGAAAGCATAGTCCATATGTGCATTATTTATGGTGGGATGCATAACTAAGTGCACTGAAACATTGAGAATGACATAATTGACATTAATCACCCAATAGCAAGCATATATGTGATTCTAGAGCAAAATCACAGTTTTCATAAATACTACTCAAAGGATCAAATCATTGCATCACAGAACCATAATTAACTTAATATCATTGTTAAAGCTTTACAAGCCACAAAAGAGTTAAAAAACATAGCATAGGGCTCTCTCCTCGCAAACTACAGCTAGGACTAAGACTCCCCCTCAATCTCTCCCCCTTTGGCATCAAGACACCAAAAAGAGGAAGAGGAGGGTCCTAAGGTCTTCACTCTTTGCTGTCGGTCCTCTCATCGTCATCTTCATCATCTTCATCTTCAGCTTGAGGAGGAGGAGGAGGAGGAGGAGGAGGAGGAGCAGAGCTACTCGAGCCCCCAACACCAAAGCAGGCAAGCTCGGAGGGGGTCAAGGGCCCGAGCTCGGTGAAGTCAGAATCTGAGTCTTCAGAGATTATTGGAGATTGGCTCAATCTCCAGTTGCTGGCAAATTTGCTTCACATTTGCCTTGATATACTTCATATCCTCTTTTCTTTTCTTGTTGAGCTTATGGGCCTTCACTTCGGCCTTTTTGCAGGAGGCAAAGATTGCAGTCAGATATTTGAGAATACCACTCGCTGAACCTTTTTGAGGGGCTGCACTAGTAGTAGGGGCAACCCTGGCATCTTCTCTTGTCCTTGCCGGTGCCTCGGGACTAGAGTCCAGCGAGGGAGCAGCCTGAACATTCGGCTTTTGAGGCATTTGAGGCCTCAAGGGGAGATGCTCCACATCTTTCACAAACTCAATCCCGGTGACTTTCTCAATCACAAACATTAGGTAAGGAGCATATCCACAAGACCTGTTGGGAGTGCAAGATATGTTCACCATATCATTCCAAATGTATTCCACCACATCAAACGGGCGGTCCTTGCTTATGACCCTCATCAGAGTCCGAAGGTATCCTTGCACACTCCCAGCATCTCCATCCTTTGGAGCAATTGTCTTCCTCAAAACTCTGTTCAACACCACAAAGAATGGCTTCATATTTTTGGTGGAAGGAGGGTTGAACTTTGAATTTGGCTCATATAGGAACTTCATCCTATCCTTATCAATGACACCTATGTTGTGAATGACCAGGCAGTCACATCTTGTGGTGTCAAGGTGAAGCAGGTTAGCAAAATCTTCTTGAGTAATGCTGTACTTGGATCCATGGGTCATCCAAGTGACACTCTCCTCATCTTCACTAGAGAAGTGACAGGTTTCAAAGAACTATGCAATCACTTCATCATTCCAGTTATTCCTGAAGGCAAAAAGATCTCTCAGACCATGCTTCTCAATGGCTCTCACTACTTCAGTGAACGGTGAGCAACCCTTCTTCTCAAAATGTGCCCAGTCAATCAACTGACTGCGCACAACTGGTGTCTTCATTGGGAGATACACCAATTTGTAGAAATCAACAAGGAAGTTGCACCAGAACCTTCCATCAACGGCTTGCTTCGGTTGGCTATACCAATCGATGCTTTTGAATTTGTCCGCCGAGTCACTTCCCTTCCCGTTGAACTTCTCTTCATTGGGGTCTCGGACCCCTTCCCTTGGAGAATGAAGTTTCAATGGGCCAACCGGACCCGTAGCAATTCCTTTGCCCTTGCCTTTTGCTAGGAGGGCACTTGCCGCGCTAGGGCCACCGTAGGTGGTAGCCCTAGAAGCAGGCACCTTAGAGGATGACTTCTTAGCTAGAATTTTCCTCTGAGCCTGTGGAGGAGACTGAGCTGGCTCGAACGGTCTTTCTTGGCGCTTCTTGCCAAGACCCGTCGAGGTCCGAGGTGCCACCTCATGGTCCATCTCGGCCTCAAAGTTGGAGACATCATTGCCCGAGCTCGACATGACCTGAGAATGAGTGGCATGAATGATAATGAATGATACAAGGCATAGGTGTGAAAGGATAGCAAGGAATTGCATTGAGGAATTGAAGAATTAGGTTTTGAGTTCAGAAACATCAAACTTGTCCGGTGCACATGCACAGACTAGTCCGGGGGACCGGACTTGTCCGTGCATGGACTGGACTAGTCCGGTGTTCAGCCTGAAAAACCTAAGAGACTGGACAAAAGTTGATTCCTAATGCACAACAAGTGTAGCATACATGTAATACATCAAGGAGGCATGTATATAGTGAAATATGCTAGGCTATTTGATCAACAATGAAGAAATTTGGAATTTCTAGGGTTTGAGCAAAAATTACCGGAAAAATTGCTTGAAACTTGGAGATGAGGGTGTTGAAGGCCTAACAAGTCCGCTAGCTTCAATCCTCAAGTGAACAAGCTTGATTTCTGCCCAAATGCGAAGCTTTTTGGTGGAGGGAGCAGGAACTCGCCTTGGGAGCTCGAGCACGAAGAGAGAGAACGCGTGAGGCAAGAGTGGAGGTGAATAAATTAGGGTTTGGCGACGACTAGGGTTATGGACACGAAACATCGGACAAGTACGGAGATGACCGGACTAGTCCGAACTTTTCCAGAGGCTATATCGGACTAGTCCGTTGTCTACCAGACTAGTCCGGCCTAACCGACACTCTACAGACTAGTCTGCATGGGCGGACTAGTCCGGGCAACCACGGATTAGTCCGTGGTTTTCAGACAAGAATTTTTTAGCCCATTCATATATATTTGAAGGTTCATATTTAGAGAATAGAGAGGCAAAACAAATCAAATAATCTTGATGAATATGATCAGTAAGCATACAACAATCAAGCAATGATCGTAATTCACCAAGATCTAGTATTTGACATAGTTTTTCGGAGAAAATTGAGAGAGATGATTTTCACAATCCAATCAACATACTTTGAATAATTCATACAGGTATGCAACATTTCAAGCCACACTCCGAGCATCAAGGATATTTAGTTCATTTCGGAGTTCACAAAAACGCTTTTCATCAAGTGGCTTGGTGAATATGTGGGCCAATTGCTTTTGAGTGTTGACATGTGAAATGGCTATGTCTCCTTTCATGGCATGATCTCTCAAAAAGTGATGTCTTATGTCTATGTGTTTAGTTCTGGAGTGCTCAACTTGGTTGTGGGCAATTTTGATGGCACTTTCATTGTCACAAAGGAGTGGAATATGGTTCATATTGTAACCATAGTCCCTTAGAGTTTGTCGCATCCAAAGGAGTTGCGCACAACAACTTCCAGCTGCAACATACTCTGCTTCGGCTGTGGATAAGGCAATGGAATTTTGTTTCTTAGAGGACCAAGAAACTAAGGATCTCCCTAGGAATTGGCATGTACCGGAAGTGCTTTTTCTATCTATTTTGCACCCGACATAATCTGCATCGGAGTAACCAATGAGATTGAATTTTGAGCCTTTTGGGTACCAAAGACCAAGGTTGGGTGTATGAACCAAATATCTCAAGATCCTTTTTACGACTGTCAAGTGACATTCCTTAGGATTTGCTTGAAATCTTGCACACAAACATACACTCAACATAATATCTGGCCTAGATGCACATAAATAGAGTAGAGATCCAATCATGGAGCGATATACTTTTGGTCGACGCTAGGTCCATCTTCATTGAGATCTAGGTGGCCATTCGTTGCCATGGGGGTTTTTATGGGCTTCGCCTTGTCCATGCCAAACTTCTTAAGTATGTCCTGCGTGTACTTGGTTTGGCTTAGGAATGTCCCTTCCTTCTGTTGCCACACTTGGAATCCCAAGAAGTACTTTAATTCTCCCATCATTGACATTTCAAACCTGTCTGTCATGATTTTACTAAATTCTTCACAAAAAGATTGGTTAGTTGACCCAAAGATTATATCGTCAACATAAATTTGACAAATAAAAAGATCATTATCAATTTTTTTCGTAAATAGTGTATAATCTACTTTGCCAATCTTAAAGCCATTTTCAATTAAGAAATCTCTAAGACACTCATACCAAGCTCTAGGAGCTTGTTTGAGGCCGTAGAGAGCCTTACACAATTTAAATACGTGGTCGGGGAACTCTTCGTCTTCAAACCCGGGTGGTTGCTCCACGTACACCTCTTCCTTGATTGGTCCGTTGAGGAAGGCACTTTTCACATCCATTTGATACAACTTGAAATCATGGTGAGTAGCATATGCAAGTAATATTCTAATAGATTCAAGCCTAGCTACTGGAGCAAAGGTCTCATCGAAATCTAAACCTTTGACTTGTGAATACCCTTTAGCCACAAGTTGTGCCTTGTTCCTTGTCACCACCCTGTGTTCATCTTGTTTGTTGCGGAAGACCCACTTGGTGCTGACGATGTTTGCATTGCGTCTTGCAGCAAGTCCCCACACCTTGTTTCGCTTGAAGTTGTTCAATTCTTCTTGCATTGCCACCACCCAGTCCAGATCTTTCAATGCATCTTCAACCCTGCGTGGTTCCAAAAAGGATACAAACGAATAGTTCTCACAAAAGTTAGCTATGCGAGATCTAGTGGTTACTCCCTTTTGGATGTCACCAATGATGTTGTCGATTGGGTGATCCCTTTGGACGCATTGGTGTACTCTTGGGTGTGGCACTTGAGGAGTTGTATCTTCATGATCATCTGCTTCTCCCCCTAAGTGATTGCCTTCATTGACTTGTTGATAATCTTCGTATTCTTGTGGTTGATCTTGTGTTGAAGCTCCCCCTTGATCGTTGGTCTCCTCTTGTGGTTCATCTTCCTAATGTACGTGTGGAGGTGGCTCTTGTGGTCGAATCTCACCTAGAGCCATTCTTTTCAATGCTTGACAAGGAGCTTCTTCTTTACCTAGTTCACATGGATCAACTTGCTCCTTTTGGGAGCCATTAGTCTCATCGAACACTATGTCATGTGCTACTTCAACAAGTCCGGATGTCTTGTTGAAAACACGATAGGCGTAAGTGTTTGAATCATAACCAAGGAAGAAACATTCATCGAACTTTGAAGCGAACTTTGAAGTCCTAGGCTTCTTGTTCAAGATATAACATGGAGAACCGAAAACTCGAAAATATGAAATATTTGGTTTGTTACCGGTGAGTAGCTCATAGGATGTCTTCTTGAGTAATCGATGAAGATAAAGTCGATTTACGGCGTGGCAAGCAGTGTTAATCGCTTCCGCCCAAAATCAATCCGATGTCTTGTACTCATCGAGCATTGTTCTTGCCATCTCTATGAGTGTTCGATTCTTTCTTTCAGCAACTCCATTTTGTTGTGGGGAGTACGGTGCTGAAAATTTGTGCTTTATGCCTTCTTCATCAAGGTACTCCTCCACTTGCGTGTTCTTAAACTCCGTGCCGTTGTCGCTTCGAATATTCTTGATTGTCAGTGAGAATTCGTTTTGAGCTCTCTTGAAGAACTTCTTGAGTATTCCTTGTGTCTCTGACTTATCATGCAAAAAGAAAACCCAAGTGAAGCGAGAAAAATCATCAACGACAACTAAACCATATTTGTTACTGCCAATGCTTATGTAGGCTATTGGACCAAACAAGTCCATGTGTAGTAGCTCGAGTGGTCTTGCTGTAGTCATGACATTTTTGGCGGGGTGAGGTGCTCCAACTTGCTTCCCGACTTGGCACGCGCTACATGGCCTGTCTTTCTCAAATACAACATCCTTTAAACCTTGGATGTGATCGCCTTTCAGGAGTTTTTGAAGGTTCCTCATACCAACATCGCTAGCCGTCTATGCCACAATCAACCCATGTTGGTCTTGGCAATCAAGCATGTGTCAAGTTCAGCTTTATCCTTGTTAAAGTCAACAAGATAGAGCTTTCCCTTTAACATACCCTTGAATGCAACAGAACCATCACTCCTCCTAGAAACGGTCACACCCTCATTATTGAACAAGCAATTATAACCTTTGTCGCATAATTGAGATATGGACATCAGGTTATAATCTAGGGATTCAACATGTAAAACATGAGAAAGTGTGTGTTTAGAGGATATTGCAATTTTACCGGTACCGAGCACCCTTCCTTGACTAATATCTCCAAAGTAGATGCCCTCGTTTGGGTCCTTATTCTCTTCATATTCCACGAACATTCTTCTTTCCCCGGTCATATGGTTGGTGCAGCCACTGTCTAGCACCCATTTAGATCCACCGGAGGAATAGGCCTGCAAAAACAAATCATGCTTTGGTTTTAGGTACCCAAGCTTGCTTGGGTCCTTGGAGCTTAGTTACAATACATTTGGGCACCCACACATGAGACTTGGTGTTCCCATGGCGTGGCCCAACATAATGAGCATAAACCTTGCCAAAATTATTTCTCATTAACACATAGGAGGCATCAAAAGTTTTAAACAATAGCTGTTGTTGTTTATGTACAGGACTACTGTGGGGGGCCGGACTTGTCCGAGCACCGACCGGACTAGTCCGGTGTTCATGTGTAGTTGCCATCTTAATCTGTGACTTATAAGGCCTTCCTTTTACAAAGGTAATACTCTCCTTGTTATTCGTATAGCTTCTAGCATGTTGCTTTTCACCATAAGAATAACCAATGCCATATTTGACATTTGGAGGTCTTTTGACCAAGTATGCACTACGTGCATATTTGATCTTCTCCTTGTCAAATATGCCACTTTGGGCAGGGTGTTTATCCTTTGTAGAGGTTGGCTTATCCTTCAAACTGGTGTCACCTTTCTTACATGTGCAAGCATGAGCAAAATCAATTTTAGTGGGTTGAGAAGGTGATCTTGAAGAGGAGAAGGTTCACTCAGCTTGAGTGATTCAATCTGCACTTCAAGGATCTTGTTAACCTTGATCAGGTCAGCAAGTTGGTCCTTGATTGTGGCATTTGAGTGAGTTAACTCTAGGCCAGTTTCCTTGCTTGAAGCTAACTCAAGCTCGAGTGATTTGCTTCGTTCCTTTTCAAGTTCTAGAAGTTTGTCAAGTTCGACATATTCCTCCTTTTGAGAGATGATCATGTCTTCTTGACGATGTATTAACCTCTCCTTCTTAACAAGTTGATCAAGTAAAAATTTCATTTTAGTAGCTGTTTTCCTATCTAGTCCAATAAGCATGTCCTCATTATCACTATTGAGTTCATCATCGCTAGAATAGGAATCCATGGAGGGGGGTTTAATGGTTACCTTGCGTTTACCATCCTTTGCCATAAGGCAAGTGCCATCTCCCTTCCATGCGCCAAGTGTAGGGAAAAGGGTAGACTTCTTGGATGTCTTCTCGATGGCTATGCTAGCCATCTCTTCTTCTTCGGACGATGAGGACTCACCATTTGAGTCCCACTCTTTCCCAATGTGCGCTTGCTCGACTTGTTTCTTCTTCTTGAAGAATTTCTTGGGTTGAGGCTTGGCTTCTTTGGTCTTCTTCTTGTTCTCCTCATATGGGCAATCAACTATAAAGTGGTTGTATTCACCACAATTATAGCATGCCCGCCTCAACTTTGGCTTCATTATTTCCTTGTACTTTCCTTTGCTTGACTTTGTACCTTGTCTCTTTTTCATTATTCTCTTGAATTTCTTCATGAACAATATCATGTCTTCTTCATCCAATTCACTGCTCTCGTCATCACTATCTTCCTCTAGTTGTGCTTCTCTAGCTTCTTTGGATAGGGGCTTGAGAGTGGATTTCAAAGCAACCCCTTTCTTCTTTGCCGATGTGAGGTCGGCAATCTCCTTGACATGTTTTGCTTGTTTTTCCATCATCTCGAAGTTGATGATCTTTCCAAGCAGTTCATCCGGAGTCAACCTTTTGTATCCGGGGCTTTCTCTGATCATGGAGCATAGTGTGACGTTGCGAGGCATAAAATCTCTAAGGATGAGCTTTACCACCTCGTGGTCATTCCACTTCTTACTTCTGTATGATATGACCTTGTTGACAAGTGTCTTTAATCGATTGTACATGTCTTGGGGTGACTCGTCTTCTTCAATTGCAAATCTTCCTAACTCGCTTTCAATCATCTCGATTTTTGCTTCACGCACATGTTGGTCACCTTCATGTGCAGTTTGTAGTGTGTCCCATATCTCCTTAGCAATTTCGAGTCCATCCACCTTGGTGAACTCGTCCCGACTGAGTGAAGAGGTAATTACGGCCGCGGCTTGAGCATTTTGGTGAATTGCCTGCTCTTGGCTGGGGGTGAGCTCTTCGTCGTCATTCGGGATATCTATCCCTGTGCACACAATATGCCACAAACTTGGATTGAGGGAAATTAGATGCATTTTCATATTTTGCCTACACATCGAGTAATCACTTCCATCGAAGTGTGGGGCTTTTCCAAGTGGGATAGATAAATAATGATTGTTATTGGAATTGAGACGATCATAGTTAAAAGGATATCGGGAGTAGTCGGTGTGACTACTCCCCTTCTTCTTCTCTTCAACTTTTACTTTCCCTTTGGAAAGTGTATTCTTTCTTAGGAGTGCCTTTAGCTACAACGTCTCCTCATCGTTGTCCTCGAAGTCTTGAATGGCTTCGAGGAGGTTCTCCACCTTGAGGTTCTTTTCATCATCAACCTTCTCTTGGTTGTTGCTCTTGTGGGTGTCCTTCATGTCCAACATGATCTCCTTCGAGCGATTAGTCTCTTTCTTGAAGAACCCACTCTGATACCAATTGAATGTGGCCTAGAGGGGGGGGGGTGAGTAGGCCTTTTTGAAAATTGTCAGAACCTGCAACACTTAACAACCAGTTCAAAACCAGAGATATCAAACTAGTCCGATAAGATGCGGACTAGTCCGGTGTATACGGACTAGATTGATTAGGTTTGATCGATTATCTTTGTTCTTCAATAAATGTAGCAGAAATATACGATTAAACTAAGTGTTACAAGGTTATGAATCAGGTTATATCACGATTCAATCTTATACTTGATATTTCAACGTAAAGTGATCAAGATCAATTGTAACCCTAGATTGATATAATATAAAGGACAATGAACACAAAAGAAGAACACAAGAGATTTATCCCGAGGTTCGGTTCCCACAGAGGCAACCTACATCAACATTGAGAAGTCCACAAAAGGACCGGGTCTTCTCCAACCCTACCCTCGTCGGATCGCCATGAAGGCCAATCCTCTTCCACTTATCTCAAAGGGGTGAATAACCGAATTCAAGGGGCCTTCTCACACGTTGAGAGCTCCCTTGGATTACAACACGAAATACCACCAAGAACACACTCAAAATATTACAATTAAATCGCAGGAGTTTGTTAGAGAATCAAACCAAGAGCTCAATGTGGTGTTGAACGTGTCTCTCCAATGAGCTAGAGTGAATCCCCAAGGGATTGATCTTTGTTGCACTTAATTTCGTGGAGAGATGTGGTTTTTGAGGCTCTTGGGAGGTGTGACGGCGCTAGGGTTCGAGAGAGTATCAAATATGGCCGTGCAACTCTATTTATATGGGTTTCTAAAAGTGATCGTTAGGGTTCAGAAAGATCGGACTAGTCCGTGGTGGTCACCAGACTAGTCTGTTGTGCTGTGTGTAGCAAACCCTAAGTGTCCCGAAATATCGGACTAGTCCGGCTAGGAACAGACTTGTCCGATTTCGCTACTGGAAATCTTCGGACTAGTCCAATAGTCATCGTACTTGTCCGGACATGTGAAACCCTAAGTGTATAGGATGACAAGTCCGCACTTGGAGGACATGTCCGATTTAGTTCAGAGGGTATTTCAGACTAGTCTGTGCAAATATCGGACTTGTCCGATTTGGACCAGAAAGAATATCGGACTAGTCCGGTTATGATCGGACTTGTCCGATTTTGTGTGACTTGTGAAGTGTTTTGAGGACTAGTTCACACTGGGGAGGACTAGTCCAATTCTAGTCAGAGAGATATCGGACTAGTCCGATGGATATCGGACTTGTCCGATTTTGTGCAGAAAGGATATCAGACTAGTCCGGTGTTAGTCGGACTAGTCCGGTCCTGTGTAACTTTGTGCAATGTGTGTGTTTAATTGTGATTGAGCTCTTGGGATGTGTTTTCTTAACACACTCCATACACAATGATTTACTATTCTTCTTCCTTGAGCTCATTTCCACTTTGCTCCTCATTCTTCCTTCTTTTTGGCACTTTGCTCATTTTTCTATTAAAAACCTGCACCCATCTCAACAAAGAGGTTAGGATCCCAATTGCTTGTCATAAATCATCCAAAACCCACAAGGGAGTCCTAGATGCACTTTTAGTTTGCTTAATCTTGTTCAACTTACATTAAAACTTTGAATCTAAAGTTAACTTGTGCCACATCTAGTTTCATTGAAGCAATACATTCAAGTTACAACTCAATTTCCGTTGCATAGAGTACTTTGATCGAAATCATTGATCAAACTTGACCAATCTAGTCCGCATACACCAGACTGGTCTGCACCCTACCGGACTAGTCTGATTTCTCTATGCTTGATCAGGTTGCTAAGTGTTTCAGGTTATGACAAAAAATTCAAAAAGCCAATTGTGATGTCCGGTTCCGAAAAATGAACCAAGCTAATGCATATGTGTGCCCAGGATGTTCAACACACATACACGAGTGCATTCACAAAAGTGTGTACAGAAAATTACCACAAGACAATATTAATTAACTAAGTTTTATTACACAAATCATATTATTCTTGAATACAACCTCTAATGAATATTTATGACAAGTTCAACTAATGCAGCGGAAATAAACCAATTAAGCAAACTAAACAGCTAGGCAGCATAAGCAATAGGGTATAGCGCAGCTCCAATCAACTCCACAGGCAAAGCTGACGGTAGACACGACCTAGAACTCCGCATTATCACCATTAAACTCCCAATCCTGACCTGCAATTGTTGGGGGGATTGCAAGAGTGATTACATGTCGTACTCAGCAAGTGTGGAAAGTATGACATGTGGTTGATTCAAATGACGATAATAATGGCTAAGTGCTGAAAAGTACATTAAAACATTTGAAAAGCAATATATTATATGTATGTGAAGTAAACCCATCATAATCATAAGTAATATCATAATACCAGTCTGAATTCACTACCATCATCAATAATTCCAGATTTCACCATATGCCAATAACCATATTCAATACCAGAAATAAATCCATAACCAACCATAACCATAATACCAACCATAACCATCCCAAATACCATCCCAATTTCACTCTAATCATGGAAGTTGTCCAGGTGCTCATAACCGGGAGCACGACTATCATGATAGTTTTAGACACACTCTGCAGAGTTTGTACCTCTTTACCCACGTGTTCGTGATTTCATCACCTTTCAATGACTAGAACCTCTATTATCCTGTCTCACACTTCTGTCGGTGTGTGGCAAAGAGATCACAAAATAGCCTTTACAAAGGGATTACTAGCCTATTTAGACCCCACTAAGGTTTCACCGGTGGCGATGTCTCCTACAGAGCACATCTTCAACCAAGGGCCTCCTCTTGAGCCATTCGGATCCCAGTGTAGTCCCACCAATCATCAACAAACCCAATCCAACTACCCCTTCCCCAAGCATCCCTAATGGTCTAAATAGCACTCACAAAGCCCTAATTAATCAGCTACGCCGCACCCATACTTGGCCTCGTGGTGGCACTGTAGTCCTGGCTTATTCTCGCATGAACCGGTCCTTAGATCTAAAGCAAGCAAACCACCATATCATCCAACCCATCCACATACCAGGCTTGCTTAGATCACCCATTACCATATCATATTTAACCACTTCACATTAACCAAAATATCATTAATGCATAATTAAATGTGTAGTGTTGTCTTCCCATCCCAGTTGATTAAGCAAAGCAAAAGGTAAAAAGCCCTTCACGACTCTCTACCATATTCCAGGTGACAAGGGTGGCCAAACAAAGCTAGTCAACTTCCTATCATAGGATTCCCATCAAATTGACACAAGCATGCAATTTTGCAAACAAAACATTTATTTTAAAACAGGATCAATATGCTTCAAGGACACTTGCCTTGCTCTTGCTGTTGATTAGGGTCAAAGCCTTCAAACTCTTGGTGCAAGAGATCATCCGCGACACTCTCTAGCACAAATCCATCTAATCAACACAATAAACATACAAGACAAGAAACACAATCAAAGAGTGCACAAATATCACTCAATATGACATGACATGCATGATTGATGCAAATGCAAGGTAGAACTTGTTACTAGATTGCTTTAATGGTCAATAACTAGTTCTAATAGCTTTTAACAAGTTTATATAGGTTTGGATGTGATTAGATCAAATTTTAGAATCAATTCAACACAATTTAGCCAGAAAGACCGGACTAGTCCGCTAGGGACCGGACAAGTCCGCACTTTGCGAGATCAGCAGATTAGGGTTTTCTAGATCGAGGTGAATCTGGAAATTTGGGGTTGAATTCACGTAAGGAAAAGAGAATAGAAGGTATACCAGGTGTTTCGAACTCCAATGAATCAAGAAACTTGGAGGTAGCACTTGGATCTTGGTGATCTAGGGTTGGTGATGAACTTGGAGATGAATTGGTGATGAAGAACGAAGCTTGATGGAGATCTTGATCCTCTTTCGTTTCCTCCTCTTCTTATTCTTGCTTGGGATCTTCTCCTCCCTCCTTGATGGTGGCTCTCCACGAACTAGGGTTTGGGTGGGGTGGAAAAGTGGCAAATAGATGTCAAGCCAAGGGGTGGGGTTGTTTATATAGAGGTGGAGGCTAGGGTTAGATGGATTTCGAGTTTGGGATGAGTAGAGGCCGGTTTAGAGTCCCTCATGGGCTCTAAAAGAGTTAGGAACGACATCCCTAGGCCCACTTAACGTGAAACCCAAGAAACAAGTCGTAAACCAAAAGATCAACTCAGAGTCGCGAAATATCGGACAAGTCCGAAAAGGACCAGACTAGTCTGAAGTTGTCTAGAGAGAAAATCGGACAAGTCTCAGAAAGAAATAGGACAAGTCTGCTGGAACACCGGACTAGTTCGGAAAAGTCCAGGGACTTAGCAAATTTTCAAGGATTCTTGGAATATCGGACTAGTCCGCACAAAATCGGACAAGTCCGAAAGTTTCCAGAGGCAAAATCGGACTAGTCCGCAGCAAAAACGGACAAGTCCATTTTTAGTCAGAGAGAAATCGGACTAGTCCTCAGTAAAATCGGACTAGTCCGCACTTTCCTGCATTTTAAGTGCGGTTTTGCTCCAAATCAATTTTAAACTCGTTCCTCTTTATTTGGGTTAATGTTAAACATGTATATGAGTGTATGCAAGGCATGATGCATGAAAATGAGGGGGTTACAAACCTACCCCCCTTAAGATGAATCTCGCCCTCGAGATTTGACGCAGAAGAGAATAGATAGGGAAATTCCTTCTTGAGATCATCCTCCAATTCCCATGTCGCTTCTTTTTCAGTGTGGTGCTTCCATTGAACTTTACACCATCTAATAACCTTGTTCCTTGTGACCCTCTCCTTAGTTTCCAAGATTTTGTCCGGTTGTTCGGCATAAGCCAAATCTTTCTCTAGTTCCAATTCTTCCATTGGCACTTGTTCTTCCGGTACTCTCAAACACTTCTTGAGCTGGGAAACATGAAAGACATCATGGACATCCGAAAGATGAGCTGGCATCTCCAACTTATACGCTACTTGTCCTCTTTTGTCCAAAATCTTGAATGGGCCAATATAACGAGGTGCGAGCTTGCCCCTTATGTTAAACCTCTTATGACCTCTCATTGGTGACACCTTGAGGTAAACAAAATCTCCTATTTCAAAGGCTAATTTCCTTCTCCTATTGTCCGCATAGCCTTTTTGCCTTGATTGGGTAGCCCTCAAGTTTTCACGAATTATTTGGACTTGCTTTTCGTCTTCTTGCAACACATCCGGACCAAATACTTGAGTTTCTCCTGCCTCATTCCAGAATAAAGGTGTCCTACACTTCCTACCATAAAGCGCTTCGTATGGTGACATTTTCAAGCTTGTTTGGTAACTATTGTTGTATGAAAATTCCGCGTATGGCAAGCTTTTGTCCCAACCTTTCCCATGCTTTAAAGCACAAGCTCTTAACATGTCCTCCAAAATTTGATTGGTCCTCTCGGTTTGTCCATCTGTTTGAGGTTGATATGCTGAACTAAAATTCAACCTCGTCCCCAAAGCTTCATGCAATTTTTGCCAAAACCTGGAAGTGAATTGTGAACCTCTATCCGAGACTATCTTCTTCGGTACTCCGTGTCGACACACAATCTGCTCCATGTATATTTCAGTCAATTGTGCAGCTGTATATTTGGTCTTCACAGGGACAAAATGTGCTGACTTGGTTAAGCAATCCACAATTACCCAAATTGAGTCATACCCGGACAGAGTACTCGGTAACCCAACTATGAAGTTCATTCCAATTTCTTCCCACTTCCATTCTGGGATCTTCAATGGTTGTAATAGTCCCGCTGGCTTTTGATGTTCCGCCTCGACTCATTGACACACATCACACAATGCCACATATTCAACTATGTCCTTCTTCATGCTATCCCACCAATAGCTAGTCTTCAAGTCTTTGTACATCTTTGTACAACCAGGGTGAATTGAGTAAGGTGAGTCATGTGCCTCTTTTAATATCGTCTCTCGAATGTGCTTCACCTTAGGCACAACGATTCTCTTTCCAAGCCATAAGGTACCATGTTCGTCTTCATCAAATCTAAATTCTCTCCCTTCTTCGGTCCTGTCTTTGATTTCCTTGATCTCTTCATCTGCGGTTTGTGCCTCTCGAATTTCTTGCTCCAAGGCTGGGTTTAACTCCATCATATCCATCTCATTTACAAATCCGAGGTCCAACCTCTCAAGCTTCTTACATAACTCGGATGGTAACTCTCAAACTTTGAGTTGATGACTTACTCCTTTTCTACTCAAAGCATCGGCCACTACATTCGCTTTTCCCGGATGATAGTTGATTCCCAAATCATAATCTTTGATGAGCTCCAACCATCTCCGTTGCCTCAAGTTCAGATCCGTTTGTGTGAAAATATACTTCAAACTCTTATGATCCGTATAAATTTCACAACTATGTCCAAGGATATAGTGCCTCCAAATCTTCAATGCGTGTACCATGGCCGCGAGTTCCAAATCGTGCGTGGGGTAATTCTGCTCATGTTTCTTCAATTGTCTTGATGCATAGGCGAACACTTGACCTTCTTGCATCAATACACATCCAAGTACTTGTCTCGATGCGTCGCAATAAATATCAAAACTCTTGCTCACATCTGGCTGTACCAAAACTAGGGCTGTTGTCAACCTCTTCTTCAACACCTCAAAACTGTTTTGACAAGCTTGAGTCCATTGGAAAGCCTTTCCCTTCATTAGCAATTCCGTCATTGGCTTGGCTATCTTAGAAAAGTCCTTGATGAACCGGCGGTAATATCCAGCCATCCCAAGAAAACTCCTTATTTCCTTGACATTTTGCGGTGGTTCCCACTTTAACATGTATCTCACTTTTCCGGGGTCAACCGATACTCCTCCTCCTAAGATTATACGACCCAAAAACGACACTTCCCTTAACCAAAATTGACACTTGTTGAACTTGGCATACAATTGATGCTCTCTTAATTTCTGTAGCGTAAGCCTCAAGTGTTCCTCATGTTCCTTCTCATCCTTTGAGTAGATCATAATATCATCAATGAACACCGCAACAAACTTATCCAAGTACTCTATGAAGACCTTATTCATGAGGTACATAAAGTACGCAGGTGCATTTGTCAATCCAAAAGACATCACGGTGTACTCATAAGATCCATACCGTGTTCTAAAAGCTGTTTTGGGTATGTCCGATGGTCTGATCTTCATTTGAAAATATCCCAACCTCAAATCAATCTTAGAGAAGACACAAGCACCCTTCATCTGATCAAACAAGTCTTCTATGCATGGCAAGGTGTACTTGTTCTTGATTGTTATGTTGTTGAGAGCTCGGTAATCTAAACATATCCTTTGAGTCCCATCCTTCTTGTCCACAAATAGAACGGGCACTCCCCAAGGTGAAGAACTAGGGCGAATAAAACCTTTCTCTAGTTGCTATTGAATTTGTTTCTTGAGATCCGCTAGTTCCATAGGAGGCATCCTATACGGCCTCTTAGCTATAGGTGCAGTTCTAGGTATTAATTCAAAAACAAACTCAATGTCTTGATCAGGTGGCATACCTGGCAACTCGTCCGGAAAAACATCCAAAAATTCTCTCACCACCGGAATCTCCTCAATTGTAGCACCATCCATATGATTCAACTCCAATTTCTTCGGTGCGGTTTGAGATGCTTCAAATTCACGGTGATCCCTACCTCATTGGTCAACTTCACCGTCTTTGTGGCACACTCAATAACTCCATTGTGCTTCCTCAACCAGTCCATACCAAGTATAATGTCCAATCCTTGAGAATCCAAAACAATGAGGTTGGCGGAGAAGTCTACCCCCTTATTCTAAGGCTTACTTTTGGACATACTATATTTGTCCTCATCTCTCCTCCAGGAGACTTAACCAATAGAGTAAACTTCATATGAGAGATAGGCAAACTATACTTGGCAACATACTTTGATGCAATGAATGAATGCAATGCTCCAGAATCAAATAACATAGTCGCGGGGTTGGAGTTGGTGAGAAACATACCAATGACCACGTCATCCGCTTGTTGAGCATCCTCCGTAGAGACATGGTTCACGTTGCCACGAGCAAAGTTCTGCTGTCCACGGTTCCCTTGTGGCACTCCTCCATTAGGTCTTGGGTTTTGCCTTGACGCATTGCTTCCTTGACCAAGGCCTGACTTAGGACATTGATGCGCAAAGTGTCCAGCTTCTCCACAAGTATATCACTTCCTAACTCCACCAGAATTATTGGGACGTGCTTGGTTTTGAACACTTGCAGTAGGAAAATTAGCACGAGGCGCATAAGGCATTGGAGGCCTAGGTGCTTGTATAACAGGGTGCTGCTGCACAAACTGAGCTGAGCGAGGTGCAAATCCAGGGCGTTGAGCAGGAATAGAAGAGCTGTAATATGGCGCATTAGGTGGTGCAAGGCGAGGGCGCACATTACTTCCTTGTTGCTGTCCTTGATATGGCGCCTTCCTCTTGTTGTCTTGTTCCATATCACGAATCTTGTTTTCAACCACAATTGCTTTGTCCACAAGCTTCTGAAAGTTGGCATAGTCACAATTGAGCAATTGCACTTGGATTTCATTGTTCAAGCCCCCCATGAACAAGTATTGCTTCCGGCTGTCTCGACTCACATCCTCGGGCGCATACCTTGAGATTTGAGTGAACTTATTGAGATATTCACTCACGCTTGATCTCCCTTGCCTTAAAAATCTCAAATCCTTGTCTCTTCAAAATCATAACACCTTCCGGCACATAATGAGAACGAAAATTCTCCTTGAATTTGGCCCAAGTAATTCTCTCTTGGTTCTCATGAGCATTGCAATAAGAATCCCACCAATCCGCTGCTGCTCCAACTAGTTTGTGAGAAGCAAACAAGACCTTCTCCTGGTCACTGCATTGGACAATAGCTAGCTTCTTCTCCACGGACTTGAGCCAATCATCCGCATCCATAGGGTTAGCAGCTTGAGCAAAGGTCAGTGGCCTAATCCTCATAAACTCTCCCAATTGGTTATGAGGAGGTGGGGGTGGCGGTGGAGGCATGTGGGGCTGATTGTTGATGTTGTCAGCCTGTAGCTGTCCCATAGTTTGTATCATGGTCTGCATGAGCTGGTTTTGCATGGCCAAAAGCTGCTCAATGTTGATAGCTCCATGAGCAGGTCCTTGCCCATTGTTGTTCTGAGGTACTCCATGGTTCTCCTCATCATTGGCATCCCACTCGTTGTGAGTCCTCACCATCTGGAGAAAAGCAAAAGGTAAGAATTAGAAAACGTTCCCAACTATATGCATTAAGGGATATGAAACTAAATAGCTAGCTACACTAGCCTAGGTGGACATGGCAATGCTAAGGCATCCCAAAATCCTCTATTAAGCACACAAGCAAACAATATATAGCAAACAACACACCAACCAAAATACATCGATTCCTGAGTGCTCCTACATGCTCTAAAGTGTCCATTCTATCTAGGCTGCATCCTACGGTCAGCCTGGCTCTGATACCAATCTGTGACGCCCGGTTCCGAAAAATGAACCAAGCTAACGCATATGTGTGCCCAGGATGTTCAACACACATACACGAGTGCATTCACAAAAGAGTATACAGAAAATTACCACAAGACAAGATTAATTAACTAAGTTTTATTACACAAACCATATTATCCTCGAATACAACCTCTAATGAATATTTATGATAAGTTCAACTAATGCAGCGAAAATAAACCAATTAAGCAAACTAAACAGCTAGGCAGCATACGCAATAGGGTATAGCGCAGCTCCAATCAACTCCACAGGCAAAGCTGACGGTAGACACGGCCTAGAATTCTGCATTATCACCATTAAACTCCCAATCCTGACCTGCAACTGTTGGGGGGATTGCAAGAGTGAGTACATGTCGTACTCAGCAAGTGTGGAAAGTATGACATGTGGTTGATTCAAATGACGATAATAATGGTGGCTAAGTGCTGAAAAGTACATTAAAACATTTGAAAAGCAATATATTATATGTATGTGAAGTAAACCCATCATAATCATAAGTAATATCATAATACCAGTCTGAATTCACTACCATCATCAATAATTCTAGATTTCACCATTTGCAAATAACCATATTCAATACCAGAAATAAATCCATAACCAACCATAACCATAATACCAACCATAACCATCCCAAATACCATCCCAATTTCCCTCTAATCATGGAAGTTGTCCAGGTGCTCATAACCGAGAGCACGGCTATCATGATAGTTTTAGACACATTCTGCACAGTTTGCACCTCTTGACCCACGTGTTCGTGATTTCATCACCTTTCGATGACTAGAACCTCTATTATGACGTCTCACACTTCTTTCGGTGTGTGGCCAAGATATCACAAAATAGCCTTTACAAAGGGATTACTAGCCTATTTAGACCCCACTAAGGTTTCACCGGTGGCGATGTCTCCTACAGAGCACATCTTCAACCAAGGGCCCCCTCTTGAGCCATTCGGATCCCAGGGTAGTCCCACCAATCATCAACAATCCCAATCCGACTACCCCTTCCCCGAGCATCCCTAATGGTCCAAATAGCACTGGCAAAGCCCTAATTAATCAGCTACACCACACCCATACTTGGCCTCGTGGTGGCACTGTAGTCGTGGCTTATTCTCGCATGAACCGGTCCTTAGATCTAAAGCAAGCAAACCACCATATCATCCAACCCATCCACATACCAGGCATGCTTAGATCACCCATTATCATATCATATTTAACCAGTTCACATTAACCAAAATATCATTAATGCATAATTAAATATGTAGTGTTGTCTTCCCATCCCAGTTGATTAAGCGAAGTAAAAGGTAAAAAGCCCTTCCCGACTCTCTACCATATATTTCAGGTGACAAGGGTGGTCAAACAAAGCTAGTCAACTTCCTATCATAGGATTCCCATCAAATTGACAAAAACATGCAATTTTGCAAACAAAACATTTATTTTAAAACAGGATCAATATGCTTCAAGGACACTTGCCTTGCTCTTGCTGTTGATTAGGGTCAAAGCCTTCAAACTCTTGGTGCTGGTGATCCTCCGCGGCACTCTCTAGTGCAAATCCGTCTAATCCACATAATAAACATACAAGACAAGAAACACAATCAAAGAGTGCACAAATATTACTCAATATGACATGACATGCATGATTGATGCAAATGTAAGGTAGAACTTGTTACTAGATTGCTTTAATGGTCAATAACTAGTTCTAATAGATTTTAACAAGTTTATATATGTTTGGATGTGATTAGATCAAATTTTAGAATCAATTCAACACAATTTAGCCAGGAAGACCGGGCTAGTCCGCTAGGGACCGGACAAGTCCGCACTTTGCAGGATCAGTAGATTAGGGTTTTCTAGATCGATGTGAATTTGGATATTTGGGGTTGAATTCACGTAAGGAAAAGAGAATAGAAGGTATACCAGGTGTTTAGAACTCCAATGAATCAAGAAACTTGGAGGTAGCACTTGGATCTTGGTGATCTAAGGTTGGTGATGAACTTGGAGATGAATTGGTGATGAAGAACGAAACTTGATGGAGATCTTGATCCTCTTTCATTTCCTCCTCCTCTTCTTCTTGCTTGGGATCTTCTCCTCCCTCCTTGATGGTGGCTCTCCACAAACTAGGGTTTGGGTGGGGTGGAAAAGTGGCAAATAGATGTCAAGCCAAGGGGTGGGGTTGTTTATATAGAGGTGGAGGCTAGGGTTAGATGGATTTCGAGTTTGGGATGAGTAGAGGCCGGTTTAGAGTCCCTCATGGACTCTAAAAGAGTTAGGCACGACATCCTTAGGCCCACTTAACGTGAAACCCAAGAAACAAGTCGTAAAACAAAAGATCAACTCGGAGTCGTGAAATATCAGACAAGTCCGAAAAGGACCGGACTAGTCCGAAGTTGTCCAGAGAGAAAATCGGACAAGTCTAGCCTAGAATCGGACAAGTCCGATTTTAGTCAGAAAGAAATCGGACAAGTCCGCTGGAACACCGGACTAGTCTGGAAAAGTCCAGGGACTTAGCAAATTTTCAAGGATTCTTGGAATATCAGACTAGTCCGCACAAAATCGGACAAGTCTGAAAGTTTCCAGAGGCAAAATCGGACTAGTCCGCAGCAAAAACAGACAAGTCCATTTTTAGTCAGAGAGAAATCGAACCAGTCCTTAGTAAAATCAGACTAGTCCGCACTTTCCTACATTTTAAGTGCGGTTTTGCTCCAAATCAATTTTAAACTTTTTCCTCTTTATTTGGGTTAATGTTAAACATGTATACGAGTGTATGCAAGGCATGATGCATGAAAATGAGGTTGTTACACCTATTCACCCCCTCTAGGCTACATTCACTAGGCTATGTATATGTATATTAGAAGCATCGTAGGAGCAACTCTCCGGTTCTTAGTCTAACCTCCATTAGGACTCATCCACCCTTTATACTTGATTGCTTAGGTGTGTGTCAAACTACCCATATATTATAAACTTACCCTTGTCTTCGTAATTGATTAGCATCCCATAGCTTGATCACAAGAGTAGTGTTTACTTTACTCCATTGCCTTCCTTTGGGATAAATTCGATACCCTTGAGAATACTCTTGGGTGAAATGCTACACGATAGTTTCCATGCGCTTGCGGACCTCATCTATTTTGATAGATGATCTGTGATGTAAGAAACGTCAAGAAGCATTTTCGGCGCCGTTGCCGGGGAAGGCAAAGGAAGTGAAGGATAGCTATCACTTGTGATTAAGCTATAGGTACTAATAGTTATTAGATAGGAATACCCTTGTTTGTTTTCTCCTTTTGTGGTGAAAATAGGGTAGAGTTGGCTACCCCATTCCATGGGATGGCCAACGAGGACGCTAGTGCTCAACTGCAAGATGATTGAAGGCGTACCTCAACAAATGTCCGCTAGGCAACACCATTGCCATTTGCAAAAGAATTTATGCTTCCAGTGGAAACCAAAGTCATCCACCCCTAAGCTTGGGGGAGGCTCCAAGAGTTCTTCTTGGTTTGCCTCCACCATAGGGTGGATAGTTGGCTCCTCATCCAACATTCATGTCATGGGTTGATCCACCAATCCATGACCACCTTTGTGCTGGAGCTGAAGGAGTCCTATTCTCATCCATCATGGATGAGAATATGGTCTCTACTCAAGAGGTGGATTGAAGAGTGCTCTAATTCCTTTAGCTGGGCATGCACAACACTTAACAAGGTGGACATGCTAGCTAAGGGACTACACCTCCCATTGAAGTATCATGAAGATCAAGCCAATGGAGAAGTGTTTTGATGATCCAAATCATGGATATTCACATTATTTGTGAAAATCCATGTCAACATGGGCCACTTGGGGAATCATTCCCCTAAGACCCATGGGGATTCTTCCTTTCAAACACAACTCCAATGGCTATCACCTACAAGGAGGTAAAGGGTGGAATTAACATCACCCTTGTAATCAAGGAGGCTATGGGGTTTTCAAGAGATTTAAGTTCAACTAGCCTACCTTGAAGTATCTTGTCCATGGCCAAGCAAGAAATCAATACAACATCCACATGAAGCCCTTGGCCAAGGACAAGAAAATTAAAGAGCATTCAAGATCCAAGATATCCCACAATCACTCATTGGGATTCCTTCCCTTGGACCAAGCCCACGCAACCTAGGGCAATTGACATTGTGGATGAATCATTTATTGTTTGATTGTGGAGTCCACATGTCACCATGACCAAGGAAGCTTTTGATCTATAATAAAAGTATGGGTTAACCTTAAGGAATATCAAGAAGGTCAAGTTGGACCCCAAAAAAAAGAACAAGCCTCACCATGCTCATAAGAGAATATCTTCAAGAGGGAGAAACCGTCACTATATGAAGTCTTCATCAAAATGACAGAGAGGCTAGGGCCATCATGTGGCCCACAAGTCCAACTAACATGCCAAAGGAGATTTGGCATGTCGATCAAGAGAAGTTGTCTACATCTTCAACTATGGGATTGGACAACAAATCATCGCACCAAACAGGACGGAGGTAAGTCCCACTCATCGGATTTTAAAAATTCGGTGAGTCCTTGCCAATAGGTGAATTGGTAGTTATCTCATATTTGATTTACCAATTGCATATTTGAATTCCCCATCAATCTTTTCATTTGCATTTAGCATGTTTGAAATTTGACACTTGCATGTTGGAAAGTAAAATTTCCAACCATCCTAAAACTAAAATGTTTGAATTAGGAAGTAAATTTATTTGGATATGAACCTTGGGCATAACCACTTGAATTCATCTACCTAATTCAAACCAAAAATATTTCTCTTAATATTCATTGCATTTGCAAGTTGCTTCAAGTTAGGCAAAACAATTTGACAAAGGGTACAACATGTTTTTAGGCTAATGTAACCCGTTCTCGAGTTGTTTTGTTTGTTCTTGATTTTAGTGCAGCCAAGAAAAAATTTGCAAAGAGGTTGGAAGGCCCCATCAAAATAATATCCCTCCATCGATCTCATTTTGAGTTCATGGTGGAGGAATGCTCAACATGGTGGTCTAATGGAGAACAAGATGAAGCTCATTCAACTACAATCTCAACTTGGAAAAAGACATTGAACATGAAGGCTATACCAAAATTCATGGTTGTGAGTTTCTCACTCAACAACCTTCAACCAGGACTGCTATTCAATTGAGGTACAAGTTCAAATTTTCCGTCATTTGAATTGCATTAGGATTGAATGATTTTTTGCTTACATTGATAAGGAAGGTTTACACCTTCTCATCATTCAATTCTTATGCATCCTCATGAGAGTAAGTGTTGGCATTTCCCTTTTTGATTCTTAAAAAAGGAGTGTCACCTTACTTAGGAATAAATTTAAACAACTACCTAGAATTTCATAAGCATTGCTAAAATTGACTTAGACATTTTCTGCCTAGTTAATGCTTATGGAATTACTTAATGGTTGAGTTGGTATGTAGCAACCTAGGAATAGTGATAACCATAATTTTGATTTGAAACTCATTAATGCATCAATCACTAAATTTCAAATTCCTAGGCAAGAAAATTAAAAAAATGTTCAAGAGGATAAAATTGAGAATCTTGTTTGCCATGATCCAAATGATGACATTTGCTCTTGTGTAAAAAAACTATGATGTTTAGGAAATTTACAAGGTGAAGGGATCCATATAGTGTATTTATATCACTTGCATTGTTATGAGTAGGAGCTTTAGAAAATATGCAAATTGATTTACCCATCAAGCCCCACTCCTAGCAATGATTCATACATTGTTTATGAATACACTTGAAATTGGACCCAATGCATCTTTGGTCTTGTTCTTCCCCGTGCGTACAAATGGAGAATTCGGTTACCTAACCCAAAAATTCATTTGTACAAGTATCGGGAGCTACCATACCTCTCTATTATAGAGGGGAAGTTTGCAAGAGTAATACAATTATGCAGATATTCAAAGATTTGATTGTTGGAATCCCTAGAGGATTCCATTTCAACATCTCTTAGCCAAGGAGTAAAATAGAATGGTTGCTACCTATCGGAAATGAAGCCCGATGGTCAACCATAACTATACGAGGCCAGAGATTTGAAATGGAAACCCTCCGTGAGCAAACAATTGGCTGCTACAAATATGTGAGAACATTATGCTCTCAACTATTCTAAGCACTCATTCAAGCTCAAGGGAATTGCCACCATCATTGGGTGTAAGTTATTCCTTTTGTGGCTAAAAGGTATGATGAACCTTAACCAAGGAATGACAGGATCACATCCAATGTATATTGGGTGCAAGTTTTTCCTATGTAGCCAGAAAGTATTTTATACCTTAGCCAAGGAAGAATGGATCATACTCAACCCATGTTGAGTGCACGTCATCCTTTTGTTGATATAGGAATGTTGTACCTTAGCCAAGAAATAACGGATCGTACTCAACACATGTTGGGTACATGTCAACTCATTTGTGGCTAAAGGGTATCACTACCTTAGCCAAGGAATGACGGATCACACCCAATGCATGAGGGGTACAAGTTATTCCTTCTTGGGGAAAAGGTATGATACACCTTAGACAAAAAATTACGAACACACTCAACCATGCTGAGTGCACGTCATTGCTTTGAAGCCAAGGGATACCATTACCTTAGCCAAGGAATAACAAGGTACATCCAACCTATGGAAACCTTAAGGTGTGGATGAGCAACATCGACAACACTCTCCTCGACCACACTCGTGGAATCCATAGAAGGAAACCCAACATCAACACTCAACCCCTCCAATGTCAAAGCCATACTGCAACAAGGTTAGGACAACCTCATGGTCTACATTCGTCGTTAGGGTTTCAGCCCCAAGTGCGGACCTTTGAACAAGAACAAGCTTGGGGGAGGACCCCACTTGAGGTAACTTGTATTACATTCCATTTGAATCCCATTATTTTATTTATTTGTTTTTACCACATTTGCATCTAAAAAAAGGATTAATAATAATGTAGTATAGGTTAGGTTTTTAAAATAAAAGATGTACAATAAGAATGGTTTGGAATTCACATAGATTAAATGATGAATAGTTGCTCTGTTTTAATTTTCCTAAGTCCCTAGTTTACAACTTACTACTCTCTAAAATATTGCTCTCATTGGCTAAAAGTGCTTTTGTCTTGATTTGGAAATTGTGGGTAGCAAAAGCTTAATCCATTCTAAGTTGTTGTGAGATACGATATAGTGACAGGGCTGCTATTCCTAGTTTGAAAGTGAAACTTAGATTTCCATAGAAATTCTAGAAAGATTTAAGCTACTCTCATTTTATTGGAAATACCTACCAAAGCCATATGATATATCACATTGATATACCTTATGCATATGCTATTTGTCTTCACATTGAGATTTGTCAAACTAGTATAGACGTATGTGAGAATTCATTCATTATTTTTTGAATTCAAGACTTCACTTGCACATGCTATACTTCTACACTAGAAGTAAGCAAAATTCCATCATACCACCATTCTAGAATAAAAAGGGAAACTCCATATCATTCATGCTTAGTACTCTCTCCAAAATTTATTGCACAAAAGGGAGTAGAAGACATGGCTACAAGAAAAAGAAAAATAAAAGGAATATGCATGCTTACATCATAAGCATGAGAAAAAAAGAAAAAAAAAATAAAATGAAAATTAGCCATGTTTCATCCCTGCAAAATAAGAGAGTCCACACAAAAGGAGTCATCTCAATTATCCACATCCACTCCATTCCATCACAAATCTTGAATCAAATTGTTTTGAATTGATTTCTCCTAAGTCTTGCACTTTTGAATTAGCAATATTATGTGTTGCAAATATGCCTACTATTCCCTACCAAGCTCCACATACAAGCCTTATTTAGTGGTAGGATGAATTTAGGCAAAATGCCTTGGTGAGGACATATTTCCACTACACATAAAGGATAGACTAAGAGAACCAAATTGAGTTACTTAAAATCTAAATTGAACTCTCCGGAATTTGAGTGGAACTTGATTTCTAGGGTATGTGTGCTCCATTTGTTGTTCTATCTTTTAACTACCCATGAATAAGAGATGGCATAAGCCCCATAATGACTAAAGATGGGTGAAGTACCATGCCAATTCTTGCAATACTAGGTAGAGTATTTTGTTGTACACATGGTACTTTTGAAAAGTAGAACATTGTAGCAACTCCTGGTCATCAACCTAAAGTCTTGACTTTGCTCGGGACGAGCAAAGGATATGCTAAGGGAAGTTTGTTGATGGCTGTTATATACCAATTTCACCCGTCAATATAACTAAATTATGTGAAGGAAATATCATTTGTTGCACACATCACCTTTCTATTTAACCTATTTCCACTTGTACTTGGAGAATTTGGTGCATGCAGATACTTTACACAGAATTGAAGTGAAACAAGGGGATGGATCCTATAAAATATCATCTCAGCCAATCAAGCATCGACACGTGGCACCACATGGATCAAATGGCCCACAAATAGAAGTATCCGAGGCCATCCAACGGTGTAGCACCCATATCATGGAATAGGACCCACCTGCCAGTCACCTAGAGGAAAGAACTGGCCGTTTGGAGCCAGGACTAGGTCGACTGAACCACCAGGTCAGCCGACCCCTTCCTGGTGCCAAACGTGAACAAACGACACATGTTGGGTCCTCCCGGCTTGAAGAAGTCAGTGGTGACTGATTCGCGTGCTTTTGGTGGCAGAAACCGACCCTTCGTCGGTCGACCCCTTCCTGGCCCCAAACGCGATTAAACAACACGTGTTGGCTCCTCGCGGCTTGAAGAAGTCAGTGGTGACTGATTCGCGCACTTTTGGTGGCGAGAACCAACCCTTCCCCAAGCTATAAATAGGACCCATCACCCCTCACTTCAACACACACCACTTGAGCATCATTCTATTGTATACACTAGTTCTCTTAGTCCTTAGTGGAGGTAGGCTATAGAGAGTAGAGGATCTAGTCCCAAGTCCAAGTTGGAAAAGGTATGACTCATGTATATTTTCTTATATTTGTGACTTTATGCATAATAAAGATATTATCTTTAGTCTTCTTTTATTCATATACTTGGATGAAGCGTTTCTTGTTTGATTGTGGATTCCATGTATGTGGTAGGAGTAGTCTTTATGATTATGCCATATCACTCTTAATCTATCATCATAAACAATACCAATCCCCACTATAGTCTAATTAGTTATGATATGATCATGTTAATATGAATAACTTATGATATGTCTCAACATTGGTTCAATGATGTTTAGGTTAGTCATTGACTTAAGATGTCATGATTCTTAAGGTATTTACTTAATATGCTAGCATGGTGCAAGGATAGTTACGTAGCGTTGGATGTCTTGTAGACCCACAGATTGAAGAGGTAGGCAGTAGGTGGTGACAGTCCTATCTATCCTTTGTAATCCTCCACGTTTGTCTATGCCACATGCTCTTGGCGGGAGTTGTCCTAGTATTGCTAACGGTAAACCCGTGCACGATATGTTGAACAACTTAGCATAAGTATTCACCATTGACATGCTCATTAGTATCTAACCTAGGCTATGTGTATGTATATTAGAAGCATAGTAGGAACAACTCCCCAATTCTTAGCCTAACCTCCATTAGGACTCATCTACCCTTTAGAATAGATTGCTTAGGTGTGTGTCACACTACCCATATATTATAAACTTACCCCTGTCTTGATAATTGATTAGTATCCCATAGCTTGATCACAAGAGTAGTGCTTACTTTACTCCATTGCCTTCCTTTGGGATAAATACGATACCCTTGAGAATACTCTTGGGTGAAATGCTACACGAAAATTTCCGCGCGCTTGTGGACCTCATCTCTTTCGAGGGATGATCTATGACGTAAGAAACATCAACACCTGGCAGAGATAACATTCTCTTTTTTGCTAACTCCTTCTCCTGCCACCCATACTCGCTGCTTCTCCTGGTCGCACCAGGACTTGAATTTTTCCACGCGGTCAGCCAAGTCCTGCTCGCCGCGTGTCAGGTTCTGAGAGATTTCATCCTCTCTTTTTTGGAGTTCATCCTCCTTATTGTCCAAATTATCCCGATGTTTGAGGAGCTATTACCTCACAACATTGAGACTCTCCGAGCGGCTTTCGACCACTTCATTGGCCCTCTGAGGGTGCTCGTAGATCTCGTTGGTCTTTTTATCAAGGGCTTTTATAGCAGCCTCTCATTCATCCAGAGCCTTGTTCACGCGTGACTTCCGAGCTTAATCCGCTTCCAGCCACTCCCTTTGGTCAGCGAGCCAGGACTGTGTCACCTCGTCTTGAAGTGCAACAATCTTCACCAGCACCTCAAGGTCTCACGCTATTCTTCTAGGGCCTTGTGCTCGTAGTCAAAGGCGAGCTGGACTTGGCGGAGGCTGGAGCAGGCTTTGTCTATAGACATACTCAGAGGGATGGGTTCAGGACCTGCCATAGTTTCTTCCTCCTCTGGCTCCCCCGAGTCTTCCATAATGGTCCTTGGAGCCCATGGCACAAGCAGGGACTCCAACAGCTCGACGTTAGCAGCGCTAAGCTCCAGGAGCTCATCCACCTGCAGCGCAGAAGTCAAAGGTCCCGCAGTCGGATCTCCTTGTGCAGGATCGGGCATGGACAACTCTGGTGCTGTCACCTCTGGAGCTAGCGCTGGGACTTTTGTCGAAGCATCATTAAATTCCGTCGTTGATGCCGAAACCTCCGCAGCTAGCTCCGAGATAGCCAGAGCTTGCTTAGGCATTTATTCCTTGTGGCGCAACCACGAGCTCTTCGGTTGTCAGTGCTGAAGTCATCTCCACGTCAACCGACGCCAGAGCTGTCATGTCATCCGCCACAACCATAGGAGGAGGGGCTTGAGCAGTGGCAGGAGCTTCATCTTGCGCAGTCTCTGTGGCTATGGCCGGCACCGGAGCAGCAGTTCCTCTTCTCGACACTTCGGAAATAGAGGATAGAGAATTCAAGAAAAAGCAAAAAGCAAAATTAGGACACAAACTAAAGAGCCGACCCTTACCTAGGGACATTGCCGCTCCAGTCGGCACGACTTCTTTAGATGACCGGAGCCAGGGCCCACCGTCGTCGGTGAACCAGAGGCCCCGGACTTCGTCCCAGGACTAGTAGCATCCTTCGATATCGACTCAACCAGAATCGTCCTCGATTGAGAAGGGACTCTGGACCGAGAGCCCACCGCTGGCACCAGGGCCGGAGTTGACTTGCCGGACCTAGTGCCCTCCGTGGACACTGTATCCGAAGGAGCTGCCAACGTGTAGGCACAACCAGTAGAGACTTCAACTGAGACTGAGGGATTGCTTCTCTCGCGGCATCCCTCATGGAGCTCCCATCATTTCTTGCCAACTTTTGCTTGCGACTCGGGGCGTCGACGGGATCTTTCCCCTTGCCTCGGCTTGGGACCGACTTTTTGGAAGACGGAACTGCGGGACCTTTGCCTTTGCCGCTGACTGGCGCAGGTTTAGAGCCTCCATGTGGACAAGGAGCTCCAGAGATCGGCGGAGTTGCGAGATCTTTGCCTTTGCCGCTGGCTGGTGCAAGTCCGGAGCCTCCATGTGGACAAGGAGCTCCGCAGATCACGATTCCTGCTGGAGGAGTGCTCCTATGTCTCTCCACAATGCTCAAGTCATCAAGCTCCGACACCTCTTCCCGTAGTTCCCTCCTGACCTCTGGAACCATGTTCAGGAGCAGGAACTCCGATGGAAGTATCATGTCATCGCAATGGATGGTTCTGTGGTATAACTTTTCGAGATGAAGCTTCAAAGACTTTTCATCTAAGTTTGACCCGAGACCAACATCAATCCTGTATGGGTCCATTTCTCCACTGAATGCCCTTGCAGGCCGTTCCCTCTTATTCAGCGGGGCCCAATGGTTGGTTAGGAAGTTCGCAATCACCATTAGAGGGGTCACCTCTCCTTCCACGCAACTCTGGATCCTTGACATGATCGGTTTGTACTCTTCCGTCAGCTTCGGGAGCACCTCCCAAGTGTCGGTGTTGGTGGTGGGAAGGCCGTCACGCAGCTCCAGCCTGTCATGACGATCCACCCTGATGATCACCCAATCCTTCTTCCATCCATCCCACTTCCCAAAAGGAAACGACTTCAAGTACTTGAAAGGTGGATTCCTGCACTTCACAAAGTAGTAGAAGCCAGGGAAATCATTCCCTTTCCCGGTTGTGAAGATTGTGAAGAAGGTCCGGAAGAGCGCGATGCAGGGCGGCACACCCACCCACATCTTGCAAAAATGGACAAAAGTCGCCACCATCAAGAAGGAGTGGGGGCCTAGGTGGCGGAGTTGCAAACCGTAGAAGTCTAGCAACATCAACAAGAAGCTAGAGAATGGCAGGAGGAGCCCCACCATGGCGAGTGCCAAGAAATACATGATCTCACCGATGCTTTCCTTCTTGAAGGGAAGCTCGCGGAAGTGAATTGAGTTCTTGAAGGAGTCACTCGACCACCCCATGTAGGTGCGGACTCTCGACAACTCGCTATCGCTCTTGATCTTGCTAGGAGGAAGACCTAACTCCATCACTACAAAGTGGTGCAGAATTGGAAAAAGTGATGCAAGGGCGGAGAGCTCTAAGCACAAGATCAAATGAAAGTGTAAGAAGTTCTTTTTGTAGGATCGAATAGCACGTGTAAAGATACCAAAGGGCGGGGTGCATGGTAGATTAAAACTTTTCAGCGGAAGCAACGAAAACACCCCTCGGCAGAAAACTGATCTGTTAAAGAAACCATGTGTGCGACTAATATAAATGTGTTAAACTGCAACAAAACTAGTATAGAATGTAGAGAATTAAGTCACGAAGAAGTCACAGCAAGAATCACGAAAATCCGTCCAGAGAAACCCAAGTTACGATCGAAAGATCGAACAAAGGTCAATCTGTCCTACATGAGAAAAACATTTCTGGAACACTGCAAAAAAACTCCTGTAGATCAGAAACCACAAATCCAATGACCGTGATATTTTCACAGATGATAGAAAATCAAGTTTTGAAGACAACTCAAAAATAATCACAACAATCGGATATGTAAAACTCGAGTTATGATAAAACCACTGAAGCAAGGTAGTGTTGTGCAGAAACTTGACAAAAACAAGTCGAACAAACAAGGCACAAAAGTTCCTTCCAACTACAAATTTTATTGATCAAAACTTACAAGGAACAGACCCAAAGTCGTGTACCACGAGCTCTGGCCTCCCTTGCTTATACAACCTGCCCTTAGGCCAACCCAAACCTAACTAGGACTCTAATCCTACTCAATTCATGAATCACAACTTTCCATAACTACTCAAGACTCTTCTATACGCAGATAGAAGCAATCTTAAGACTTCCAAACACCTTAGGAACGTATGCCACATTCCTATAGCAACTCAAATTCGTGACCTAGACGAAAACCTATCATAACCAACTCAAAACTTTCTATATTTGAGTCAAACACGACTCAACCACAGCCTGAGTCCATAACCTAGTCAGTTGGACCTTTCCGACCAATTTTTTACATCCACATCTCTTCATCACGCCTCGGAACCATGTAGCCATGCCCATGTACTCCTTGCACACATGCAAACATCTTCCAACGATGTCCACGATACCTTCATATGCATTGTTTTTGATTCAAACATGTTGCGCGATCTCCCGATCAACTAAACCACAATTCCTCCCAAACTTGATTGTTGAACCTCATCTTCTTCCTAATACTAGTTCAATGGACCCCGTCACCAGCCATGTCTTGAACTCAAGCAACACCTGCACATGAATAAACAACGAATACTTCCGAGCACAAGTCCTCGACTTGACTCTCGTTAGTTCCGAAACCACAACACCATACGTGAGCACCTCACATAAGCATGTTGCAAACCATAGCAAAATGATATCAGACATAACTGCCGAAACACAACAAAAACTTAGTAAAAGAATACTAACCATATTTTTCATAGATCTAAAGCAAGTTCAAAATATTTCAAAGTAAAATCAGAACCATTGAAATCAAGCTCCGGACCTTGCCAAAACTAACCAGACTTTGAGCTGGAGCTTACCAAATCTAGTCGGACCTAGCGTCGGAGCTGACCAAAACTAGTCGAACCTAGCGCTAGAGCTAACCAAAGCTACTTGGACCTAGAAAGAAGTCAGACATATCCAAAGTAAGTCGGACCTAGACAAAGCAAGTTGGACCTTACGTCGGACCTTGCTGGAGCTACCCAAAATAAGTTGGACCTATTGTCGGATATTGATGGAGCTCGGACCTAGAGTCGGACCTTGATGATAAAAGTGTTTTGGTAGTATTCAAAACTTCTATAGTCATATCCAATGTATTCAGCATACATAGGTCTCACAATCACCCCCTTGATGAATGCATTGGCAACACCACTTAAAATCCGAACATTGGCTTATTCACATGAAAAGTTTTGAAAACAATTTCTCCCCCTTTTTGAAAATCAGATGATATAGAAATAAATTCCCCCCCCCTATACATATTTCTCCCCCTTGCATACTTTTCCCACTTTGACAATGTATTCAACAAGGTACAAAAGAGAAATTTTAATTTGTTATGAGCACGTTATAACATATACATATAAAACGAAGCTCATCCAAGTCATACTGTCAAGTAACTTACACTATCACAACAATGAGATACATAAAGTAGTGTAAGCCATGCTAGAGATCAAATGTAATTTTCAATTTTAGCAAGTCATGATCTCACAAACTTAACTATTTCAAGACATGAAAGCATGACACTTGTTGCTGCAATTTTATTTTCTTTTAAGCACAAATTTTTAACATATGACATTTGTAAGAGATTATATGCTGCATCTGCCTTATTCTAACCAACCAAGCCAAGCCTATGTCATTTGACAATCAAAAGCTTAAGGACATGGTTTTAGTCATATCTAAGTGCAATGATAAGCCATCTCAAAAGAAGAAGTGCGATGCTTGCATATTCTCTTGATCTTTTCTCAATTTATATTTGTTCATAAAACTCAACATGTGAGTTGATTACTTGATTAATCCATTATGATTAAAAGCACTTGTGATCATGCAACAATTTCAAAACAGCAAGAAGGTTCAATCATGACCAGATTTAGTGTAAGTAATTATTCTAATTACTAGTCATGTCAAAACTACAAAATGTATAACATGAGTAATGTAGTAAGAACTTTCAGCTTGTAAAAGGAATCACAAAGTCATATATTTATGAAATGCTATGCTCATATTATTTTAAGTTCAGATTTACACATAAACTTATGAAGTTTCAAAACCCCCCTCAATTTAAGCCATGATGATGCATAACCCCTATTTCACTAAGAATGTAACAAAAACGAGTGAAATCCAAATGTTTTGTGAAATGTCAACCAATTGTTGTTCGGTATGTACATGGTGATGCACAATGTTTCCTTTTTCAACATTATCACGGAGAAAGTGATACCTAATATCAATGTGCTTAGTTCTAGAATGTTGCACGGAGTTTTTAGCAATGTAAATGGCACCAGTGTTATCACAAAATAATGTAACACTATCTAGATCAACCCCAAAGTCCTTAAGTGTTTGAACAATCCAAAGAATTTGTGAGCAAGCACTAGCAATAGCTACATATTCAGATTCGGCAGTGGATTGTGCAACTGAACTTTGTTTTCTAGAGGACCAAGCAACAAGTGAATTACCAAGAAAATGACAAGCACTAGAAGTAATTTTCTTATCAATACTACAACCCCCAAAATCAGCATCCGAAAAAGCTTTCAAAGTAATGGTTGAGGAAGAAGGAATAAAAATGCGAAATTCTTGAGTTCCATGTAAGTACCTGAGAATCCTTTTGACGGCTTGATGATGTGAAGCACGTGGGGAAGCTTGAAACCATACGCAAAGACATACGCTGATTTGTATGTCCGGTCTTGATGCCATGAGGTACAAAAGTGATCCGATCATGCTTCTATATTCTTTTTGATCCACGGGTTCACCATCTTCATCAAGTTCAAGTGTCGTTGCAATTCCCATTGGTGTCTGAAGGGGCTTGCTTTTGTCCATGTTGAAGCGCTGAAGAAGGTCTCTTGTATACATTGTTTGATGCACAAAGGTTCCCTCCTTAGTTTGCTTGATTTGAAGCCCCCGAAAGTACGTGAGTTCTCCCATCATACTCATCTCAAATTCTGAACTCATCATAGCTGAATCTTGTACTTCGTTCATACAAGCTCCCAATTATCTGTTGCGGGGGATGTTTCTTGTAAATCCGTAGGGGAACAGATGTCTCACAAGCTTCTTTTTCATCAGGTTCATTGCACATTGATGAGATTATGGCTTGTGGATGATCATGACTAGTAGAGATGGTAGTTGGAGCTTGTTCAAAGTTTGGAGTTGGACACATGTAAGCTTCAGAACTATCAGGCAATATCACCAACTCTTCTTCTTCTTCTTCTAAATACCCTCCCCCTGAGGATATGGATCCGAACCTTCAATGTTTGAGCTAGTACCTGGGCTAGCTTCATCAAAAGACACCTCACAAGTCTCCACAATTTTGTTAGTGTCAAGTAAAAGCACACGGTAGCCTCTAGTATGAGATGGATAACCAAGAAACATGCCATCGATGGGTCTAGGTTCAAATTTATCAAGATTACCATGTTTCTTAACAAAGCATTTGCAACCAAAGACCCGAAAGTTTGTAACACTAGGCCTATGTCCAAACCGAAGCTCGTATGGTGTTTTATCTAGCTTAGCACACAAGAAAACACGATTTGAGACATAACCAGCCGTTGCAAATGCCCCAACCCAAAATCTTCTAGGAGTTTGATATTCATCAAGCATAGTCCTAGCCATCTCAACTAAGGTTCTGTTCTTTATTTCTACATGTGAGACCTATGTGTGCTGAATACATTGGCTTTGATGATAAAAGTTCTGAAATACTGCTAAAACACCTTTTTGCAAGGTCCGACGATAGGTCCGACTTGTTTTGGGTAGATCCGGCATGGTCCGACTCTAGGTCCGAGATTTTGCTAGGTTCGACTTATGTTGGTTAGCTTCGACATATTTTTGGGTAGCTCCGGTGAGCTTTGTCCTTAGCTCCAGCATGTCTTTGATAGCTCCGACATGTTTTTCTAGCTCCGGCTTTTAGGTTGGCTAGGTCTGACTAGAATTGGTTAGCTCCGACGCTAGGTCCGACTAGCTTTGGTTAGCTCTGGCGCTAGGTCCTGCTAGCTTTGGTAAGCTCCGATTCAAGCTCCGGTTAGCTTGCAATGTTCGGAGCTTGATTGCAATGTTCCTAATTTTCCTGTGAAATGATTTGAACTTGCTTTATATTCTTGGAAATATTGCTTAGTATTCATTTGCTAAGTTTTCGGTGCATTTTGATTGGATATGGTCGATATCATTTTACTATGGATTGCAACACGCTTATGTGAAGTGCTCACGTAAGGTGTTGTGTTTTGGAACTAACGTGAGTCAAGTCACGGACTTGGGATCGTACGGATTGGTTGTTTGATCATGTGCAGGTGTTGCTTGAGTTCAAGTCATGGCTGGTGACAGGATCCTTTGGACTAGTCTCAGGGAGGAGATGAGGTTCCAACAACCAAGCTTATGAGGAATTGTGGTTGAATGGGTCAGGAGGTCGCGCAGGATGATTGAATCAAGGGCAGTGCATATGAAGGTTACTGGACGTCGAAGGAAAGTGTTTGCACGTATGCATGCGGTGCATGACGTGGCAACATGGTTCTTAAGACGGGTTATGGAAGGAAGATCTGAAGGATCTGATCATATCGCATGATGACTTCGACTGCTGGCTGAGTCGGTTATGGCTCAATATGGAAATTATTGAGTTGGTTATGGTAGTTTTCGTGTGCCACACGAAAGTCAAGATGTTTAGGAATACGGAATGTGTTTCTGGTGTGTTAGGAAGTCTCGAGATTGTTTCTATCTGCGAATAGGAAGATCTTGAGCGGTTATGGAAAGTTTCGATTCGTGAACTGAGTAGGATTAGAGTCCTCATTTGAGTTGAGTTGGCCTTCGGGCTGGTTATATAAGCAAGGGATGCCAAAGCTCGTGGTAGACGATTTTTTGGCTGTTCCACTTGTGTTCTATTGAATAAAATTTGTATTTGAAATGAACTTTTGTGCCTTGTTCGTCCGACTTGTTTTAGACAAGTTTTTCTCGTCGAGATTATGAAAAGCACTACCTTGCTGTGGTGGTTTTATCATAACTCGAGTGTTACAGATCCGATTGACATGATTCTTTTTGGGTTGTCTTCAAAACTTGATTTTCTATCATCTGCGAAAATTTCATGGTCATTGGATTTGTGGTTTCTAATCTACATGAGTTTATTTAACGAAAAGCAGAATTGATTTTACTCGGTTGAACAGATTGATCTTAGTTCAATCTTTTGATCGTAACATGAGTTTTTCTTGACGGATTTGAGTGATTCTTAATGTGTTGTCATCGTTACTTGATTCTCTCTGATATCTACAATCTTTGTCATGACTGAACACGTTTAAGATCATTTGCACACATGATTTATAAATTATTTGATTTTTACCGAAGGGGTTGGAATTTAATTGTTTTCTCTATGTAAGATTTTTGAATCTACCATTCACCCCCCTCTGGTAGCTTCTCACGTGCGCTTTGATCCTACAATTGGTATCAGAGCAAGGTTGCTCTAATCTTTGTGATTTGCATGTGTTTTTGACTAATCCTCATGGAGAAGTACTCCGCAAAACCTTGTGTATTTGTTGGCATTGATTTTTAGGTTTGGAAAGCACGCATGGAAGCTTTTATCCAGGCGCAAGGATTCGGCATATGGGAAAAGGTATACAAACCTTATGAAGTTCCACCAAACGATCAAGTTACAGCTACAAACCTATGGGCCATCAACAACAACAACAACAAAGCTCAGAACTTGCTCATCCATGGACTCACTCAGAGCGACTTCGACCGCGTTGCACACCTCCGATCGGCATACGATGTGTGGAGAGCACTTTGTGACTATCACGAAGGATCCAACACGATCAAGTAGGTGAGACAAGATATTTTCAAAAAGGAATACATGCATTTCGAAATGCAACCCGGTGAGTCTATCGATGACCTTTTTGCTCGCTTCAATAAAATTCTTAGCAACCTGCGCAGTGTCAATATCAACTTTTCCGATGCTGAGAATGCTAGACAACTTCTTAGTGCATTAGACATGTCAATCTGGGAGATGAAAGTTACATCTATTCGTGAATCAACTGTCATGAGTTCTCTTAGGTTAGATGTGCTTTACTCTAAACTAAAAACTCATGAAATTGACATCTTATCTCGTAAGAATCCAAATAAGTCTATTGCATTTGTCTCACAACATGATATGCCTAGCTCCGGCCAATCATCGTCTTGCAATACTCTTGCTTTGGTGTCCTCACTAACCCATAAGCAGATTGAGGAATTTCTAGAAGAAGAGTTAGCACTCATCTCTACTAGATTCTCAAAAGCTTTGCAAAATGTGAGAAATAGAAGGAGAGGAAGCTCCGGACCAAAGCGCTGCTTTGAATGTGGGAAGACAGGACACTTCTGTACAGAATGCCCTAATCTTCCAGGTCCTACTACCCGTGATGAGAAGCAGAACAAGGTCAAGATCATCTCTGGAAACTCCAACAAGAAAAAAGGGTACCATAGGATGCAAGATGATAAACAACTTCATCACCGCACTTCAAGAGCTCAGTTCAAGTGATGTAGACTTCAGAAATGATGAGGATGATGATGATCTGACCAATTTATGCTTCATGGCTGGCGAAACAAGATCTAGATCAAGTCAGGAGGATATGGAACACAACAATGACGACGATGAGGTATGCTATACTTGTAATGAAATGTGTGCTGCAATTTCTTGTGAAACTGTTATTGTCAAGAAAAAGGACAAAAATCTTAGGGATAATGCTACTAAAATTGAATCACTAGAATCTGAAATCAACCGTTTGAAAATCTTGATTCCTAGTGATGATTCATGTCCCTCATGTGACTTAATCTATGAACAATTGTCCACATTAAGAAGTGCACACTCCTCCACTCTAGATAGACTTGATGAAGAAATTGAAAAGAACAAAAAGCTGTCTAATTTTAATGTTAAAGACTTAAAATATGCTTCTTGTTCTATAGATGATTTGCATTGTTCTAGTTCCGATGATCTTGATAAGAAACTGCAAGATGCTATGAATGAGATTTCTGTCTTGAACAATGCTTTACATGCTCATGAAGTTAAATATTGCTCTAATTGCAAATTAAAAGGAAAAACATCATGTGAAAACTTCCTAGAATTGTCTAAAAAACTTGATGACATGAATAGGACACTAGAGCAGTTTTGTATTGGGAACAAAAATCTAAACTTGCTACTGAATTCATCCAAATCTTGCAATGATAAAACTGGTTTAGGTTTTGATTCTCATGCTCATGCTAAAGCACATCCACCAAAAATTGTGAAGTCATTAGGAAGTGGTTTGATTAACACAGTTCCTAAACCAAAAGAGGTGGTTTTTAAATCTGTAGGAGTATTTTTATGTTCGGGTTTAAATAAACATACTGCATGCTCATCTAGACATGAACACAAAGTTAAATTTCATTGTACCTATTGTGGTAGAGATGGTCATGACATAGATTTTTGTTATAGACTAGCTAAACAAATAAAAAAAAGATAAGATGTCTGCTAGATCTCATAATCTTCATGCTAAATCTGCTATGCATGCTAAGCAGAAAATTAGAAACATGCAACCTACTTTAATGAGTAAACTATTTGAAAAGGTATCCTCTGGACCTGCTGGTAAGAAATCTGCAAAGGCAGCTCCGATAGTTCCTATAGCTCCGAGAGCTCCCGGACCTTCTGTTGTTTCCTCTGAAACTTCAGTTTTTACATCCGGAGCTTCAGCTTTTTCTACTGGAACTTCTGTGTTTACCTCCGGAGCTAATGGTTTTTGTGCTAAATGAGTAACAACTTTTGAATCAGTGGTTAAGAATAGAAAACCTAAATTCTTGACTCATAAACCTACTGTTTTGTCTCAACTTTCGCGTATTGTTCCTACTGGACGTCGCATGGCTCAGTACTGGTTCCCAAATGCTTATTGACTAACCCCAGTATTGAGTCATCAACGTATTGTGCTTCTATGTAGGTTTCACACTTGAGGAAGGAGAACATTTGGATTGTGGATTCAGGATGCTCACGCCACATGACCGGTAACAAAGAATGGTTCTCCTTCCTATCTTTTGTGTCACGTGTAGAGAATATTACTTTTGCCCATTATTCTTCAACTCCTATTATTGCTAAAGTATCGGTTAGAGTAAATAATCACTACACTTTAAAAGATGTGGCACTTGTTAAAAATTTGAAATACAACTTGCTTTCTGTTTCTCAATTGCTTGATGAGAATTTAAAAATAATTTTCTCTAAAAATTACTGCAAAGTTGTAAATTCGAATAGTGAGCTTTTATTTAACATGTCTCTTTTGGAAGAGTTTTTAAAGCTGATTTCGATATGTCAATTTCTGAGCACAGGTGTCTAGTTGCAAATGACTGAAAAGATTTATCCTTCTGGCATCGTAGACTTGGTCACGTAGGCCTTGATCACCATATGTACCTCAACAAAACGGTGTTGTAGAAAGAAAAAATAGAACCTTAGTTGAGATGGCTAGGACTATGCTTGATGAATATCAAACTCCTAGAAAATTTTGGGCTGAGGCAATTGCAACTGCTTGTTATATCTCAAATCGTGTTTTCTTGCGCACTAAGCTAGGTAAAACACTATATGAGCTTCGGTTTGGAAATAGGCCTAGTGTTACACACCTTCGGGTCGTTGGTTGCAAATGCTTTGTTAAGAAACACAATAATCTTGATAAATTTGAACCTAGGTCCATTGATGACATGTTTCTTGGTTATCCATCTCATACTAGAGGTTACCGTGTTCTTTTATTTGACACTAACAAAATTGTGGAGACTTGTGAGGTGTCTTCTGATGAAGCTAGCCCAGGTACTAGCTCAAACATTGCAGGCCCGGATCCATATCCTCAGGGGGAGGGTATTTAGAAGAAGAAGAAGAGTCGATGATATTGCTTGATAGTTCTGAAGATGACACGTGTCCAACTCCGAACTTTGAACAACTCTGACTACCACCTCTGCTGGTCTTGATCGTCCACAAGCCACAAGCTCATCAATCTGTGATGAACCTAATGAAGAAGAAGCTTTTGAGACATCTGTTCCCCTACGGATTTACAAGAATCATCCCCCACAACAGATAATTGGAAGCTTGCATGAACGAGTTACAAGATCCAGGTTTTCCGACCCCAATTCTCATGCTCATTCCGCTTTTGTTGCTTCTTTTGAACCCAAAGATATATCACACGCACTCACTAATGAATCTTGGATTATTGCCATGCAAGAAGAGTTAGAAAAATTTGAAAGAAATAATGTTTGGAAACTTGTACCTCCACCTCAAGGTCACACTTTGATTGGAACCAAATGGGTGTTTAAAAATAAACAAAGTGAGGATGGAGTTGTGATTAGGAGTAAGGCTAGATTGATTGCTCAAGGTTTCACACAAATTGAAGGTCTAGATTTTGATGAAACTTTTGCTCCTATTGCTAGATTAGAAGCCATAAGAATTTTTTTAGCTTTTGCTGCATCTAAAAGTTTCAAGTTATATCAAATGGATGTTAAAAGTGCTTTTCTTAATGGCTACATGGATGAGGAGGTTTATGTTAAGCAACCGCCTGGTTTTGAAAATCCGTATTTTCCTAATCATGTTTTCAAACTGACTAAAGCCCTGTATGGTCTAAAACAAGCTCCTAGAGCATGGTATGAATTGTTAAAAACATTCTTACTTGAAAAGGGGTTTACCATGGGCAAGGTTGATAAAACTCTTTTTGTGCTTAAGCATGGCAATGACTCATTATTCGTTCAAGTGTATGTGAATTATACTATCTTTGGTTGTGCTTCTCATGATCTTGTGTCCAAGTTTTTAGCAATGATGAGTTCAAAATTTGAAATGAGTATGATGGGTGAACTCACTTACTTTTTGGGGCTACAAATCAAGCAAACCGAGGAATGTACCTTTGTGCATCAAATGAGGTATACAAGGGACCTTCTCAAGCGCTTAAACATGGACAAAAGCAAGCCTCTTCGGACACCAATGGGAACAACATCAACACTTGAGCTTGATGAAGATGGTGAAACGGTTGATCAAAAAGAATATCGAAGCATGATCGGACTTTTGTATCTCACGACATCAAGACCGAACATACAATTCAGCGTATGTCTTTGTGCAAGATTTCAAGCTTCCCCACGAGCTTCACAACTGCAAGCCATCAAACGTATTCTGAGGTACTTACATGGAACTCAAAAATTTGGCATTTTTCTTTCTTCGTCCTCAGCCGTTTCTTTGAGAGCGTTTTCCGATGCTGATTTTGGAGGTTGTAGGATTGATAGGAAGAGTACTTCTGGTACTTGTCATTCACTTGGTAATTCTCTTGTTGCTTGGTCCTCTAGAAAACAACACTCAGTTGCACAATCCACTGCTGAATCTGAATATGTTGCTGCTGCTAGTGCTTGCTCACAAATACTCTAGATTGTTCAGACACTTAAGGACTTTGGGGTAAATCTAGATAGTGTTTCACTGTTTTTTGATAACACTAGTGATATTTGCATTGCTAAAAATCCTGTGCAACATTCTAGAACTAAGCGCATTGATATTAGGTATCACTTTCTCCATGATAATGTTGAAAAAAAAACATTGTGCTTCACCATGTAGATACCAAACATCAATTGGCTGACATTTTTATAAAACCTTTGGATTTCACACATTTTTACTTTATTCGTGGTCAAATTGGGGTAATGCATTCACAAGGGTTGAATTGAGGGGGAGTTGATTTTAAAATTTGGAATATGAGAATCAAAACTTGAAAATATGAGCATAATATTTCATACATATATGACTTTGTGATTCCTTTTTGCGCTTAAAGTTCTTACTATATTCCTCATGTTATACATCTTGTACTTTTTGCCATGACTAGTAATTGAAATAATTACTTACACTAAATCTGGTCATGATCAAACTTTCTTACTGTTTTGAACTTGTTGCATTCTCACAAGTGCTTTTAATCACAAAGGATAAATCAAGTAATAAAATCACATGTTGAGCTTTATGATCAAATGGAAAATTGAGAAAAGATCATGTGAACATGCATGCATCACACTTCTTCTTTTAAGATGGCTTATCATTGCTCTTAGATATGAACTTGGAAGAAGTTGTGTATGACTAAAACCATGTCCTTAAGCTTCTGATTGTCACATGACATAGGCTTGGCTCGGTTGGTTAGAATAAGGCAGATGTGCATATAATCTCTTGCAAATATCATATGATCTAAATTTGTGCTTTGAAAAATAATAAAATGCAGCAACAATTGTCATGCTTTCAGGTTTCGAAATAGTTAAGTTCTTGAGATCATGACTTGCTTAAATTGTAAATTACATTTGATCTCTAGCATGGCTTACACTACTTTATGTATCTCATTGATGTGATAGTGTAAGTTACTTGATAGTATGATTTGGATGAGCTTTGTTTATATGTTTATGTTATAATATGCTCATAACATTTGAAATTTCTCTTTTGGACCTTGCTGAATACATTGTGAAAGTGGGAGAGATAATAGATCATATGTGAATTTTTAAAGATAAGTATGCAAGGGCGAGAAATTGATTACACATTGCACATATTCACAATTTTTTTGACACGATTCTTCTCAGGGGGATAATTTGTTTTCTTCTCATTTTATTTCTGTTTTACAAAGGGGGAGAAATTGTTTTCAAAACTTTTAATGTGAATAAGCCAATGTTCGGATCTTAAGTGGTGTTGCCAATGCATTCATCAAGGGGGAGATTGTGAGACCTATGTGTCCTGAATACATTGGCTTTGATGATATAAGTTCTGAATTACTGCTAAAACACCTTTTTGCAAGGTCTGACGATAGGTCCGACTTGTTTTGGGTAGATCCGGCAAGGTCCGACTCTGGGTCCGAGCTTTTGCTAGGTTCGACTTATGTAGGTTAGCTTCAACATGTTTTTAGGTAGCTCCGGTGAGGTTTTTCCTTAGCTCCAGCATGTCTTTGATAGCTCCGACATGTTTTTCTAGCTCTGTTTTTAGATTGGCTAGGTCCGACTAGCTTTGGTTAGCTACGGCGCAAGGTCCGACTAGCTTTGGTTAGCTCCGACGCTAGGTCCTGCTAGCTTTGGTAAGCTCCGGTTAGCTTTTGCAATGTTCCGAACTTGATCGCAATGTTCCTAATTTTCCTGTGAAATGTTTCGAACTTGCTTTATATTCTTGGAAAGATTGCTTAGTATTCATTTGCTATGTTTTCGATGCATTTTGGTTGGATATGGTCGATATCATTTTACTATGACTTGCAACACGCTTATGTGAAGTGCTCACGTAAGGTGTTGTGTTTTGGAACTGACGCGAGTCAAGTCGCAGACTTGGGCTTGTACGGATTGGTTGTTTGTTCTTGTGCAGGTGTTGCTTGAGTTCAAGTCATGGCTGGTGACAGGATCCTTTGGACTAGTCTTAGGGAGGAGATGAGGTTCCAACAACAAGGTTCAGTAGGAATTGTGCTTGAATGGGTCAGGAGGTCGCGCAGGATGATTGAATCAAGGGCAGTGCATATGAAGGTTACCGGACGTCGACAAAAAGTGTTCGCACGTATGCATGCGGTGCATGACGTGGCAACATGGTTCTGAATACAGGTTATGGAAGGAAGATCTGAAGGATTGGATCGTATCACATGATGACTTCGACTGCTGGCTGAGTCGGTTATTGCTCAATATGGAAAGTATTGAGTTGGTTATGGTAGTTTTTGTGTGCCACACGAAAGTCAAGCTGTTTAGGAATACGGGATGTTTTCCTGGTTTGTTAGGAAGTCTCGAGATTGTTTCTATCTGCGAATAGGAAGATCTTGAGCGGTTATGGAAATCTTCGATTCGTGAACTGAGTCGGATTAGAGTCCTCATTTGAGTTGAGTTGGCCTTCGGGCTGGTTATATAAGCAAGGGAGGCCAGAGCTCATGGTAGACGATTTGTGCGCTGTTCCACTTGTGTTCTATTGAATAAAATTTTTAGTTGAAAGGAAATTCTGTGCCTTGTTCATCCGACTTGTTTCAGACAAGTTTTTCTCGTCGAGATTCGGAAAGGCACTACCTTGCTGTGGTGGTTTTATCATAACTCGAGTGTTAAAAATCCGATTGACGTGATTCTATTTGGGTTGTCTTCACAACTTGATTTTCTATCATCTATGAAAATTTCACGGTCATTGGATTTGTGTTTCTAATCTACATGAATTTCTTTAACATAAAACATAACTAATTTTTCTCGGTTGAACAGATTGATCTTAGTTCAATCTTTTGATCGTAACATGAGTTTTTCTTGACGGATTTGAGTGATTCTTAATGTGTTGTCATCGTGACTTGATTCTCTTTGATATCTACAATCTTTTTCACGACTGAACACGTTTAAGACCATTTCCACACACGGTTTATAAATTGTTTGATTTTTATCGAAGGGTTTGGGATTTAATTGTTTTTGCCATGTATGATTTTTGAATCTACCATTCATGCCCCTCTGGTAGCTTCTAACGTGCTCTTCGATCCTACACTACAACACCGTTTTGTTGAGGTACATATGGTGAAGAAAATTAATGATCTATTCCATTTTCAGCGCAAAAGTGATCAAAAGATTGTTTTTTAAATTCAGTTCCGTTATCACTTCTAATTGCTTTTAAAGACCCTGGGTGATCAATTGATAATCTAAGAAATAAAGTTCTAAAGTGACTAAAAGCTTCATTCTTAGATGCCATAAAGTAAACTCAAGAGTATCTAGAATAATCATCAACAATCACAAGAACATACCATTTATCTCCGAAGGATTGAACACGTGAAGTTCCTACTGTGTCAAGGTGCAAAAGTTGACCCGGTTCAGTTGTCATGATCATTATGAGAGGAGTATGTGAACTTGCAACTATCATAGCATGTCTACAAGAAGAGCACACAATTTCTTTGTCCCCCTTTAAGCTTCGGCAGGCCACATATGCGATCAAGAGCACTAACACGCGTTAGATGATCAAAGCCTATGTGACCAAGTCTACGATGTAAAAAATATAAGTCCTTTGAATCATTAGCAACTAGACACCTATGCTTAGAGGAAGACATATAAAATCGGCTTTAAAAGCTCTTCCAAGTTGAGACATGTTAAAAATAAGCTCAGTATTTGAATTTACAACTTTGCAGCAATTTTTAGTGAAAATAATTTCCAAATTTTCATCTAGCGGTTGTGAAACAGAAAGCAAGTTGTATTTCAAAATTTTTACATGTGCCACATCCTTCAAAGTGTAGTGATTATTTACTCTAACCAAACCCTTAGCAACTATAGAAGTTGAAGAATTATCGGCAAAAGTAACATTCTCTACACGTGACACAAAAGAGAGAGAGTGAGGAGAACAATTCTTTGTTACCGGTCATATGGCATGAGCAACTTGAGTCCACAATCCAAATGTTCTCCTTCCTCAAGCGTGTAACATACATAGAAGGACAATACGTCGATGACTCAATACTGGGGTTAGTCAAAAGGCATTTAGGAATCCAGTACCGAGTCACACGACGTGCAGCAGGAAAAACACGCGAAAGCTAAGATAAAACAGCAGATTTATGAGTCAAAGTTTGAGATTTTTTGTTCTTAACTACTGACCTAAGGTGTTACTTGTGTAGCACAAAAATCAGTAGCTCCGGGGGCAAAAACAGAAGGTCCGGAGGTAACACCAGAAGTTCCAGAGGTAAAACCTGAAGCTTCGAAGGTAAACTTTGAGTGTTTTTGACTCATAACAGCAGGTTGCATGTTCCTGACATTCGGTTTAGTATGTGCAGCAAATTTTGCATGAGAGTTATAAGTGTAGCTTGCATTTTTCCTTTTTTATGTTGTTGAGCTAGTCTATAACAAAAATCTATGACATGACCATCTCTACCACGATAGGTACAATGAAATTTAACTTTGTGTTCATGTCTAGATGAGCATGCAGTATGTTTATTTGAATCCAAATGTGACAACACTCCCATAGATTTAAACACCACCTCTTTCGGTTTAGGAACTGTTTTTATCAAACCACTTCCTAATGACTTTGCAATTTAGGTGGATGTGCTTTAGCATGAGCATGGGAATCAAAACCTAAACCAGTTTTATCATTAAAAGATTTGGATGAATTCAGCATCAAATTTAGATTTTTGTTCCCAATACAAAACTGCTCTAGTGTCCTATTCATTTCATCAATTTTTCTTAGACAATTCTAGACATTGTCACATAAAGTTTTTCCTTTTAGTTTGCAATTAGAACAATATTTAACTTCATGAGCACCTAAAGAATTGTTCAGTATTGAGATTTCATTCATAGCATCTTTTAGTTTCTTTTCAAGATCATTACAGGTAGAACAATGCAAATCAATTGTAGAACAAGAAGCATCTTTTATGTTTTTGTCATTAAGTGTAGCAAACTTTTTGTTCTTTTCAATATCTAAATCAAGTTTATCAAGAGTGGAGGAGTGTGCCCTTCTTAAGGAGGACAATTGTTCATATATTAAATCGCATGAGGAACAAGAATCATCACTAGAAATCAAGGTTTTCAAATGATTAATTTTAGATTCTAGTGACTCAATTTTAACAGCATTGTCCCTAAGTTTTTTGTCCTTTTTCTTAACAATAACAGTTGCACGGGAAATAGCATCACACATTTCATCACAAGTAGGACATACCTCTTCATTGTCACTGTTGTGTTCTGCATATTCCATACTTGATCTTGACTTGCCCACCATGAAGCACAAGTTTGCCAGATCATCTTCATCTTCGTCACTTCCATTGTCTAAATCACTTGAGCCAAGTTTTTGAAGTGTGGTGATGAAACTGTTTATTAGTTTACGTCCTGTAAAACCCTTCTTCTTCTTGTTAATGTTGCCAGAAGAGGACTTGACTTTATTCTGCTTTTCATCACGGGTAGAAGGACCTAAAAGGTTAGGGCAATCTGTACAAAAGTGTCCTATCTTACCACATTCAAAGCATCGTCGAGGTCCGAAGCTTCCTCTCCTTCTAGTTCTCACATTTTGCAATGCTTTTGAGAATCGAGTAGAGATGAGTGCTAGCTCTGCTTCTGGAAATTCTTCAATCTGTTCTAGGGTTAGTGAAGATCGAAAAGCAAGTGTATTGCTAGATGAAGATTGGCCGGATCTAGGCATATCACGTTGAGAAACAAATGTAAGTGACTTGTTGGAGTTCTTACGTGAGATTATGTCAATTTCATGAGTTTTCAATTTAGAATATAGCACATCTAATGTAAGTGTACTCATGGTAGTAGATTCACGAATAGATATGACTTTCATCTCCTAAATTGACATGTCTAATGCACTTAGTAATTTCCTAGCATTTTCAGCATCTGAAAAATTAACATTGACGCCACGCAAGTTGGTGAGAATTTTATTAAAGCAAGCACAGAGGTCATCAATGGACTCACTGGATTGCATCTCTGTAACATCCTCTTTTTCATCCATCATGCATTGCATACACTCTAATACATGTCTAACATTAATCCACGTAAAAAGGGACAAGTTTAAAATGAATTTAGAGTAAAACCGCACTCAAAAGTTCTGAGGAGTATGGACTAGTCCAGTTTTGGTGCGGACTAGTCCGATTTCTCTCTGACCTCCATCAGACAAGTCTGTTTTTACTGTGGACTATTTCGGTTTTTACCTCTGGACACTTTTGGACTTGTCTGGTCCATTGCGGACTAGTCCGGTATTCCAGGAATCCTTGAAATTTTGCTAAGTCCTTGGACTTGTCCGGCATTCCAGTGGACTTGTACGTTTTTCCTCTGACTAAAATCGGACTTGTCTGGTTTTGGCCAGACTTTTCTGATTTTCCTCTGACCAATTTCGGACTTGTCTGATATAGTCCGGACTTGTCCGTTTTTGCCTTTGTCAATCTTCAGACTAGTCTGACCCATTTTGGACTTGTCCAGTAAATCGCGATTCCAAGTTGATCTTTAGTTTCACGACATATTTTTGGGTTTTACCTTAAGTGGGCCTAAGGACGTCGGGTCTAACTCTTTTTGGAGCCCATGTGGGACCCCACACCGGCCTCCACCCACCCCAAACTTGTAAAATTTCACTTTTTCCTTTCATGTGAAGTTCAGCTACCAGTGGTTTATCAAACATAATGGAGGTCAATATAGTTGTGCATATGAACTTGACCTCACTAAAAAGTTTTCTTCTGCTCATGTTTAATCTTATTAACATGAGGACTGGATTCACCCTAATCTTAGAACATTCTATTTAAACCTTTCTGCAAAGTTGGGAATTTAATTGATTGAAATGGCTAGGGCAAATTATATTGCAGCAATATAAAAATCAAAACAAATGTAATTTGATTATGTTGCTATGCATACTTGGCCCTGACAAAAAGATTCAAATCCAAGGCTCCAAAATTTTCCTTGGCCTCTTAAATATCTTAAATAGCTTCTCAGAAAATTTTCAAGTTTTTTGAAGTACGTCTTCCACTTATTTGGACACGTACAAAGGATTCATTTTGCGTCGATCTCAAATTTAGCTTTGCACTAAACTTTGCCCAAATCAACCCCCAATTTCTCCTAAGACATTTATGGTTCAGGGAGCTTTGTTTCAAAGTTTGGAGATTTATGGACCTCAGCTACTATTTATTTCAATGAGGTTTATAAACATGTTTGAATTCAAATTTGATTATAAATTTGAAACAAACTATGTCCAAATTGAAATCTGATTGCAGATTTGTGTTCCCCATATTTTCCTTAGCCTATCTGTAAATTTTGGGAATTTTTGGACAATGTTTGAGCTGGAATTTAGAGGAAGAGATAAGGGAGAGCGGTGGGGCCCACAAGTCAGCCGGGGAGACCGTTTAACCTCCCCTGTTTCTTTCTCCGTGCGACACCGCGATGCTGCATGCCACCAGCGCGCCGTCGGCCGTCGGTCGCCTCCAGCTCCCCCAGCGTCCTTATCTACTGCGGTGAAGACTATAAAATCACCCCCCATCGACCGAAGTCCCTCACCGATTCACCTTTCATCGCGTCGCGCCATTTCCTCGCCGCCGCGATCATCTCAGTGCCGCCCAACGCCGCTCAGCCTCGCCGTCGATACGAGCCACCCCGTCCTCTACTGTCTATAGCAAAAAGGTGCGCAACGATCTCGTGAAGCTTCTGGTTAAGTTTGAATCCCTATTGTGCATCCTAGCATCTGTATTCCGTAGATTACTGAAGCACTTTTATACCTTCGAGGCTAGTTCGTCGGTTTAATTCCGATTGTATGCACAAAATTTCTTTGATCTAGTTAGACGACATGATCTATGTATCCTAGCACACCTTCCCTCCAAAAATCAGAATGAACCATCGACTAATTAGCAAGTTATTCGATTTTTCCCCTTCCGCCATTCATGGAGCTCGGTTCACCGTCGACCTCAGTGTTGCCAGCTATGGCACAAGCTCTAGCCCCTCCTAAACTCGTTCCCATGCTTCCACAATGCTTCCCGAGCTTTCAAACGAGAGTCTTAGCTAAGGAATCGAGGGTCTCAACATAACCGAAACCCTAACACCCGCCGCCGCCGTCGGGAGTGGTTTTCCGGTCACCCCTCACCGTCGGGAGTTGGTCCAGCATGTTCCCCACACGAAAATAGGGTGGGGCAGCGAGTACCGAGGCCTCCCGTGGGGCGGAAGCCTTCGCCGGCGAAAGCGCCGCCGCGCGCCGGCCAGAGCACCGCCGCCCGAGCCGTGGCCCGAGGTTGAAGGAGGCAGGATTCGCGGGTCCCACCTGCCAGCGAGTGCAATGGCGCCGGATCAATCTGTGGCCAGGGATCTAGTGTGACCATGTGGGAATATTTATGGCCCGCAGTGTGGCTAGCTCCAGATTGGCTGATTTTAAATCAAGTGGGCCCTGGCGCCAAATTTAAAAGCTGAAATTTCCCAAATCTATGCAGAACCATTTCCAAAGTTTAAAAATCAATATCTCTCTGTAGACTGCTCCAAAAATATTCAAACAAATTTTGTTTGAAAGCCCTTGAGCTCTAGTTTCTGTCAGTACAATTAGGTTCTGTGAAACTCATATTTAAATTCTGTAGAAAATAATATTTCCAAATGCAAATACAATTTTTCCAGGTAACTTTTCACTGGAAAGATCCCAAAAATCCACATAAAATACAATGTCCTATTCTTGACTATCAGAAAAAGTTTGAGAGCCATTGCACCTGTATAACCCTCTGTATAGTTCATTTGCCTTTTTCAGTTATTGAATTTTTACAGATGTTCAGTTGCTTTATTATGTCCCAAATTTGGATTGAACTTTCCTTTAGACATACACTAGTTCCTGTAAAAATATTGAATTTAATTGACCTAATCTCCAAGTCCTAATTCAGTTGCAAACTGAATATTAATTGAAAAGCTAAAAAATTCAATTATAAAATAATTCCAGAAATTCTTGCCAACTTTGAAATTCAATAAATCCTTCACCAAGGCTTAGAAATTTATGAAACCAAATTTTTCTAGAACCAGGAAAACTTCCTCTATCATGATTATCAACTGGTAGCTATGTTCAAGCTACATTTTCTTCTCTAAAATTTTGGAAGTTTATTGCTTGCCATAATTTTAGAGACAACAAACTACTTTGATCATCTCCTGTTCTTTGGAAGAGCTTATACCATATTCCCTAGTATCTACCATCAAAATTCCAAAGCCAATTAGGTCATTATCATATAATGATCACCATAGATTAAATTATGGTCTTAGTAGTTATTATTTTTCAAAGTAATTCATATACATATTATATGCATATCGTATAGTGACCGAAGTCGAGGAGGAACCAGAGGCCTTGGAAGTACATCCGCCGGATACTAACCCAGACTCTGACCTGCAACCAGGCAAGCCCCAGTTTGGATTTAAGTCGTTTATAAAATTTTACTTTACCACTATGATGATTAGCATATGAATTGTGCATTACGTTTAGGATGCTTGAATACTCCAGATGCATGACCCACAATCCCATTGGTTAATTGGTAGGTTGATAACTCGACGTGTAGAATTGCTATGCTAATGTTGTAGGTAAACTGGTAGAAGTCGAGTAGTTGGAATCTACCCGCGAGATAGAAATTTACACTCATCCACATTGGGATAACATTTATAGAAAATAACTGTTACATCTAAAACTCGAGAATGGTCAGAGATGGATAGGAAGCGGCAATACGTGGTCTTGGTCACATAGCTCTGACTGGTCAGTTAAGGCCCGTCTGTATGCGGCCCCTTTGAAAAGCTTGACTTGTACCGGTGATATAATGGACATATGGAATCCAGTAAACTGACGTAACTCGATAACTGGGATGTCGAGGCCCATTAACTCACCATCGATAGGGGTGGGTTGAGGACAGTAAGGTGTAAATCGGTCGGCAGACACATGAGGTGTTCCGTGCGGAGACCTTCTGTTCGCGGAGGTGAGACGGGCTCGGCGTTCGGGTTTCTTGTGAAAGGTGGCCATATACGACTAGTACTGAAGTGTTACGTAGGTACTGGTGTACTCGCTGACACTTCCGAACGACGTATGTGTCGTGTTGTCCGGGTGTGTTCTGATTGCAATCACCGTCCCTTGCGATAATAGAGTACCACTTGTTCACTGCGCCGTGACATAGTAAATACTAAAGAAGCCAGAAAAATATATTGTATTGAATTATGATTGCTTTGCAACCTTGTGTGACTTAGAGATAGTGAAATTAAAGTTTACAGTTTCTCCATACTTTAGCTGTAATAGCATTATGTGCTTTGGGCATGTCATATCATCGGCAAAGCGTTTCTTGTTTGATTGTGGAGTCTATGATGTGCCATGCTTGGAGAATGTCATTTGCTACTTAAAACCTGATTATAAGGATTCACTTGTAGGCGAGTCGTTTATGCTTCACCTTACCTATGCTTAGTATTCACCCTTGCATATGTCTAGTGAGACGGGTTAGTCTTGCTGAGCCTTATGCTCATGTTTGCAGTTAACGAGTTTTTGCAGGTTATACGATTGATGAAGGGTTTGATGATGAGGTTGCACCCCCTCCAGGGTGTACAACTGAGTGGGAACCCTGCATGCCGCCATGATTTGCGTGTTGCTAGTGCGAAGTATCCAGGACATGGATGACTTTGCTTTTGCATAGCTAGTGCTGAGAGCGTAGTTATGATATATATGTTTATTTCCTTCCGCTAGTATTGTAAAACTTTTGCTGTATGATAACTAAAAGACTTCGTCTTGTATTTTAATCTCGTTCTGTTCTTGTATACTGTTGGGTGTCGCATCGCACGACACCACCCAGTGAGATCCTCGTATGTCAAGATTCCGGTCCCCACAAACATGGTATCAGAGCATCATTGGGAACAGTGTACTTAAAAAGAACATATTTTCAAAAATTAGAATTTGAGTGAGGAATTAGCTATATGCCCTTATAAGGAGTATTATTAGTATAAGATATAAAGGTGGTAAACTAACTATGTGTTATTAATTCTGTAATGACGCCCCGATGTCAGGTAAGAGGTAAGGTACGCCACCGAGAGCGGATCAATCTCGGTAAACTCAGCATACGAGAAGTGGTATGTAAAATTTCTTTGGCTTGGCACGAAAAGTTAATAGAAGTCTCTGAAGCTTTCAATGTTTCTGAGAACCTATGACACACGGTACCCCAGCGTGCTTCAAAGTTAGTGGGAGCCCCTCTTGGGTGGTGTGTAACCTGATAGTATGCATCTCTAGAACCATTCATGTTCTATGGGAGCATGCGAAACACGTATGCCCGAGCGTGTATAAGTCGGATCGTACAAGAGTCTTTGCTGTACAGACGTATTTACAGCCATGTACCTCGAGACATGACCTCGCTCGAGGGCGACTCACACCAGAGTCGTAAGCATTTATTTTCATATGTATTATTGTGATTGCCTGTCGTGTTTCCCCGTACCACCCTTGAGGTGAAAGTGTGAAAAGGGGATTGTTTGTGTTTTGCAGCATTGACTACGGTAGAAGACCATGTAGAAACCGTTTGCGGGAGAACGATATAAGAACCACCTATAGACGTAACCGGATATACAAGATAGAATTTTCTTTGGTGAGGTACGTAGTACCGTCAGTATAAAACATGATGCTTGACCATCCCCAACGACAGAATGGATGCATAACGTTTTGGGAAAGTCCAACTATCAGATGCTGGTAGGTTTGGACTCTGTAAAAAGGGACTCCGACTAGATAGGGTAAGTAGAATCAAGATTCTTGATTTCTGGCAGAAGTTGGCTCGACTTCGCCGGGTTGTAATCTTGGTTATCTGATAGATAACATAAGGTTATCATATATGGATGGAAAGCCCGTGAAGACCTCTACAACATTTCTGTTGACCATCAGGGCAGAAAAGTTTGATAATCTGTTGAAATCTGGAGTATACAAAAACTTCTCCAGATGACCCAACCATTGTACAAGTTCCAGAAATATTGCCATAACTCGCTGTAGAAACATCTTCTGCCTTATTGTGACCCATGTCTAAAAAGGGCAGAAGCATATCTACAGGTTTGATGTTTAGAGTTTTTCCTATTTCGAATTTGAGTCAAATCAAATTTGGAAATCAAAACAGTGGACTGCAGGACTGCTGGTGCAAACCAGTCAGTTTAACTGTTTAGTTTGGATAGTTATAACTTTTAATCCAGAATAGTGACATAATCACATATATACATTTATGGAAAGCTTAGGAAGTCCTCTATCAACTTTATTTTGTATTGATGATCTGAATATGGGTATAGCAGTGTCTAATTCCATTTGTCGCAAACTTGGTTCTGGCAGTCCAGAACTTGAAGCAGTTTGCACATGTTTGTGAATTCGCGCGCGATACCTGTATAAACAAACTTTTCGGGGGGTAACTCTTTTACTTCTGGATTTTTAACTTGATGTTATACAAAGTTTTTTTTGTCATTACCTCAAAATATTTTCATGATATCCCTGTATAATTTGTGGACATCACTACATATACAGGGGAGGTTCTGTCAAAATTTCCAGAAAATATGGGTCAACTTAAAACCTGTATAGATTCTATTTCCTAGCTCACTTGTAGCTGTATGAGTACACTCTGGAAATCTTGGAAAGTATACTACAACTCTGGTATTCAACTTCACCTTTGATTCTGACAATTCCTGTATGAAACTGCGGTGTTTCTACAGGAAGATGGCAGCAGAGATGATCCAATTACCTAATGGTTGGGTGCACGCGACATGCACTGGTCAAGGCGGGTTTCCGGATTTGTTTGTCTTGCTGATAAGCTAGTGCGGATATGAGGAGGTGCCTAGCTATTGGGGAAAGGAATTCCATGACAACAGGGTGAAGAGGTGTGTCATCTATGTCGATGTGCCTGCTGGTCCTCCAAGCAACGGATAGGCCCCCTTTTCTATCAAAACAAGGGGTGTTCTGTTGGAAGAAACTTGGGGTTTCACCGCAAGTGTTGCTATGAGGAGGTTTTGCAAACTTCACCATCATCAGCTAGTGGGTACTCCGTATGAGTTCTTTCCGGTCAGCGGTAGAGCTGCTGAAGGGTTGGCTAACCGATTGATCGCAGGTTATGACCTCCGCGGTGGAACATCGGTGACAGCCTTAGCGGTGTATGCATCGGCATCACGTCATGAAAATGGCACCCAGAAGGCGTGCATTAAGGAGTTGGTGGATAATCTGAGGGAAACTATGATTCGAGGGGATCATTTTGAGCGTGAAAATAAATCGCTTATAACCTCGATCGCTCCTCTCAACCGACGTCTCCGCTTCAAAGAAGAGCAGTATGAGTTAATTGCTCAAGACCTATCAGAGGCTCGTGGGGCAACTCAAGAGATGGAAACTGAGTTAGAAGCAAGCTTAGTTGATGTGCACCAGCTGGGTACTCAGTTGAGCACGATGACTGAAGATCGAGATCGGTCCAGGGCGTAGGCTCAGGACTGGAAAGCCAGTTGTGAACAGGCCCAGCAGGAACTTGACGGCTTTAGGATGTTTATGGTGCAGGCTGATGTACAAGCATTGGCTGCCACAAAAGCATCGATAATGGGTGAGGCAGTAGCTTCTACTTCAGCACCCGTACCATTGGTGCCCAATCCTGAAGAAGAAGAAGATTCCGAGGAACTCGAATACATCGAGTAGGACGTAGTGAAGTGGGATGTGGCAGCACTTCTGCCGACACGGGGCAACATATAGTTTAATAGTTGCTCGTGTTTTTCTTTTGTGACCATGTTTGTGTCATATTAAGAGTAGAGGTGGTTATGTCTAAGATGACAAGATGCGTACGACAACTCATGAGGACCAAGTATGGTAGAGATGTATTTCCATAGTGGGAGTCCATCATTTTGGAGTTTACTACTGTAAACTTGGTCACAAGATAATATATCTTGTATAAAGCTTGTACTTTATCAATATATGTTGATGTTGTATATTATCTATCATGGTCTACCGCATTACTATTTATATGGAAGGATGAACTTGAGGCAATGAGACTTATAGTGTGAATCGTTGTATTGCAGCATGGTGCGTACACGTACAGCCCCAGAAGTGGGAGACTCAAGTGGGGGACAGGGGGATGACACACCACCCCCGGGGCAAAACACGCCCCAGACGCAACCACCTCCACCTACACTTCCCAGAAGTCTCGCGGAGGTTCTCACAGCAGTGCTCGGCTTGCGCGACGAGCAAACCGAGTTGTTGCGGACCCTTGTACAGCTTTCGTCCCGTCAAGGGGGACGACAAGCTGATGGGCCACGTCAGTCATATCCGAGTTCCTACTCGGATTTCACATCGACGCATCCGGCGGTCTTCAGGGAGGCCGACGAACCTTTGGAGGCGGACAACTGGCTCCGCACCATTGAAGGGAAGTTCGATTTACTCGAGATAACCGAACAACAGAAGACTCTGTTTGCAGCTCAACAACTGCAGGGTTCTGTTGGTGCGTGGTGGGCAAACTATCTCGCCGCACGCCCCGCCGGCTATGTCATGAGCTGGGCAGAATTCCGGGAGGCGTTCCGCGCCTACCATATTCCTCCCGGGATTATGGGGAGGAATCTTCAAGAGTTCTTGGAGCTGAAGCAGGGAGGAAGGAGTGCTTACGAGTACTCCAAGACCTTCAACCACTTGGCCTAGTATGCACAGGACCATGTGAACACGGAAGACAGGAAGCGAGAGTGCTTCTACCGGGGATTGAACCCCAAGAAGAAGGACAAGCTTGTCTTGTTCAACCGCGGCAGCTTCAACGACATTGTCAACGCCGCGATCATGCAAGAGGATGCTACTCGAGAGTTGTCCCCAGACAAGAAGAAGAGGAGTGCTCCGCAGGGCAGCGGGGGTGGTGCTCCTCAGAAGTACCGAATGGTGTATCGATCACCATCCGGCCAGAGGTGGCAACCGCCATCACGACCACCAATGTTCAGTGGTCGCCTGTTCGGCAACGCCGGTTTCCGACCACAGCAACAGCAGGGGATGATCCCACGTGCACTTCCACCTCCACCGCGTGCACCGGGATTCCGTCCTCCCATTCGTACCAGCCAAATCCCCTACACGTGTTTCACGTGTGGATGCACGGGGCACTTCGCCAAGGACTGCTCGCAGAGTAGGCAGGGCGGGGGACAGTCATCATACCAGGGCGCCAACCAACCCCGCAACCATCCCAAGAAGCCAGTTCCCAGACTCGGCAACGTCCACCACCTCGCCATTGAGGACGTTCCGGAAGGTGCACCCGTACTCACGGGTACGTTCTCTATCTTTGATCATCCCGTAGTCATAATCTTTGACTCCGGAGCTTCACACAATGTCATTAGCAATTCTTTTGTCATTAAAAGGCAGTTGCCTATTATCTCCACAAAAACTCCGTATGTGATTTGCACCCCGGCAGGCAAGACAGTAACAAATGAGTTGGTTCATGGGATACCACTTACCCTAGATGGAACTATATATCTTACTTCACTTCTGATACTAGAGAATCAGAAGCTAGATGTCATCTTGGGAATGGCGTGGTTACAATACCATGGTGCTATTCTAGATCTCGTTCCTCGAAAAATATATCTAAATTCTCCACTTCATCCTTCCCAAGTCCTCAATCTTGAGAGAACCATTCTAGTGAATCCATCTATTCACAATACCGAGGTTATTGAACTTAAGGATATTCCGGTAGTATGTGAATATCCGGGCGTGTTTCCCGAAGATCTTCCTGGTATGCCCCCAGAAAGAGATATCGAGTTCAAGATTGAGCTTGTACGGGGAACAATGCTGATCTCAAGGCAACCCTACAAGATGGCACCCAAGGAACATGCAGAACTGAAGGAGCAGTTAACGGAACTTGGGAATAAAGGTTTCATTCGTCCAATTTCATCACCATGGGGCTGTTTTGCATTGTTCGTAGAGAAGAAAGATAAGACCTTGAGACTGTGTGTGGACTATCGTCCACTCAATGCTGTCACTATCAAAAACAAGTATGCACTACCACACATTGATATTCTTTTCGATCAACTAGTGGGTGCTAAAGTATTTTCGAAGATGGATCTTCGTTTTGGTTATCATCATATTAGAATCCGGCCAAAAGATGTACCAAAGACATCATTCTCGACGAGATATGGACTGTATGAATACCTTGTTATGTCCTTCGGATTGACCAACGCACCGACTCATTTCATGTATCTCATGAACTCGGTGTTCATACCAAAATTGGACAAGTTTGTCGTGGTCTTCATTGACGACATCCTTGTGTATTCAAAATCCGAAGAAGAACATGATCAACACTTGCGTATCGTGCTTCAACGATTACGGGACCACCAGCTATATGCTAAGTTCAGCAAGTGTGAATTCTGGATCAGCCAAGTGCCATTTTTAGGGCACATCATATCAGCAGAAGGGATTGCAGTTGATCCAAGCAAGATAAAGCAAGTACTCAAATGGGAGTCTCCAAATTCCGTACATGAAGTTAGAAGTTTCCTAGGTTTAGCTGGGTATTACCGAAGGTTCATTCCCAGTTTCTCCAAAATAGCTAAACCAATGACAGAACTTCTGAAGAAGGGGACGAAGTATGTATGGACGGAGGCATGTGAGGGAGGTTTCCAGGCATTGGTAAAACACCTCACAACAGCACCAGTATTAGCTCAACCGGACACAACCAAATCTTTTGACGTGTACTGTGATGCATTAGGAATTGGTTTGGGTTATGTATTGATGCAGGACAGACGAGTGATCGCTTATGGATCACGGCAGCTTCGGAACCATGAGCAGCACTATCTGACTCATGATCTAGAGCTCGCTGTTGTGGTACTAGCGTTGAAGATGTGGAGACATTATCTACTGGGTAATCTAGTACATCTCTACATCGATCACAAGAGCCTGAAGTACATCTTCATCCAAAAGGACTTAAATATGCGACAGCGTAGATGGTTGAAATTAATCAAGGATTAGGAGATTGAGATCCACTACCATCCAGGCAAAGCTAATGTAGTCGCAGATGCTCTGAGCCGCAAGTCCCATGTTAACAATCTTTCCATTACCATAATGGGAGAAGAAGAACCGAGTCTCTACTTGGTTCCATATGGGGCACTTTACAACCTAGCTCTCATTCCTACTATCAGAGAGAATATTATAGCAGTTCAGAAGGAGGACAAAGGGATGTCGCATATTCGGCAAAGAATGGAGAAGGGGGAGATGAAATGTTTCCGATGTGACGATGAAGGTACCCTCTGGTTTAAAAACCGCATAGTGGTACCCCGAAACATGGAACTTCGGAAGAAGATACTGGATGAGGCTCATTTATCCAAGTATTCCATTCATCCGGGAAGTAACAAAATGTACCAAGACTTGAGAAAGAAGTTCTGGTGGACTCGGATGAAGAGAGAAGTAGCAAAATACGTATCCGAATGTGATACATGTCGGCGAGTTAAGGCCGACCATATGAAGGCAGCTGGACAACTTCAACCTTTAAGCATACCGGCTTGGAAATGGGAGGATATTAGCATGGATTTCATTGTTGGGTTGCCTCCTAATCTCCATAAGCACGACTCAATTTGGGTGATCGTTGACCGGTTGACCAAATCAGCTCATTTTATACCGGTCAGTGTCAAGTATGATGTAAAGCGGTATGCATAACTTTATATCTCCAGAATATTGTGTCTACATGGAGTACCCCACACTATCATTTCAGATCGTGGATCTATTTTCGTTGCCCGCTTTTGCGAGCATCTCCATGATGCATTGGGTACCAAACTGATTCGGAGCTCGGCTTATCATCCTCAGACTGATGGACAAACCGAACGGGTGAATCAAGTGCTAGAGGATATGCTTCGTTCCTGTGCCATCCACCATGGTAGGAATTGGGATGATCATCTACCATTGGCGGAATTTTCATACAACAACTGTTACCAGGCTAGCATCCAGATGGCCCCATATGAAGCTCTTTATGTCCGGAGGTGTCGCACACCCTTGAACTGGTGCGAATCTGGCGAACAAGTGGTATATGGCATCGACTTGATAAGTGAAGCCGAAGAGCAAGTACGTATTATTCAAGCAAATCTCAAAGCTGCTCAGTCTCATCAAAAGAGCTATGCGGACAAACGACGTCGACCTCTTCACTTCGAGGTTGGGGATCAAGTTTATCTCCGGGTATCCCCAATGAAGGGAATTCATCGATTCGGAGTGAAAGGGAAGCTAGCTCCATGTTTCATTGGGCCGTTCACAATCATCAAAAGATGCAGACCTGTGGCATATCAATTGGAGTTACCGCCGTCGCTGGCAGGGGTCCACAATGTGTTTCACATTTCTCAGTTGCAGAAATGTCTCAAAGCCCCAGCGAATATAAGTATTGAGGATTTGGAAGCCCTCCAACCAGATCTTACCTATTCTGAGCATCCAACCCAGATCGTTGATGAGAAAACTCGCACCACAAGGAGACACATCTTGCGTTTCTACAAGGTCTTGTGGAGCAACCACAGTGCTGAAGAAGCCACGTGGGAAAGCGAGGAGTATCTTAAAACGAACTATCTGGACTTGTTAGCGGCACATGTTCAGTAGATCTTTACCTTTTGTCTTTCCTTTGTAATCTCGGGATGACATTCTTTTAAGGGGGGAGGAATGTAAAATCCCACTTTTTCCTTTCATGTGAAGTTCAGCTACCAGTGGTTTATCAAACATAATGGAGGTCAGTATAGTTGTGCACATGAACTTGACCTCACTAAAAAGTTTTCTTCTACTCATGTTTAATCTTATTAACATGAGGAATGGACTTCACCCTAATCTTAGAACATTCTATTTAAACCTTTCTGCAAAGTTGGGAATTTAATTTATTGATATGGCTAGGGCAAATTATATTGCAGCAATATAAAAATCAAAACAAATGTAATTTGATTATGTTGCTATGCATATTTGGCCCTGCCAAAAAGATTCAAATCCAAGGCTCCAAATTTTTCCTTGGCCTCTTAAATATCTTAAATAGCTTCTCGGAAAATTTTCAAGATTTTTGAAGTACGTCTTCCACTTATCTGGACACGTACAAAGGATTCATTTCGCGTCGATCTCAAATTTAGCATTGCACTAAACTTTGCCCAAACCAACCCCCAATTTTTCCTAAGACATTTCATGGTTCAGGGAGCTTTGTTTCAAAGTTTAGAGATTTATGGACCTCAGCTACTATTTATTTCAATGAGGTTTATAAACATGTTTGAATTCAAATTTGATTTTAAATTTGAAACAAACTATGTTGAAATAAAATCTGATTGCAGATTTGGGTTCCCCATATTTTTCTTAGCCTATCTGTAAATTTTGGGAATTTTTGGACAATGTTTGAGCTGGAATTTAGAGGAAGAGATAAGGGAGAGCGGTGGGGCCCGCAAGTCAGCCGGGGAGACCGTTTAACCGCCCCTGTTTCTTTCTCCGCGCGACACCGCGATGCTGCATGCCGCCAGCGTACCATCGGCCATCGGTTGCCTCCAGCTGCCCCCCCCCCCCCCCCCCCCAGCGTCCTTATCTACTGCGATGAAGACTATAAAATCACCCCCCGTCGACCGAAGTCCCTCACCGATTCACCTTTCATCGCGCCGCGCCATTTCCTCGCCGCCGCGATCACCTCAGTGCCGCCCAACGCCGCTCAGCCTCACCGTCGATACGAGCCACCCCGTCCTTTGCTGTCTATAGCAAAAAGGTGCACAACGATCTCGTGAAGCTTCTGGTTAAGTTTGAATCCCTATCGTGCATCCTAGCATCTGTATTCCGTAGATTACCGAAGCACTTTTATAGCTTCGAGACTAGTTTGTTAGTTTAATTCTGATTGTATGCAAAAAATTTCTTTGATCCAGTTAGACGACATGATCTATGTATCCTAGCGCACCTTCCCTCCAAAAATCAGAAAGAACCATCGACTAATTAGCAAGTTATTCAATTTTCCCCTTCCGCCATTCATGGAGCTCGGTTCACCGTCGACCTCGGTGTTGCCCGCTATGGCACGAGCTCTAGCCCCTCCTAAACTCGTTCTCATGCTTCCACGATGCTTCCTGAGCTTTCAAACAAGAGTCTTAGCTAGGGAATTGAGGGTCTCGACATAACCGAAACCCTAACACCCGCTGCCACCGTCGGGAGTGGTTTTCCGGTCACCCCTCGCCGTCGGGAGTTGGTCCAGCATGTTCCCCGCACGAAAATAGGGTGGGGCGGCGAGTACCGATGCCTCCCGTGGGCCGGAAGCCATCGACGGTGAAAGCGCCGCCGCTCGAGCCATGGCCCGAGGTTGAAGAAGGCAGGATTCGCGGGTCCCACCTGCCAGCGAGTGCAAAGGCGCTGGATCAATCTGTGGCCAGGAATCTAGTGTGACCGCGTGGGAATATTTATGGCCCCCGGTGTGGCTAGCTCCTGATTGGCTGATTTTAAATCCAGTGGGCCCTGGAGCCAAATTTAAAAGCTGAAATTTCCCAAATCTATGCAGAACCATTTCCAAAGTTTAAAAATCAATATCTCTCTGTAGACTGCTCCAAAAATATTCAAACAAATTTTGTTTGAAATCCCGAGCTCTAGTTTCTGTCAGTACCAATTAGGTTCTGTGAAACTCACATTTACATTCTGTAGGAAATAATCTTTCCAAATGCGAATACAAATTTTCCAGGTGAACTTGCCACTAGAAAAATACCAAAAATTCACAAAAAATACATTGTCTTATGCTTGACTACCAGAAAAATTTTGAGAGCCATTGGACCTGTATAACCCTCTGTATGGCTCAATTACCTTTTTCAGTTATTGAATTTTTACAGATGTTGACTTGCTTTATTATGTCCCAAATTTTGACTGAACATTCTTTTAGACATACACTAGGTCCTGTAAAAATATTGGATTTAATTGACCTAAGATCCTAGTCCTAATTCAGTTGAAAACTGAATATTAATTGAAAAGCTAAAAAAATTCAATTATAAAATAATTCCAGAAATTCTTGCCAACTTTGAAATTCAATAAATCCTTCACCAAGGCTTAGAAATTTATGAAACCAAATTTTGCTAGAACCAAGACAACTTCCTCTATCATGATTATCAACTGGCAGCTATGTTCAAGCTACAGTTTCTTCTCTAAAATTTTGGAAGTTTATTGCTTGCCATAATTTTAGAGACAACAAACTACTTTGATCATCTCCTGTTCTTTGCAAGAGCTTCTATCATATTCCCTAGTATCTACCATCAAAGTTCCAAAGCCAATTAGGTCATTCATATAATGATCACCATAGATTAAATTATGGTCTTAGTAGTTATTATTTTTCAAAGTCATTCATATACATATTATATGCATATCTTATAGTGACTGTCGGTACCCTAGAAACCGTACACCCCTTGAGGTTACAAAGATCTCAGAGGAAAGTCATCTACTTGATTTGAAGACCTTCGAAGGCCCACATGTCAGATATAACCGGACCCACTTCTCCAACATGGTTAATCCCAGGGTCGCCATGTGTACTATCAAACCGGAGCTACCGCCCACAAGGGGGAAGCTCCGGGCCATGTACCGAAATGGCACCTCCGGACTTAACCCCAGACCGAGAGAAGCTCCGGACCTGACACGTGTTAGGTAGCTCCGGAGCTACCTGTTTCCCACAGTATGCTCCAGAGCTACCACATGTCCAATCGTCAGATCTTCAGCCTCTAATCTCCGGAAGACCCTGCAACGGCTCCGGATCTTCAAAGGGGAATCAAGGACTTCAAGACCCGATTAAGTGTCATTAATACCATATTAATGACACAACGGACGACCTTAACACCAGTAACGGTGCTGTCAAAGCCCGTTACAGGGTCATTAAGAGCAATCAAACGTGTTGAAGAGGTATCAATACTAGTAACCGCCGGAGCCACATGTCGGGCCAGGCTAACTTGTAACGGCCTGCCCTTGTACTATAAAAGGACAGGTCGACGACAGGTTCAAGAGGCTAGACACATGCGCCATAGACGCTCAATACAAGCTCATACAGCTAATACAACACAACCACACCCGTGGAGTAGGGTATTACGCTCAGGCGGCCCGAACCACGTAAACTCTTGTGTCTCCTGCGTCATTTACTACTCACCTTCTTGAACCTCCGTGCGCCCACACCGAACATCAAACTCCTCTAACCTTTTAGTAGTGTCGGGAGATCTGCCAGGTAGGGGCGCCTGAGATTTTGAGAATGGTGAACTCAGCTGCTGGATCATCCAACGGTCAACCTACTGCTCATGCTGTTGGGGGCAATCCCTCCAATATGCAGCCACCAGTAGGTGCCTCAGCACCAGCAGGAGTCACACTCCCACCACCACCGCCTTCACCAGCAAATCAAGCTGGGCAACACGATGGTGCACCAACGTCAATCACTGCGTCGGCAAATCATGACAACCCGGAACACGCGCTCCATGCAGCGCGTGCTCTTCTCCAATGCCCACCACCTCCGGACGCATCCCGGGATGCCCTGGAACAGTGGAGGGCTGATGTGGAACATTTGGTTGCAGCAGCAGCCGAACGCCTCAGCAACCAGGGTCCTCCTCCTTCAGGACGAGCCCCGTCGCAGCAGCGGACTTTCTCTGGAAGACTTGGTCCGCACATTCCCAATAGCAGGAGACTTGCTGCATCACAACAAGTGACGTCATTACCCTCCGGGGCACGACGCACTTACACGGTATCCAGGCTCTCAACTCATGACCTCCGGGCGGAGCTTGATCGCCGATACCGTCAAAAGTTTGGCCGAGTCCATATTGAGCGTGCTCGTGAAAGACGGGAAGCTCAAGACCTTTCTACTCCTGAAGGAGTAGGAGGAGGCTGTTCAGCTCTAGCCATACATCTGCGTATGGTCAGGTGGCCACAGAAGTTTCGGCCTCACCAGCCGGAAAAATTCGACGGGACTGTCAATCCCGCCGAATTTCTTCAGATCTACTCCACTGCAATCTTGGCAGTTGGAGGAAATGAGGCCGTGATGGCCAATTATTTTCCAATGGCCTTAACTGGGACCGCCAGGTCCTGGTTTATGAGCCTTCCACCCAACTCTATCAACAGTTGGGAGGAGCTGTGTCGGCAGTTCACCGCCAATTTCGAGAGTTCATACACCTGACCAGGCACTGAACTGGACCTTTTTGCAGTCGTGCAAAAAGGGGGAGAATCCTTGCGATCATTCATACAGAGGTTCTCTCAGGTACGAAACACTATCCCTTCTATCTCTAGCGCCTCTGTCATTGTAGCATTCAGACAGGGCGTATGGGACAAGAAGATGTTGGAGAAACTGGCGATCAAGGAGATCACCAGCGTCACGGAACTCTTCAGCTTGGCTGACAAATGTGCCAGAGCTACGGAGGGCCGTGAAATGCACTCCAAACCAACCCCGGAGGGTCACAAGAAATCCTCCAAAGAAGAAGCCGCTACCTCCGGGAACGGCAAGAAGAAGCCGTCGGCCGGTACATCCAATGTTGCAGCTGCTGCAGCTCCGGGTGGCCGGGGGCCACGCCCCGAAAAGCGACCTTGATCGTCTTTCGAAGACGGTAGCAAGCCCAAGGTGTGGTGCCCAATTCACAAAACGGGCAGCCACAGTTTGGAAGACTGTCGGGAGGTCCAAAACTTTGTCGAGCGCTACAACAAGCGCCGGGAAGAATCTCCTTTCCGACAGAGGGAAGGAAAGCAAAAAGTCGATGAAGCTCCGGCTGAAGAGGAGTTAGGATTTCAGGATCCCAAAAAGGTCCTGAAGGCCGTCTACACCTCTGTCGACGATGATTCTGACGTCTCTGACAACGAGCGTCGGAAGACCATGAACACCATTTTTGGTGGATCATGGGACATCACCTCCCGTCGCGTCATCAAGACTATGCGTCGGTATATGGCCGCTGTAGCTCCTACAGTCAGGCCGGAACCTCATCGGAAGTGGATGGACACAACCATCACTTTTGATGCTTCAGACTGCCCTCGGAGCATGGTTGGAGCAGGTCAGTTACCTTTGATGGTATCTCCTACCATCAACAACATCCAGCTCCACCACGTCATGGTAGATGGAGGTTCGGGGCTTAACCTCATAAGCTTCGAAGCTTTTACTAAGCTCCAACTCCGACCTTCGGATCTCCACCCCTCTCGACCTTTCTCCGGAGTAGGTCCGGGGGCCATTACCCCACTCGGAGCTATTACTCTCCCTGTTACCTTCGGGACACGGGAGAAGTACCGCATCGAGAAGTTGGTCTTCGACGTTGCTCAGATCAACTTGCCCTTCAATGCCATCTTGGGTAGGCCTACCCTATACAAATTCATGGCATCTGCTCATTATGGTTATCTGGTGTTGAAGATGCCAACGCTAGTAGGCGTTCTCCGGATCTGCGGAGATCGTACTATCGGAGTAACTGCACTGGAAGAACTCCATGTACTCACTACGGCGCAAGAGGAGGACTCCAGGAAGGAGAAAGCTCCAAAACCCCCGAGCATTCGTCAACGAGGCTCGACTTCTGCACCTCGAGTGCAGCCAAGCGGCGACACCGACATTCCCGTCAAAGTCGTCCAAATTGGTTCTAATGCCGCTCAGACCACCCGTATATCGGGGGGATTGAACGACAAATAGGAACTCACGCTCATCACTTTCCTCCGGGCTAACGTCGACATGTTTGCCTGGCAACCGTCACAAATGCCTGGGATCCCCAGGGAAGTGATTGAGCACAATCTGAAGATCTACCCTGATGCTCGGCCTGTGCATCAGAAGCCTCGGAAGAAATCCATAGAGCGATAGAACTTCATCCGACAAGAAGTGAAGAAGTTACTCGAAGCCGGATTCATCCGAGAAGTCTTCCATCCAAAATGGATGGCAAACCCAGTCGTTGTGCCCAAGGCCGGCGGGAAGCTTCGGATGTGCATCGACTACACCACACTAAACAAGGCATGTCCAAAAGATCCATTCCCACTACCTAGAATAGATCAGATAGTGGATTCCACCTCCGGGTGTGAATTACTGTGTTTCCTAGACGCATATTCCGGGTATCATCAAATCAGGATGTCTAGGGAAGATGAAGAGCATACCTCATTCATCACAGTAGATGGATTGTACTGTTATACAGCCATGCCCTTTGGTCTCAAGAATGCAGCTTCAACTTTTGTACGATCTATGTACAAAACTTTTGAAGAACTCATTAGAGACATAGTGGAAGTGTACATCGATGACATCGTGGTCAAGGTCAGGAACAAGGAGTCACTCCTTGACACCTTGCAGGCTGTCTTCGACAAGCTGCGGGCCACCCGCACAAAGCTAAACCCAGACAAGTGTGTCTTCGGGTTTAGCTCCAGAAAACTTCTCGGTTTCCTGGTAAGTCACCAGGGCATAGAAGCTAATCCGGCGAAGATTAAGGCCATTGAAGACATGCGGCCACCAACCCGCATCAAAGACGTCCAAAATTTAACTGGATGCCTAGCAGCCCTCAGCCGGTTCATTTCAAGACTGGCGGAATGGGCACTCCCCTTCTTCAAGTTATTGAGGAAGTCCGGACCATTCCAATTGTCTGAAGAAGCAGAGAAGGCATTCTAGGAACTGAAATAGTTCCTCACCACCCTACCAATTCTGGTAGCTCCGAACCCTGGTGAGCCTTTGTTGCTTTATATTTCAGCTACTGACGAAGTCATCAGTATGGTTCTGGTTGCAGAGAGACCAGAGCTACCCCATACTCAGGAATCCAGACCCCTTCGGGAGGGTCCGGAGGTTCCTGAAAGCGAGTCTGGGTCCCAACTCCCAGATTTGAATCCACAAGAAGTCACTTCAGGAGACCCAGACCCCTCCGGGAAGGTCCAGGTCACTTCTGAAGAAGCTCCGGGTTCCTCCAGCCAGAACCCGGAGGTCCCTGAAGAAAATCCAGATTCCTCCGAGAGGATCTGGGTCAGTGAAGAGGAAGCTCCGGACCCCTCCGGGAAGGTCCGGACCATTCAGCGCCTAGTGTACTTCATTAGTGAAGTACTACATGATGCCAAGACTCGATACCTAGAGGTGCATAAGCTGCTCTATGCAGTTCTTATTGCCTCCAGGAAGCTTCGCCATTACTTCCAAGCTCACAAAGTCTCAGTGGTGACCTCCTACCCACTTCGAGCAATCTTGCATAATCCCAATTCAACTGGGAATATTGCAAAGTGGGCAGCGGAATTGGCTGAATTTGATCTTGAATTTATTTCAAGGCAAGCAGTCATGAGTCAAGCATTGGCAGATTTTGTGGCAGAATGGACTCCATCTCCATCAAACCCTGGGGGCCCCAGTGAGCAGAAGACGGAGCATCAAGCTCCAGCCTTCACCGAGCCTCACTGGACCCTCTACTTCGACGGCTCCATGCAGAAGCAGGGGGCCAGAGCTGGAATCTTTCTCCTTGCACCGACCGGGGAGAAGGTTAAATACATGGTACACCTTGACTTCAAGGCGACCAACACCATGGCAGAGTATGAAGCACTCATCTACGGACTAAAGGTGGCATTGTCATATGGTGTCAAGCAACTGCTGGTCAAGGGAGATTCACAGCTCATCATTAAGCAGGTGAAGGGTGAATGTTCCTGCAATAATCTCCAGCTAGCTGCTTACCTCCTTGAAGTCCAGAAGCTTCAGAAGGACTTCAAAGTCCTAGATCTCCACCATGTTCGGCGTGCCCATAACGCTGAAGCTGACGAACTCTCGACAAAAGCGTCAACCGGAGCTCCGGCTCCTGACGGAATTTTTGTCCAGAGGTTGTCAAAGCCAACAGCTCAGCCTGCCGAACTGAGCGAAGGGGGCGAGATCAGCATCCCGAAGCTGACGGTCCCGATGGCCCTGTTACCATGGCAGCCATCAAGGGTCGTAGGTGCTGCCGGGAGCTCCGAGCAACCCAGCACGCAAGACTCAAAAGCTCAAGCTAGTTCCGATGCATGGATCTCGGAGATCCGGAGCTACATGAAAGACAACATCCTTCCTGACGATGATGTATCCGCTGACCGGGTAGTCAGATTGGCTAAAAGATACAAGCTGGTAGAAGGGGATCTCTACCGGCGTGGTGCCAATGGCATCCTAATGCGGTGTATCACAAGGGAAGAAGGCTGCGAACTCCTCGCAGAAATCCATGGAGGCGAGTGTGGGAACCACGCGTCTTCCCGCACGCTGGTTGGTAAATCCTTTCAGCATGGCTTCTATTGGCCTACAGCACTCCAGGATGCAACTGAGCTGGTGAAGAAATGCGAAGCATGCCAATTTCATGCAAAGCAAATTCACACACCAGCTCAACCCCTACAAATGATACCTCCTACATGGCCCTTCGCTGTGTGGGGGATGGACATCTTGGGACCTTTCCCAAGAGCCGTCGGAGGTTACAAGTTCCTGTACGTTGCCATTGATAAGTTCACCAAGTGGCCGGAAGCAACTCCAGTTGTGACAATCAACAAGCAATCTGCTATCAACTTTTTGCAGTCCATTGTATGCATATTTGGAGTCCCAAACAAAATCATCACTGATAATGGGACCCAATTCACAAGCTCTGCATTTCAAGGATATTGCGAAGACCTCGACATTCAAGTTTGCTACGCCTCTGTAGCTCACCCAACCAGCAATGGCCAAGCCGAGAGAGCAAATGCTGAAATCCTTAAAGGACTCAAAACGCGCACCTATGAGCGCTTGAAAAAACATGGAGCCAACTGGATCGAAGAGCTTCCGCCCACCTTATGGGCCAACAGGACATCTCAAAACCGGTCAACTGGAGAGACACCCTTCTTCCTGGTGTATGGAGCTGAGGCAATCCTTCCTCCAGAAATCACCTTGGGGTCACTCCGGGTCCGGACCTTCGATGAAGCCACGCAGGACCAGCTCCGGCGTGAAGACCTAGACCTCCTAGAGGAGGGAAGGTGCCAAGCAGCTGTTCGGAATGCCCGATACCGCCAAGCCCTTCGGCGCTATCATCAGCGGCATATACGCAACCGACAGCTCGAGGAAGGCGATCTGGTGCTACGGAGAATACAATCCAGAGAAGGGTTAAACAAACTTTCCCTCGGCTGGGAGGGACCCTTCCGAGTGATTAAAGTATCCCATCCCGGAAGCGTTCGCTTGGCTACTGAGGATGGGACACCTCTCCCAAATCCTTGGAACATCGAGCACCTCCATAAGTTCTATACTTAATACCACGGAGGTGAGTCTTGAGTAACTTGAGGTGTATGTTATAGAGTCATTGTACAGAGTCGGGTAGTTCCTCCGGGAGAGCAGCCGTACCTTTCCTGAAGGGTCCGCAAAGTTCATGCAACACTTGTCACAGTCTCAGGACTAAAAGTGTGGCTAACTACCCTGGGTCAAACGAGAAATGAAACACGCTTAGCCTAGTTCCGTACCCTAAGAGTGTACTTGTTTCCCCTGTACCCCGGACCTATAATGAAAGACATCTTCATGTAAAACAGACTCCACGTGCATTCATTTTGTACAGGCACAACATTTTTATTTTTCTCTTTCTTTTCTATAACAAAGACGTGCAATTCTTAAGAAATTTTAGTTCGACCGGTTTATATACGATACGAGTTGTATTGTCAATTCTTTTGGATTCAAATATTGTTCATGGCCAACTCGCCTGAAAGCCGCCAAGCCAACCTAGGGCTGGAGTGTGCTATCGACTTAGCCTGGTCAAGCACCCTAAGTACGCCACTCTACCTACACCCCGGCAGGCTGAAGTAAGGCGGGTCCATGTACAGTTGGATCTAGAAGAAAAGACAACGCATTCGGTTGTATTTAGAATCGTGTTTGACTTAAAATCTTCTTGAGAATCGTAAGCCGCGACGAAGTTATAGACAAGAAACGAATTTTATTATTTTTCTTGGCTTAAGTGTGCAGGAAAAATAAAATCTACGTTGATGGAGAAAAGCCGGAGCTAACAAAGCTCCGACTCCCCTAGGTGGCTTGTAATCGATGTTACGCATCACCGGAGTAATCAAGCTCCGGTAAAGCCAGGGGGGCCAGCCGTCGACGCTGAATAAAAGATGGTGAGAAGACCCCGCAAATGGAGTCTGCTGCCAACAAACTAAGTGTTGGCAAAGGTCACTGCCGGATCTACTAAGCTCCGACACCCCGGAGGACTAACTATCGATGCTCTACGCGTTGATAGAGACTATTGCCGAAGCTACCAAGCTCCAGCGATAGACAATGCTGGGCCTTCTAAGCTCCGACAACCTCAGGGGCCTTCACTATCGAAGACTTCAGACCTAAATTCTACAAGTTCGGAGCAAATGAGTCTTCAACAAAACATAATATCCTCTTGGTACATGTTCACAATCAAATTGTGTACATCTACCAGGGGGCCAAGTGAAGACAAAAGTGTTGAAGACAAAAAGTGAAATTCACAAAAATTTGGGGATTTCATTTATCTGGAGACAAGGGATTACATCTGGAGACAAGGGATTACAAAATTGAGGAAGAAGAAGAGAAAATACAAGTGAGAACTACAGAAATGGTCCTAGACCCTATGGAAGAATTGGGCGACTTTCTGGGCAACCTCCGACACGTTGGCTCGGGCAGCTTCCCCTTCTCCTTCGACGGGACCTTCAAGCACCGGGTCCAGAGGAATTGGGAGTTCCGGCTGGTGTAGCACGTCAGCACATATTCTACGACGTTCTTCGCCAGGGATTGCCCCTCAACCTCCAATTGGTCCTCGATGACATCGCCCACCTTGGAGAGTTTGCTGCCTGCCAAGCTCAACGCCTGCAACGCCAGGTCCGGCTCCGGCTCCGGATCATCCGGGCGCACGGGGCTGAAGCCCATCAGTGTCAACGCGTCGTTGGCCTTGCCCAGGAACTCCCAAATCTGTAGGGAGTCCTCAGTCCTCAAGCCCTTCATTTCTTCCAGGGATCTTCTGGCCACCACCAGTTCAGAATTCTCGCGAGCGAGGCGCTCAACTTCTTTGGCATTTTGCTGAATCTTCTCAGCAACCCGCTTTTTGAGTTTTTCCGAGCTCCTCTTCCCGGAGGTGGATCATGTTCCGGCGGTCGACCAGGTCTTTCTCTCTGCCCCTCACTTTCTTCTCCCAGGCAGTAAGGGCTCACTCTTGTTCGTAGAGTTCCTGCCCTCGCACCCAGGCCTTCTCCTCTTCCTCATGGCAGCGCTCTTCCAATTTCTTGGCACGCTCCTCGAGGCCGTTGTCAGCCAGAGCCACCTTCTCAGCGAACTCCTCCTCCCTCCTCAGGACGTCATCCCGGAGCTCTAGGAGTTTCTGCTCTTCATCTTCAAGCCGTTTCTCCCTCTCTTCAAGTGCCTCTCGGCGCTTGATGAGTGCAGTGTTAATGACCTCAAGCTTTTCGTGGCGTTCATCGACCGCACTATTGGCTGCTTTGGCCTGATCGTAGATCTCCCGGGATTGAGCGTCGAGGGCACGAGTCATACTCTCCCTGTCATCCAGTAACTTGCCCCAATACTCCAGGCGGATCTTCTCCCGCTTGATCCACTCTTTGTCATCCGCTAGCCTCGACTGCACTAGCTTGGTCTCGAAGTAGAGCCGGTTACGCCACCGCCTAAGGGTTTGGCGCTCCTCTTCGAGAGCCTTGCTGTCGTGGAAGAAGGCCAGTTGGACTTGACGCAGACTGGAACATGCGTTGTAAATAGACAGTGACAACGGGATAGGTTCCGGACCTGCTGGGGTCTCCTCCGTTGGTTCCAGCGGCTTTTTAGATACAAAAATTGGGTCCCACTCCACAAGAGTGGTCCCCTAAGTATCCATGGCACTAGGGCCGTCTTCCGGGATGGCCTCAGTCGCCATCGAGGAAGGTCCCGCCGTTAGGTCTTCGTTCACCCCCTCAGGCAGGGGGCCAGCGACTTCGCTTGGGCACTCCGGCTCGGCCGCAGGTACCTCCGACGTCGTCACTTCCGGAGCAGGAGCCGCTGCTGGCTCCGGACTGGGTACCTCCTCCGATGGGGGCTCGGGCTCCGACACTCCTGTATCAACCAGCACGGGAGCCGGAAGATCTTCATCTTCAATCGGCCCTGCAGCCGGAGCTCCAACAACTACCGGCTCTACGGCCGGTGCTTCTGAGGTAGCCGGCCCAACCGCCGGGACTTCCTCAACATCCGGCGCGCACGCCGGGACTTCAATCACCTCCGGCTCGACCGCCGGAGCTTCAACACTTTCTGGCTCTAGGGCCGGAATTACTGCTTCCTTCGGCTCAACAGTTGGAGCTTCCGTCATTTTAGCACCAGGACCCGGAGCTTCAACCTCCGGGGCAGGTGCCGCTGGCGCATCTTCTCTCCAGTGGTCCGGCGCTACCATGGGAGTCTCTGGGGACGAGTCGAGGTCCATGACCACGACAGCCGGCGCCGGAGCTGTCGCAGCTTCAGCCACCACTTGGGGCGGCACCGGGACAGGAGCAGAAGCTTCCACCCTCACGGCTTCAGCCGCTGGGGCTGAGGGTGGAGCCTCACTCCCCTTCTTGGGGACGCTGCAAATGCTGAATGAAGAAACTTAAAAAATAGTTACTACAATTAAAACAACTATCTAAGGTAAAGATTAAAAATTACCTTGGGAGGCTTCCGCACCAGCTTGCGCGAAACCTTTTTCTCGGGCGTTCTGGGCTGGTCATAGCCGGCGTGGAAGCTCCGGAAGCCCCCCTGGAACTCGTTGCGGCCACGGGTGTTTCCCGAGTCAAGGCCCCCCTCGATCGGGAAGAACCCCCGGACCTGGAGGCCTCCACCGGCCCAGGTGCTGGAGTCGCATGCCCGGAGCTAACACTCCGGGAGGACCCCACTGCGGGAACAGTCGCGCTCCGGGAGGACCCCACTGCGGGAACAGTCGCGCTCCGGGAGGATCCCACTACGGGAACAGTCGCCGCAGTCGTAGAAGACCTTCCCCTCCGGGGAGAAGTAGCCGACGCAGAAGTAGCGGGTTTGACGGACCTTCCGTCGGCGTACTGCAGCTTCCTCTTCCGGCTCACAGGTTCATCCGCCAGCTCCTTGCCCTTGCCGATGACCTCTTCCCTTGGCTTCGGAGCAGGGTCGGAGCCACCCTCGGACATTCCGGGGATCGCGAACACGGTGGTTGTTCTTCTCTCTACAACACCAAGGTCGTCAAGCACGGGCATCTTCCGCCAGAGCTCCCTGCTGAACTCCACTTCCACGTTGAGAGGAAGAAAAGCTGATGGCGGAGTCAAGTCGTCGCCATCGACGTCGATGCCGTGCTGGAACTTCTTGAGGTGGAACTCCAAGGTTTTCCCCACCATGTTGGACTTCAGCCAGGTCTCGACCCGGTCGTCGTCCATCACGCCGTTGAGGGCCCATGCGAGTTTCTCTCTCCTCTTTAGCGGCGCCCACCTGTTGACCAAGAAGTTGCAAAACACCACCTGAGGAGTCAATCCTCCCTCCACGCATTGGCGGATCCTGGTCAAAACAGGGTTGAAGGCTTCCACCAGCACCGGAGCTTCACTCCAGATTGTAGTGTCAATGCTGGGAAGGCCTTCGGGCAGCTCCAGCCTCTCGTGCTCCTCCACCTGGACGACTATCCAGTCCTTCTTCCAGTTATCCCACTTCCCAGAGGGAAATGACCGGAGGTAATTGAATGGGCACTTCTTGCGCTTCATGAAGTAGTAGAAGCCAAGGTACTCATTGCTCCTACCGGTGGTATGGACGGTGAAGAAGGTCCGGAAGAGTTCAATGCAGGGGGGATGCCCACCCACATCTCACAGAAGTGGACGAAAATGGACATAAGAAGAATGGAGTGGGGGCCGAGATGATACAACTGCAGACCATAGAAGTCTAGCAGCGTCAAGAAAAAGGAAGAAAAAGGTGGGATCAACCCCACCATGCGTACGAGGAGAAGTACATCATTTCGTCGGCGTGCTCCTTCTCAAACGGGAGCTCTCCACCGGCGCGGACCGAGCGGTTGAAGAAGTCCGAGGACCATCCCATGAGGGCCCAGACCTTCTTTAGGTCGCCGTCGGTCTTCAAACAGCTTTCGCGGAGACCTAACTCCATCGCGACACAGCAAGGCAAGAGAGGAAAAGTGAAGCACAAGTTGGGAGTTTGAGCGCAAGAACAGATGAGAGGCGTAAAGAACTCCCGACTGTGCGCACTTTCCTTCTTAAGTAAGCCCTCGCAACGCTTGGATGGAAACCGCAAGGAAGTCGAAGATACCACTCAAAAATTCCACCCAGCCGATGACAAGCGGGCCCGGGACTACCCCGACGATCAAGTCGAGGTTCTTACCCAGGCGAACGGTTGCCATCATGAGGCGAGAAGCCCGAAGGCGGCGGCCTGACGAGGCGCGCGGAACCGATACGGTTTTCGTATCAGGAACCGGCGACCTTCAATTGCGTGAGATCCGCACGCCAAAGATCTCATCTGCCGCACGCGGGATACGCCACGCGGCGAGGATTTAACTCCAAATCCTCACCGACGGCACCTCCGAAGACCTTTGAAGACTCAGTTCAAAAGTCGCGAGGATGGACCCACCTCCGGCGGAATGACTTCACCCCAGTGGTCTTCCCCGGAGGTAAGTCCAGGGGGCCACCCAGAGGAAAGTCATCTACCTGATTTAAAGACCTTCGGAGGCCCACATGTCAGATATAACTGGACCCGCTTCTCCAACATGGTTAATCCCAGGGTCGCCATGTGTACTATCAAACCGGAGCTACCGCCCACAAGGGGGAAGCTCCGGGCCATGTACCGAAATGGCACCTCCGGACTTAACCCCAAACCGAGAGAAGCTCCAGACCTGACACGTGTCAGGTAGCTCCGGAGCTACCTGTTTCCCACAGTATGCTCCAGAGCTACCACATGTCCAATCATCGGATCTTCAGCCTCTAATCTCCGGAAGACCCTGCAACGGCTCCGGATCTTCAAAGGGGAATCAAGGACATCAAGACCCGATTAAGTGTCATTAATACCATATTAATGACACTTAAACGGATGACCTTAACACCACTAATGGTGCTATCAAAGCCCGTTACAGGGTCATTAAGAGCAATTAAACGTGTTGAAGAGGTATCAATACTAGTAACCGTCGGGCCACATGTTGGGCCAGGCTAACTTGTAACGGCCTGCCCTTGTACTATAAAAGGACAGGTCGACGACAGGTTCAAGAGGCTAGACACACGCGCCATAGACGCTCAATACAAGCTCATACAGCTAATACAACACCAACACACCCGTGGAGTAGGGTATTACACTCAGGCGGCCCGAACCACGTAAACTCTTGTGTCTTCTGCGTCATTTACTACTCACCTTCTTGAATCCCCGCGCGCCCACACCGAACATGAAACTCCTCTAACACTTTAGTAGTGTCGGGAGATCTACCGGTTCCAAACCACCGACAGTGACCGAAGTCGAGGAGGAACCAGAGGCCTTGGAAGTACATCTGCCGGATACTAACCCAGACTCTGACCTGCAACCAGGCAAGCCCCCGGTTTGCATTTAAGTCGTTTATAAAATTTTACTTTATCACTATGATGATTAGCATATAAATTGTGCAATACGTTTAGGATGCTTGAATACTCCAGATGCATGACCCACAATCCCATTGGTTAATTGGGTAGGTTGATGACTCGACGTGTATAATTGCTATGCTAACGTTGTAGGTAAACCGGTAGAAGTCGAGTAGTTGGAATCTACTCGCGAGATAGAAATTTACACTCATCCACACTGGGATAACATTTATAGAAAATAACTGTTACATCTAAAACTCGAGAACGGTCAGAGATGGATAGGAAGCGACAAGACGTGGTCTTAGTCGCATAGCTCTGACTGGTCAGTTAAGGCCCGTGTGTATGCGGCCCCTTCGAACAAGCTTGACTTGTACCGATGACATAATGGACATATGGAATCCAGTAAACTGACATAACTCGATAACTGGGATGTCGAGGCCCATTAACTCACCATTGATAGGGGTGGGTGTAGGACAGTAAGGTGTAAATCGGTCGGCGGACACATGAGGTGTTCCGTGCAGAGACCTTCTGTTCGCGGAGGTGAGACAGGCTCAGCGTTCGCGTTTCTTGTGAAAGGTGGCCAAATACGACTAGTACTGAAGTGTTACGTAGGTACTGGTGTACTCGCTGACACTTCCGAACGATGTATGTGTCGTGTTGTCCGGGTGTGTCCTGATTGCAATCACCGTCCCTCGCGGTAATAGAGTATCACTTGTTCACTGCGCCATGACGTAGTAAATACTAAAGAAGCCAGAAAAATATATTGTATTGAATTAAGATTGCTTTGCAACCTTGTGTGACTTAGAGATAGTAAAATTAAAGTTTACAGTTTCCCCATACTTTAGCTGTAATAGCATTATGTGCTCTGGGCATGTCATATCATCGGCAAAGCGTTTCTTGTTTGATTATGGAGTCTATGATGTGCCATGCTTGGAGAATGTCATTTGCTACTTAAAACCTGATTATAAGGATTCACTTGTAGGCGAGTCGTTTTGCTTCACCTTACCTATGCTTAGTATTCACCCTTGCATATGTCTAGTGTGACGGGTTAGTCTTGCTAAGCCTTATGCCCATGTTTGCAGTTAACGAGTTTTTGCAGGTTATACGATTGATGAAGGGTTTGATGATGAGGCTGCACCCACTCCAGGGTGTACAGTCAAGTGGGAACCCTGCACGCCGCTGTGATTTGCATGTTGCTAGTGCGAAGTATCCAGGACATGGATGACTTTGCTTTTGCATAGCGAGTGCTGAGAGCGTAGCTATGATATATATGTTTCTTTCCTTCTGCTAGTATTGTAAAACTTCCGCTATATGATAACTAAAAGACTTCATCTTGTATTTTAATCTCGTTCTGTTCTTGTATACTGTTAGGTGTCACATCGCACGACACCACACAATGAGATCCTCAGATGTCGGGATTCCGGTCCCCACAAAACTCGAATTCAATGAAACCCTAGCCCTCCACCTCTATATAAACAACCCCACCCCTTGACTTTATATCCTTTTGCCTCAATTGAAAGCACACCCAAACCCTAGCTCGTGGGAAGCCACCACCAAGGAGGGATAAGGAGATCCCGAGTAAGAAGAAGAAGATGAGGAAACAAAATAGGATCAAGTGATCAAGATCTCCATAGAGTTTTCGTTCTTCATCAACAATCCACCTTCAAGTTCTTCATCAACCCTAGATCGTCAAGATCCAAGTGTTGCCTCCAACCCTTGATTCATTCGAGTTCTAAAAACCTGGTATACCTTATACTTTGTATGATCGAAGAGCACGTGAAAAGCTACCAGAGGGGGGGAATGGTAGATTTAAAAATCTTACACAACGGAAACAATTAAATCCCAACCCCTTCGGCGGAAAAACGATCTGTTAAATAAATCGTGTGTGAGACTAATCTAAACATGTTTCACCGTGACATAAGTGATAAATATCAGAGAGAATCAAGTCACGAAGACGACACAACAAGAATCACTCAAATCCGTCGAGAGAGACTCAAGTTACGATTGAAAGATCGAACAAAGGTCAATCTGTCCTACCCGAGAAAAACAGTTCTGGAACTTTGCAAAGAAACTCGTGTAGATCCAAAACCACGAATCCAATGACCTTGAAATTTTGGCAGATGATAAATAATCAAGTTGTGAAGACAACCTAAAAATAATCACGTCAATTGGATCTGAAAAACTCGAGTTATGATAAAACCACCGAAGAAAGGTAGTGCTGTGCATAAAACTCGACGAGAAAAATTTGTCTGCAACAAGTTGGACGAACAAGGCACAAAAGTTCCTTTCAGCTATGAATTTTATTCAATAGAACACAAGAGGAACAGCCCCAAAATCGTCTACCACGAGCTCTGGCCTCCCTAGCTTATATAACCAGCCCTTAGGCCAACCGAATCTCAACTAGGACTCTAATCCTACTCAAATCACGAATCGAAACTTTCCATAACTTCTTAGGACTCTTCTATACGCAGATAGAAGCAATCTTAATACTTCCAAACACCTTAGGAACATATCCCACATTTCTAAAACAACTCAAATTCGTGACCCACACAAAATCCTATCATAACCAACTCAAAACTTTCCATATTTGAGTCAAACACGACTCAGCCACAGCCTGAGTCCATAACCTAGTCGGTTGGACCTTTCTGACAAATTCTTTACGTCCACATCTCTTCATCACGCCTCGGAACCATGTAGCCACGTCCATGCACTCCTTGCACACGTGCAAACATCTTCCAACGACATCCATGATACCTTCATATGCATTGTTCTTGATTCATACATGTTGCGCGACCTCCCGATCAACTCAACCACAATTCCTCCCGAACTTGGTTGTTGAACCTCATCTTCTCCCTAAGACTAGTTCAATGGATCCCGTCACCAGCCATGTCTTGAACTCAAGCAACACCTGCACATGAATAAACAACCAATACTTCCAAGCACAAGTCCTCGACTTGACTCTCGTTAGTTCCGAAACTACAACATCTTACGTGAGCACCTCACATAAGCACGTTGCAAACCATAGCAAAATGATATCAGCCTTAACCAGCAAAACACACCAAAAACTTAGTAAAAGAATACTAAGAAAACTTTCCATAAGTGTAAAGCAAGTTCGAAATATTGCAAGATAAAAACAGAAACACTGCGACCAAGCACCGGACCTTGCCAAAGCTAGTCGGACCTTGATGATTAAGGTGTTTTGGTAGTATTCAAAACTTTTATCGCCATAGCCAATGTATTTAGCACACATAGGTCTCACAATCTCCCCCTTGATGAATGCATTGGCAACACCACTTAAGATCGGAACATTGGCTTATTCACATTAAAAGTTTTGAAAACGATTTCTCCCCCTTTGTAAAACAGAAGAGAAAAAAAGTTCTGCCCCTGAGAAAAATCGTGCCAAAAACAATTGTGAATATGTGTGCAATCAATCCCCCCCCCTTGCATATTTATCTTTAAAAATTCATATATTATCTCTCTCCCTTTGACAATGTATTCAACAAGATTTATAAGACAAATTTTAATTGTTATGAGCATATTATAACATATACATATAAAACAAAGCTCATCCAAGTCATACTATCAAGTAACTTACACTATCACAACAATGAGATACATAAAGTAGTGTAAGCTATGCTAGAGATCAAATGTAACTTCCAATTTAAGCAAGTCATGATCTCACAAACTTAACTATTTCAATAATTGAAAGCATGACACTTTTTGCTGCATTTTATTATTTTTCAAAGCACAAAATTATATCCTATGATATTTGCAAGAAATTATATGCGCATCTGCCTTATTCTAACCAACCAAGCCAAGCCTATGTCATTTGACAATCAGAAGCTTAAGGACATGGTTTTAGTCATATACAACTTCTTCTAAGCTCATATCTAAGTGCAATGATAAGCCATCTCAAAAGAAGAAGTGCGATGCGTGCATATTCTCTTTATCTTTTCTCATTTTTATTTGATCATAAAAGCTCAACATGTGAATAGTTGATTGATTAATTTTTCATTATTAAAAGCACTTGTGAGCATGCAACAAGTTCAAAATAGCAAGAAAGTTCGATCATGACCAGATTTAGTGTAAGTAATTATTCCAGTTACTAGTCATGGCAAAAACTACAAAATGTATAACATGAGTAATGTAGTAAGAACTTTTAGCATGTAAAAGGAATCACAAAGTCATATATGTATGAAATACTATGCTCATATTATTTTAAGTTCAGCTTCACACATAGACTTCCCAAGTTTCAAAACTCCCCCTAAATTTAAGCCATGAGGATGCATAACCCCTATTTCACTACGAATGAAACAAAAACGAGTGAAATCCAAAGGTTTTGTAAAAATGTCAGCCAATTGTTGTTCGGTATCTACATAATGAAGCACAATATTTCCTTTTTTAGCATTATCACGGAGAAAGTTATACCTAATGTCAATGTGCTTAGTTCTAGAATGTTGCACGGGGTTTTTAGCAATGCAAATGGCACTAGTGTTATCACAAAATAGTGGAACACTATCTAGATCAACCCCATAGTCCTTATGTGTTTGAACAATCCAAAGAATTTGTGAGCAAGCACTAGCAATAGCTACATATTTAGATTCAGTTGTGGATTGTGCAACTGAGTTTTGTTTTCTAGAGGACCAAGCAACAAGTGAATTACCAAGAAAATGACAAGAACCAGAAGTACTTTTCCTATCAATCCTACAACCCCCAAAATCGGCATCCGAAAAAGCTTTCAAAGTAATAGTTGAGGAAGAAGGAAGAAAAATGCCAAATTCTTGAGTTCCATGTAAGTACCTGAGAATCCTGTAGATGGCTTGACGATGTAAAGCACGTGGGGAGGCTTGAAACCGTGCACAAAGACATACGCTGAATTGTATGTCTGGTCTTGATGTCGTGAGGTACAAAAGTGATCCGATCATGCTTCTATATTCTTTTTGATCCATGGGTTCACCATCTTCATCAATTTCAAATGTTGTTGTTGTTGTTCCCATTAGTGTCCGAAGAGTCTTGCTTTTGTCCATGTTGAAGCGCCTTAGGAGGTCTTTTGTATACTTCGTTTGATGCACAAGGGTACCCTTCTTGGTTTGCTTGATATGCAGCCCCAAAAAGTAAGTGAGTTCACCCATCATACTCATTTCAAATTCGGAAATCATCATAACTGAAAATTTGGACACAAGATCATGAGAACCACAACCAAAGATAATATCATCCACATACACTTGAACGAATAATGAGTCATTGCCATGCTTAAGCACAAAAAGAGTTTATCAACCTTTCCCATGGTAAACCCCTTTTCAAGTAAAAATGTTTTTAACCTATCATACCATGCTCTAGGGGCTTGTTTGAGAACGTACAAGGCTTTGGACAGTTTGTAAACATGATTAGGAAAATCTGAATTTTCAAAACCCGGTGGTTGTTTGACATAAACCTCCTCATCTATGTAGCTATTAAGAAAAGCACTTTTAACATCCATTTGATAAAGCTTAAAACCTTTAGATGCAGCAAAAGATAACAAAATTCTTATGGCTTCTAATCTAGCAACAGGAGCAAAAGTTTCATCAAAATCTAGACCTTCAACTTGAGTGAAACCTTGAGCATCCAACCTAGCCTTATTCCTAACTACAACCCCATCCTCACTTTGTTTATTTTTAAACACCCATTTAGTTCCAATTAAAGTGTGACCTTGATGTGGAGGTACAAGTTTCAAAACATTATTTCTTTCAAAATTTTCTAACTCTTCTTGCATGGCAATAATCTAAGATTCATTAGTGAGTGCGTGTATTATATCTTTGGGTTCAAAAGAAGCAACAAAAGCAGACTGATCATGAGAGTTTGGATCACAAAAACTGGACCGTGTGACTCGTTCATGCAAGCTTCCAATAATTTGTTGTGGAGGATGAATTTTGAGAACCCAGAGGGGAGTGGACACTTCACAAGTTTCTTCTTCTTCATGTTCATCACAAATCGATGAGCTTATGACTTGAGGAGGATTTGGACCAGCAGTGGTAGTCGTCGGTGCTGGTTGTGAATCAAAATCAGGAGCTGGAACAATGTCATTAGGTGCTGAATTTTCGGGCAGTAGCTCCACCTCTTTGTCATCTTCAATGAAAATGCTCTCCCCCTGCGGATATGGATCTGGACCGGCAATGTTTGAGCTAGTACCTGAGCTAGCTTCATCAAAAGACACCTCACAAGTCTCCAATATTTTGTTAGTGTCAAGTAAAAGCACACGATATCCTCTAGTATGAGATGGATAACCAAGAAACATGCCATCAACAGATCTAGGTTCAAATTTATCAAGATTACCATGTTTCTTAATAAAGAATTTGCGACCAAAGACCCGAAAGTGTGTAACACTAGGCCTATGTCCAAACCGGAGCTCATATGGTGTTTTACCTAGCTTAGCGCGCAAGAAAACATGATTTGATACATAACAAGCAGTTGCAATCGCATCAGCCCAAAATTTCCTAGGAGTTTGATATTCATCAAGCATAGTCCTAGCCATCTCAACTAAGGTTCTGTTCTTTCTTTCTACAACACCATTTTGTTGAGTTACATATGGTGAAGAAAATTGATGATCTATTCCATTTTCAGCACAAAAGTGATCAAAAGATTGATTTTTAAATTCGGTTCCGTTATCACTTCTAATCGCTTTTAAAGATCCTGGGTGATCAATTGATAATCTAAGAAATAAAGTTCTAAAGTGACTAAAAGATTCATTTTTAGATGCCATAAAGTAAACCTAAGAGTATAGAATAATCATCAACAATCACAAGAACATACCATTTACCTCCAAAGGATTGAACGCATGATGGTCCTAAGGAGTCAAGGTGCAAAAGTTGACCCGGTTCAGTTGTCATGATCATTGTGAGAGGAGTATGTGAACCTGCAACCATCTTAGCTTGGGTACAAGAAGAACACACAATTTCTTTGTCCCCTTTGAGCTTAGGAAGCCCACGTATGCGATCAAGAGCACTAACACGCGTTAGATGATCAAAGCCTACGTGACCAAGTCTACGATGCCAAAAATATAAGTCGTTTGAATCATTAGCAACTAGACACCTGTGCTTAGAGGAAGACATATCAAAATCAGCTTTAAAAACTCTTCCAAACCGAGACATGTTAAAAATAAGCTCACTATTTGAATTTACAACTTTGCAGCAATTTTTAGTGAAAATAATTTCTAGATTTTCATCTATCAGTTGTGAAACAGAAAGCAAGTTGTATTTCAAATTTTTAACAAGTGCCACATCCTTCAAAGTGTAGTGATTATTTACTCTAACCAAACCCTTAGCAATTATAGGAGTTGAAGAATTATCAGCAAAAGTAACTATAGGATCAAAGAGCACGTGAAAAGATACCAGAGGGGGGGTGAATGGTAGATTTAAAACTTTTTCAGCGGAAGCAATGAAAACCCCTCCTTTCGGCAGAAAAATGATCTGTTAAAGAAATCATGTGTGAGACTAATCTAAACGTGTTTCACCGTGACAAAAGTGATAGATATCAGAGAGAATCAAGTCAAAAAGACGACACAACAAGGATCACTCAAATACGTCGAGAGAAACTCAAGCTACAATCGAAAGATCGAACAAAGGTCAATCTGTCCTACCGAGTAAAAAAACAGATCTGCAATACTGCAAAGAAACTCGTGTAGTTCAAAAACCACAAATCCAATGACCGTGAAACTTAGATAGATGATATATATTCAAGTTGTAACACAGCCCAAAAATAACCACATCAATCGGATATCTAAAACTCGAGTTATGATAAAACCACCGAAGAAAGGTAGTGCTGTGCAGAAAACTCGATGAGAAAAACTTGTCTGGAACAAGTCAGATGAACAAGGCACAAAAGTTCCTTTAAACTACGAATTTTATTCAATAGAACACAAGAGTAACAGCTGCAAAGTCGTGCACCACGATCTCTGGCTTCCCTTGCTTATATAACCAGCCCTTAGGCCAATCCAATCTCAACTACGACTCTAATCCTACTCAAATCATGAATCAAAACATTCCATAACTTCTTAGGACTCTACTATACACAGATAGAAGCAATCTTAAGACTTCCAAACACCCTAGGAACGTATCCAACATTCCTGAAACAACTCAAATTCGTGACCCACACGAAATCCTATCATAACCAACTCGACACTTTCCATACCGAGCCATAACCGACTCCGCCGCAGCCAAGGTCATCAACCGATATGATTAGATCCTTTCAACCACATCTTTCCTTCCTTAGCCCATCTTCGAAACCATGTTGCCATGTCATGAACCGCATGCATACATGCGAACACCTTCCTTCGACGTCCAATAACCTTCATATGCACTGCCCTTGATTCAATCATCCTGCACGACCTCCTGACTCGCTCAACCACAATTCCTCCCGAACTTGGTTGTTGAACCTCATCTTTTCCCTAAGACTAGTTCAATGGATCCCGTCACCAGCCGTGTCTTGAACTCAAGCAACACCTGCACATGAATAAACAACCAATACTTCCGAGCCCAAGTCCACGACTTGACTCAAATTAGTTCCGAACGCAACACCTTATGTGAGCGCCTCACACAAGCATGTCGCAAAACATAGCAAAAATGATATCATCCATATGAACCAAAACGCATCAAAAACTTAGCAAATGAATACTAAGCAATCTTTCCGACAATGCAAAGCAAGTTCGAAACAATTCATAGTAAAAATAGGAACATTGCAATCAAGCTCCGAATCTTGCCAAAACTAACCGGAGCTTGAGCCAGAGCTTACCAAAGCTAGTACAACCTAGCGCCGGAGCTTAACAAAGCTAGTACAACCTAGCGCCGGAGCTAACCAAAGCTAGTCAGACCTAGCGCCAGAGCTAGAAAAACATGTCAGAACTAACCAACATAAGTCGAACCTAGCAAAACATATCGGAGCTTAACAAAGACATGCCAGAGCTATCAAAGACATGCCGGAGCTAAATACAAAGCTCATTGGAGCTACTCAAAAACATGTCGAACCTTGACAAAGCAAGTCGGACCTATTGTCGGACCCTGCAGAAGCTCGAAGCTAGAGTCGGACTTTGCTAAAAAAGTGTTTTAGCAGAATTTCAGAACTTTTATCATCAAAGCCAATGTATTCAGCGCAAATAGGTCTCACAATCTCCGCCTTGATGAATGCATTGGCAACACCACTTAAAATCTGATCATTGGCTTATTCACATTAAAAGTTTTGAAAACAATTTCTCCCCTTTTGTAAAACAGAAATAAAATGAGAAGAAAAACAAATTCTCCCCCTGAGAAGAATCGTGCCAAAAAAATTGTGAATATGTGCAATGTGTAATCAATTCCCCCCCTGCATACTTATCTTTAAAAATTCACATATTATATCTCCCCCTTTGACAATGTATTCAGCAAGGTTTATAAGAAAATTTTTAATTGTTATGAGCATATTATAACATATACATATAAAACAAAGCTCATCCAAGTCATACTATCAAGTAACTTACACTATCACATCAATGAAGTACATAAAGTAGTGTAATCCATGCTAGAGATCAAATGTAATTTCCAATTTAACAAGTCATGATCTCACAAACTTAACTATTTCAAAACCTAAAAGCATGACACTTGTTGCTACATTTTATTATTTTTCAAAGCACAAATTTAGATCATATGATATTTGCAAGAGATTATATGCGCATCTGCCTTATTCTAACCAACCAAGCCAAGCCTATGTCATTTGACAATCAGAAGCTTAAGGACATGGTTTTAGTCATACACAACTTCTTCTAAGTTCATATCTAAGTGCAATTATAAGCCATCTCAAAAGAAGAAGTGCGATGCATGCATATTCTCTTGATCTTTTCTCAACTTATATTTGTTCATAAAAAAATCAACATGTGAGTTGATTACTTGATTAATTCTTTATGATTAAAAGCACTTGTGAGCATGCAACAAGTTCAAAACAGCAAGAAAGTTCGACCATGACCAGATTTAGTGTAATAATTATTCCAATTACTAGACATGGCAAAAACTACAAAATGTATAACACGAGTAATGTAGTAAGAACTTTCAGCATGTAAAAGGAATCACAAAGTCATATATGTATGAAATACTATGCTCATATTATTTTAATTTCAGATTCACACATAGACTTCTCAAATTTGAAAAGTCCCCCTCAATGTAAGCCTTGAGGATGCATAACCCGTATTTCACTACGAATGAAACAAAAACGAGTGAAATCCAAAGGTTTTGTAAAAATGTCATCAACCAATTGTTATTTGGTATCTACATGGTGAAGCACAATATTTCTTTTTTCAACATTATCACGGAGAAAGTGATACCTAATGTTAATGTGCTTAGTTCTAGAGTGTTGCACGAGGTTTTTAGCAATGCAAATGGCACTAGTGTTATCACAAAACAGTGGAACACTATGTAGATCAACCCCATAGTCCTTAAGTTTTTGAACAATCCAAAGAATTTGTGAGCAAGCACTAGCAGCAGCTACATATTCAGATTCAGCTGTTGATTGTGCAATCGAGTTTTGTTTTCTAGAGGACCAAACAACTTGTGAATTACCAAGAAAATGACAAACACCAGAAGTACTTTTCCTATCAATTCTACAACCTCCAAAATCAGCATCAGAAAAAGCTTTCAAAGTAATGGTTGAGGAAGAAGGAAGAAAAATACCAAATTCTTGAGTTCCATGTGAGTGTCTGAGAATCCTTTTGAGGGCTTGACAATGTGAAGCACGTGGGATGGCTTGAAATCGTGCACAAAGACATACGCTGAATTGTATGTCTGGTCTTGATGTCGTGAGGTACAAAAGTGATCAGATCATGCTTCTATATTCTTTTTGATCCACGGGTTCACCGTCTTCATCAAGTTCAAGTGTTGTTGCTGTTCCCTTTGGTGTACGAAGAGGCTTGCTTTTGTCTATGTTGAAGCGCCTTAGGAGGTCTTTTGTATACTTCATTTGATGCACAAAGGTACCCTCCTTGGTTTGCTTGATTTGCAGCCCCAAAAAGTACGTGAGTTCTCCCATCATACTCATCTCAAATTCTGAACTCATCATAGCTGAAAACATGGACACAAAATCATGAGAAGCACAACCAAAGATAATATCATCCACATACACTTGAACGAATAATGAGTCATTGCCATGCTTAAGCACAAAAAGAGTTTTATCAACCTTGCCCATAGTAAACCCCTTTTCAAGTAAGAATGTTTTTAACCTATCATACCATGCTCTAGGGGCTTGTTTGAGACCGTACAAGGCTTTGGATAGTTTGTAAACATGATTAGGAAAATCTGAATTTTCAAAACCCGGTGTTTGTTTGACATAAACCTCCTCATCCATGTATCCATTAAGAAAAGAACTTTTAACATCCATTTGATAAAGCTTAAAACCTTTAGATGCAGCAAAAGCTAACAAAATTCTTATGTCTTCTAATCTAGCAATAGGAGCAAAAGTTCATAAAATCTAGACCTTCAACTTGAGTGAAACCTTGAGCAACCAACCTAGTATTATTCCTAACCACAACCCCATCCTCACTTTGTTTATTTTTAAACACCCATTTAGTTCTAATTAAAGTGTGACCTTGAGGTGGAGGTACAAGTTTCCAAACATTATTTCTTTCAAAATTTTCTAACTCTTCTTGCATGGCAATAATCCAAGATTCATTAGTGAGTGCGTGTGATATATCTTTGGGTTCAAAAGAAGCAACAAAAGCAGAATGAGCATGAGAGTTTGGATCGCAAAACCTGGACCATGTGACTCGTTCGTGCAAGCTTCCAATAATTTGTTGTGGAGGATGAATTTTGAGAACCCGGAGGGGAGTGGACACTTCACAAGCTTCTTCTTCTTAATGTTCATCACAAATCGATGAGCTAGTGACTTGAGGGGGATCTGGACCAGCAATGGTGGTCGTCGGTGTTGGCTGTGAATCAAAATCAGGAGTTGGAACAATGTCATTAGTTACTGAATTTTCGGAAAGCAGCACCACTTCTTCCTCTTCTTCAACGAAAATGTTCTCCCCCTGCGAATATGGATATGGACCTGCAATGTTTGAGCTAGTACCTGGGCTAGCTTCAACAAAAGACACCTCACAAGTCTTCACAATTTTGTTAGTGTCAAGTAAAAGCACACGGTAGCCTCTAGTATGAGATGGATAACCAAGAAATATGCCATCAACAGATGTAGGTTCAAATTTATCAAGATTACCATGTTTCTTAACAAAGCATTTGCAACCAAAGACCCGAAAGTGTGTAACACAAGGCCTATGTCCAAACTGGAGCTCATATGGTGTTTTACCTAGCTTAGCGCGCAAGAAAGCACGATTTGACACATAACAAGCAGTTGCAATCGCATCAGCCCAAAATTTCCTAGGAATTTGATATTCATCAAGCATAGTCCTAGCCATCTCAACTAAGGTTCTGTTCTTTCTTTCTACAACACCGTTTTGTTGAGGTACATATGGTAAAGAAAATTGATGATCTATTCCATTTTCAGCACAAAAGTGATCAAAATATTGATTTTTTAAATTCGGTTTTGTTATCACTTCTAATTGCTTTTAAAGATCCTGGGTGATCAATTGATAATTTAAGAAATAAAGTTCTAAAGTGACTAAAAGCTTCATTCTTAGATGCCATAAAGTAAACCCAAGAGTATCTAGAATAATCATCAACAATCACAAGAACATACCATTTACCTCCGAAGGATTGAACGCGCGAAGGTCCTTCGGTGTCAAGGTGCAAAAGTTGACCCGATTCAGTTGTCATGATCATTGTGAGAGTATTTTGTGAACCTGCAACCATCTTAGCATGTCTACAAGAAGAGCACACAATTTATATGTCCCCTTTAAGCTTAGGTAGCCCACGTATGCGATCAAGAGCACTAACACTTCTTAGATGATCAAAGCCTACGTGACCAAGTCTACGATGCCAAAAATATAATTCTCTTGAATCATTAGCAACTAGACACTGTCGGAGTGTTTTTCTGGCAATTCTCCCGATACTACCGTTGGTAGCTCAAGGCGTTGTAGTTCGGTATTGGGTGTGCAGAGATTCCAAAGAATATGGCAAATGGACACAAGGATTTACGTGGTTCGGGCCACCTGAGCGTAATACCCTACTCCACGGGGTGTGTAGCTGTTGTATTGAGTGTCTAAGAGCTTTCTGTCGGAGATTGTGTGTCTGAGGGTGTTCGAGAGTCTCCGAGAGCCTCCCTTGTGTATTGTCGACCAGTCCTTTTATAGTTCAAGGACTGGTTGTTACACAGTTAGCCTGGTCTGACATGTGGCCCTGGCAGTTACTAATGTTTAATACACAATTAATGAGCTTAATTACTCTTAATAGAGCGGTAACGGGCCTAGACAATGCCGTTACTGGTATTAAGGGCCCTTCGATCGTGTGTCATTAAGATAGTATTTGTCGGTGGTTTTGATCCAATAGATCTCCCGACACTAATAAAGTGTTTGCGGAGTTTGAAGTTCGGAGTGGGCGCGCGGAGATTCAAGAAGGTGAAGTGTAAAATGACATAGGAGACACGAAGATTTACGTGGTTCGGGCCGCTTGAGCGTAATACCCTACTCCATGGGGTGTGTTGGTGTTGTATTGGATGTATGAACTCAACGTGAGTTGAGAGTACGCGATCAGATCAGAGCAAGTCAGATCAGTCTCCCCCCTATGTATCGTCGGCCTGTCCTTTTATAGTATAAGGACAGGCCGTTACAAGTTGGCCTGGCCCGACATGTGGCCCCGGCGGTTACTAATATTGATACACAATTGATGCGCTTAATTACCCTTAATGACCGAGTTACGGACTTTGACAGAACTGTTACTGGTCATTAAGGTCGTCCGATCGTGTGTCATTAACATAGTATTAATGACACTTAATCGGGTCTTGAAGTCCTTGATTCCCCTTTGAAGATCCGGAGCCGTTGTGGAGTCTACCGGAGGTTTGAGGCTGAAGATCCGACGGTTGGACACGTGGTAGCTCCGGAGCATGCTGTGAGGAACAGATAGGTCCGGTGCTACTTGACACGTGTTAGTTCTGGAACTTCCCTCGGTCTGGGGTTAGGTCCGGGGGTGCCGTTATGGTACATAGCCCAGAGCTTCCCCCTTGTGGGCGGTAGCTCCGGTTTGGTGGTACACGTGGCTACCCTGGGAATAACCATGTTGGGGAAGCGGGTCCGGTTATGTCTGACATGTGGGCCTCCAAAGGTCTTCAAATCAAGTAAATGACATTTCCTTGAGATCTTTGCAATCTCAAGGGGTACACGGTACCCAGGGTACCGACAGTGGCCCCCTGGGCCCACCTCTGGGGAAGACCCCTTAGGTGAAGTCATTCCTCCGGAGGTGGGTCCATCCTTCGACTTTTGAGCCGAGTAAAAGTCTTCAAAAGTCTTCAGATGTGCCGTTGGCGAAAGTTTTGGAGTTAAATCCTCGCCGCATGGCACATCCCGGGTGCGGCAAATGAGATCTTTGGCGTGCGGATCTCACACAATTGAAGGTCGCCGGTTCCCGATACAAAAATCGTATCGGTTTCACGCGTCTTGTCAGGCCGCCGCCTTCGGGCTTCCCGCCTTCCATGATGACAACCGTTCACCTATGTAAGAACCTCGACTTGATCATCGGGGTGGTCCCGGGCCCTCTTGTCATCGGCAGGGTGAAATTTATGAGTAGTATCTTCGACTTCCCTGCGGTTTCCATCCAAGCGTTGTGAGGGCTTACTTAAGAAGGAAAGCACGCACTGTCTGGGGTTCTTTACGGCTCTCATCTGATCTTGCGCTCAAACTCCCAACTTGTGCTTGCTTTTCCTCTCTTGCCTCGCTGTGCCGCGATGGAGTTGGGTCTCCGCGAGAGCCGCTTGAAGACCGAAGGTGACCTGAAGAAGGTCCGGGCCCTCATGGGGTGGTCCCCGGACTTCTTCAACCGCCTGGTCCATGCTGGGGGAGAGCTCCCGTTCGAGAAGGAGCACGCCGGCGAGATGGTGTACTTCTCTTCATACGCCATGGTGGGGTTGATCCCACCTTTTCCTCCTTTTTCTTGATGCTGCTAGACTTCTATGGTCTGCAGCTGTACCACCTTGGCCCCCACTCCATTCTTATAGTGTCTGTCTTCGTCCACTTCTGCGAAATGTGGGTGGGCACCCCCCCCCCTGCATTGAGCTTTTCCGGACCTTCTTCACCGTCCATACCACCGGTAGGAGTAATGAGTACCTTGGCTTCTACTACTTCGTGAAGCGCAAGAAGTGCCCATTCAAGTACCCCTGGTCGTTTCCCTCTGGAAAGTGGGATGATTGGAAGAAGGACTGGATAGTCATCCGGGTGGAGGAGCACGAGAAGCTGGAGCTGCCCGAAGGCCTCCCCAACATCGACACTGCAGTCTGGAGTGAAGCTCTGGTGTTATCGGATGCCTTCAATCCCGCTCTGACCAGGATCCGCCAGTGTGTGGAGGGAGGATTAACTCCTCAGGCGGTATTTTGCAATTTCCTGGTCAACAGGTGGGCACCGCTGAAGAGGAGAGAAAAACTCGCTTGGGCCCTCAACAGTGTGATGGACGATGACCGGGTCGTGACCGGACTGAAGTCCAACATGGAGGGGGCGACCTTGGAGTTTCATCTCAAGAAGTTCCAGCATGGCATCGACGTTGCGGGTGATGACTTCACCCTGCCACCAGCTTTCCTCCCTCTGAACGTGGAAGTAGAGTTTAGAAGGGAGCTCCGGCGGGCGATGCTGGTGCTTGACGAACTAGGTGTCGTCGAGAGAAGATCGACCTCCAGGGTGGTGATCCCTGGGTCTTCTGAAGGTGGCTCCGACCCAACCCCGAAGCCAAGAACCGAAGTTGCAGCAAGGGCAAGGAGCCGGCGGACGAACCCTTGAGTCGGAAGAGAAAACTGAAGCATGCCGACGGAAGGTCCGTTAGGCCTGCATCCTCTGCAGCAGCTCCTTCTCCCCGGAGGGGGAGGTCTTCTACAACTGCGGCGGCTGTACCTACAGCAGCGTCTTCCCGGGGTGCTAGCTCCGGGCATGTGACTCCAGCACTAGGGACAGTTGAGGCCTCCGGGTCTGGAGGTCCTTCCCAGTCGACGGGGCCTCGACTAAGGAAATGCCCATGGCTGCAACAAGTTCCGGGGGGCCTTCCGGAGCTACCACGCCGCCGGCGGCTATGGTTAGCCCAGAACGCCCGGGAAAGAGATTATGTGCAAGCTGGTGCGGGAGCCTTCCGAGGTAATTTTTAATCTTTACCTTAGACAGTTGTTTTGTTGTAGTAACTGTTTTTTAAGTTTCTTCATCCATCATCTGCAGCGTCCCCAAGAAGAGGAGTGAGGCTTCGCCCTCAGCTACAGCGGCTGAAGCTGTGAGGGCGGAGGCTTCTGCTCCTGTCCCGGTGCCGCCCCAAGTGGTGGCTGAAGCTGCGGCAGCTCCGGCACCAGCTGTCATGGTCATAGACCTCGACTCATCCCCCAAGACTCCCGTGGTAGTGCCGGACTTCGGGAGAGAAGATGCGCCAGTGGCACCTGCCCAGAGGTTGAAGCCCCGGGTCTTGATGCTGAGATGATGGAAGCTTCGACCGTTGAGCCGGAGGAAGCAGTGATTCTGGCCCCAGAGCCGGAAATTGTCGAAGCCCCGGCGGTTGAGCCGGAGGTTATTGAAGCCCCGACGAGTGAGCCGGATGTTGAGGAAGTCCCGACGGATGAGCCGACTACCTCCAAAGCTCCGGCCTCAGAGACGGTTGCCACTGAAGCTCCGACTGCAGAGCCGGTTGCGGTTGAAGACCTTCCGGCGCCTGAGCCGGTTGAGGTTGAAGCTCCGGCCTCAGGGCTGGTTGTTGCAGAGGTATCAACACTCGAACCCATGGTGGTCGAGGTGCCAACACCCGAGCCACCAGCAGAGGAGGAGCCCAGGCCAGAGCCTGAAGTTGCCCCTGCTCTGGAAGTGATGACAGCGGAGGTGCCTGCTGCTGGGCCAGGGTGCCCAGATGAAGTCGCCGGCCCCCTGCTTGAGGGGGCAAATGAAGACCTGGCGGCAGGGCCTTCTGAACCACTTCCAGAGGTCGGAACTTCTTCTGCGGGACCTTCCTCGGCGGCGACTGAGGCTATCCCGGAGGAAGGACCTAGTGCCGTGGAGGCTCAGGGGACCACTCTTGTGGAGTGGGACCCAATTTTTGTAAGTGAGAACCCGCTGGAACCAGCAGAGGAGACCCCAGTAGGTCCGGACCCTATTCCCCTGTCGTTGTCCATTGACAACGCTTGCTCCAGTCTGCGTCAAGTCCAGCTGGCATTCTACCACGACAGCAAGGCTCTTGAAAAGGAGCACCAAACCCTTAGGAGGTGGCGTAACCGGCTCTACTTCGAGACCAAGCTGGCGCAGTTGAGGCTGGCAGACGACAAGGAGTGGATCAAGCAGGAGAAGGTCCGCCTGGAATACTGGGGAAACTTATTGGATGATAGGGAGAGCTTGACTCGTGCCCTCGACGCTCAATCTCGGGCCACTTATGAGCAGACCAAGGAACCTAATATTGCGGATGATGATCGCCAAGAAAGACTTGAAGCCATTAACACTACTCTCATCAAGCGCCGGGAGGCACTTGAGGAGAGGGAGAAGAGGATCGAAGACGAAGAGCAAAAACTCCTAGAGTTGCGGGATGACGTCCTGAAAAGGGAGGAAGAGCTCGCCGAAAAGGTGGCTCCGGCTAACAAGGGTCTCGAGGAACGCGCCAAGAAATTGGAGGCCCGTTGCGTTGAGGAGGAGGAGAAGGCCTGGGTGCGAGGGCAGGAACTCTACCAGCAAGAGTGTGCCATCGCTGCTAGGGAGAAGAAAGTGAGGGGCAAGGAGAAGGACCTGGTTGACCGCCGGAACAAGATCTACCTCTGGGAGGAGGAGCTCGGAAAACTCGAGAAGCAGGTTGCTGAAAAGATTCAGCAAAATGCCAAAGAGGTTGAGCGCCTTGCTCGCGAGAATTCTGAATTGGCGGCGGCAAAAAGATCCTTGGAGGAACTGAAGGGCTTGAGGGCTGCGGACTCCCTACAGATTTGGGAGTTCCTGAGCAAAGCCAACGACGCGCTGACACCAATGGGCTTCAGTCCCGTGCGTCTGGATGATCCGGAGCCGGAGCCGGACCTAGCGTTGCAGGCGTTGAGCTCGGCGGGTAGCAAACTCTCCAAGGTGGGTGACGTCATCGCGGACCAGTTGGAAGTTGAGGGGCAGTCCCTGGCAAAGAACATCGCAGAGTATGTGCTGACGTGCTACACCAGCCAGGATCCCCAATTCCCTCTCGACTCGGTGCTTGAAGGTCCCGTCGAAGGAGAAGGTGAAGCCACCCGAGCCAACTTGTCGGAGGTTGCTCAGAAGGTCGCCCAGTTCTTCCATAGTGTCTAGGACCATCTCTGTATCTCCCACTTGTATTCTCTCTTTTTCTTCCCCAATTTTGTAATCCCTTGTCTCCAGATGAATGAAATCCAAATTATTGTGAATTCCATTTTTTGTCTTCAACACTGTTGTCTTCACTTGGCCCCCTGGTAGATGTACACAATTTGATTGTGAACATGTACCAAGAGGATATAGTGTTTTGTTGAAGACTCGTTTGCTTCGAACTTGTAGAGTGTAGGTCCAAAGTCTTCGATAGTGTAGGCCCCCTGAGGTTGTCGAAGCTCAGAAGCTCCGGCATTGACTACTGTCGGAGCTCAGTAGCCCCAGCAATAGTTCCTATCAACGCGTAGAGCATCGATAGTTAGCCCTCCGGGGTGTCAGAGCTTAGTAGCTCCGGCAGTGACCTTTGCCAACGCGTAGTTTGTCGGCAGCAGACTCCGTTTGTAGAGTCTTCTCACCATCTTTTATTCTGTGTCGACGGCTGGCCCCCTAGCTTTACTGAAGCTTGGTTGCTCCGGTGATGCTCATTTTCAATGTTTAACATCGATTACAAGCCACCTAGGGGGAGTCAGAGCTTCGTTAGCTCCGGCTTTCCTCTATCAATGTGTATTCTTTATTTTTCCTGCACACTTGAAGCCAAGAAAAATAGTAAAATTCACTCCTTGCCTATAACTTTGTCGCAGCTTAAGATTCCTGAGAAAGTTTTAGGTCAAACACAATTCTGAATACAACCGAATGTATTGCCTTATTTCTTACAGATCCAATTGTACTTAGACCCTCCTTATTTCGGCCTGCCGGGGTGTAGGTTGAGTGGCGTACTTAGGGTGCTTGACCAGGCTAAGTCGATAGCACACTCCGGCCCTAGATTGGCTTGGCGGCATTCAGGCGAGTAGGCCATGAACAATATTTGAATCCAAACGAATTGTCAAGACAGCTCGGATTGTACATGAACTAGTCGAACTAAAATTTATTAAGAATTGCACAACTTTGTTATAGACAAGAAAGAGAAAAATAAAAAATGTTGAGCCTGTACAAAATAAATGCACGTGGAGTCTATTTCACATGAAGATGTCTTTCATTATAGGTCCGGGGTACAGGGGAAACAAGTAGGTCTGGGGTCGTAGGTCTGGGGTTCTTTACGGCTCTCATCTGATCTTGCGCTCAAACTCCCAACTTGTGCTTGCTTTTCCTCTCTTGCCTCGCTGTGCCGCGATGGAGTTGGGTCTCCGCGAGAGCCGCTTGAAGACCGAAGGTGACCTGAAGAAGGTCCGGGCCCTCATGGGGTGGTTCCCGGACTTCTTCAACCGCCTGGTCCACGTCGGGGGAGAGCTCTCGTTCGAGAAGGAGCACGCCGGCGAGATGGTGTACTTCTCTTCATATGCCATGGTGGGGTTGATCCCACCTTTTCCTCCTTTTTCTTGATGCTGCTAGACTTCTATGGTCTGTAGCTGTACCACCTCGGCCCCCACTCCATTCTTTTGGTGTCGATCTTTGTTCACTTCTGCGAGATGTGGGTGGGTATTCCTCCCCGTGTCGAGCTCTTCTGCTCCTTCTTCACCATCCACACCACCGGCAAGAGTGGCGAGTACCTTGGCTTCTATTACTTTGTGAAGCGCAAGAAGTGCCTGCACAAGTACTTGCGGTCGTTCCCTTCTGGCAAGTGGGACGACTGGAAGAAGGATTGGATCGTCATTATGGCAGAGGAGCATGCGAGGCTGGAGTTACCCGTAGGCCTCCCAAACGTCGACACTGAAGCTTGGAGCAAAGTTCCGGTGTTTTCGGACGCCTTCAACCCTGCCCTGACCAGGATCCGCCAGTGTGTGGAAGGAGGGGTGACTCTTAGGGCGGTATTTTGCAACTTCCTGGCCAACAGGTGGGCTCCGCTGAAGAAGAGGGAGAAGCTACCCAGGCTAGCGTTTCTGAGGTTGCCCAGAAGGTCGCCTCATTCTTCCATAGGGTCTAGGACCATCTCTTTGTAGCTCTCGCTTGTATTCTCTCTTCTTCTTTTCCAATTTTGTAATCTCTTGTCTCTAGATGAATGAAATCCAAGTTTTTTATGAATTTCATTTTTTGTCTTCAACACTTTTGTTCCACTTGGCCCCCTGGTAGATGTACACAATTTGATTGTGAACATGTAACAAGAGTATGTAACAGTTGTTGAAAACTCATGTGCTTCAGACTTGTAGAGCGTAGGTCCGAAGTCTTCGGTAGTGAAGGCTCCCTGAGGTTGTCGGAGCTCAAGGGCTCTAGCCTTGACCATCATCGGAGCTTGGTAGCTCCAGCGGTGGTCTCCATCAACATGTAGTGTCGACAGTTAATCCTCTGGAGTCTCCCCACCATCTTTTGTTCATTTTGACGGCTAGTCCCATGGTTTTACTGGAACTGAGTAGCTCCAGCAATGCTTGCTATCAATGTTTAAAACTTCGACTACAAGCCTTCTAGGGAATGTCGGAGCTTTAGTAGCTCCGGCTGAATTCACCATCATCATGATATCTTTATTTTTCCTGCACACTGAAGTTAAGAAAATAGTAAAATTCGTTTCCTATCTATAACTCAGTTGCAATTTATTATTCTCGTAAGAAATTTTTAGGCCGAGCGCAACTCTTCATATAATCAAGTGCACCGAGTTGTTTTCTCCAGGTCCAACTGTTTTCAGGACCCGCCTTACTTCGGCCTGCCGGGGTGTAGGTAGAGTGGCGTACTTAGGGTGCAGGACCAGGCTAAGTCAAAAGCACACTCCAGACCTAGATTGGCTGGCAGCATTCAGGCATGTGAACCATTCAACAATGTGAAAACTCGAAGAAATTAACAATGCGACTCAAGTTGTACATAAATTAGTCGATCTAAATAATTCTTGAGAATCGCACAACTTTGTTATAGACAAGAAAGATAAAAATAAAAAATATTAAGCTTGTACAAAGTAAATGCACGTGGAGTCTGTTTTCACACAAAGATGTCTTTCATTATAGGTCCGGGGTACAGGGGAAACAAGTACACCATTAGGGTACGGAACCAGGCTAAGTGTGTTTTGTTTCTTGTTTGACCCAAGGTAGCTAGCTACACTTTTAGTTCTGAGACTGTGACAAGTGTTGCCTGAACTCCGCGGACCTTCCGGGGAATGTCCGGCTGTTCCCCCGGAGGAGCTACCCGACTCTGTACAATGACTCTATGACATACACTACAAACTCACCTCCGTGATATTAGGTGTAAAACTTATGGAGGTGCTCAATGTTCCAAGGATTAGGGAGAGGTGTCCCATCCTCGGTTGCCAAGCGAACGCATCTGGGACGGGATACTTTAATCACTCGGAAGGGTCCTTCCCAGCTGGGGGAGAGTTCGTTTAACCCCTCTCTGGATTGTATTCTCCGTAGCACCAGATCGACTTCCTCGAGCTGTCGGCTGTGAACATGCCTTTGGTGATAGCGCCGGAGAGCTTGGCAGTATCGGGCATTCCGAACAGCTGCTCGACACCTTCCCTCTTCAAGGAGGTCAAGGTCTTCACGCCGGAGCTGGTCCTGCGCGGCATCGTCGAAGGCCTGGACCCAGAACGACCCCAAGGTGACTTCTGGAGGAAGGACTGCTTCAGCTCCATACACCAGGAAGAAGGGTGTCTCTCCAGTTGACCAGTTTGGAATTGTCCTGTTGGCCCATAGAGTGGGCGGAAGCTCTTCAATCCAGTTGGCTCCATGTTATTCAGACGTTCATATGTGCGCGTCTTGAGTCCTTCTAGGATTTCTGCATTTGCTCTCTCGGCTTGGCCATTGCTTGCCGGGTGAGCTACGGAAGAGTAGCTGACTTGAATGCCGAGGTCTTCGCGATATCCTTGGAATGCAGAGCTTGTAAATTGATTCCCATTATCGGTTATGATTTTGTTTGGGACTCCAAATCTACATACGATGAACTGTAAGAAGTTGATAGTTGATTGCTTATTTATTGTCACAAATGGAGTTGCTTCCGGCCATGTAGGATCGAAGAGCACGTGAAAAGCTACCAGAGGGGGGTGAATGGTAGATTTAAAAATCTTACGCAGCGGAAACAATAAAACCCTAATCCCTTCAGTAGAAAAACGATCTGTTAAAGAAATCGTGTATGAGACTAATCTAAACGTGTTTCACCGTGACAAAAGTAATATATATCAGAGAGAATCAAGTCACGAAGACAACACAAAAAGAATCACGTCAATTGGATCAATAAAACTCGAGTTATGATAAAACCACCGACTTAAGGTAGTGCTGTACAGAAACTCGACGAGTAAAACTTGTCTGGAACAAGTCGGATGAACAAGGCACAAAAGTTCCTTCAAACTACGAATTTTTATTCAATAGAACACAAGAGGAACAGCCCCCAAAGTCGTCTCTCACGAGCTTTGGCCTTCCCTTGCTTATATAACCAGCCCTTAGGCGATCCCAATACAACTAGGACTCTAATCCTAATCCGATCACAATCGGAACTTACCATAACTGCTCAAGATTCTTCTATACGCAGATAGAAGCAATCTTAAGACTTCCAAGCACCTTAGGAACGTATCCCACATTCCTAAACAACTCAATTTCGTGATACACACGAAATCCTAACATAACCAACTCGATACTTCCCATACCGAGCCATAACCGACTCTGCCACAGCCAAAGTCTTCAACCGATACGATCCGATCCTTCCGATCAGATCTTCCTTCCATAATCCGTCTCTAGAAGCATATTGCCACATCATGCACCGCATGCATACGTGCGAACACCTTCCTTCGACCTTCATATGCACTGCCCTTGATTCAATCATCCTGCGCGACCTCCTGACCTGCTCAACCACAGTTCCTCCCGAACTTGGTTGTTGGAACCTCATCTCCTCCTGAGACTAGTCCAATGGATCCTGTCACCAGCCATGACTTGAACTCAAGCAACACCTGCACATGAACAAACAACCAATCTATACGAGCCCAAGTCCTCGACTTGACTCACGTTAGTTCCGAACACAACACCTTATGTGAGTACCTCACATAAGCATGTTGCAAAACCACAGTAGAAACGATATCAACCATATCATCCAAAACGCACCAAAAACTTAGCAAATGAATACTAAGCAATCTTTTCTAATAAGTAAAGCAAGTACGAAACATTGCAAATGAAAAGCAGAAGCACTTCGGTCAAGTTCCGGACCTTGCCAGAGCAACCCGGAGCTTGAGCCGGAGCTAAGCAGAAACACTGCAGTCAAGTTCCGGACCTTGCCAGAGCAACCCGGAGCTTGAGCCGGAGCCAACGAAAGCTAGTAGAACCTAGCGCCGGAGCTTACCAAAACTAGTAGATCCTGGATCCGAAGCTTACCAAAACTAGTAGATCCTGGATCCGGAGCTTACCAAAACTAGTAGATCCTAGATCCGGAGCTTACCAAAACTAGTCGGAACTAGTCAACCCAAAAACCGGAGCTAGAACAAAGTACGTCGGAGCTTGGCAAAAGCATGCCGGAGCTATCAAATATATGCCGGAGCTATCTAAGACATGCCGGAGCTAAACATAAAGCTCACCGGAGCTATCCAAAGCTAGTCGGACCTTACCAAGATGCCGAACCTAGCTTCGAACATAGCCGGAGCTACCCAAAGCAAGCCGAACCTATCGTTGGACCTTACTGTAGCTCGGAGCTAGAGTCGGACCTTGATAAAAAGGTGTTTTGGTGATATTAAAAACTTTTATCATCAAAGCCAAGTGTATTCACTACAAGCAATGTATTCAGCACACATAGGTCTTACAATCTCCCCCTTGATGAATGCATTGGCAACACCATTTAAAATCCGAACATTGGCTTATTCAAATAAAAGTTTTGAAAAATAATTTCTCCCCTTTTTGTTTAAATAAAATGAGAAGGAAAAATATCCCATATTATCTCTCCCCCTTTATTAACTTTCCTTATGCACATATTCTCTTCATGCTTATCTCTTCCTTTTTGAATGTGTGATTAATCTCTCCCCCTTTGACAATGTATTCAGCAAGGTAAAAGAGAAATTTTAATTGTTATGAGATATAAACAAATTATCTCTCCTTCTTTAGTTGTTATGAGCATATTATAACATATACATATAAACAAAGCTCACCCAAGTCATACTATCAAGTAACTTACACTATCACATCAATGAGATACATAATGTAGTGTAAGCCATGCTAGAAAGCAAGTGTGATTTTCAATTTTAGCAGGTCATGATCTCACAAACTCAACTATTTCAAAACCTGAAAGCATGACATTTGTTGCTGCATCTTATTATTTTTCAAAGCATAAATTTAGATAATATGATATTTGCAAGAGATTATATGCTCATCTGCCTTATTCTAACCAACCAAGCCAAGCCTATGTCATTTGACAATCAGAAGCTTAAGGACATGGTTTTAGTCATACACAAATTCTTCCAAGTTCATATCTAAGTGCAATAACAAGCCATCTCGAAAGAAGAAGTGCGATGCATGCATATTCTCTTGATCTTTTCTCAATTTATATTTGTTCATAAAAACTCAACATGTGAGTTGATTACTTGATAAATTCTTAATGATTAAAAGCATTTGTGAGCATGCAACAAGTTCAAAACAGCAAGAAAGTTCGACCGTGACCAGATTTAGTGTAAGTAATTATTCCAATTACTAGACATGGCAAAAACTACAAAAAGTATAACACGAGTAATGTAGTAAGAACTTTCAGCATGTAAAAGGAATCACAAAGTCATATATGTATGAAATAATATGCTCATATTATTTTAATTTCAGATTCACACATAGACTTCCTATGTTTCAAAAACTCCCCCTCAATTTAAGCCATGAGGATGCATAACCCCCTATTTCACTACGAATGTAACAAAAACGAGTGAAATCCAAAGGTTTTGTAAAAATGTCAGCCAATTGTTGTTCGGTATCTACATGGTGAAGCACAATGTTTCCTTTTTCAACATTATCACGGAGAAAGTGATACCTAATGTCAATGTGCTTAGTTCTAGAATGTTGCACGGGGTTTTTAGCAATGCAAATAGCACTAGTGTTATCACAGAACAGTGGAACACTGTCTAGATCAACCCCATAGTCCTTAAGTGTTTGAACAATCCAAAGAATTTGTGAACAAGCACTAGCAGCAGCTACATACTCAGATTCGGCTGTGGATTGTGCAACTGAACTTTGTTTTCTAGAGGACCAAGCAACAAGAGAATTACCAAGAAAATGACAAGCACCGGAAGTACTTTTCCTATCAATCCTACAACCCCCAAAATCAGCATCCGAAAAAGCTTTCAAAGAAACGATTGAGGAAGAAGGAAGAAAAATGCCAAATTCTTGAGTTCCATGTAAGTACCTGAGAATCCTTTTGACGGCTTGACGATGTGAAACACGTGGGGAAGCTTGAAACCGTGCACAAAGACATACGCTGAATTGTATGTCCGGTCTTGATGCTGTAAGGTACAAAAGTGATCCGATCATACTTCTATATTCTTTTTGATCCACGGATTCACCATCTTCATCAAGTTCAAGTGTTGTTGCTGTTCCCATTGGTGTCTGAAGAGGCTTGCTTTTGTCCATGTTGAAACGCCTTAGGAGATCTTTGGTATACTTTGTTTGATGCACAAAGGTACCCTCCTTGGTTTGCTTGATTTGCAGCCCCAAAAAGTAAGTGAGTTCACCCATCATACTCATTTCAAATTCGGAACTCATCATTGCTGAAAACTTGGACACAAGATCATGAGAAGCACAACCAAAGATAATATCATCCACATACACTTGAACGAATAATGAGGCATTGCCATGTTTAAGCACAAAAAGAGTTTTATCAACCTTTCCCATTGTAAACCCCTTTTCAAGTAAGAATGTTTTTAACCTATCATACCATGCTCTAGGGGCTTGTTTGAGACCATATAAGGCTTTGGACAGTTTGTAAACATGATTAGGAAAATCTGGATTTTCAAAACCTGGTGGTTGTTTGACATAAACCTCCTCATCTATGTAGCCATTAAGAAAAGCACTTTTAACATTCATTTGATATAGCTTAAAACCTTTAGATGCTGCGAAAGCTAACAAAATTCTTATGGCTTCTAATCTAGCGACAGGAGCAAAAGTTTCATCGAAATCTAGACCTTCAACTTGAGTGAAACCTTGAGCAACCAACCTAGCCTTATTCCTAATCACAACCCCATCCTCACTTTGTTTATTTTTATATACCCATTTAGTTCCAATTAAAGTGTGGCCTTGAGGTGGAGGTACAAGTTTCCAAACATTATTTCTTTCAAAATTTTCTAACTCTTCTTGCATGGCAATAATCCAAGATTCATTAGTGAGTGCGTGTGATATATCTTTGGGTTCAAAAGAAGCAACAAAAGCAGAATGAGCATGAGAGTTTGGATCGCAAAACCTGGACCGTGTGACTCGTTCATGCAAGCTTCCAATCATCTGTTGTGGGGGATGATCTTTGTAAAAACGTAGGGGAACAGATGTCTCACAAGCTTCTTTTTCATTAGGTTCATTGTAGATTGATGAGCTTGTGATTTGTGGACGATCAGGACCAGCAGAGGTGACAGCCAGAGCTTGTTCAATGTCCGGAGCTGGACACGTGTCAACTTCGGAACTACCAGGCAGTATCACCGGCTCTTCTTCATCTTCGAAAATACCCTCCCCCTGAGAATATGAATCTGGTCCTGCAACACCGGAGCTAGTACCTGGGCTAGCTTCATCAAAAGACACTTCACAAGTCTCCACAATTTTGTTAGTGTCAAGTAAAAGCACACGGTAGCCTCTAGTATGAGATGGATAACCAAGAAACATGCCATCATTGGATCTAGGTTCAAATTTATCAGGGTTACCATGTTTCTTAACAAAGCATTTGCAACCAAAGACCCGAAAGTGTGTAACACTAGGCCTATGTCCAAACCGGAGCTCATATGGTGTTTTACCTAGCTTAGCACGCAAGAAAACACGATTTGAGACATAACAAGCGGTTGCTAATGCATCAGCCCAAAATTTCCTAGGGGTTTGATATTCATCAAGCATAGTCCTAGCCATCTCAACTAGGGTTCTGTTCTTTCTTTCTACAACACCGTTTTGTTGAGGTACATATGGTGAAGAAAATTGATGATCTATTCTATTTTCAGCACAAAAGTGATCAAAGAATTGATTTTTAAATTCAGTTCCATTATCACTTCTAATTGCTATTTAATGATCCTGGGTGATCAATTGATAATCTAAGAAATAAAGTTCTAAAGTGACTAAAGACTTCATTCTTAGACGCCATAAAATACACCCAAGAATATCTAGAATAATCATCAACAATAACAAGAGCATACCATTTACCTCCGAAGGATTGAACACGTGAAGGTCCTACGGTGTCAAGATGCAAAAGTTGACATGGTTCAGTTGTCATGATCATTGTGAGAGGAGTATGTGAACCTGCAACCATCTTAGCATGTCTACAAGAAGAGCACACAATTTCTTTGTCCCCTTTAAGCTTAGGCAGCCCACGTATGCGATCAAGAGCACTAACACGCGTTAGGTGATCAAAGCCTACGTGACCAAGTCTACGATGCCAAAAATATAAGTCCTTTGAATCATTAGCAACTAGACACCTATGCTTAGAAGAAGACATATCAAAATCAGCTTTAAAAACTCTTCCAAACCGAGACATGTTAAAAATAAGCTCACTATTTGAATCTACAACTTTGCAGCAGTTTTTATTGAAAGCAATTTCTAGATTTTCATCTAGCAATTGTGAAACAGAAAGCAAGTTATATTTCAAATTTTTTACAAGTGCCACATCCTTCAAAGTGTAGTGATCATTTACTCTAACCGAACCCTTAGCAATTATAGGAGTTGAAGAATTATCGGCAAAAGTAACATTCTCTACACGTGACACAAAGGTGAGGGAGGAGAACCAATCTTTGTTACCGGTCATGTGGCGTGAGCAACCTGAATCTACAATCCAAATATTCTCCTTCCTCAAGCGTGTAACCTACATAGAAGCACAATACGACGATGACTCAATACTGGGGTTAGTCAAAAGGCATTTAGGAATCCAGTACTGAGTCACGCGACGTGCACCAGGAACAACACGCGAATGCTGAGATAAAACAGTTGGTTTATGAGTCAAGGATTGAGGTTTTCTGTTCTTAACAGTTGATTTAGAAGCTCTTACTTGTTTAGAGTGAAAACCAATAGCTCCGGATATAAAGGCAGAAGGTCCAGGGGCAAAAACTGAAGCTCCGGAGGGAACAACAGAAGATCCGGTAACTCTCGGAGATATCATAACTACCGGAGCTGCCTTTGTAGATTTCTTACCAGAAGGTCCGGAAGCTACCTTTTCAAATTTCTGACTCACTAAAGCAGGTTGTGTTTTTCTAATTGCATGAAAGTTATAAGGTCTAGCAATTTTTCTTTCCTTATTCTGTTGTTTAGCTAGTCTATAACAAAAATCTATGACATGACCATCTCTACCACAGAAGGTACAATGAAATTTAACTTTGTGTTCATGTCTAGATGAGCAAGCAATATTTTTATTTGAAACCGAATGAGGCAACACTCCTGCAGATTTGAAAACCACTTCTTTTTGTTTAGGAACTGTTTGAATCAAACCACTTCCTAATGACCTTACAATTTTAGGTGGATGTGCCTTAGCATGAACATGAGAATCAAAACCTAAACCAGTTTTATCTTTGCATGACTTGGAAGAATTCAGCAGCAAGTTTAGATTCTTATTCCCATTACAAAACCGACCTAGTGTCCTATTCATGTCATCAAGTTTCTTGGACAAGTCTAGGCAGTTTTCACATGAAGTTTTTCCTTTTAGTTTGCAATTGGAACAAAATTTAACTTCATGAGAACGTAAAGCATTGTTCAACATAGAAATTTCATTCATAGCATCTTGCAGTTTCTTATCAAGATTTTCACATGCAGAACAATGCAAGTCAATTGTAGAACAGCTAGCATCTTTCAAGTTTTTATCATTAAGTGCAGCAAGCTCTTTGTTCTTTTTAATTTCTTCATCAAGTTTATCTAGAGTGGAGGAGTGTGCACTTCTTAATGTGGACAATTGTTCATAGATTAAGTCACATGAGGGACATGCATCATCACTAGGAATCAAAGTTTTTAAACGGTTAATTTCAGATTCTAGTGATTCAATTTTAGCAGCACTATCCCTAAGCTTTTTGTCCTTTTTCTTGACAATAATAGTTGCACGAGAAATAGCATCACACATTTCATTGCAGGTAGAACATACCTCATCATCGTCACTGTTGTGTTCTGCTTCCTCCTGACTTGATCTTGATCTTGCTTTGCCCGCCATAAAGCATAAGTTGGCCAGATCATCATTATCTTCATCACTTTCAAAGTCTACATCACTTGAACTGAGCTCTTGAAGCGCGGTGATGAAGCTGTTGATCATCTTGCGTCCTATGGTACCTTTCTTCTTCTTGTTGGAATTTCCAGAGGAGGTCCGGATCTTGCTTTGTTTTTCTTCCCGGGTGGTCGGACCTGAAAGGTTAGGGCATTCTGTACGAAAGTGTCCTTTTTTACCACATTCAAAACAGCGTTGAGGTCCGGAGCTTCCTCTCCTTCTAGTTCTCACATTTTGCAATGCTTTTGAGAATATAGTAGAGATGAGTGCCAACTCCTCTTCTGGAATTTCTTCGATCTGCTCCAGGGTTAGTGAGGACAACAAAGCAAGAGTATTGCAGGATGATGATTGGCCGGAGCTAGACATATCACGTTGTGAGACAAATGCAATAGACTTGTTTGGGTTCTTACATGCTAGGATGTCAATTTCATGAGTTTTTAGTTTAGAATAAAGTACATCTAATGTAAGAGAACTCATGACAGTTGATTCACGAATAGATGTTACTTTCATCTCCCAAATTGTCATGTCTAATGCACTAAGAAGTTGTCTAGCATTCTCAGCATCAGAAAAATTTACATTGACACTACGTAAGTTGCTGAGAATTTTATTGAAACGGGCAAAGAGGTCATCGATCGACTCACCTGGTTGCATCTCAAAACGCATATATTCTTTCTTGAACATATCTTGTTTTACCTCCTTGATTGTGTTGGAGCCTTCATGATAATCACAGAGAGCTCTCCAAACATCGTATGCTGATCGGAGGTGCGCGACACGATCAAAGTCGCTTTGAGTGAGTCCTTGGATGATCAAGTTTCGGGCTTTGTTGTTGTTGTCGACGTCCCGGAGGTTCGTGGCCGTGACTTGATCATTGGGTGGCACTTCATAAGGCTTATACACCTTCTCCCATATTGCAAAGCCTTGTGCCTGGATAAAAGCCTCCATGCGTGCCTTCCAAACCTGAAAATCAATACCAGCAAACACACAAGGTTTGACGGAGTACTTCTCCATGATGATTAGTCAAAGACACGTGCAAGTCACAAATATTAGAGCACCGTGGCTCTGATACCAATTGTAGGATCGAAGAGCACGTGAAAAGCTACCAGAGGGGGGTGAATGGTAGATTTAAAAATCTTACGCAACGGAAACAATAAAACCCTAATCCCTTCAGTAGAAAAACGATCTGTTAAAGAAATCGTGTATGAGATTAATCTAAACGTGTTTCACCGTGACAAAAGTAATATATATCAGAGAGAATCAAGTCACGAAGACAACACAAAAAGAATCACGTCAATTGGATCAATAAAACTCGAGTTATGATAAAACCACCGACGAAAGGTAGTGCTGTACAGAAACTCGACGAGTAAAACTTGTCTGGAACAAGTCGGACGAACAAGGCACAAAAGTTCCTTCAAACTACGAATTTTTATTCAATATAACACAAGAGGAACAGCCCCCAAAGTCGTCTCTCACGAGCTTTGGCCTTCCCTTGCTTATATAACCAGCCCTTAGGCCATCCCAATACAACTAGGACTCTAATCCTAATCCGATCACAATCGAAACTTACCATAACTGCTCAAGATTCTTCTATACGCAGATAGAAGCAATCTTAAGACTTCCAAGCACCTTAGGAACGTATCCCACATTCCTAAACAACTCAATTTCGTGATACACACGAAATCCTAACATAACCAACTCGATACTTCCCATACCGAGCCATAACCGACTCTGCCGCAGCCAAAGTCTTCAACCGATACGATCTGATCCTTCCGATCAGATCTTCCTTCCATAATCCGTCTCTAGAAGCATATTGCCACGTCATGCACCGCATGCATACGTGCGAACACCTTCCTTCGACCTTCAAATGCACTGCCCTTGATTCAATCATCCTGCGCGACCTCCTGACCTGCTCAACCACAGTTCCTCCCGAACTTGGTTGTTGGAACCTCATCTCCTCCTGAGACTAGTCCAATGGATCCTATCACCAGCCATGACTTGAACTCAAGCAACACCTGCACATGAACAAACAACCAATCTATACGAGCCCAAGTCCTCGACTTGACTCACGTTAGTTCCGAACACAACACCTTATGTGAGTACCTCACATAAGCATGTTGCAAAACCACAGTAGAAACGATATCAACCATATCATCCAAAACGCACCAAAAACTTAGCAAATGAATACTAAGCAATCTTTTCTAATAAGTAAAGCAAGTACGAAACATTGCAAATGAAAAGCAGAAGCACTTCGGTCAAGTTCTGGACCTTGCCAGAGCAACCCGGAGCTTGAGCCGGAGCTAAGCAGAAACACTGCAGTCAAGTTCCGGACCTTGCCAGAGCAACCCGGAGCTTGAGCCGGAGCCAACGAAAGCTAGTAGAACCTAGCGCCGGAGCTTACCAAAACTAGTAGATCCTGGATCCGGAGCTTACCAAAACTAGTAGATCCTGGATCCGGAGCTTACCAAAACTAGTAGATCCTAGATCCGGAGCTTACCAAAACTAGTCGGAACTAGTCAACCCAAAAACCGGAGCTAGAACAAAGTACGTCGGAGCTTGGCAAAAGCATGCCGGAGCTATCAAATATATGCCGGAGCTATCTAAGACATGCCGGAGCTAAACATAAAGCTCACCGGAGCTATCCAAAGCTAGTCGGACCTTACCAAGATGCCGAACCTAGCTTCGAACATAGCCGGAGCTACCCAAAGCAAGCTGAACCTATCGTCGGACCTTGCTGTAGCTCGGAGCTAGAGTCGGACCTTGATAAAAAGGTGTTTTGGTGATATTAAAAACTTTTATCATCAAAGCCAAGTGTATTCACTACAAGCCAATGTATTCAGCACACATAGGTCTTACAGGCCATTTGGTGAATTTGTCAATGGCGACGTACAGGAACTTGTAACCTCCGACGACTCTTGGGAAAGGTCCCAAGATATCCATCCCCCACACAGCGGAAGGCCATGTAGGAGGTACCATTTGTAGAGGCTGGGCTGGTGTGTCAATTTGTTTTGCATGATACTGGCATGCTTCACATTTCTTCACCAGCTCAGTTGCATCCTGGAGCGCTGTAGGCCAGTAAAAGCCATGTCGAAAGGCTTTGCCGACCAGCGTGCAGGAAGATGCGTGGTTCCCACACTCGCCTCCATGGATTTCTGCGAGGAGCTGGCAGCCTTCTTCCTTTGCGATGCACCGCATTAGGACACCGTTGGCACCATGCCGGTAGAGATCCCCTTCTACCAACGTGTATTTTTTAGCCAATCTGACTATCCTGTCAGCGGATACATCATCTTCAGGAAGGATGTTGTCTTTCAAGTAGCTCCGGATCTCCGAGATCTATGCATCAGAGCTAGCTTGAGCATTTGAGTCTTGCGTGATGGGTTGCTCGGAGCTTCCGATAGCACCTACGACCCTTGATGGCTGCCATGGTAATAGGGCCATCGGGACCGCCAGCTTCGGGATGCTGGTCTCGCCCCCTTCGCTCAGTTCGGCAGGCTGAGATGTAGGTTTAGACAACCTCTGGACAAATGTTCCATCAGGAGCCAGAGCTCCGGTTGATGCTTTCGTCAAGAGTTCGTCATCTTCAGCTTTATGGATACGATGTACATGGTGGAGGTCCAGGACTTCGAAGTCCTTCTGAAGCCTCTGGACTTCAAGGAGATAAGCAGCTAGTTGGGGATTGTTGCAGGAGCATTCACCCTTTACCTGTTTAATGATGAGATGCAAATCTCCCTTGACCAATAGCTGCTTGACACCATATGATAGTGCCACCTTTAGTCCGTAAATGAGTGCTTCATACTCTGCCATGTTGTTGGTCGCCTTGAAGTCAACGTACACCATGTATTTAACCTTCTCCCCGATCGGAGCGAGGAGAAGAACTCTAGCTCCGGCCCCCTGCTTCTGCATGGAGCCGTCGAAGTAGAGAGTCCAGTGAGGCTCAGTGAAGACCGGAGCCTTGAGTTTTGGCTTCTGCTCATTGGGGCCCCCAGGGTTTGATGGAGAGGGGGTCCATTCCGCTATAAAGTCCGCCAATGCTTGACTTTTGATTGCTTGTCTTGGGACAAATTCAAGGTCAAACTCGGCCAATTCCGCTGCCCACTTTGCAATGTTCCCAATGGAGTTGGGATTATGCAAAATCGCTCGCAGTGGATATGAAGTCACCACCGAGATCTTGTGAGCTTGGAAATAGTGTCGGAGTTTCCTGGAAGAAATAAGAACTGCGTGTAGCAGTTTATGTACTTCTAGGTATCGAGTTTTGGCGTCATGGAGTACTTCACTGATGAAGTACACTGGGCGTTGGACTATCCGGACCCTCCCAGAGGGGCCCGGAGCTTCCTCCTCATCGACCCGGACCCTCCCGGAGGGGTCCGGACCTTCTTCGGGGATCGTCGGGTCCTTGTTGGAGGAACCCGAAGCTTCTTTAGGAGTGACCTGGACCCTCCCAGGGGGGGTCCGACTCTTCTTGCTCAATAAGAGTAACTTCTTGTTGACCCAAGTCTGGGGGCTGGGACCCAGACTCGCCTTCAGGAACCTCCTGACTCTCCCGGAGGGGTCTGGATTCCTGAGCTTGTAACGGTTCTGGTCTCTCCGCAACCAGGACCATGCTGAAAACTTCGTCTGTTGCCGAAATGTAAAACAGTAATGGCTAACCAGGGTTCGGAGCTACCAAGGTTGGTAGAGTGGTGAGGAGCTGCTTCAGCTCCTGGAAGGCCTTTTCTGCGTCTTCAGACCATTGGAATGGTCCGGATTTCCTCAATATATTGAAGAAGGGTAGTGCCCGTTCCTCCAATTTTGAGATGAACTCGATGAGGGCAGCTAGACATCCAGTCAGCTTCTGGACGTCCTTGATCTGAGCTGGTGGCCGCATCTCTTCAATGGCTTTAATCTTCATCGGATTTGCCTCTATGTCTCGGTGGTTTACCAGGAAACAAAGAAGCTTTCCGGAGCTAACCCCGAGGACGCATTTGTCCGAGTTCAGCTTCGTGCGAGTTACTCGCAACTTGTCGAAGACAGCTTGCAAGGTGTCAAGAAGTGACTCCTTGTCCTTAATTTTGACGACGATGTCATCGACATACACTTCCACTACGTCTCTGATGAGTTCTCCAAAGGTTTTGTACATAGCACGTACAAATGTTAAAGCTGCATTCTTGAGACCAAATGGCATGGCAGTATAACAATACAATCCATCTACTGTGATGAAAGAAGTATGCTCTTCATCTTCCCTAGACATTTTGATTTGATGGTACCCAGAATATGCGTCTAGGAAACACAGTAATTCACACCCGGAGGTGGAATCCACTATCTGATCTATTCTAGGTAGTGGGAATGGATCTTTTGGACATGCCTTATTCAGTGTTGTGTAGTCGATACACATCCGAAGCTTCCCGCCAGCCTTGGGTACAACGACAGGGTTTGCCAGCTATTCTGGGTGGAAGAGTTCTCGGATGAATCCAGCTTCGAGCAACTTCTTCACTTCTTGTCGTATGAAGTTCTGTCGCTCTACTGATTGCTTCCGAGGCTTCTGGTGTACAGGACGAGCGTCGGGATAGATCTTCAGATTATGCTCGATCACATCCCTAGGGATCCCAGGCATTTGTGACGGTTGCCAGGCAAACACGTCAACATTAGCCCGAAGGAAAGTGATGAGCGCGAGTTCCTATTTGTCATCCAGACCTCCCGATATACTGGTGGTCTGAGCGGCGTCGGAACCGATTTGGACGACTTTGACGGGAATGTTGGTGTCTCCGCTTGGTTGCACGCGAGGTGCGGAGGTTGAGCCTCGATGACGAATACTCGGGGGTTTTGGAGCTTGCTGCTACCTGGAATCTTCCTCTTGCGTTATAGCAAGCGCGTGAAGTTCTTCTAGTGCAGTTACTCCAGCAGTGCGGTCTCCACGGATCTGGAGGACACCAACTGGTGTTGGCATTTTCAACACCAAGTAGCCATAATGAGCAGAAGCCATGAACTTGTATAAGGCTGGCCTGCCCAGAATGGCGTTAAAGGGTAAGTTGATCTGAGCAACGTCAAAGACCAACTTCTCAGTGCGATAGTTCTCCCGTGTCCTGAAGGTTACAAGGACAGTAATGGCACCAAATGGGGTTATGGCCCCCGAACCTACTCCGGAGAAAGGTCGAGAGGGGCGAAACTCCAAAGGTTGGAGCTGAAGCTTGACGAAAGCTTTGAAACTTATGAGGTTCAACTCTGAACCTCCGTCCACCATTACATGGTGGAGTTGAATATTGTTGATGGTCAGAGATACCATCAATGGGAGTTGACCAGCTCCGATCATATTCTGAGGGCAGTCTGACGCATCGAAAGTGATGGTAGTATAAATCCACTTCTGATGCGGTTCCGCCCTGGCTGTGGGAGCCACTAAAGCCATGTCCCGCTGCATGGTCTTGAGGACACGGCGGGAGGTGATGTCCCATGAACCACCAAAAATGGTGTTCATGGTTTTCCGACGTTCATTATCGGAGACGTCGGAGTCGTCGTCAACGAAGGTGTAAACGGCTTTCAAGACCTTTTTAGGGTCCTGAAAACCTAACTCCTCTTTAGCTGGAGCTTCGTCGACTTTCAGTTTTCCTTCCCTTTGCTGGAAAGGAACTTCTTCCTAACGCTTGTTATAGCGCTCGACAAAGTTCTGGACCTCTCGGCAGTCTTCCAAGTTGTGGTTGTTCGACTTATGAATAGGACACCACATTTTGGAGTTGCCGCCATCTTCAGATGAAGGTCGAGGTAGTTTCTCGGGGCGTGGCCACGGGCGACCTGGAGCTACAGCAGCTGCAGCAGTAGGTGTGCCAGTCGATATCTTTTTCTTGCCGTTGCACTTTTTCTTCTTTTTGCCACTCCCGGAGGTAGTGGCTTCGCCCTTGGAGGATTTTTTTGTTATCCTCCGGAGGTGGTTTGGAGTGCATTTCATGACCCTCCGCAACTTTAGCGCACTTGTCTGCCAAGCTAAAGAGCTCCATCACGCTGGTGATCTCCTTGATCGCCAGCTTCTACAGCATCTTCTTGTCTCGTACGCCCTGTCTAAATGCCACAATAACATAGGCGCTAGAGATAGAAGGAATAGTGTTTCGTACCTGGGAGAACCTCTGGATTAAGGAACACAAGGATTCTCCCCCCTTCTGCGTTACAGCAAAAAGGTCCAGTTCGGTGCCTGGTTGGGTGTATGAACTCCCGAAATTGGCGGTGAACTGTTGACACAGTTCCGCCCAACTATTGATGGAGTTGGGTGAGAGGCTCATGAACCAGGACCTGGCGGTCCCAGTTAAATCCACTAGGAAGTAATTGGCCGTTACGGCCTCGTTGCCTCCGGCTGCAAGAATTGCAGTGGAGTAAATCTGGAGAAACTCAACGGGGTTGACAACCCCGTCAAATTTCTCCGGCAGGTGAGGCCGGAACTTTTGTGGCCATCTGACCATGCGTAGATGCATGACCAGAGCGGAACAGCCTCCTCCTACTACCTCGGGAGCAGGACTGTCTCGAGCCTCTCGCCTTTCGCGAGCATGCTCGATATGGACGCGGTCGTCCTGCTGACAGTAACGGCGATCAAGCTCCGCCCGGAGGTCATGAGTTGAAAGCCTGGTTACTGTATGGGTGCGTCACGCCCCAGCAGGTAGCGACGTCGCATGTTGAGACGCAGCACGCCTCCTATTCTGGGAAGCGTGCAGACCAAGTTTGACCGACAAAGTCCGATGCTGCGATGGGGCCCGCCCCAACGGGGGAGGACCTTGGTTGCTGATATGATCGACTGCTGCTGCAACCAAATGTTCCACGTCAGCCCTCCACTACTCCATCGCACCCTGGGATGCACCCGGAGGTGGTGGGCGTTGGAGGAGAGCACGTGCTGCATGGAGCGCGTGTTCAAGATTTTTATTATTCGCCGACGCTGTGACAGACGTGGATGCTCTGCCCCGTTGTCCAGCTTGATTTGCTGGTGCAGACGGTGCCGGCGGAGGCATGACTCCTATTGGAGCCGCGACACCTGCTGGTTGTTGCATGTTGGAGGGATTGCCTCCAGCTGGTTGCGCATCAAGTTTCCCGTTGGACGATCCGGCAACTGAGTTCACCATTCTTGAAATCACGGGCACCTCCCCTTCCTGCCGCGCCAACTGTCAGAGTGTTTTTCTGGCAATTCTCCCGATACTATCGTTGGTAGCTCAAGGAGTTGTAGTTCGGTATTGGGTGCGCAGAGATTCCAAAGAATATGGCAAATGGACACAAGGATTTACGTGGTTCGGGCCGCCTGAGCGTAATACCCTACTCCACGGGGGTGTGTAGCTGTTGTATTGAGCGTCTAAGAGCTTTTAGTTGGAGACTGTGTGTCTCTGAGGGCGTCCGAGAGACTTCGAGAGCCTCCCTTGTGTATTGTCGACCAGTCCGTTTATAGTTCAAGGACTGGTCATTACACAGTTAGCCTGGCCCGACATGTGGCCCTGGTGGTTACTAATGTTTAATACACAATTAATGAGCTTAATTACCCTTAATAGAGCGGTAACGAGCCTAGACAATGCCGTTACTGGTATTAAGGGCCCTTCGATCGTTTGTCATTAAGAAAATATTAATGACACTTAACTGGGTCTTGAAGTCTTTGATTACCCCTTGAAGGTACGAGCCGTTGGGGGTCCTCCAGTCGGCTTGTTGAAGGTCTGGTGGTTGGACACGTGGCAGCTTCGGAGTTTACTGTATGGAACGGGTAGGTCCGGTGTTGTTGTACACGTGTGAGGACCGGAGCTTCCCTCTGTCGGGGGTTAGGTCCGGAGGTGCCGCACAGGTATCTGGCCCGAAGCTTTCCCATGTGTGGGATTTAACTCCGGTTATAGGATACACGTGGCGGTACCGGAGCTAACCATAGATGAGAGGCATGTCCAGTCCCGTATGACGTGTGGGACCTTTGCAGGTCTTCAACTCAGACAGGTGAAGTCCCTTTGGTGTTTTTGTAGTCCCAAGGGGTATACGGTACGCAGGGTACCTGTCGGTACCCTAAAAACCATACACCCCCTGAGGTTACAAAGATCTCAAGGGAAGGACGTCTACTCAAATTGAAGACCCTCGGAGGCCCACTTGTCAGACATAACCGGATCTGCTTCTCCAATATGGTTAACTCCTAGGTTGCCACGTGTACTGCCAGACCGGAGCTACTACCCACAAGGGTGAAGCTCCGGGCTAGGTACCGAAACGGCACCTCCGGACTTAACCCCTGACTGAGAGAAGCTCCGGACCTGACACGTGCCAGGCCACCCCGGAGCTTCCCGCTTCCCACAAGCAAGCTCCGGAGCTGCCACGTGTCCAAACGTCGGAGCTGGCCGCCTCAAACCTCCGGAAGACATTGTAACGACTCCGGATCTTCAAAGGATAGCCGCGGACTTCAAGACCCGATTAATTGTCATTAATTCCATGTTAATGACACATAATCGGACAATCTTAACACCTGTAATGGCACTGTCGGAGCCCGTTACAGGGTTATTAACAACAATTAATCGTGTATCAATACTAGTAACCGCCGGGGCCACATGTCGGGCCAGGCTAACTTGTAACGGTTTATCCTTGTACTATAAAAGGACAAATCGACGATACACGAAAAGGCTCTCGAACGCTCTCAGACACACGCATTGACATGAGCTTTCATACATAAACTAATACAACACCACACACCCGTGGAGTAGGGTATTACGCTCAGGCGGCCCGAACCACGTAAACCACTGTGTCTCTCGTGTCCAATCGTGATTCACCTTCTTGAGTCTCCGCGCGCCCACACCGAACTACAAACTCCTTCAACACTTTAGTAGTGTCAGGAGATCTGCCGACTCCAACAGTCGACAGTTGGCGCGCCAGGTAGGGGGGCCTGAGATTTTCAAGAATGGTGAATTCTGCGGCTGGATCATCCAATGGGCAACCTGCTGCTCAGGCTGTCGGGCGCAATCCCTCCAACCTGCAGCCACCAGCAGGAGCCTCAGCACCAGCAGGAGTCACACTCCCACCACCACCATCTTCTCCAGCAAGACGTGCCGGGCAACATGATGGTGCGCCGGCGTCACATACTGCGCCGGCAAGTCATGACAACCCAGAACACGCGCTCCATGCAGCGCGTGCTCTTCTCCAGCGACCACCACCTCCGGATGCATCACAAGATGCTATGGAGCAATGGAGGGCTGATGTTGAGCATTTGGTCGCAGCAGCGGCCGAACGCCTCAACAACCAGGGTCCTCCTCCTTCAGGGCGAGCCCCGTCGCAGCGACGGACGTTGTCTGGAAGACTTGGTCCGCATGTCTCCAACAACCGAAGACGAGCTGCGTCACAGCAAGTGACGTCGTTGCCCTCTGGGGCACGACGCACCCATACGGCATCTCGACTTTTGACACATGACCTCCGGGCGGAGCTTGATCGCCGATACCGCCAACCGGATGGCCGTGTCCATATCGAGCGAGCTCGAGAAAGACGGGATGCTCAAGACCTTTCTACTCTGGAAGGAGTAGGAGGAGGCTGTTCCGCCCTAGCCATGCACCTGCGCATGGTTAGATGGCCATAGAAGTTCCGGCCACACTTGCCGGAAAAATTCGACGGGACTGTCAACCCCGTAGAATTTCTGCAGATATACTCCACTGCAATCTTAGCAGCTGGAGGAAACGATGCCGTAATGGCCAACTACTTTCCAGTGGCCTTAACTGGGACCGCCAGGTCCTGGTTTATGAGCCTTCCACCCAACTCTATCGACAGTTGGGAGGAGCTGTGCCGTCAGTTCACTGCCAACTTCGGGAGTTCATACACCCGACCGGGCACTGAACTAGACCTTTTTGCGGTTGTGCAAAAAGGGGGAGAATCTTTGTGGTCATTCATCCAGAGGTTCTCTCAGGTACGCAACACAATCCCTTCTATCTCAAGCGCTTCTGTCATTGTGGCATTCAGACAGGGTGTACGAGACAAGAAGATGTTGGAGAAGCTGGCGATCAAAGAGATCACCAGCATCACGGAGCTCTTCAGCTTGGCAGACAAATGTGCCAGAGCTGCGGAGGGCCGTGAAATGCACTCCAAACCAGCCTTGGAGGAACACAAAAAATCCTCCAAAGAAGAAGCCACTACCTCCGGGAGTGGCAAGAAGAAAAAGAAGACCAACGGCAAGAAGAAGCCGTCGGCCGGCACATCCAACGTTGCAGCCACTGCAACTCCTGGTGGCCGGGGGCCACGCCCTGAGAAGCGACCTCGACCGTCTTCCGAAGACGGTGGCAAATCCAAAATGTGGTGCCCCATTCACAAAACGGGCAGCCACAGGCTGGAAGACTGCCGGGAGGTCCAAAACCTTGCCGAGCGCTACAACAAGCGTCGGGAAGGGTCTCCTTTCCGACAGAGGGAGGGAAAACAGAAGGTTGACGAAGCTTCGGCTGAAGAGGAGTTAGGGTTTCAGGACCCCAAAAAGGTCCTGAAAGCCGTCTACACCTCCGTCGATGAAGACTCCGACGTCTCCGACAACGAACGTCGGAAAACCATGAACACCATCTTTGGTGGATCATGGGACATCACTTCTCGTCGTGTCATCAAGACTATGCGGCGGGATATGGCTGCTGTAGCTCCTACAGCTAGACCGGAGCCACATCGAAAGTGGATGGACACACCCATCACTTTTGATGCTTCGGACTGTCCTCAAAGCATGGTCGGAGCTGGCCAATTACCCTTGATGGTATCTCCCACCATCAACAACATCCAGCTCCATCATGTTATGGTGGATGGAGGTTCGGGGCTGAACCTTATAAGCTTTGAAGCTTTTACCAAACTTCAGCTTCGACCTTCGGATCTTCAGCCCTCTCGACCATTCTCCGGAGTAGGTCCGGGGGCCATTACCCCACTCGGAGCTATAATTCTCCCCGTTACCTTCGGGACACGGGAGAAGTACCGCACCGAGAAGTTGGTCTTCGACGTCGCTCAGATCAACTTACCATTCAACGCCATCTTGGGTAGACCTGCCCTATACAAATTTATGGCAGCTGCTCATTATGGATACTTGGTGTTGAAGATGCCAACACCAGCAGGCGTTCTCCGGATTCGTGGAGATCCCACCGCCGGAGTAACTGCTCTAGAGGAGCTCCATGCACTCACCACTGCGCAAGAGGAGGACTCCAGACAGGGGCAAGCTCCAAAACCTCCGAGCATTCGGCAACAAGGCTCAACCTCTGCTCCCCGTGTGCAGCCAAGCGGCGACACCGACATCCCCGTCAAAGTTGTCCAAATTGGTTCCGATGTCACTCAAACCACCCGCATATCGGGTGGGTTGAATGACAAATAGGAACTCGCGCTCATCACTTTCCTCCGGGCTAACGTTGACGTATTTGCTTGGCAACCGTCACAAATGCCTGGGATCCCCAGGGAAGTGATTGAGCACAATCTGAAGATTTACCCCGATGCTCGGCCTATGCATCAGAAACCTCGGAAGCAATCTGTAGAACGACAGAACTTCATCCGACAAGAAGTGAAGAAGTTGCTCGAAGCCGGATTTATCCGAGAAGTCTTCCATCCAAAATGGCTGGCGAACCTAGTCGTTGTGCCCAAGGCCAGCGGGAAACTTCGGATGTGCATCGACTACACCACACTGAATAAGGCATGTCCAAAAGATCCATTCCCACTACCTAGAATAGATCAGATAGTGGATTCCACCTCCGGGTGCGAGTTACTGTGTTTTCTAGATGCATATTCTGGATATCATCAAATCAGGATGTCTAGGGAGGATGAAGAGCATACTTCATTCATCACAGTGGATGGATTGTATTGTTACACAGCCATGCCGTTTGTCTCAAGAATGCAGCTTCAACTTTTGTACGAGCTATGTACAAAACTTTCGAAGAACTCATCAGAGACAGAGTGGAAGTGTACGTCGATGACATCGTGGTCAAAGTCAAGAACAAGGAGTCCCTCTTGGACACCTTGCAGGCTATCTTCGACAAGCTGCGGGCCACCCGCACGAAGCTAAACCCAGACAAGTGCGTCTTCGGGGTTAGTTCCGGAAAGCTTCTTGGTTTCCTGGTAAGTCACCGGGGCATAGAGGCTAATCCGGCGAAGATAAAAGCCATTGAAGACATGCGCCCACCAACCCGCATCAAAGACGTCCAAAAATTAACTGGATGTCTAGCAGCCCTCAGCCGGTTCATTTCAAGACTGGCGGAAAGAGCGCTTCCCTTCTTCAAGTTACTGAGGAAGTCCGGACCATTCCAATGGTCTGAAGAAGCAGAGAAGGCATTCCAGGAGCTGAAACAATTCCTCACCACCCTACCAGTCCTGGTAGCTCCGAACCCTGGTGAGCCTTTGTTGCTTTACATTTCAGCTACTGACGAAGTCGTCAGTATGGTTCTGGTTGCGGAGAGACCGGAACTACCCAATACTCAGGAATCCAGACCCCTTCGGGAGGGTCTGGAGGTTCCTGAAAGCGGGTCTGGGTCCCAGCTCCCAGACTCAAACCCACAAGAAGCCACTTCAGAGGACCCAGACCCCTCTAAGAGGGTCCAGGTCATTTCTGAAGAAGCTCCGGGTCCCTCCACCCAGAACCCGGAGGTCCCCGAAGAGAGTCTGGACCCCTCCGAGAGGGTCCGGATCAATGAAGAGGAAGCTCCGGACCCCTCCGGGAGGGTCCGGACCATTCAACGTCCGGTATACTTCATCAGTGAAGTATTACATGATGCCAAGACTCGATACCTAGAGGTGCATAAACTGCTTTATGCAGTTCTTATTGCCTCAAGGAAGCTTCGACACTATTTCCAAGCTCACAAAGTCTCGGTGGTGACCTCATATCCACTTCGAGCGATCTTGCATAATTCCAATTCAACTGGGAATATTGCAAAGTGGGCAGCGGAATTGGCTGAATTCAATCTCGAATTCATTCCGAGACAAGCAATCAAGAGTCAAGCGTTGGCAGATTTCGTGGCAGAATGGACTCCCTCTCCATTAAACCCTGGGGGCCCCAGCGAGCAGAAGACGGAACCTCAAGTTCCAACCTTCACTAAGCCTCACTGGACCCTGTACTTCGACGGCTCCATGCAGAAACAGGGAGCCAGAGCTGGAATCCTTCTCCTCGCACCAACTGGGGAGAAGGTGAAATACATGGTACACCTTGACTTCAAGGCAACCAACAACATGGCGGAGTATGAAGCACTCATCTATGGATTAAAGGTGGCACTATCATACGGTGTCAAGCAATTGCTGGTCAAAGGAGATTCACAACTCGTCATCAAGCAGGTGAAGGGTGAATGCTCCTGCAATAATCTCCAGCTGGCTGCTTACCTCCTTGAAGTCCAGAGGCTTCAGAAGGACTTCGAAGTCCTAGACCTTCACCATGTTCAGCGTGCTCACAACGCTGAAGCTGACGAACTCTCGACCAAGGCGTCAACTGGAGCTCCGGCTCCTGACGGAACCTTTGTCCGGAGGTTGTCAAAACCCACAGTTCAGCCTGCTGAACTGAACGAAGGGGGCGAGATCAGCATCCCGAAGCTGACGGTCCCGATGGCCCTGTTACCATGGCAGCCATCAAGGGTCGTAGGTGCTGCCGGAAGCTCCGAGCAACCCAGCACGCAAGACTCAAATGCTCAAGTCAGTTCCGATGCATGGATCTCGGAGATCCGGAGCTACTTGAAAGACAACATCCTTCCTGACAATGATGTATCTGCTGATCGGGTAGTCAGATTGGCTAAAAGATACACGTTGGTAGAAGGGGATCTCTACCGGCGCGGTGCCAACGGCATCCTAATGCGGTGCATCACAAGGGAAGAAGGCTGCGAGCTCCTCGCAGAAATCCATGGAGGCGAGTGTGGGAACCACGCATCTTCCCGCACGCTGGTCGGAAAAGCCTTTCGGCACGGCTTCTACTGGCCTACAGCGCTCCAGGATGCCACTGAGCTGGTGAAGAAATGCAAAGCATGCCAATTTCATGCAAAGCAAATTCATACACCTGCTCAGTCCTTACAAATGATACCTCCCACATGGCCTTTCGCTGTGTGGGGGATGGACATCTTGGGACCCTTCCCAAGAGCCGTCGGAGGTTACAAGTTCCTGTATGTCGCCATCGACAAGTTCACCAAGTGGCCGAAAGCAACTCCCGTTGTGACGATCAACAAACAATCTGCAATCAATTTTCTACAATCTATCGTGAGCAGATTTGGAGTCCCAAATAAGATCATCACTGATAATGGGACTCAATTCACAAGCTCCGCATTTCAAGGATATTGCGAAGACCTCGGCATACAAGTTTGCTACGCTTCCGTAGCTCATCCTGCCAGCAATGGACAAGCCGAGAGAGCAAATGCAGAGATCCTTAAAGGACCCAAAACACGCACTTATGAGCGCTTGAAAAAGCACGGAGCCAATTGGATCGAAGAGCTTCCGCCCACTCTATGGGCCAACAGGACTTCTCCAAGTCGAGCAACCGGAGAAACACCCTTCTTTTTGGTGTACGGAGCTGAAGCGATCCTTCCTCCGGTAATCACCTTGGGTTCCCTCCGAGTCCGGACCTTCGACGAAGCCGCGCAGGACCAGCTCCGGCGCGAAGACCTAGACCTCCTCGAGGAGGGAAGGTGCCAAGCAGCTGTTCGAAATGCCCGATACCGCCAAGCTCTACGGTGCTATCACCAGCGGCATGTACACAACCGACAGCTCGAGGAAGGCGATCTGGTGCTACGGAGAATACTATCCAGAGAAGGGCAAAACAAACTCTCCCCCGGCTGGGAAGGGCCCTTTCGAGTGATCAAAGTATCCCGTCCCGGAAGCGTTCGCTTGGCTACCGAGGATGGGACACCTCTCCCAAATCCTTGGAACATCGAGCACCTCCGTAAGTTCTACACTTAATTCCACGGAGGTGAGTCTTAAGTAACTTGAAATGTATGTTATAGAGTCATTGTACAGAGTCGGGTAGTTCCTGCGGGAGAGCAGCCGGACCTTTCCCGAAAGGTTTGAAAAGCTCATGCAACACTTGACACAGTCTCCGGACTAAAAGTGTGGCTAACTACCCTGGGTCAAACGAGAAACCAAACAGACTTAGCCTGGTTCCGTACCCTAAGAGTGTACTTGTTTCCCCTGTACCCCGGACCTATAATGAAAGACATCTTCATGTGAAATAGACTCCACGTGCATTCATTTTTGCATAGGCTCGACATTTTTATTTTTCTCTTTCTTGTCTATAACAAAAACGTGCAATTCTTAAGAAGTTCTAGTTTGACCGGTTTACATACGATTCGAGTTGAATTGTCAGATTTTTTGGATTTAAATATCGTCTGTGGCCAACTCGCCTGAAAGCCGCCAAGCCATTCTAGGGCCGGAGTGCGCTATCGACTTAGCCTGGTCAAGCACCCTAAGTACGCCACTCTACCTACATCCCGGCAGGCCAAAGTAAGGTGGGTCCATGGACAATTGGATCTAAAAGAAAAGACAATTCATCCAGTCGTATAAAAAATCGTGTTCAACTTAAAATTTTCTTGAGAACCGTAAGCCGCGACGAAGTTATAGACAAGGAACAAATTTTACTATTTTTCTTGGCTTAAGTGTGCAGGAAAAATGAACCCTACGTTGATGGAGAAAAACCGGAGCTAACCAAGCTCCGACACCCACCAGGGCGTCAACCGTCGGCGTTGACTAAAAGATGGTGAGAAGACCCCGTCACTGGAGTCTGTTGCCAACAAACCAAGTGTGGCAAAGGTCATTGCCGGAGCTGCTAAGCTCCGACACCTTGGAGTATTAACTACCGACGCTCAACGTGTTGATAGAGGCTATTGCCGGAGCTACTAAGCTCCAGCGATGGACAGTGCCGGTGCTTCAAAGCTCCGACAACTTCAGGGGACCTTCACTATCAAAAACTTCAGACCTAAATTCTACAAGTTTGAAGCAAATTCGTCTTCAACAAAACTCAACATCCTTTTAGTACATGTCCACAATCAAATTGTGCACATCTACCAGGGGGCCAAGTGAAGATAAAGATGTTGAAGACAAATGAAATTCGTAAAAAATTGGGGATTTCATTTCATCTGAAGACCGGAGATTACATCTGGAGACAAGGGATTACAAAATTGAGGAAGAAGAGAAGATACAAGTAAAGGCTAAAAGAGACGGTCCTAGACCCTATGGAAGAACTCGGCGACTTTCTGGGCGACCTCCGACACGCAGGCTCGGGTAGCTTCACCTTCTCCTTCGACGGGGCCTTCAAGCACCGAGTCCAGAGGAAATCGAGGGTTCCGGCTGGTGTAGCACGTCAACACATATTCTGTGACGTTCCTAGCCAGGGATTGCCCCTCGACCTCCAGCTGGTCCGCGATGACGTCGCCCACCTTGGAGAGCTTGCTGCCTGCGGCGCTCAACGCTTGCAACGCGAGGTCCGGATCCGGCTCCGGATCATCCGGGTGCACGGGGCTGAAACCCATCGGTGTCAGCGCGTCGTCGGCCTTGCCCAGGAACTCCCAAATCCGCAGGGAGTCCGCCTTCCTCAAGTTCTTCATCTCTTCCAGGGATCTCCGGGCCGCCGTCAGCTCCGAATTCTCGCGGGCGAGGCGCTCAACTTCTTTGGCGTTTTGCTGGATCTTTGCAGCAACCCGCTTCTCAAGTCTTCTGAGCTCCTCCTCCCGGAGATGGATCTTGTTCCGGCGGTCGACCAGGTCCTTCTCCCTAGCCTCCACTTTCTTCTCCCGGGCGATAAGGGCACACTCGTATTCGTAGAGTTCCTGCCCCCGCACCCAGGTCTTCTCCTCTTCCTCGAGGCAGCGCTCTTCCAATTTCTTAGTGCGCTCCTCGAGGCCCTTGTCCGCCAGAGCTGTTTTCTCGGCGAGCTCTTCTTCCCGTCGCAAGACGTCATCCCGTAGCTCTAGGAGTTTTTGCTCCCCATCCTCGAGCCGTCTTTCCCTCCCTTCAAGTGCCTCTCGGCGCTTGATGAGTGCGGTGCTGATGGCCTCGAGCTGATCAAACCGAGCATTGGCCGCATCGTTAGCAGCCTTAGCTTGGTCATGGAACTCCCGAGATGGAGCGTCGAGGGCGTGAGTCATGCTCTCCCTCTCGTCCAGCAGCTCACCCCAGAGCTCCAGGCGGATCTTCTCCCGCTTGATCCACTCCTTGTCATCCGCAAGCCTCGACTGCGCCAGCTTAGTCTCGAAGTGGAGCCGATTACGCCACCGCCTAAGGGTTTGGCGCTCCTCTTCAAGAGCCTTGCTGTCGTGGAAGAAGGCCAGTTGGACCTGACGTAGACTGGAGCAGGCGTTGTCGATGGACATCGACAGCGAGATGGGCTCCGGACCTTCTGGGATCTCTTCCGCTGGTTCCAGCGGGTCTTCACATACAAAAATTGGGTCCCACTCTATGAGAGTGGAACCCTGAGCTTCCAAAGCGCTAGGGCCTTCCTCCGGGATGACCTCAGTCGCCATCGAAGAAGGTCCCGCCACCAAGTCTTCATTCGCCCCCTCAGGCTGGGGGCCAGCGACTTCGTTCAGGCACTCTGGCTCTGCCACAGGTACCATCGACGTCGTCGCCTCCGGAGCAGGAGCCGCTACTGGCTCCGGCCGAGACACCTCTTCTGAGGGAGGCTCAAGCTCCCTCGCCTCTTCAGCCGCCGGCTCTGCGGCCGGCGCTCCAACAATCACCGGCTCTGCGGCCGGAGCTTCGGAAGTAACCGGCTCAACTGCTGGAACTACTTCAACTTCCGGCTCGCATGCCGGGGCTTCAGCCACCTCCGGCTCAATCGCCGGGGCTTCAACACTTTCCGGCTCCGAAGCCGGGACTGCTACTTCCTCCGACTCAACAGCCGGAGCTTCTACTACTGCAGCACCAGGACCCGGAGCTTCCACTTCCGGGACGGGTGCCGCTGGCGCATCTTCATTCCCGTGGTCCGGCGCTACCACGGGAACTTCTGGAGACGAGTCGAGGTCCATGACCACGACAGCCGGCGCCGGAGCTGTCGCAGCCTCCACTTGGGGCGGCACCGGGACTGGAGCAGAAGCCCTCGCAGCCTCAGACACTGTGGCTGAGGGTGGAGCTTCATTCCCCTTCTTGGGAACGCTGCAGATGAAGAACGAAGAAATTGAGCAAACAGATGCTACAATTAAAAAGTTAATCGAGGTAAAAAAGAAAAATTACCTTGGGAGGTTCACGAACCAGCTTGCGCGGAATCTCTTTCCCGGACGATCCGGGCTGGCCACGGTCGGCGTAGGAGCTCCGGGAGGACTCCCAGGACTTGCCACAGCCGCGGGCGTTTCCCGGTTCGGAGCTCTCCTTGATCGGGAGGAACTCCTGGACCTGGAGGCCCTCACCGCTCCAGATGCCGGAGTCGCACGCCCGGAGCTAGCACCACGGGAGGGATCCACCACGGGGACAGTCGCACTCCGGGAGGATCCCACCACCGGAACAGTAACGTTCCGGAAGGACCCCACCACGGGGACAGTCGCCACGGCGGCGGAGGATCTTCCTTCCTGAGGAGGGGGAACTGGGAGGGAAGTGGCAGGCCCGATGGACCTTCCGTCAGCATGTCGCAGCTTCCTCTTCCGGCTCTCCGGCTCCTCCGCCAGCTCCTTGCCCTTGCTGATGACCTCAGCTCTTGGCTGTGGGACAGGGGTGGAGCCGTCTCCGAACAACCCGGGGATCGCCAACCGGGTGGTTGATCTTCTCTCGACGACACCAAGGTCGTCAAGCGCGGGCATCGTCCGCCGGAGCTCCCTGCTGAACTCAACTTCCACGTTCAGAGGGAGAAAGGCCGGCGGCGGAGTCAAGTAATCTCCGTCAACGTCGATGCCATGCTGGAATTTCTTGAGGTGAAACTCCAAGGTCTTCCCCACCATGCTGGACTTCAACCTGGTCTCAACCCGGTCCTCGTCCATCACGTTGTTGAGGGCCCAGGCGAGCTTCTCCCTCCTCTTCAGCGGCGCCCACCTGTTGGACAGGAAGTTGTAGAACACCGCCTGGGGGGTCAATCCTCCCTCCACACATCGGCGGATCCTGGTCAGGACAGGGTCGAAAGCTTCCGCCAGCACCGGAACTTCACTCCATACCGACGTGTCAATGCCGGGCAGACCGTCTGGCAACTCCAACCGCTCATGCTCCTCCACCCGGACGACTACCCAATCTTTCTTCCAGTCATCCCACTTCCCGGAAGGGAATGACCGGAGGTACTTGAATGGGCACTTCTTGCGCTTCACGAAGTAGTAGAAGCCAAGATACTCATCGCTTCGGCCGGTGGTTTGGACGGTGAAGAAGGTTCGAAAGAGCTCGATGTAGGGAGGGATGCCCACCCACATCTCGCAGAAGTGGACAAAGATGGACACAAGGAGAATGGAGTGAGAGCCAAGGTGGTACAGCTGCAGACCATAGAAGTCCAGCAGCATCAAGAAGAAAGAAGAAAACGGTGGGATCAGCCCCACCATGGCGTACGAGGAAAAGTACACCATCTCGCCAGAGTGCTCCTTTTCAAAGGGGAGCTCTCCGCCGGCGCGGACCGAGCGGTTGAAGAAGTCCGAAGACCACCCCATGAGGGCCCGGACCTTCTTCAGATCGCTGTCCGTCTTCAAGCGACTCTCACGCAGACCCAACTCCATCGTAGCACAGCTAGGCAAGAGAAGAGGAGCAAAGTACAAGTCGGGAGTTTGAGCGCAAGAACAGATGGGAAGCGTAAAGAACTCCCGACGGTGCGCTTTCCTTCTTAAGTAAGCCCTCGCAACGCTTGGATGGAAACTGCAGGAGAGTCAAGGATACTACTCAAGAATTCAACCCTGCCGATGACAAGAGGGCCCGGGACCACCCTGACGATCAAGTCGAGGTTCTTACCCAGGCGAACAGTTGTCATCACGAGGCGGGAAACCCAAAGGCGGCGAACTGACAAGGCGCGCGGAACCGATACGGTTTTCGTATCGGGAACCGGCGACCTTCAATTGCGAGAGATCCGCACGTCAAAGATCTCATCTGCCGCCTAAGGTGCGCCACGCGTTGGGATTTAACCGTAAAGCCCCGCCAACAGCACCTCCGAAGACCCTTGAAGACCCAGTTCAAGAGTCGCGAGTATGGACCCACCTCCGACGGAATGACTTCACCCCGGTGACTTTCCCCGGAGGTAGGTCCAGGGGGCCACTGTCGGTACCCTAAAAACCATACACCCCCTGAGGTTACAAAGATCTCAAGGGAAGGACGTCTACTCAAATTGAAGACCCTCGGAGGCCCACTTGTCAGACATAACCGGATCTGCTTCTCCAATATGGTTAACTCCTAGGTTGCCACGTGTACTGCCAGACCGGAGCTACTACCCACAAGGGTGAAGCTCCGGGCTAGGTACCGAAACGGCACCTCCGGACTTAACCCCTGACCGAGAGAAGCTCCGGACCTGACACGTGCCAGGCCACCCCGGAGCTTCCCGCTTCCCACAAGCAAGCTTCGGAGCTGCCACGTGTCCAAACGTCGGAGTTGGCCGCCTCAAACCTCCAGAAGACATTGTAACGACTCCGGATCTTCAAAGGATAGCCGCGAACTTCAAGACCCGATTAATTGTCATTAATTCCATGTTAATGACACTTAATCGGACAATCTTAACACCTGTAACGGCACTGTCGGAGCCCGTTACAGGGTTATTAACAACAATTAATCGTGTATCAATACTAGTAACCGCCGAGGCCACATGTCGGGCCAGGCTAACTTGTAACGGTTTATCCTTGTACTATAAAAGGACAAACCGACGATACACGAAAAGGCTCTCGAACGCTCTCAGACACACGCATTGACGTGAGCTTTCATACATACACTAATACAACACCACACACCCGTGGAGTAGGGTATTACGCTCAGGCGGCCCGAACCACGTAAACCACTGTGTCTCTCATGTCCAATCGTGATTCACCTTCTTGAGTCTCCGCGCGCCCACACCGAACTACAAACTCCTTCAACACTTTAGTAGTGTCAGGAGATCTGCCGACTCCAACAGTCGACAGTACCGACAGACACCTATGCTCAGAGGAAGACATATCAAAATCAGCTTTAAATACTCTTCCAAACCGAGACATGTTAAAAATAATCTCACTATTTGAATTTACCACTTTGCAACATTTTTTAGTGAAAATTATTTCCAGATCATCTAGCAGTTGTGAAACAGAAAGCAAGTTGTATTTCAAAATTTTAAAAAGTGCCACATCCTTCAAATTGTAGTTATTATTGACTCTAACCGAACCCTTAGCAATTATAGGAGTTGAAGAATTATTGGCAAAAGTAACTTTCTCTACACGTGACACGAAAATAGTGGGAGGAGAACCATCCTTTGTTACCGGTCATGTGGCATGAGCTACCTGAATCCACAATCCAAATGTTCTCCTTCCTCAAGCGCGTAACCTACATAAAAGCACAATACGTCGATGACTCAATACTGGGCTTAGTCAAAAGGCATTTAGAAATCCAGTACTGAGTCACATGATGTCCAGCAGGAATAACACGCGAAAGTTGAGATAAAACAGCAGGTTTATGAGCGAAAATTTGAGGATTTTTGTACCCAACTACTGACTTATCAGATGTTACATGTGTAGCATGAAACACAGTAGGTTTGGGAGCAAACTTTGCATGTTTTCGACTCATTACACCAGGTTGCAAGTTCCTATCATTTGGTTTAATATGTGCAAGAAATTTTGCATGAAAGTTATGAGATCTAGCAATCATTCTTTCTTTTTTCTGTTGTTTAGCTAGTCTATAACAAAAATCTATGACATGACCATCTCTACAACAGTAGGTACAATGAAATTTAACTTTGTGTTCATGTCTAGATAAGCAAATACCATTTTTATTTGACACGGAATGAGACAACACTCCTGCAGATTTGAAAACCACTTCTTTTTGTTTAGGAACTGTTTGAATCAAACCACTTCCTAATGTTCTTATAATTTTAGGTGGATGTGCCCTAGCATGAGCATGAGAATCAAAACCTAAACCAGTTTTATCATTGCAAGACTTTGAAGAATTCAGTAGCAAGTTTAGGTTCTTATTCCCATTACAAAACTGATCTAATTGTGGGGACCAGAATCCCGACCTCCAAGGATCTCATTGGGTGGTGTCGTGCAATGTGACACCCAACAGTATACCAGAAAAGGATGAGAACAATTTATAATACCAAGTCTTTATTGAAAAGCACAGCGGAATTTTTATAATACTAACGAAAGGAAAGAGAACTATACAACATAGCTACGCTCTCAGCACTAGCTATGCAAAAGCAAAGTCATCCATGTCCTGGATACTTCTCACTAGCAACACCCAATTTACAGCGGCGTGCAGGGTTCCCACTCGGTTGTAAACCATGGAGGGGGTGCAGCCTCGTTATCAAACACATCATCAGTCGTCTAATATGCAAAAACTTGTTAACTGCAAATGTGAGCATAAGGCTAAGCAAGACTAACCGGTCTCCCTAGACATATGCAAGGGTGAATACTAAGCATAGGTAAGGTAAAGCATAAAGGACTCGCCTACAAGTGGATCCTTATAGTCATGTTTTTAAGTAGCGCATGCCATTCTTCAGGCACGACACATCATAGGCTCCACAATCAAACAAGAAACATTTTTCCGATGATATGGCGTGCACAAAACACATAATGCTATTACAGGTAAAGTATGGGGAAACTATAAACTTTTAATTGTACTACCTCTAAGACAAACAAGGTTGTCAAAGCAATTTGTAATCCAATATATATCATATTCTCCTGACTTCTTCAGTATTTACAACATCACAGCGGTGTGAACAAGTGGTACTCTATTTTCGCGAGGGACGGTGATTGCAATCAGGACGTACCCGGAACAACACGACACATACGCACTTTCGGAAATGTCAGTGAGTACTTACAGCGGTACCTACATAACATTTCAGTACTAGTCATATATGACCACCTTTAACTAAACACTTGAATGTCAAACTGGTCGATCCGTCACGAGCAGAAGGTCACTGCATGGGGCGTATTCTGATGTGCCCACCAGCTGATTTACACCTTGCTGCCCTCAACCCACGCCTATAAAACAGAACAGAATGCCTCGACAAACTAGTATCAAGCTACGTCAGTTTACTGGAGCCCACTCCTCCAGTATGTCACCGGTATAATTCAAGCTTGTCCAGCAGGGCCGCACACGAAACGGTCCTCAATCGACACAAGCAGAGCTACACACGTGAGACCACGTCTCGCTGCATCCTACCCACTGCTCGGTCTCAATTTCATATTCATAAACCATTTTCTGATTCCAGATCCTCCCGTGTGATAAAATTCCTATCTCGCGAGTAGATTCCAACTACTCGACTTCTACTGAATTTCTATGAGCATAAGCATAGCAGAGTCTACTGAACGAGCCATAGACCTACCCAAGACTCTATAGGATTTGTGGGCCATGCAAGTGGATGTCAAACACCTTAAACGTAATGCACAATCATCTGAAGACGTAAGGTGAAATAAAAACTGCAAAACACTGTATGGAACTTAAATGCAAACCGGGGCTTGCCTAAATGCGAGTCTGAGCCTATGTTAGTTTCTGGCTGCTGGACTTCCAAAGCTTTCGGCTGCTCCTCGATTTCAGCTACTACACGATATGCATATACTAGGTATGAATGACTTTGAAAATAATTAATATGCTTGAGGCGATGTGAATATCTTAGGTTTAAAATAAGATGATTATCTTAATTGGCTTTGGGACTTTTATGGTAGATACTAGTGACTATAGAGAAGACTCTTGCAAAGAACAGGAGATGATCTAGGAAGTTTGTTGAATTATGGTAAGCAATAATCTTCTCTAAATTTGGGTTGAAATTTTGGAGACCTATCATGGCTAACAGGGGTTGTATCATGTAGAGGGGGTATCACTGGTTCTAGGAAAATTTGTTTCACTATTTTCTAAGCTTCCTACAGGGAGAAACTGATTTTGCAAGTTTGGGGAAATTTCTGGAAATTGATTTTTCCATTTTTCTCAATTTATAACTACATAGAGATTTGGAATATTGATCAACCCAGTAATTTAAGTCCAATGAACTTGAATTTTTACTGGTGATCAATTGTATTAATAATAGGGTTCTGACCAAAACTGGGAATTTTCTAGTTAGTAGAACTTTAGTAATGAATTCTTTAAGCATTTTGGTTATATGAATTATAGAGAAATTTCTATGGCTTTTCATACAAATCCAAGTGCACCACTGGAAAGTATTCTTATGCTGGTTCTAACAAAATTTATTTGGGATTTTTTGGATAATTCTACTGGAAGTTATGGATTTTTCCAAGTTTGGATTGAATCTAGATTTATTTTTCCTATTGGAAATTTAAAATAAAGGGGTCGGTCCCACTTCATTTGAATCGGGCCAATCAGTGCTAAGCCACACCGGGAGCCACGGTGTTAACCCGCGCAGCCACACCGGACCCGCGTTCACAGCTGACCCCGCGCGAGAGGGGCACCTTTGGTAGGTGGGACCCGCACCCTTCGTCTACCTCCCGACGCGGCGGCGTCTCTCGCCGGAACTGCGGCAGCGCTTCGTCGGTCTAGGTTGCGTCGACCTCCTTTCGGCCTCACCTTGACCGCTTAACCATAAAATCGACCGCGCAAGCTGATGGTGGGGTCCAATCGAGTCGGCGATGGCCGGAGATGGCGGTGCGACGGTGACGGCGGAGCTAGGGTTTCAACGATGGTCGGGAACGCTCGAAAATGGTGCAATAGGCTCAAAAAAAGGTCGAGAATGTTCCTGGAAGCACCAGGATGATGATTTGGGGGTTAGAATGGGGTGACATCGCCGGCAAAGCTGAGTTCGATGGCAAAGTACGGTTTTTTAACCGGTGGCCGCGAAATCTCGAAATCTAAGGTGCTCGGTTGATAACTTTCAGGGTCCTCGGGCAGGGAGCTTCATTAGGACATACAGAAGCTATCTGCTAACCAGATTAAAGGATGATTGCAAGAATGAAACGAATTTAAGCGTGAAGCCTTGCTGTTCTATTGAAAAATCATTTGGTTATCGAATAAGAACTCGAGCTACACTTCATGTCATAGGCTTAGATTCTATGAGCATAAAATAGAGAGGATTGCAAACCTTTTTGCTTAAAGGATCGAGGCTGGAAACGGCCTAGAAATGAAGCTCGATGGTGAGACAGTGAAGGTTCTCGGCGGCTTCCTCGACAGCGACCGGAAAACTTCAAAATATCCCAAGCAGAAGCTATGTCACGATCAATGACCAAATATAATACATAGAGGATGTTGTGAAAAGCCTTTTATCTACTTACAGCTCGGGGAGAAACAGCTTCAATCGTCGGTGAAAGCTCGACGAACAGAGGCGGCGGCAATGGCATATTGGGTACTGCATATTAATTTGACCTAGCATCCTCCATTCAAATAATTCCAAATTTGAAGAGAGGTCAAAAGAATTTATCTAAGATTATTGGTGAAGTCCAATCCTCATGTTAATAAAATTTAAGCATGAGTGGAAGAAAAGATTTGATGAGATCAAACTCATAAGAATAGCTATAATTGGTCTCCATTAGGGTTGATAACCAACTTACAACTGAACATCCTATGAAGAAAAATGTGGCATTTTACACTAATGTCCTATGCATGTTATCAAGTTTATTGGACAGATCAAGGCAATTTTCACATGAAGTTTTTCCTTTTCATTTGCAATTGGAATAAAATTTAACTTCATGAGAACGTAAAGCATTGTTCAATATAGAAATTTCATTCATAGCATCTTGTAGTTTCTTATCAAGATCATCACAAGTAGAACAATGCAAATCAAATGTAGAACAACTAGCATCTTTCAAGTTTTTGTCATTAAGTGCAGCAAGCTCTCTATTCTTTTCAATTTCTAACTCAAGTTTATCAAGTGTTGAGGTGTGCGCACTTCTTAATGAGGACAATTGTTCATATATTAAATCACATGAGGGACATGCATCATCACTAGGAATCAAAGTTTTTAAACGGTTGATTGCAGATTCTAGTGATTTAATTTTAGCAGCACTATCCCTAAGCTTTTTGTCCTTTTTCTTAACTATAATAGTGGCACGAGAAATAGAATCACACATTTCTTCGCAAGTAGGACATACCTCTTCATTGTCGCTGTTGTGTTCTGCATCCTCCATACTTGATCTTGATTTGCCCGCCATGAAGCACAAGTTTGCCAAATCATCTCCATCTTCATCACTTCCAAAGTCCACATCGTTTGAGCCAAGTTCTTGAAGTGCGGAGATAAAACTGCTCACCAATTGACATTCTGTAAAACCCTTCATTTTCTTCTTATCGTTTGCAGAGGAGTGTTTTGTCCTTGTTTGCTTTTCATCTCGGAAAGTAGGACCTGAAAGGTTAGAGCAATATGAACGAAAATGTCCTTTATTACCACATTCGAAACATCGTTAAGGTCTGGATCTTCCTCTCCTTCTAGTTCTAACATTTTGCAATGCTTTTGAGAACCTAGTAGAGAGAAGTACTAGCTCCTCCTCTGGAAATTCCTCAATCTGTTCAAGGGTTAGAGAGGACAACAAAGCAAGTGTACCACAAGATGAAGATTGACCAGAGCTAGGCATGTCACGTTGAGAAACAAAAGCAATAGACTTGTTGGGGTTCTTACGTGATATTATGTCAATTTCATGAGTTTTTAACTTGGAATATAGCACATCTAACGTAAGTGTACTTATGACAGTAGATTCATGAATAGGTGTGACTTTTATCTCCCAAATTGACATATCTAATGCACCTAACAATTTCCTAGCATTTTCAGCATCTGAAAAATTGACATTAACACTACGCAAGTTGCTGAGAAATTTATTAAAGCGAGCAAAAAGGTCATCAATAGACTCACCGGGTTGCATCTCGAAGCGCATGTATTCTTTCTTGAACATGTCTTGCCTTACCTCCTTTATCGTGTTGGATTCTTCATGGTAGTCACAAAGTGCTTTCCAAACATCGTATGCAGATTAGAGGTGTGCAACACGGTCGAAGTCGCTTTGAGTTAATCCTTGTATGATCAAGTTCTGAGCTTTGTTGTTGTTGTCGACATCTCTCAGATTTGTAGCTATAACTTGATCATTTGACGGCACTTCGTAAGGCTTGTATAACATCTCCCATATTGCAAAGCCTTGAGCCTGGATGAAGGCTTCCATACGTGCCTTCCAAACCGAAAAATCAATACCACTAAACACACAAGGTTTGGCAGAGTATTTCTCCATGATGATTAGTCAAAAACACGTGCAAATCACAAAGATTAGAGCATTGTGGCTCTGATACCAATTGTAGGATCGAAGAGCACGTGAAAAGCTACCACAGGGGGGTGAATGGTAGATTTAAAACTTTTTCAGTGGAAGCAATGAAAACCCCTCCTTTCGGCAGAAAAAAGATCTGTTAAAGAAATCGTCTGTGAGACTAATCTAATGTAGGATCGAAGAGCACGTGAAAAGCTACCAGAGGGGGGGTGAATGGTAGATTTAAAAATCTTACGCAGCGGAAACAATAAAACCCTAATCCCTTCAGTAGAAAAACGATCTGTTAAAGAAATCGTGTATGAGACTAATCTAAACGTTTTTCACCGTGAAAAAGGTGATATATATCCGAGAGAATCAAGTCACGAAGACAACACAAAAAGAATTACTCAAATCTGTCGAGAACAACTCAAGTTATCATCAAAAGATCAAACACTGGTCAATCTGACCTACCCGAGAAAAACAGTTTCTGGAGTGCTGCAAAGAAACTCGTGTAGATCAAAAACCACAAATCCAATGACCGTGAAATTTTGACAGATGATAGACAATCAAGTTGTGAAGACAACCCAAAAAGAATCACGTCAATTGGATCAGAAAAACTTGAGTTATGATAAAACCACCGACAAAAGGTAGTGCTGTCCAGAAACTCGACGAGTAAAACTTGTCTGGAACAAGTCGGTCGAACAAGGCACAAAAGTTACTTCAAACTATGAATTTTATTCAATAGAACACAATAGGAACAGCCCCAAAGTCGTGCATCTCGAGCTTTGGCCTTCCCTTGCTTATATAACCAGCCCTTAGGCCAACCCAATAAAACTAGGACTCCAATCCTACTCAGATCACAAATCCTAACTTTCCATAACTGCTCAAGATTCTTCTATACGCAGATAGAAGCAATCTTAAGACTTCCAAACATCTTAGGAACGTATCCCACATTCCTAAACAACTCAAATTCGTGACACACACGAAATCCTAACATAACCAACTCGATATTTCCTTACCGAGCCATAACTGACTCAGCTAGCAGCCTAAGTCTTCAACCGATACGATCTGATCCTTCCGATCAGATCTTCCTTCCATAATCCGTCTCTAGAAGCATATTGCCACGTCATGCACCTCATGCATACGTGCGAACACCTTCCTTCGACCTTCATATGCACTGTCCTTGATTCAATCATCCTGTGCGACCTCCTGACCTGCTCAACCACGGTTCCTCCTGAACTTGGTTGTTGGAACCTCATCTCCTCCTGAGACTAGTCCAATGGATCCCATCACCAGCCATGACTTGAACTCAAGCAACACCTGCACATGAATAAACAACCAATCTATACGAGCCCAAGTCCTCGACTTGACTCACGTTAGTTCCGAACACAACACCTTACGTGAGAACCTCACATAAGCATGTTGCAAAACCACAGTAGAAACGATATCAACCGTATCATCCAAAACGCACCAAAAACTTAGAAAATGAAAACTAAGCAATCTTTCCAATCAAGTAAAGCAAGTACGAGACATTGCAAATGCAAAGCAGAAGCACTGCGGTCAAGTTCCGGACCTTGCCAGAGCAACCCGGAGCTTGAGCCGGAGCTAACAAGAGCTAGTAGAACCTAGCGCCGGAGCTTACCAAAACTAGTAGATCCTGGATCCGGAGCTTATCAAAACTAGTCGGAACTAGTCAACCCAAAACCCGGAGCTAGAAAAAGTACGTCGAAGCTTAGCATCCCGGAGCTAACGAAAATATGCCGGAGCTATCACATATATGCCGGAGCTAAAGATAAAGCTCACCGGAGCTAACCAAAGCTGGTCGGACCTTACCAAGAAGTCGGACCTAGCATCAAACGTAACCGGAGCTACTCAAAGCAAGCCGGACCTATCGTCAGACCTTGCTGTAGCTCGGAGCTAGAGTCGGACCTTGATAAAAAGGTGTTTTGGTGATATTAAAAACTTTTATCATCAAAGCCAAGTGTATTCACTACAAGCCAATGTATTCAGCACACATAGGTCTTACAATCTCCCCCTTGATGAATGCATTGGCAACACCATTTAAAATTCCGAACATTGGCTTATTCAAATAAAAGTTTTGAAAACAATTTCTCCCATTTTTGTTTAAATAAAAAATAAAATGAGAAGGAAAAAAAATATCCCATATTATCTCTCCCCCTTTATTAACTTTCCTTATGCACATATTCTCTTCATGCTTATCTCTTCCTTTTTGAATGTGTGATTAATCTCTCCCCCTTTGACAATGTATTCAGCAAGGTAAAAGAGAAATTTTAATTGTTATGAGATATAAACAAATTATCTCTCCTTCTTTAGTTGTTATGAGCATATTATAACATATACATATAAACAAAGCTCACCCAAGTCATACTATCAAGTAACTTACACTATCACATCAATGAGATACATAATGTAGTGTAAGCCATGCTAGAAAGCAAGTGTAATTTTCAATTTTAGCAGGTCATGATCTCACAAACTCAACTATTTCAAAACCTGAAAGCATGACATTTGTTGCTGCATTTTATTATTTTTCAAAGCATAAATTTAGATAATATGATATTTGCAAGAGATTATATGCTCATCTGCCTTATTCTAATCAACCAAGCCAAGCCTATGTCATTTGACAATCAGAAGCTTAAGGACATGGTTTTAGTCATACACAACTTCTTCCAAGTTCATATCTAAGTGCAATGACAAGCCATCTCAAAAGAAGAAGTGCGATGCATGCATATTCTCTTGATCTTTTCTCAATTTATATTTGTTCATAAAAACTCAACATGTGAGTTGATTACTTGATAAATTCTTAATGATTAAAAGCATTTGTGAGCATGCAACAAGTTCAAAACAACAAGAAAGTTCGACCATGACCAGATTTAGTGTAAGTAATTATTCCAATTACTAGACATGGCAAAAACTACAAAAAGTATAACACGAGTAATGTAGTAAGAACTTTCAGCATGTAAAAGGAATCACCAAGTCATATATGTATGAAATAATATGCTCATATTATTTTAATTTCAGATTCACACATAGACTTCCTAAGTTTCAAAAACTCCCCCTCAATTTAAGCCATGAGGATGCATAACCCCTATTTCACTACGAATGTAACAAAAACGAGTGAAATCCAAAGGTTTTGTAAAAATGTCAGCCAATTGTTGTTCGGTATCTACATGGTGAAGCACAATGTTTCCTTTTTCAACATTATCACGGAGAAAGTGATACCTAATGTCAATGTGCTTAGTTCTAGAATGTTGCACGGGGTTTTTAGCAATGCAAATAGCACTAGTGTTATCACAGAACAGTGGAACACTATCTAGATCAACCCCATAGTCCTTAAGTGTTTGAACAATCCAAAGAATTTGTGAACAAGCACTAGCAGCAGCTACATACTCAGATTCGGTTGTGGATTGTGCAACTGAACTTTGTTTTCTAGAGGACCAAGCAACAAGAGAATTACCAAGAAAATGACAAGCACCGGAAGTACTTTTCCTATCAATCCTACAACCCCCAAAATCAGCATCCGAAAAAGCTTTCAAAGAAACGATTGAGGAAGAAGGAAGAAAAATGCCAAATTCTTGAGTTCCATGTAAGTACCTGAGAATCCTTTTGACGGCTTGACGATGTGAAACACGTGGGGAAGCTTGAAACCGTGCACAAAGACATACGCTGAATTGTATGTCCGGTCTTGATGCTGTAAGGTACAAAAGTGATCCGATCATACTTCTATATTCTTTTTGATCCACGGATTCACCATCTTCATCAAGTTCAAGTGTTGTTGCTGTTCCCATTGGTGTCCGAAGAGGCTTGCTTTTGTCCATGTTGAAGCGCCTTAGGAGATCTTTGGTATACTTTGTTTGATGCACAAAGGTACCCTCCTTGGTTTGCTTGATTTGCGGCCCCAAAAAGTAAGTGAGTTCACCCATCATACTCATTTCAAATTCGGAACTCATCATTGCTGAAAACTTGGACACAAGATCATGAGAAGCACAACCAAAGATAATATCATCCACATACACTTGAACGAATAATGAGTCATTGCCATGTTTAATCACAAAAAGAGTTTTATCAACCTTTCCCATTGTAAACCCTTTTTCAAGTAAGAATGTTTTTAACCTATCATACCATGCTCTAGGGGCTTGTTTGAGACCATATAAGGCTTTGGACAGTTTGTAAACATGATTAGGAAAATCTGGATTTTCAAAACCTGGTGGTTGTTTGACATAAACCTCCTCATCTATGTAGCCATTAAGAAAAGCACTTTTAACATCCATTTGATATAGCTTAAAACCTTTAGATGCTGCGAAAGCTAACAAAATTCTTATGGCTTCTAATCTAGCGACAGGAGCAAAAGTTTCATCAAAATCTAGACCTTCAACTTGAGTGAAACCTTGAGCAACCAACCTAGCCTTATTCCTAATCACAACCCCATCCTCACTTTGTTTATTTTTATATACCCATTTAGTTCCAATTAAAGTGTGGCCTTGAGGTGGAGGTACAAGTTTCCAAACATTATTTCTTTCAAAATTTTCTAACTCTTCTTGCATGGCAATAATCCAAGATTCATTAGTGAGTGCGTGTGATATATCTTTGGGTTCAAAAGAAGCAACAAAAGCAGAATGAGCATGAGAGTTTGGATCGCAAAACCTGGACCGTGTGACTCGTTCATGCAAGCTTCCAATCATCTGTTGTGGGGGATGATCTTTGTAAAAACGTAGGGGAACAGATGTCTCACAAGCTTCTTTTTCATTAGGTTCATTGTAGATTGATGAGCTTGTGATTTGTGGACGATCAGGACCAGCAGAGGTGACAGCCGGAGCTTGTTCAATGTCCGGAGCTGGACACGTGTCAACTTCGGAACTACCAGGCAGTATCACCGGCTCTTCTTCATCTTCGAAAATACCCTCCCCCTGAGAATATGAATCTGGTCCTGCAATACCGGAGCTAGTACCTGGGCTAGCTTCATCAAAAGACACTTCACAAGTCTCCACAATTTTGTTAGTGTCAAGTAAAAGCACACGGTAGCCTCTAGTATGAGATGGATAACCAAGAAACATGCCATCATTGGATCTAGGTTCAAATTTATCAAGATTACCATGTTTCTTAACAAAGCATTTGCAACCAAAGACCCGAAAGTGTGTAACACTAGGCCTATGTCCAAACCGGAGCTCATATGGTGTTTTACCTAGCTTAGCACGCAAGAAAACACGATTTGAGACATAACAAGCGGTTGCTAATGCATCAGCCCAAAATTTCCTAGGGGTTTGATATTCATCAAGCATAGTCCTAGCCATCTCAACTAGGGTTCTGTTCTTTCTTTCTACAACACCGTTTTGTTGAGGTACATATGGTGAAGAAAATTGATGATCTATTCTATTTTCAGCACAAAAGTGATCAAAGAATTGATTTTTAAATTCAGTTCCATTATCACTTCTAATTGCTTTTAATGATTCTAGGTGATCAATTGATAATCTAAGAAATAAAGTTCTAAAGTGACTAAAGACTTCATTCTTAGACGCCATAAAATACACCCAAGAATATCTAGAATAATCATCAACAATAACAAGAGCATACCATTTACCTCCGAAGGATTGAACACGTGAAGGTCCTACGGTGTCAAGATGCAAAAGTTGACATGGTTCAGTTGTCATGATCATTGTGAGAGGAGTATGTGAACCTGCAACCATCTTAGCATGTCTACAAGGAGAGCACACAATTTCTTTGTCCCCTTTAAGCTTAGGCAGCCCACGTATGCGATCAAGAGCACTAACACGCGTTAGGTGATCAAAGCCTACGTGACCAAGTCTACGATGCCAAAAATATAAGTCCTTTGAATCATTAGCAACTAGACACCTATGCTTAGAAGAAGACATATCAAAATCAGCTTTAAAAACTCTTCCAAACTGAGACATGTTAAAAATAAGCTCACTATTTGAATCTACAACTTTGCAGCAGTTTTTATTGAAAGTAATTTCTAGATTTTCATCTAGCAATTGTGAAACAGAAAGCAAGTTATATTTCAAATTTTTGACAAGTGCCACATCCTTCAAAGTGTAGTGATCATTTACTCTAACCGAACCCTTAGCAATTATAGGAGTTGAAGAATTATCGGCAAAAGTAACATTCTCTACACGTGACACAAAGGTGAGGGAGGAGAACCAATCTTTGTTACCGGTCATGTGGCGTGAGCAACCTGAATCCACAATCCAAATATTCTCCTTCCTCAAGCGTGTAACCTACATAGAAGCACAATACGCCGATGACTCAATACTGGGGTTAGTCAAAAGGCATTTAGGAATCCAGTACTGAGTCACGCGACGTGCACCAGGAAAAACACGCGAATGCTGAGATAAAACAGCAGGTTTATGAGTCAAAGATTGAGGTTTTCTTTTCTTAACAGTTGATTTAGAAGTTGTTACTTGTTTAGAGTGAAAACCGGTAGCTCCGGAGGTAAAAGCAGAAGGTCCGGAGGCAAAAACTGAAGCTCCAGAGGGAACAACAGAAGATCCGGTAGCTCTTGGAGCTATCGGAACTATCGGAGCTGCTTTTGCGGATTTCTTACCAGAAGGTCTGGAAGCTACCTTCTCAAATTTCTGACTCACTAAAGCAGGTTGTGTTTTTCTAATTGCATGAAATTATAAGATCTAGCAATTTTTCTTTCCTTTTTCTGTTGTTTAGCTAGTCTATAACAAAAATCTATGACATGACCATCTCTACCACAGAAGGTACAATGAAATTTAACTTTGTGTTCATGTCTAGATGAGCAAGCAATATTTTTATTTGAAACCGAATGAGGCAACACTCCTGCAGATTTGAAAACCACTTCTTTTTGTTTAGGAATTGTTTGAATCAAACCACTTCCTAATGACCTTACAATTTTAGGTGGATGTGCCTTAGCATGAACATGAGAATCAAAACCTAAACCAGTTTTATCTTTGCTAGACTTGGAAGAATTCAGCAGCAAGTTTAGATTCTTATCCCCATTACAAAACCGACCTAGTGTCCTATTCATGTCATCAAGTTTCTTGGACAAGTCTAGGCAGTTTTCACATGAAGTTTTTCCTTTTAGTTTGCAATTGGAACAAAATTTAACTTCATGAGAACGTAAAGCATTGTTCAACATAGAAATTTCATTCATAGCATCTTGCAGTTTCTTATCAAGATTTTCACATGCAGAACAATGCAAGTCAATTGTAGAACAGCTAGCATCTTTCAAGTTTTTATCATTAAGTGCAGCAAGCTCTTTGTTCTTTTTAATTTCTTCATCAAGTTTATCTAGAGTGGAGGAGTGTGCACTTCTTAATGTGGACAATTGTTCATAGATTAAGTCACATGAGGGACATGCATCATCACTAGGAATCAAAGTTTTTAAACGGTTAATTTCAGATTCTAGTGATTCAATTTTAGCAGCACTATCCCTAAGCTTTTTGTCCTTTTTCTTGACAATAATAGTTGCACGAGAAATAGCATCACACATTTCATTGCAGGTAGAACATACCTCATCATCGTCACTGTTGTGTTCTGCTTCCTCCTGACTTGATCTTGATCTTGCTTTGCCCGCCATGAAGCATAAGTTGGCCAGATCATCATTATCTTCATCACTTTCAAAGTCTACATCACTTGAGCTGAGCTCTTGAAGCGCGGTGATGAAGCTGTTGATCATCTTGCGTCCTATGGTACCTTTCTTCTTCTTGTTGGAATTTCCAGAGGAGGTCCGGATCTTGCTTTGTTTTTCTTCCTGGGTGGTCGGACCTGAAAGGTTAGGGCATTCTGTACGAAAGTGTCCTGTTTTACCACATTCAAAACAGCGTTGAGGTCCGGAGCTTCCTCTCCTTCTAGTTCTCACATTTTGCAATGCTTTTGAGAATCTAGTAGAGATGAGTGCCAACTCCTCTTCTGGAATTTCTTCGATCTGCTCCAGGGTTAGTGAGGACAACAAAGCAAGAGTATTGCAGGATGATGATTGGCCGGAGCTAGACATATCACGTTGTGAGACAAATGCAATAGACTTGTTTGGGTTCTTACGTGCTAGGATGTCAATTTCATGAGTTTTTAGTTTAGAATAAAGTACATCTAATGTAAGAGAACTCATGACAGTTGATTCACGAATAGATGTTACTTTCATCTCCCAAATTCTCATGTCTAATGCACTAAGAAGTTGTCTAGCATTCTCAGCATCAGAAAAATTTACATTGACACTACGTAAGTTGCTGAGAATTTTATTGAAACGAGCAAAGAGGTCATCGATCGACTCACCTGGTTGCATCTCAAAACGCATATATTCTTTCTTGAACATATCTTGTTTTACCTCCTTGATTTTGTTGGAGCCTTCATGATAATCACAGAGAGCTCTCCAAACGTCGTATGCTGATCGGAGGTGCGCGACACGATCAAAGTCGCTTTGAGTGAGTCCTTGGATGATCAAGTTTCGGGCTTTGTTGTTGTTGTCGACGTCCCGGAGGTTCGTGGCCGTGACTTGATCATTGGGTGGCACTTCATAAGGCTTATACACCTTCTCCCATATTGCAAAGCCTTGTGCCTGGATAAAAGCCTCCATGCGTGCCTTCCAAACATGAAAATCAATACCAGCAAACACACAAGGTTTGACGGAGTACTTCTCCATGATGATTAGTCAAAAACACGTGCAAATCACAAAGATTAGAGCACCGTGGCTCTGATACCAATTGTAGGATCGAAGAGCACGTGAAAAGCTACCAGAGGGGGGGTGAATGGTAGATTTAAAAATCTTACGCAGCGGAAACAATAAAACCCTAATCCCTTCAGTAGAAAACGATCTGTTAAAGAAATCGTGTATGAGACTAATCTAAACGTTTTTCACCGTGAAAAAGGTGATATATATCCGAGAGAATCAAGTCACGAAGACAACACAAAAAGAATTACTCAAATCTGTCGAGAACAACTCAAGTTATGATCAAAAGATCAAACACTGGTCAATCTGACCTACCCGAGAAAAACAGTTTCTGGAGTGCTGCAAAGAAACTCGTGTAGATCAAAAACCACAAATCCAATGACCGTGAAATTTTGACAGATGATAGACAATCAAGTTGTGAAGACAACCCAAAAAGAATCACGTCAATTGGATAAGAAAAACTTGAGTTATGATAAAAGCACCGACAAAAGGTAGTGCTGTCCAGAAACTCGACGAGTAAAACTTGACTGGAACAAGTCGGTCGAACAAGGCACAAAAGTTACTTCAAACTATGAATTTTATTCAATAGAACACAATAGGAACAGCCCCAAAGTCGTGCATCTCGAGCTTTGGCCTTCCCTTGCTTATATAACCAGCCCTTAGGCCAACCCAATAAAACTAGGACTCCAATCCTACTCAGATCACGAATCCTAACTTTCCATAACTGCTCAAGATTCTTCTATACGCAGATAGAAGCAATATTAAGACTTCCAAACATCTTAGGAACGTATCCCACATTCCTAAACAACTCAAATTCGTGACACACACGAAATCCTAACATAACCAACTCGATATTTCCATACCGAGCCATAACCGACTCAGCTAGCAGCCTAAGTCTTCAACTGATACGATCTGATCCTTCCGATCAGATCTTCCTTCCATAATCCGTCTCTAGAAGCATATTGCCACATCATGCACCTCATGCATACGTGCGAACACCTTCCTTCGACCTTCATATGCACTGTCCTTGATTCAATCATCCTGTGCGACCTCCTGACCCGCCCAACCACAGTTCCTCCTGAACTTGGTTGTTGGAACCTCATCTCCTCCTGAGACTAGTCCAATGGATCCCGTCACCAGCCATGACTTGAACTCAAGCAACACCTGCACATGAATAAACAACCAATCTATACGAGCCCAAGTCCTCGACTTGACTCACGTTAGTTCCGAACACAACACCTTACGTGAGAACCTCACATAAGCATGTTGCAAAACCACAGTAGAAACGATATCAACCGTATCATCCAAAACGCACCAAAAACTTAGCAAATGAAAACTAAGCAATCTTTCCAATCAAGTAAAGCAAGTACGAGACATTGCAAATGCAAAGCAGAAGCACTGCGGTCAAGTTCCGGACCTTGCCAGAGCAACCCGGAGCTTGAGCCGGAGCTAACAAGAGCTAGTAGAACCTAGCGCCGGAGCTTACCAAAACTAGTAGATCCTGGATCCGGAGCTTATCAAAACTAGTCGGAACTAGTCAACCCAAAACCCGGAGCTAGACAAAGTACGTCGAAGCTTAGCATCCCGGAGCTAACGAAAATATGCCGGAGCTATCACATATATGCCGGAGCTAAAGATAAAGCTCACCGGAGCTAACCAAAGATGGTCGGACCTTACCAAGAAGTCGGACCTAGCATCAAACATAACCGGAGCTACCCAAAGCAAGCCGGACCTATCGTCGGACCTTGCTGTAGCTCGGAGCTAGAGTCGGACCTTGATAAAAAGGTGTTTTGGTGATATTAAAAACTTTTATCATCAAAGCCAAGTGTATTCACTACAAGCCAATGTATTCAGCACACATAGGTCTTACATCTAAACGTGTTTTACCATGACAAAAGTGATAGATATCAGGGATAATCAAGTCACGATGACGAAACAACAAGGATCACTCAAATCTGTCAAGAGAAACTCAAGCTACGATCAAAAGATCGAACAAAGGTCAATCTGACCTACTGAGTAAAAAATCGATCTGCAATACTGCAAAGAAACTCGTGTAGATCAAAAACTACAAATGCAATGACCATGAAACTTTGACAGATGATAGATAATAAAGTTATGAAGACAATCCAAAAAGAATCACGTCAATCGGATCTCTAGGACTCAAGTTATGATAAAGACACCAAAGAAAGGTAGTGCTGTGCAGAAAACTCGACGAGAAAAACTTGTCTAGAACAAGTCGGACGAACAAGGCACAAAAATTCCTTTCAAGTACTAATTTTATTCAATAGAACACAAGAGGAACAGCCCCAAAGTAGTGCACCACAAGCTCTGGCCTCACTTGCTTATATAACCAGCTCTTAGGCCAACCCAATCTCAACTAGGACTCTAATCTGACTCAAATCACGAATCAAAACTTTCCATAACTGCTTAGGACTCTTCTATACGCAGATAGAAGCAATCTTAAGACTTCCAAACACCTTAGGAACGTATCCCACATTCCTAAAACAACCCCAATTCTTGACCCACACGAAATCCTATCATAACCAACTCAAAACTTTCCATATTTGAGTTAAACACGACTCAGCCGCAGCCTGAGTCCATAACCTAGTCGGTTGGACCTTTCCGACCAATTCTTTACGTCCACATCTCTTCATCACGCCTCGGAACCATGTAGCCACGTCCATGCACTGCTTGCACACGTGCAAACATCTTCCAACGACATCCATTATACCTTCATATGCATTGTTCTTGATTCATACATGCTGCGCGACCTCCCGATCAACTCAACCACAATTCCTCTAGAACTTGGTTGTTGAACCTCATCTTCTCCCTAAGACTAGTTCAATAGATCCCGCCACCAGCCATGTCTTGAACTCAAGCAACACCTACACATGAATAAACAACCAATACTTCCGAGCACAAGTTGGCGACTTGACTCAAATTAGTTCCGAACGCAGCACCTTATATGAGCGCCTCACACAAGTATGTCGCAAAACATAGCAAAAACGATATCATCCATATCAACCAAAACACATCAAAAACTTAGCAAATGAATACTAAACAATCTTTCCAACAATGTAAAGCAAGTTCGAAACAATTCACAGTAAAAATAGGAACATTGCGATCAAGCTCCGAATCTTGCCAAAACTAACCGGAGCTTGAGCCAGAGCTTACCAAAGCTAGTGCAACCTAGCGCCGGAGCTTACCAAAGCTAGTACAACCTAGCGCTGGAGATTACCAAAGCTAGTACAACCTAGCGCCGGAGCTAACCAAAGCTAGTCGAACCTAGCGCCAGAGCTAGAAAACATGTCGGAGCTAACCAACATAAGTCGGACCTAGCAAAACACTGCGATCAAGCACCAGACCTTGCCAAAGCTAGTCGGACCTTGATGATTAAGGTGTTTTGGTAGTATTCAAAACTTTTATCGCCATAGCCAATGTATTCAGGACACATAGGTCTCACATACTTCCTTTTTCTCACGTGAATTCAACCCCGTTTCTCCAAATTCATGTCGATCTAGAAAACCCTAACTTGTTGTTCCTGCGAAGGGCGGACTAGTTCGGCCCCCAGCGGACTTGTCCGATTTTGCGATCTATTTCCTGTTGAATTAAATCTAAATTTGTTCGAATCAATTCGAAACCTGTTCAAACTTGTTAAAACTATTGGAACTAGTTAGTAAACATCATTAACAACTCATTAACTAGTTTTGCTTTGCATTTGCATTAATGATGCATGTCATGACATATTGAATAATATATGTGCACTTATTGATTGTGATTCTTGTCTTGTATGTTTGTTGTGCGTTTTAGACGGATTTACGCTAGAGAGTGCCGCGGAGGACCTCCAACACCAAGAATTTGAATTCTTTGATCCAAACCAAGCTCAAGAGCAAGGCAAGTGTCCTTGAACATATTGATCCTGTTTCAACAATAAATGTTTTGTTTGCAAAACTGCATTCTTGTGTCAATTTGATGGGAAATCCTATGATAGGAAGTTTACTAGCTTTGTTTAACCACCCTTGTCACCTGGAATTCATGGTAGAGAGTCAGGAAGGGCTTTTACCTTTTTGCTTCGCTTAATTAATTGGGATTGGAAAACAATACTATACCATTTAATTATGCATTAATGAGATTATGGTTAATATGGGTTCATGCGAGAATAAGCCAGGACAACAGTGCCACCACGAGGCCAAGTATTGGTGCGGCGTAGCGGATTAGTTAGGGTATTGCTAGTATTGCATGAATCATTTGGCGCACCAGGGAAGGGGAGTGAGATTAGGTTTGGATATGGTTGGCGGGACTCCTTGGGATCCGAATGGCACAAGAGGGGGCCCTTGGTTGAAGATGTGTGCAGTTGGAGACATCGCCACCAGTGAAACCTTAGTGGGTCCGTACATACTAGTAGTCTCTTTGTAAAGGCTCTTTTGTGATCTCTTGGCCATTCACCTATAGTAGTGTTTTGGAATAATGGAGGTTTCCTTTAGTCTTCGACAGGTGATGAAATCACAAACACGTGGGTAAAGTGGTACAACATCTGTAGAGTGTGTCTAAAAACTATCATGATAGCCGTCCTCTCGATTATGAGCACCTCGACAACTTCCATGATTAGAGTGAAACTTGGGGTATGGAATGGTTCTGGTTATGGTTAGGGTTGATAATATTGTTAGCACTGGTTATGGGATGGTATTATGGATTTAATTATGGCAATGGATATGGTTAATGGTAATGAGAAATCTGGTATATGGATGATGGTAATGGAATATGGACTGGTATTATGATAACTATGTGGTTTATGATGGGTTTACTTCATATACATATAATATATTGCTTTTCAAATGTTTTAATGTACTTTTCGACACTTAGCCTTTATTATTGTTGTCATTTGAATCAGCTATATATCATACTTTCCACACTTGCTGATTACGACATGTACTCATCCTTGCAATTTCCCCACCAACAGTTGCAGGTCAGGATTGGGAGTATAACGGTGATAATGCGGAGTTCTAGGCCGTGTCTGCCGTCAGCTTTGCCTGTAGGGTTGATTGAAGCTGCGCTACCCTATTTGCTTATGATGCTTAGTTGCTTATTTTTCTCAGTTCAATTTATTTCCGCTGCATTAGTTCAAACTTGTCATTAATATTCATTAGAGCTTGTATTCGAGGATATTATGAATTGTGTAATAAAAGTGCTTAATAAATCTTGTTCTGTGGTAATTTTCTGTATATCCTTTTGTGAATGCACTCGTGTATGTGTGTTGAACGTCCTGAGCACACATATGCGTTCACTTGGTTCACTTTCGAATCCGGGTGTCACAATCTCAAAGCGCATGTATTATTTCTTGAACATATCCTGTCTTACCTCCTTGATCGTGTTGGATCCTTCGTGGTAGTCACAAAGTGATCTCCACACATCATATGCAGATCGGAGGTATGCAGCACCGTTGAAGTTGCTCTGAGTTAGTCCTTGGATTATCAAGTTGCAGGCTTTTTTGTTGTTGTCGACATCTCTTAAGTTTCTAGCCATGACTTGATCGTTCGGCAGCACATCGTAAGGTTTGTACACCTTTTCCTATATTGCGAAGCCTTGTGCCTGGATGAAATCTTCCATACGTGATTTCCAAACCTGAAAAACAATACCACTAAAAACACAAGGTTTTGCGGAGTATTTCTCCATAAGGATTAGTCAAAAGCACCCGAGAATCACAAATATTAGAGCACCGTGGCTCTGATACCAATTGTAAGATTGAATAGCACATGTAAATCTACCAGAGGGGGGTGAATGGTAGATTAAAACTTTTCAGCGGAAGCAACGAAAACACCCCTCGACAGAAAACCAATCTATTAAAGAAACTGTGTGTAAGACTAATCTAAACGTGTTTAACTGTGACAAAACTAGTATATATTGTAGAGAATCAAGTCACGAAGACGTCACAGTAAGAATCACAATAATCCGTCGAGAGAAACTCAAGTTACGATCAAAAGATCGAACAAAGGTCAATCTGTCCTACCCGAGAAAACAGCTTTGGAACACTGCAAAGAAACTCGTGTAGATCATAAACCACAAATCCAATGACCGTGAAATTTTCATAGATGATAGAAAATCAAGTTCTGAAGACAAACTAAAAATAATCACGTCAATCGGATCTGTGAAGCTCGAGTTATAATAAAATAACCGAAGCAAGGTAGTGCTGTGCAGAAACTCGACGAGAAAGACTTGACAAAAACAAGTCGAACGAACAAGGCACAAAAGTTCCTTCAAACTACAAATTTTATTGATCAAAACTTACAAGGAACAGCCCCAAAGTTGTGTACCACGAGCTCTGGCATCCCTTGCTTATATAACCAGCCCTTAGGCCAACCCAAACCTAACTAGGACTCTAATCCTACTCAATTCACGAATCGCAACTTTTTATAACTACTCAAGACTCTCCTATACACAGATAGAAGCAATTTTAAGACTTCCAAACACCTTAGGAACGTATCCCATATTCCAAAAATAATTTAAATTCGTGACCCACACGAAATCCTATCATAACCAACTCAAAACTTTCCATATTTGGGTCAAACACGACTCAGCCGCAGCCTGAGTCCATAACCTAGTCGGTTGGACCTTTCCAACCTATTTTTTACGTCCACATCTCTTCATCACGCCTCAGAACCATGTAGCCACGTCCATGCACTCCTTCATATGCATTCTTGATTCAAACATGCTGCACAACCTCCCGATCAACTCAACCACAATTCCTCCCGGACTTGGTTGTTGAACCTCATCTTCTCCCTAAGACTAGTTCAATGGATCCCGTCACCAGCGATGTCTTGAACTCAAGCAACACCTACACATGAATAAACAATCAATACTTCTGAGCACAAGTCCTCGACTTTACTCTCATTAGTTCTGAAACCACAACACCTTATGTGAGCACCTCACATAAGCATGTTGCAAACCATAGCAAAATGATATCAGACATAACCGCCAAAACACACCAAAAACATAGTAAAAGAATACTAAGCATACTTTCAATAGATGTAAAGCAAGTTCGAAATGTTTAAAAGTAAAAGTGAAACCATTGCAATCTAGCTCTGGACCTTGCCAAAACTAATTGGACCTTGAGCCGGAGCTTACCAAAGCTAGTCGTACCTAGCACTGGAGTTGACAAAAACTAGTCGGACCTAACGCCGGAGCTAACCAAAGCTAATTGGACCTAGACAAAGAAGTCAGACCTAGACAAAGTAAGTCAGACCTAGACAAAGCAAGTTGGACCTTACGTCAAACCTTGCCGGAGTTCCCCAAAACAAGTCGGACCTATTGTCGGATCTTGATGGAGCTCGGACCTAGAGTCATACCTTGATGATAAAGGTGTTTTGGTAGTATTCAAAACTTTTATCGTCATAGCCAATGTATTCAGCACACATAGGTCTCACACTCTTCCCGTGCAGACTTTCTCCCTTTAGTAAGCCTTCGCAATGCTTGGATGGCAACTACATTTGGACAAAATCACGCTCTACGAAGTTACCTCTTCAATGACAAGGGGGCCCGGATCCACGTTGTTATAAAGTTGCACCAAGTGAACCGTTGTCATGATAAAAAGTTGAGAGCCCGAGGGCAGCGGCCATACAGGGCTACAAAGATTACGCTGGGAACCGATACGGAAATCGTATTGGGAATCGTGGTCCTTCAATTTCGTGAGATCCGCACGTCATGCGTCTCACCTACCAAATCAAGAAAGACCACATGTTCCGAGAGGAGAGTCGAAGCAGCAGCGCAGGAGAGATAATGGCCCCACCTCCGGTACCAAAACCTCACAATCTGACTAGAGGTGGGCTCGGGGAGCACTGTCGATATCCCTTCGTACCAGAAGAAGACACATTGAGTTCCACCTTCCAGTATTGTGGACTTTCGGAGGCAACACGTGTCCTGCAGTGCTGAACCAGCCTCCCTCCTTAGGGTGGCTCCGACACTGCCACATGTCCAGGGACACCAAACATGCCTCCCCGATAGGTGAAGCTCCAGAGCTGCCACGTGTCCAGTAGCTCCGAACCTGCCTCCGTGACAGGGGAAGCTCTAGAGATGCCACATGACCAATAGATCCGGACCTACCTCCCCTCAAAGGGAAGCTCCAGAGCTACCACATGTCACACCACCGGACCTAAGTCTGCAATGGGAAGACAGCGGAATCTCTAACGGTGCAGACATGCAAGGGCCATCAATTGACCGTTACAAGACGTGGTTAACACATCATTAATGCTATATTAATGACACACGATAAAAGGACAATCAAGACTGGTAACGCTGCTGTTAAGACACGTTATCACATTATTAACCACCCAAAACACCATAGATCGTATATAGGGTGGTTATTGCAGCTAGGACCACATGTTGGGCCAAGGCACATTGTAACAGCCAGTCCTTGGCATACAAAAGGGCTCCGCTGCACAGTAGAAAGGGGATCCAATCTCAGTTAAGCCCAGGCTTACGAACACTCATACAATACACAAACACCCCATGGAGGAGGGTATTATGCTCAGGTGGCCTGAACCACATAAAATCCTTTGTGTTCACCATTATTCTTGGTCTTGATTAGCGCCCCATCCAAATATGAACCTCCACGAACTACTTCTTAGTAGTATCGGGGGAAGTGTCCTAGTCTACACTTCGATAGTGATGCTACTGACATCCTTGGTTGTCAACTTCTCTAGCATCTTCTTATCTCTAACTCCCTATTGGAATGCAACAACGACATAAGCGTTTGAGATAGAAGGTATGATGTTCCGTACCTGAGAGAATCGGTGGATGAATGATCGCAGTGACTCTCCCGACTTGTGTTGTATGACAGAGAGATCCAGCTCGTTGCCAGGCCGGGTGTAGGAGCTCCCAAAGTTGGCGGTGAACTGGCGGCATAACTCCCCCCAACTATAGATGGAGTCTGGGGTAAGCTCATAAACTAGGACCTAGTAGTCTTGGTCAAAGCCACTGAGAAGTAGCTAGCCATGACAACCTCATTCCCTCCTGCCGCGATGATGGCGGTGGAGTAGATATGTAGAAACTCGACGAGATTGAGTGTCCCGTCATATTTCCCCAGCAAATGAGGCCAGAACTTATGTGTCCACTCCACCATGAGGAGATGCAAGGCAAGGGCCGAACAGCTGCCATTAACTCCCAGAGGAGAAGGGTTTTCATGAGCAACTCGCCTCTCGTGACTTCGCTCGATGTTGACACGGTCATCCTGCCTCATGTATCGGCGGTCGAGCTCCGATCGGAGGTCTTGAGCCAGGAGCCTTGATGTCATGTGAGTACGACGAGCCCTCGAGATCAAAGACTTCGCGTGCTGAGAGGGAACACATCTCCCTGGCTACGATGCCATTAGACCATGCCTTCCAGACAAGATCCTATTACGAGAGGGTGCCTGCCCTACATGGGGCAGGTCCTGGTTGTTGACCACAGTGGTTGCGGCAGCAGCCAGATGCTCAACGTCAGTGTGCCATTGTTCCATCGTGGCCGGAGGAGCTCCGGACACTAGAGGATGCTGAAGAAGAGTTTGCACCGCGTTCATCGCATTCTTCGGGTTGTTGGTCAATTCCGTAATCGATGCAAATTCACCATCCTTCTGTCCAGCATTGGCTGCTGTAATAGATGGTGGTGGTGGTGGAATGATGTTCGCCGGGACAACGGTGGCCCGCTGATGAACATTGGAGGGATTCCCCCCAACAGCTTGTGCAGCCGGTTCTTTTGAAGCTGCAGCAGAGTTCACCATCTTGAAGATCTTGAGTAGCGTCTCCTACCTGGCTCACAAAATGTCAGAGTGTGTTAACGACACTTCCCCCGGTACTACTAAGAAGTAGTCCACGGAGGTTCGTATTTAGGCGCGGCGCTAATCAAGATCCAAGAGCAAGGTGACACGAGGAGTTTTACGTGGTTCGAGCCGCTTGAGCGTAATACCCTACTCCACATGGATGTGTGTTGTTTGCTTGAGAATGCGTAAGCCTGAGCTTAGTTTGTGAGCGAGTATGGATAACTTGTGTGTGGATTCTACCGTGCAGCGCAACCTTTTTATATGCCAAAGACTGACTGTTATAGTATACGCCGTGGCCCGACATGTGGCCCCGGCTATAATAAACGCCCTATACACTTCTACAGGTGTTAAGGGGAGTTAATAGTGTGATAATGTGCTTTAATAGTAGCGTTACCGATCTTGATAGTCCTCTAAGCTAATATGGTATTAATGACGCATTAACCAGGTCTTGTAATGACCAATTGATAGCCCTTGAATGTTCGCACCGTTGGAGAACCCGAAGTCTTCTCGTTGTAGACATAGATCTGGACATGAACACGTGGCAGCACTGGAGCCACCCTAAGGAGGGAGGCAGGTCCGGTGCTGTGGGACACGTGGCGGCACCAGAGCCACCATAAGGAGGGAGGCAGATTCAGCACTGCGGGACACGCATTGCCTCCAAAAGTCCACAATACTGGAAGGTGCAACTCGACGCGTCTTCTTCTAGTACGAAGGGATATCTGGTATGCAGGGTATCGACAATGACCTTTGTCTAAACAAAAGTGGCACTAATCTTTCCCCACTTTCACATCCTTATGATAAGGATGGCTTTGTGAAGCCTTACCCTTATCTTTATCATGGTGAAAAGAACTATAATTCTTAAATGATTGCTTAGAAGAATAATTGTTCTTAGCCTTACCTTATCCCTTCACGTAATTAACAACATTATTACCATGAAGGGACTTAATCCTCTTTTCTTCCTCAACACACATAGCCATGAGTTTTTATATGTTCCATAGTTCAGGTTGAGAGTTGTAGTTGATGACAAAAGTCTCAAATTCCTTAGGAAGTGAGGCAATGATGAGATGCACAATGAAATCATCTTTCATTTCAAAATCCATAGGCTTAAGCTTTGCAGTCATATTTGTCATCCTTAAGATGTGCTCACGCACTCCACCTCCATAATACTTTTCAGTAACAAGCCTCTTCATAAGAGTTCTTAATGTGGCCTTAGAAGAACTAGTGAACTGATTCTCTATCCTTTGGAGGTATTCAACAACAGTGTCACATTTTGAGATTGCTCCCCGAATGGCCTCAGTGATAATGCTCTTAATCACCATCAAACATTTCCTGTTTGATTTCTTCCACCTATAACAATCAATGTCATAAGCCAATAACTCATTAGTATATTCCTTTGTCCTCACAGCAAAGGCTTCCTGAGTTTCATCATCATGTCTTACTGGTTCTACCGGTGAAACCGTATATGAAGTAGTGAGAGCCAAGTCTTCTCGGAGACTGGCAAAGGAATTTCCAACTTCTCTCGCCATATCCCATACTTGCTTCCATTGAGTGGATCAATGGAAGCGATGAAACTCAGTACTGAATTCGCATTGGAGGAACCTTCATAATCAAAAGACAAGATCATGAGTGAATGCATAGATGTTAATCATAAGAAAATGTTGAGTTTTATCTATCACATTGGTTACTTGACCAAAAGTCAACATTTGAGATCAACTGAAAAAAACATAGTAATTTATCTTTCACTTTGGTTACTCGACCAAATTACTATGTACTTAGAAGGAAAATGTCATTAATGCCTTTCTCTTTAGTAACTCGGCCAATAATGACATTAATATAGCTTAAAAACATGACAATTCTATTTTCCACTTTGATTACTCAATAGAATTCCATGCAACTTAAAATAACATAGCAATTTATCTTTCACTTTGGTTACTCGACCAAATTACTATGACAATATAAACATAACTCGCGGCGTAATCTTAATAAGATAAGCAAACTTAATTGTAAACCAGGACTACTCGCACATGGTCGGACTAGTCCGAAATTTTACAGTACCTTTTTCGGACTAGTCCGGTCCATAAACCAGATAAGTCCGGTCTTAAAAGAACCATTTCTGGACAAGTCCGGTCCATAGGACGGACAATTTTGGTATTGTTCCAGAAACATTTGATTCATTCGTTATTGAACTTTTCAAGTTTGGTTCGGACTATTCCGGACTAGTCCAGCCAACCCCGAAAAAGTTTCATATAAAAAACGAAAATGCTGAAATACCTAAAAGGGAATCTTAATCTTACCATCTTACAAAATCAACTTAATTTTCACAATGGATTTCAATCCAGAGTGTTTAATTAGTTTTCAGTTAGATGAACGCGTCAAAATGCCCTCATCCGAAAAACTAACCACTTCATTGTGGCATATCGGACTAGTCCGGCCCATAGACTGGACAAGTCCACACCTTCAAAAACTTTCAGCGAAAAACTTTGATCAAAACTCAATTCAAAGTGATTAATGGTCTTAACGGTTCTGATACCATTGTTAGATTCATAAGAGAGCCCAAAAGATCAATTAGCCACTAAATCATTTCGAATTACATAGAGAAATCTGAATACAACATCAACATCATGTGCTATCTCAAAAATAGCACAAGAACACTACTAATACCTTCTCCTCCACGTCCATCGAGCCAACAAGGCGAGACCACAAGAAGAATGACGACGATAGGCATTTTTCCTTGTTCTTCTGTTGGTGTGTTGATCGGACTTTGAGTGAACTAAGAGAGTTCAAGTGTGTGTATGTGTATGCATAAGAATTACTTGATCATACACTTGACCCTCTTCTTATATTTGACCAAGAGACACAAGAGGGAGCCTCCCACTCCTTAGGAATAGTTGTGTCCCTCAATGAGGGACAAAACATTCGGTGGGTCGTGTTCTTTCAATTAGAACACATGAATTTCGATCTCAAACTGACAGTTACTGAACTAACCAAACCAGTCCGGTTACCGTTACTGGACTGCACCGGACTAATCCGGTCTTAATATCCAGACTTGTCCGATTCTTCTAACAGATGCCACATTTCTATTGTGACTTCACACGTGGGAGATACTTAAAATTCATTTGGACTCAACCCCTATACTCGTAGATTTATAAAATTTACTCATATTTTTACAAGATAATAAATAGTTTATTTTCATATATATCAAGATATGTAATAATTTCAAATCATTTGATTAAGTTACACAAAAAAATTGGACAAATACCGTAATAATAGTCATTTATAAGTTTCAAGCCTGTACCATTTTAAAAATAAATAAATAGTCGATTCTAAGTTATGAACACATTTTATAAATGAAAACGTAGGATCTAAAATTGACACCTCACATGCCATCACCTTTTACTATCTCACCGTCCATTTTCGATTTATAATGTCAAAAATGCTCTTTGTTTGTGCCACTATTTTTGAAGAAAAAAATTCATTTTACTCCCCCAAACTATGATATAAGTCCAGATAACCCCTGAACTTTGAGTAAAGTGTCTCAATAGTCCCTAAACTTGTTTGGTGTATCATCTAGGTCTATAAACTTTTAAAGTGCATACTTGGATTCATAACTGTTACTTACACTACAAGAATCAGGCAAAGAAGTGTCGGGGAAACTATAATCGTCGGCCCCGACGACTTAAAGTATACTAAATTTGTCGACTTAGCAAAGCTGACGTTTATATTGTTATAGCCATCGGCGTCACGATGACGGCCGACGGCTTTAACTATGGTCGTCGATTACAGCTCCGGGGCCGACAGCCATATCATGGGCCCCGCACTCTAAAAAAACAATGTTCCCACTGAATTATAAGACCGTCGGCTACAACTCCAGGGCCGAGGGCCATAGCGTCGGCCCCGCGCACCTAAGTTATGTCTGTCAGCCGTAGCGCCACGGCCGACATCCATAAGGTGGGCCCTGCAGCCCTCAACTAAGTCTGTCGGCTCGTGATAAACGACGACTTTAATCCCCTTACATCGCGTACACAGGGGAAAAATCTAACACACTCGCCCACGCGCGCTGCTCTCGTCTCTCGCTCCGCCGCCGCCCCGCGCCCCTCGTCGCCGCCCGGCGCCCCGCGTCACCACCCTACCGCCGCCCTGCGCCCCGCGTCACCGCCCCGCCGCCGCCCCGCGCCTCGCTGCACTCACCTTGCCACCCCGCGTCTCGCCGCCCAGCGCCCCACTGGCCACCGCGGGCCTCTGCCGCTCCCCAGCTCGCGCGCCTTCACTGCCCCTTCCGATAAGGTTAAAATTTAAGCTGGTCTATGAATTAGATTTTTGAATTCCGATAAGTGTGGCATTAGGTTTTTGAATTGATTAGTCTATGAATTGCTATATAATTACTTATGCAATTTTACATTGTGTTTTATCCATATATGTGTATGTTAACTTGATTATCATAGATGTTAGTTATTAGGGTTGAATTATGTTTTTTCGAATTTTTATTGTTAATGTACTATGTGTATATAAAATGTTATCAAATCTAGGTGACTAGGATTGACTAGGCGATTAGTCGTCGGCTAGGGCGATTAGTCAATCGTAGTCGACCTCTTGGTCGTCCAACGTATTTTGGAGAAAATTTCTAGTCGACACTAAGGAAGCAGAGCCATGAGTACCATCATCCTGGCGTTGAGAAAGGAGAAGGCGGAGGGGACAGGGAAGGACGGCGCAATCCCAGCGTTGAGGAAGGAGGAGGCGGAGGGGACAGGAGAGAACGGCGCAGGGAGGGGGACATGTGAAGGATGGTGGCGCACAGTGGAGGAGCAGCGATGGCACACCTGGAGAGGAATGCCATGGCGCCGGGTGGCACCGCTGCAGCGGGCGGCTCGGCGGTAGCGGGCGGCACGACAAGACCCATTTAGTAGGAAGTTAAAGCAGGCTTCGTAAGGCGATGCCTAGTCACCACCCAGGCAACCAGGCGCTCCGGCCCTGACGCCATGTGCAGTCGTGAGGCCGCCGTTGTTTAGGCCGCCGGTGCTGCCCGCCCCTTTTTACTTGAAGAACTGCACCAGATAGGGGGGTGTAGTGTTAAATAGGCGGCGTTATGCTGTGGAAATTTTAGGACCTATCCTGGACAATATATGTAGGGCCGTTACATTAAACAAGCTATGAAGTAATCATATATGTTCATTAACATATATTTATTTGATGTAGTTTTAAAATGGGCGATGATCGTAAGGCGATGTATGATGGATGGAGTTCAACTGGTGTGCACACTAATGCATGGGGTCATATCACAAATGCTTTCCTGAGCCATGCATTTGCTAGTGAAGCTCGTTGTTGCGAAGTGTTCATGTATCAAGTGTCAGAATCATCAACGTCTGGATAAGTCTGAAGTGGAGTTGCATCTTTGCAAGCATGGATTTATGCCTGTCTATCTGGTGTGGTGCGATCATGGAGAGATAGAGCATGATGATGAGTCAGATGGTAATGAGGATGGAGATCGAATGGATGAGATGATAGCAGAAATTAATAAAGAGTACAAAGATCGGTCACAACCGAAGGACGTGAAGGAGTTTTATGAGCTTCTTGCCGCCGCAGATCGAAAAGTTTATGAGGGCACCAATGTGACCATTTTGCAGGCAGTCACACGACTTACGGCGATGAAGTCCAAGTACAATTTTGCGAACAATTGCTACAATGGTATCATTAGGATGATCATTGATCTCCTTCTGTCAGGTCATTAGATGCCGCCAGATCTATATCAATCTAAGAAAATTTTGGCTGGTCGGGGCATGAATTATGAGAAGATTGATGTGTGCGAGAAAAATTGCATACTGTTTTGGAAGGAACACATGAACGATACTCATTGTATGCACTGTAAGAAATCTATATATGTGGACGTCATGAGTGATGATGGAGGATTAATAACTACAAAAGTACCGATCAAACAACTTCGGTACATGCCAATAACGTCAAGGCTTAAACGATTGTTTCTGTCCCAATAAACAGTGAACACATGATATGGCATTCTGTAGGGATACGTGAGAACGATGACAAAGATGTTATGGCGCATCCTTCGGATGCCACGGCTTGACAAGCTTTAGATCGTTTTGATCCAGAGTTTGCAAGAGATCCGAGAAATGTTCGTCTTGGGTTGTCAACAGATGGTTTCACTCCATTCAGCACCAGTAATAGCCCATACTCTTATTGGCCTATTTTATCATGCCCTACAATCTCCCTCCCAACATGTGCATGGAAGAACAATACATATTTCTTGCGGAGGTCATTCCTGGTCCTAAACATCCAGGCAAGAAAATCAATGTGTTTATGCAATCGTTGATTGAAGACTTGAAAGAGCTATGCAAAGGTGTAAAGGCATATGACAGTCATATGAAATGTGAATTTGACTTACATGCCACGTATCTATGGTCAATTCATGATTTGTTTGCATATGGCATTTGGTCTGGTTGGTGTGTCCATGGACAATTGTGTTGTCCCATACGTATGAGTGGCACTGATGCCATAAGGCTGAAGTATGGGAAAAAAGTCAGTTTTTTTATTTTCATCGGCGATTCCTTCCTTCAAATCATCCTTTCATGAGGGATACACAATCAATTTGGAAAGGCATAAGAGTTACAAAAGGAGCATGTTGTCAATTGACAAGCGAACAAAAAATGGCATAGCATGCAAAGTTAAAACTGTCCGAAGAAGATGGTTTCGATGGGTATGGTGCAGAACACAACTGGACTCATATTTCTTTTCTTTGGGAGCTATCATATGCAAAGGTGCTTCTTCTACCGCACAATATTGATTTGATGCACTAGGAGCGTAATGTCGCTGAAAGCATCATAAGCATGTGTTTTGATTTTTACCGGTCAAACCAAAGATAATTTGAATGTGCGAAAAGATTTAATTGAACTTTGTGATTGTCCTGGGTTTTATATTAGAACTAATGCAAGTGGAAATAAAATTAGACCATGAACTCCTTACTGTGTCAAGCTAGAAGAAAGAAAGGAAATACTTAGTTGGTTGAAAACATTGAAGTTTCCAGACCGCTATGCAGCTAACATAAAACGATGTGTTAATCTCAGTACCAGTAAACTGAATGGGCTGAAGAGTCATGATTACCATATTATGATGGAAAGACTTTTACTGATAATGTCTCATGGATACTTCAAACCGGACTCGTGGAAGATATTTGTTGAACTTAGCTATTTTTATAGGCAGATCTGTGCTAAGGAAGTGTCGAAGAAGATAATGTGGCAGTGGGAGAAATAAATCATCGTTCTTGTATGTAAGATGGAAAAGATTTATGAATGTTATGCAACATTTGCTGGTGCATTTGCCTTATGAGGCATTAGGAGCAGGACCTGCATAGTTCAGGTAGATGTATAGTCAAGAAAGAGAACTGAAAAAACTTAGAGCTACAGTGCGCAACAAGGCAAGAGTTGAGGGATGTATTGCAGATGCATTTGCAGCTAAAGAGATTACAAACTTCTCTAGCAAATATTTCACGCATGCCAACAATGTGAATGCATCTACGACACGATATCATGATGTAGAAGAGCAGCCTATGACTAAGCTTAAAATTTTTCATTGAAAGGGTAAAGGTGTTGGAGGTGCCACTTCTCATTATATTTCAGAGCGAGAGAGGAACTACACCATGCTTTACATGTTTTTCAACATGAAAGAAGTGTTACCATTTTTTGAAATGTTTGACAATCTGTATTGGATATCTTCTCGAAGGCCGACGCAAAGTCAATTGGATAATCTACGTCAACATGGCATAAAAAGTGGCAAAAACTTGGTGAACTGATTCTGTGAACATGTAATTTTCTATCCGTCCTTTGTTCTTCAATCATAGTTCATATATTTATTTTAAGATGCTAACTTTGTATATTGTTGTACATGTAGTCTATGAAGGATGTCAACATCTCCGATGACATGCAATAGATTGTGAATGGTGAATTGAAAGCTAGAGAATTTAGCCGATACGATATCAATGGATATCGTTTTCGATTGGCATGTTTAGAAAAAAATCGGCCACTTGCAGCCACATCAAATAGTGGAGTGTGTATAAGGGCTGCAAGGGGTAGTGGAGAAGTGAAGGAATAGTATGGTGTTCTTCAAAAAATAATTGAGTACACATTTGGCGGTACGAAAGAACTGAAGCTGGTGTTTTTTGAATGTCACTGGTTTGATCCAACATCGGGCATGCAAGTGGATGATTTTTGAATGGTTGAGGTCAACCAAAACTCACGCTATACAGCTCCTAACAACAATGTTGTACTTGTGCATAAAGTCAAATAAGTGTACTATTTAAGTTATCCTCGTTCAAGTTTGAAATATTGGTGGGTTGTATATAAAGTTAACCGTGAAGTGCATCCTCATCGTTATGATGAGTACATAGACAATCAGGAAGACGATGATTGTGGTGTTTATCAAGATGAAGTCGAAGAAGTACATGATATTAGGATATCTTATGGGTCAGGACTTGCAGAAATTGCTAGTACTGCTCTAGAGTTAATGATTGAATAACAAGCCGGCCCTTCGAGAAAACGTCTTCGACAATCTCAAAGGATTACAGAAATTACTAAAGAATAGAGTGAAGGAGAAGAATTTGAAGAAGATATGGTAGAAGAAGAGAGACATGAAAATATTCATGCACGTGTGATAGAAGTCAATTCAGATGCTGATGATTTTTAGCAGATTCTAATGCTTGTGATTTTTAGTTCTTATTGTACGCATTCTTTGAGATTTAAAATTTTATTGTGTACATCTTTTAGTCTTTATAATTTATTGTTTATTGTTTAATAATCTCGTAAACTAATCATTATTTTGAAATTTGTGCAGATTTGGAAGCATTTCAAAGAAGGAAAGAAGCAAAGTGATGATACTTCTTCCTCTGCGCCTCACCACAGCAGTGGTTCGGTTCACACATCCTTGTTTCAGGTACTTTGTTTTTCTATAAACACTTTAATATTATAATCAGCTATTTACTATTTGTTATATGTTTATTTGCATTTGCAAGGCACGACCGTGAGTGCAGATAGATAGAGACAACTTATGGGGTGTGTGATAGAGCAGGCATCGATCCAGCTAGAACCAGGTTTAGGTGGTGGCTTAGGTGTGTACTCAGAGGAGGCTAAAGAGAAGGGAGGAGGCTTAGGAGCAGGCACGATGGAGGAGGCTCAGGAGCAAGGAGGAGGCTCAGGAGCAGAGGAGGCTTTGGCGCAGGACTTTGGGTCATCTTCTGAGGGTGGATAGGGTGGTACTAAGGGTGGACAATGTGGTACTGAGGGTGAATAGAGCGGCGAAGAGGAAGATGATCAGGAATGAGATGCAAGGTTGGCATGATTGGCAGAGTTACAAGAGGCATCAGAGGGGCAGAGTGATCGATGCCCTTACGAGTATTTTTTTGAATTATTTGATAAGCTATCTTATACATTTGGTTCTCTTGTCCAGTAACTAATGTTATTTGCACAGGCTGTAGAGGCACCTTTTATGTACTCTAATTAAAACTCCTGATTTATACAGGCTGCAAACGGTTATAAGGCCAAAGGGTACTAGGTGCTGGATCGACATTGGTTGGGATGGCAGGGGGCATCGACACTATGTTAACACTGTGTTAACACAGAGTTGGGAAATGCCATCTGATTTTGCTTTCTGGGGATGGTTCTTGCGGGCGGTCAACTAATCGCCGCACATAATTGGGATCACTATGCCCTGAAACCATATGGCATTGCGGGTACATGTCTAGACAAAGTTTGGTAGATTTTTTGGGTAAGTTTGTGTTCATTGTTTAAAATATGTTGCATCTTACTTTGGTTAATACTAATTGTTGGTTTTATGAAGTTTATATTTAAATTGGAGGAAGGTGTGGTTCCAGCATATGCGAGGTTTGTTTTTGAGATGTCAGTGAGAAAGCTCACGAAGGACTCCTTCTCTGATGCACGGATCAAGGTTGTGACCGTGTATTACAAGACTAGGTTGCGCCAGCCCATGGCAAACAAGTGGGCAGCTACAATTTATCTGCAGAAGAATGAGTACATGGAGACTAGTGTGGATTGGCTCTATGTAGATATGACATCTTGGGAATGGATATGCGAATACTGGGCGTCGAAGGAGTTCAAAAATATTTCGAAGAGAAACCAAAGCAACCAGAAGAGCAAGCCTGGACTGCAACGTTATGGGGCGAATGGACATGTGCGGATGGCACAACGAATGGTATGAACTATTACAATCACTTGTAAATTGCTTTAAACAATTGCATTGATTGAACTGATATTGTATTTTGATGTTGCAGGAAGCTGAAACCGGTGTCACTCCTTCTTTTATCGAGGTTTACCTCAGGGGGCACAAAGCACATATTCGACACGCCCGAAGCAGTTGTGTGACGAGGCGGCAACACAAAAAGTGGTAAGTGTGTTGAGTGCTCTCTATCTATGAACTGAATCTATCTTTTATGACATCCACTCGTGAACTTAATTTGTTCTTGCAGACAAAATATGTTGAGTGTCTCAAGAAAAAGCATGGAGATGATGTAGATTATCTAAGAGTGCCATTGGATGTGAGTGCGGTGTACGAAGCCGGCGGAGGCATATCGCATGGGAGGTATCTGTAAAGATAATGATTGTTTGAAGGTTAATTATCATCGATTCATCACATTTGTGTTTTTTGTAGACTTGGATTAGGCGACGGTTATGTGGAGCGTGACACTTATGTTGGACGACAGTCTTCTACTTCCAGTTCGAGTCGATCCCGTGTTGCAGATGAGGATTTGAAAGAAAAATTAAGACAGTACGAGTAGAAAGTGGAACACCAACAGCTGCAAGTGCAACAACAACAACAAATATAGATGCAACAACATATGTAGATGCAGCAGATGTAGTATTTGTATATGGCGCAGGTAACTTATAATCTTAACAATTGAATAGTTTATTCATTTACAAACTGATTCTACTTAAGATTTCACAAATAATTTCCTCCATTTACAAACTATTGTCTTGGGTCACGGCAACACTGGAACTCAGTTCAATATGCTACAACAGTCTCAGTTCGAGATGATGTCACATGTAAAATACTACTTTACTTAAGTTGGTATACTTATTACCATATTTGTGTTAAAGTCAGTAACTGAATATTTTTACTTTATGCAGTTCTTCCCTCAAGGTGGCTTTGTATCGCAGTTCGATATGCCTTGTCTGATGCAGCCCAGACAAAAAAGTTGGCTCTTCTTCACAAGTATAACCGCATTTCTTATTAACTCAAATTATAGTACAAAATACTAATCATATTTTTCTCAGGGTTCCCAGAGTGGTTAAGCCTATCCTCCACAATCTCGGGGATTCATGTCAATGTTGGCCCCTAGATTACAGCCTTATCTAGGTGTTCTCCCATCGCTGCCCTTCGCTTCGGGGCATAGTCAACCATCAACATCTCCATGTGCCATTGCGGTATGATTACTAAATCATTAGCTCTAATGAAAGCGTAGCTTAATTTGAACAATACTTAGCGACTTATTCAATTACATAGTTGGTAATACCTTTAAGTCAATTACACATGTGAGTTAGGTGTTTGCGAATTTTAGAAAGATTGAGACATATGAATTGTATGTATTAATGCAAAGTTAACTTTTATTTATTTCTCGTAGGGTTCCGGTCATGTAACACCTCATGGTTGCGATGATTTTCTCAATTTGAACGCTGGAGGTGCAAGTGGTGGAGGTTCGAACAATGACATGGACGCAGATTAATCTTCACAATGGTGCCTTGGAGTAATTTGGATATGTGAACTTGTTGTTTGACTATGTGATGGAGTAATTTAAGTAATCTAAACAATGTTGTATGACTATGTGAACTCGTTGTTTTATTGTGTTTTGCTTATGATTATGGCTTGTATGAAATGTCTTTGCATTGTCGTTTTATTTGCTGTTTTGGTATGCAATGTGTTAGCATATTTGTGTTGAATGGTGGTATATAAGCAATCTGTATGGCATGTATGGCTGGGAGGCTCCCCACCCGGGGAGGGAGTGAAAGCAACCGCAGTTTAAAAAAAATGCCTGTAAGGTCGTCGGTGTAGGCCGAGCTGACGGTCATAACTGCCACGTGGTCGTTGGTTTTGCTACCAGACCAACGTCTATATGGCCCCCAAAGCTCCCACGTGTCCACCTTATGGCCATCGCTATGCTGGGGGGACCGACGGTTTTAAGCCCATTAAAGGCGTTGGCCCCCTCTGGCCGACACCTTTATGACGTTATGACCGTCGGTGTGGCCAGACTGACGGTCTTAGTTGGTTTTCAAACTAAAGACGTCGGTGTCTGGAGCCCGACGGCTATAAGGCCTTAAGAATGCCGAACAACAGTCGACGGCTATGGCCGTTAGTAGGCCGAGTTCTTACTCTAAAATTGTCGGTTACTGTAGCTTACAGATGGCGATAAGATCGACATTTCTTTGCACGTTTCCTGTAGTGTTAAGCTTTATTTTTCTTATTTCATCTTTTCAAAAATCAACATTGTTATCATAATTTATATTGGAGGCAAACAAAACTGATTTGGAAGGAGAATAAATATAAAAATAATGCTTAAGTAACAATTATGTTAAAAAACTGTCAAAGTGTTGCTACGACACTACCCCCGGTACTACAAAAGCGTAGTCCGCGGAGGTTCGTATTTGGTTGGGGCGCGCATAAGATCAAGAGCGAGACGATGACAAAGAGGATTTTTACATGGTTCGGGCCGCCTAAGCGTAATAGCCTACTCCACGGTGTGGTTGTTGATAAACTTGTGTGCATATTATGTTTTGGGTGCGTATGAGCTTAGTTGGACTTGTATCGTGCGATACAAGCTTTTTATACGCTAAGAGCTGGCCGTTACAGTATTTTCCTGGCCCGACAGGTGGCCTTGGCTATAATAATTCACCTATACACGATCTACATGCATAATCGTGATTAACAGACTAATAACTCTCATTAATGGCGGCGTTAACAATCTTGGTGGTCCTCTGATCATGTGTTATTAATGCTAAATCAACGACACGTTGATCAGGTCTTGTAACGGCTGTTTTAATATCCTCATGAATGTCCGTGCCATTGGAGATCCTGTAGCCATTGCAGGCTTAGGTCTGGAGTAACAACACGTGACAGCTCCGGAGCTTCCCCTTGCGGGAAGGTAGCTCCAGAGCCACTCGACGCGTGGCATCACCGGAGCTTCCCTCTACGAGGGGTTAGGTCCGTGGTTGCTAGACACATGGCAGGACCGGAGCTTCCCCGTGAAGGGAGGTAGGTCCGGTCACACAGAACATGTGGCGGTATCGAAGCTACCCAAACAAGGGACACGGGCCCAGTGCTGTCAGACGTGTGTCACCTTCGGAAGTCTTCAACTCAGACATAGGAATTCCTTGGTTTTAAGTGCTCTATCAGGGGGTACCTGGTATCCAGGGTACCGGCAGTGGTCCCCGGGTCCACCTCAGGGAGAAACCTTCTGGGTGAAGTTATATTACTAGAGGTGGGGCCATCTTTGATTCCCATGCTTCAGTCTTCAAAGTCTTTTTCTGTGCGGTTAAGACAGCGGCAAAGAGTTATTCCATTGCCACGTGTCCTTTCTTGACATGACGCGTGGGATCCTGGTGTGCGGATCTCACAAAATTGAAGGTCGCCGGTTCGCAATACAAAATTCGTATCGGTTCCCAGCGTAATCTTTATAGCCCTGTCAGGCGGTCGCCCTTGGGCTTCCAACTTCTCATCATGACAATGTTCGCCTGGTGTAACTTTTTAAGCAAAGTGGACCTGAGCCCCCCTTGTCATTGACAAGGTCATCTACAATTCAGGTCTGGAGGTAGTTTCCATCTAAGCATTGCGGAGGCTTACTAAAGAGGGAAGTCCGCAGAGGGGGAGAACTCTCCGCCATTGCAATCTTTCTTCCTCCACTGCTCAACTTTGCGGTGATGGAGTTAGGACTTCCTCAGAGCCGGATCAACAAGGATGAAGACTTGTCGAGAGTCCGCACCTACATGGGGTGGTCGAGCGACTCTTTCAAAAATAGGATCCGCACCAGCAAGTTCCCCTTCAAGAAGGAGAACCCCGACGAGATCATTTACTGTGAGACCTATGTGTGCTGAATACATTGGCTATTGGGATAAAAGTTTGGAATACTACCAAAACACCTTTATAATCTAGGTCCGACTTGTTTTGGGTAGCTCCGGCAAGGTCCGACGTATGGTTCGACTTGCTTTATCAAGGTCCAACATGTTTTTGGGTAGCTCCGGTGAGCTTTGTCTTTAGCTCCGGCATGTGTTTGATAGCTCCGACATGTCTTTGTTAAGCTCCGATATGTTTTTGCTAGGTCCGACTTATGTTGGTTAGCTCCGACATGTTTTTCTAGCTCCAGCGCTAGGTTGTACTAGCTTTGATAAGCTCCGGTTCTAGGTTGTAGTAGCTTTGGTAAGCTCCGGTTAGCTTTGGCGAGATTCGGAGCTTGAACACAATGTTCTTACTTTTATTGTGAAATGTTTCAAACGTGCTTTATATTATTGGAAAGATTGCTTAGTATTCATTTGCTATGTTTTTGGTGCGTTTTGGTTGATATGGCTGATGTCGTTTTACTGTGATTTTTGCAACATGCTTATGTGAGGTGCTGACATAAGGTGTCATGTTCGAAGCTAATTTGAGTCAAGTCGAGGACTTGGGCTCATACGGATAGGTTGTTTATTCATGTGCAAGTGTTGCTTGAGTTCATGTCATGGCTGGTGATAGGATCCTTTGGACTAGTCTCAGGGAGGAGATGAGGTTCCAACAACCAAGTTCAGGAGGAATTGTGGTTGAACGGGTCCGAAGGTCACGCAGGATGATTGAATCAAGGGCATTGCATATGGAGGTTATTGGACGTCGAAGGAAGTTGTTCGCACGTATGCATGCGTTGCATGACGTGGCAACATGGTTCCAAAGACGGGTTATGGAAGGAAAGATCTGGTTGGAAGGATCGGATCGTGTCGGATGATGACTTCGGCTGAGGCGGAGTCAGTTATGGCTCGGTATGAAGTATCGAGTTGGTTATGAAAAGTTTTTGTGTGGGACACGAAGTTGAGTTGTTTTAGGAATGTGGGATATGTTCCTGAGTTTGTTAGGAAGTCTTGAGATTGCTTCTATCTGTGTATAGAAGAGCCTTGAACAGTTATGGAAAGTTACGATTCGTGATTTTAGTAGGATTAGAGTCCTAGTTGTGTTTGGGTTGGCCTCGTGGCTGGTTATAAAATCAAGGGAGGCTAGAACTCAGTGTAGAAGACTTTTTGGCAGTTCCTCTTGTGTTCTATTAAAGAAAGATCGTAATTTAAAGGAACTTTTGTGCCTTGTTCGTCCGACTTGTTTCTGTCAAGTCTTTCTCGTCGAGTTTCTGCACAGCACTACCTTGGTTAGGTGGGTTTATCATAACTTGAGTTTTACAGATCCGATTAACATAATTCTTTTTGGGTTGTCTTCACAACTTAATTTTTTATCATCTTTCAAAGATTTACGGTCATTGGATTTGTGGTTTTTGATCTACACGAGTTTCTTTGCAGTGTTCCAGAACTGTTTTTACTCGGTAGAACGTATTGATCTTTGTTCGATCTTTCGATCGTAACTTGAGTTTGTCTCGACGGATTTGAGTGATTCTTGTTTTGCCGTCTTTGTGACTTGATTCTCTCTGATATCTATCACTTTTATCATGGTGAAACACGTTCAGATTAGTCTCACATAAGATTTTTATAACAAATTATTTTTCTGCCGAGGGGTTCTCTTTGCTTCCGCTGAAAAAGTTTTAATCTACCATTCACCCCCCTCTGGTAGATTTTCACGTGCTCTTCGATCCTACAATTGGTATCAGAGAAAGATTGATCTAATCTTTGTGATTTGTATGTGTGTTTGACTAATCCTTATGGAGAAGTACTCTACAAAACCTTGTGTGTTTGTTGGCATTGCTTTTCAGGTTTGGAAAGCACACATGGAAGCTTTTATCCAGGCGCAAGGCTTCGGCATATGGGAAAAGATAAAGAAACCTTATGAAGTGCCACCAAATGGTAAAGTTACGGCTACGAACCTACGGGACGTCGACAACAACAACAAAGCCCGGAACTTGATCATTCAAGGACTCACTCAGAGCAACTTCGACCGCGTTGCACACCTCCGATCGGCATACAATGTAGAGGGAGCGCTTTGTAACTATCACGAAGGATCCAAAACGATCAAGGAGGTGAGACAAGATATGTTCAAAAAGGAATACATGCATTTCGAGATGCAACCTTGTGGTTCTATCGATGACCTTTTTGTTCGCTTTAATAAAATTCTCAGCAATCTAAGTAGTGTCAATGTTAACTTTTCTGATGCTGAGAATGCTAGGCAACTTCTTAGTGCATTAGACATGTCAATCTGGGAGATGAAAGTTATATCTATTCGTGAATCAACTGTCATGAGTACTCTTAAATTAGATGTGCTTTACTCTAAACTAAAAACTCATGAAATTGACATCTTATCACATAAGAATCCAAATAAGTCTATTGCATTTGACTCACAATGTGATATGCCTAGCTCCGGCCAATCATCATCTTGCAATACTCTTGCTTTGTTGTCCTCACTAACCTTGAGCAGATTGAGGAATTTCCAGAAGAAGAATTAGCACTCATCTCCACTAGATTCTCAAAAGCATTGCAAAATGTGAGAAGTAGAAGGAGAGGAAGCTCCGGACCACAACGCTGCTTTGAATGTGGTAGGAAAGGACACTTCCATATAGAATGCCCTAGACTTTCAGGTCCTACTACCCGTGGTGAGAAGCAGAACAAGGTCAAGACCATCTCTGGAAACTCCAACAAGAAATAGAAGGGTACCATAGGACGCAAGATGATAAAAAGCTTCATCACTGCACTTCAAGAGCTCAGTTCAAGTGATGTAGACTTTGGAAGTGATGAAGATGATGATGATCTGGCCAACTTATGCTTTATGACTGGCAAAACAAGATCAAGATCAAGTCAGGAGGATGCAGAACACAATAGTGATGATGATGAGGTATGTTCTACATGTAATGAATATTTGATGCAATTTCTCGTGCAACTATTATTGTCAAGAAAAATGACAACAAACTTAGGGATAATGCTGCTAAAATTGCATCACTTGAATCTGAAATCACCCATTTGAAAACCTTTATTTCTAGTGATGATTCATGTCCCTCATGTGACATAATCTATGAACAATTGTCCACATTAAGAAGTGCACACTCCTCCACTCTAGATAGACTTGATGAAGAAAATGAAAAGAACAAAAGCTGTCTGATTTTAATGTTAAACACTTAAAAAATGCTTCTTGTTCTACAGATGATTTGCATTGTTCCGCATGTGATAATATTGATAAGAAACTGAAAGATGCAATGAATGAAATTTTCATTATGAACAATGCTTTACGAACACATGAAGTTAAAAATCTTTCTAACTGCAAACTTAAGGGTAAAGCTTCATGTGAAAACTACTAGACTTGTCTAAAAAGCTTGATGATATGAATAGGACACTAGAGCGGTTTAGTAATGGGAATAAGAATCTAGACTTGCTATTGAATTCTTCTAAACCATGCAATGATAAAATTGGTTTAGATTTTGATTCCCATGCTTATTCTAAAACACATCCACCACACGTTGTAAAAACATTTGGAAGAGGTTTAATCAAAATTGTCCCTAAACAAAAGGATGTGATTTTTAAATCTGCAGGAGTGCTTTCTAATTCTGTTTCTAGTTTTGGATGCTCATCTAAACATGATTACAAAATGAAATTTCATTGTACTTACTGTGATAAAGATGGTCATGTTGTAGATTTCTGTTATAGACTAGCTAAAAAATTAAAAAGGATAAAATGTCTGCTAGATCTCACAACTTTCATGATAAATCTACCATGCTTGCTAAACTAAAAATTAGAAACATGCAATATGCTTTAATAAGTTAGAAATTTGCAAAGGTATCATTCGGACTTTCTGATAAGAAATCTGCAAAGGCAGCTCCGGTAATTCCGATAGCTCCGAGAGCTCCCGGACCTTCTGTTGTTCCCTCCGGAACTTCGGTTTTTGCACCCAGAGCTTCAGCCTTTTCCCTTGGAACTTCTGCATTCACTTCCGGAGCTACTGGTTTTCATGCTAAACGTGTAACAACTTTTAATCAGTGGTTAAGAACAGAAAACCTCAACTCTTGACTCATAATCCTGCTGTTTTGTTACAGCTTTCGCATGTTGTTCCTACTGGACATTGCGTGGCTCAGTACTGGATTTCCAAATGCTTATTGACTAATCCCAGTATTGAGTCATCGATGTATTGTGCTGCTATGTAGGTTTCACGCTTGAGGAAGGAGAACATATGGATTGTGGATTCAGGTTGCTCACGCCACATGACCGATAACAAAGAATGGTTCTCCTCCCTCTCTTTTGTGTCACGTGTAGAGAATGTTACTTTTGCCAATAATTCTTCAACTCCTATTATTGCTAAAGGATCGGTTAGAGTAAATAATCACTGCACTTTAAAAAATGTGGCACTTGTTAAAATTTGAAATATAACTTGCTTTCTATTTCCCAATTGCTTGATGAAAATTCAAAAATATTTTCTCTAAAAATTGCTGCAAAGTTGTAAATTCAAATAGTGAGCTTTTGTTTAACATGTCTCGCTTTGTAAGAGTTTTTAAAGCTGATTTTGATATGTCAACTTTTGAACATAGGTGTCTAGTTGCCAATGATTTAAAAGATTTATTCTTCTGGCATCGTAGACTTGGTCACGTAGGCTTTGATCACCTCACTCGTGTTAGTGCTCTTGATCGCATACGTGAGTTACCTAGACTTAAAGGGGACATAGATATTGTATGCTCTTCGTGTAGACATGCTAAGATGGTTGCAGGTTCACATGCCCCTCTCACGATGACAATGACAACTGAACCTAGTCAACTTTTGCACCTTGACACCATTGATCCGGCACGTGTACAATCCTCCGGAGGTAAATGGTATGTTCTTGTGATTGTTGATGATTATTCTAGATACTCTTGGGTTCATTTTATGGCATCTAAGAATGAAGCATTTAGTCACTTTAGGACTTTATTTCTTAGAATATTAATTGATCACCCAGGATATTTAAAAGAAATTAGAAGTGATAATGGAACGGAATTTAAAAATCAATCTTTTGATCACTTTTGTGCTGAAAATGGAATAGATCATCAATTTTCTTCACCATATGTACCTCAACAAAACGGTGTTGTAGAAAGAAAAAACAGAACCTTAGTTGAGATGGCTAGGACTATGCTTGATGAATATCAAACCCCTAATCATGTTTCCAAACTGACTAAAGCCCTGTATGGTCTAAAACAAGCTTCTACAGCATGGTATGATAGGTTAAAAATATTCTTACTTGAAAAGGGTTTTACCATGGACAAGGTTGATAAAACTCTTTTTGTGCTTAAGCATGGCAATGACTCATTATTCATTCAAGTGTATGTGGATGATATTATCTTTGGTTGTGCTTCTCATGATCTTGTGTCCATGTTTTTAGCAATGATGAGTTCGGAATTTGAAATGAGTATGATGGGTGAACTCACTTACTTTTTGGGGCTGCAAATCAAGCAAACCGAGGAAGGTACCTTTGTGCATCAAAAAAAGTATACAAGGGACCTTCTCAAGCGCTTCAACATGGAAAAAAGCAAGCCTCTTCGGACACCAATGGGAACAACATTGAAACTTGAGCTTGATGAATATGGTGAACCGGTTGATCAAAAAGAATATCAAAGCATGACCGGATCACTTTTGTATCTCACGACATCAAGACCAAACATACAATTCAGCGTATGTCTTTGTGCAAGATTTCAAGCTTCCCCACTGTCAGTACCCTGCGTATCGAATACCCCTTGGAATCGCGAAGAGCGCAAATGAAGTCCACCTATCTGAATTGAAGACCTCCGAAGGTCGCACGTGTCATACAGAACCGGACCTGCCTCCCTTCTATGGTTAGTCCTAGTGCCGCCACGTGTATCATAAAACCGGAGCAACATTCCATACATGGGAAAGCTTCGGACTAGATACCTGTGTGGCACCCCCGGACCTAACCCCTGATAGAGGGAAGCACCGGTACAGACACGTGTACAACAGCACCGGACCTACCCGTCCATGACGTTAAGCCCTGGAGCTGCCACGCGTCCAACCGCCGGACCTTCAAGCTAAATATGCAGATTGGTGGACCTTCAACGGCTCGGACCTTCAAGGAACATTAAAGACTTCAAGACCCGATTAAGTGTCATTAATGCTATCTTAATGACACACGATCGGATGACCCTTAATACCACTAACGCCACGATTAAGGGATGTAACTATGCTACTAAGGGGAATTAAGTACATTAATCGTGTATTAGACATCAGTAACCGCCAGGGCCACATGTCGAGCCAGGCTGATGGTGTAACGTTCAGTCCTTGTACTATAATAGGACTGGCCGAGCAATACACGGGGAGAGGCTGACACACGCGTCTAAGACTCTTCCAGAGACACTAGGCTCACACAGTAGCGCTCATACACTTAATACAACAACAACACACACCCGTGGAGTAGGGTATTACACTTAGGCGAACCGAACCACATAAATCCTCGTGTCAAATTGCCATCTTTCTCTGAATCTCTGTGTGCCCTAACCGAGCTCATACACTCCGCGGTCTACTAACCGTAGTGCCGGGAGTATTGCCGGAATCAAACTCCGACAGTTGGCACGCCAGGAAGGGGGGCCTGAGATTCAAAGATGGTGAATTCTGCTACTGGATCGTCCAATGGCAACCATGCTGCGCAACCTGCAGGAGGCAATCCCTCCAACATGCAGCAGCCAACAGGTATTGTGGCTCTAGCAGGAGTCGTGCCACCACCGCCACCATCCGCTCTGGTGAATCAAGCTAGACAGCGAGATGGGGCAACCACGTTGGTCACTGCATCAGCGAACTACAACCCTAAACTGCTGCAGCTGTTGCAGCTCCGGGTGGTCGGGGGCCACGCCCCGAGAAGCGACCTCGGCCATCGTCTGAAGACGGTGGCAGCTCCAAGATGTGGTGTCCCATACACAAGACGGACAGACACAACCTAGAAAACTACTGAGAGGTCTAGAACCTCGCCGAGCGCTACAACAAGCGTCTTGAAGAAGCTCCTTTCCTTCAAAGGCAAGGAAAACAAAAAGTCAATAAAGTTCCGGCTGAAGAGGAGTTAGGCTTTCAGGACCCCAAAAAGGTCTTGAAGGTTGTTTACACCTCCGTCAACGACGACTCCGACGTCTCCGACGACGAGCGTCGGAAGACCATGAACACCATCTTTGGTGGTTCGTGGGACATTACTTCTCGCTGAGTCCTTAAGACAATGCGGCGGGACATGGCCTCTGTAGCTCCCACCACTAGGGCGGAGCCTCATCGAAAGTGGATGGATACTACCATCACCTTCGATGCTTCGGACTGCCCTCGAAACATGATCGGAGCTGGTCAACTTCCGCTGATGGTATCTCCGACCATCAACAACATCCAGCTCCACCACGTAATGGTGGACGGAGGTTCAGGGCTGAACCTCATAAGCTTCGAAGCCTTCGTCAAGCTTCAGCTCCGACCTTTGGATCTTTGCCCCTCCCGACCTTTCTCCGGAGTAGGTCCGGGGGCCATAACTCCACTCGGTGCCATTACTCTCCCAGTGATCTTCGGAAATCGGGAGAATTACCGGACCGAGAAGTTGGTCTTCGACGTGGAACAGATCAACTTGCCATTCAACGCCATCTTGTGCAGGCCAGCCTTGTACAAATTCATGGTTGCTGCTCATTATGGCCACTTGGTGTTGAAAATGCCAACACCCTCAGGCGTTCTCCAGATCCGCGGAGACCGCACCGTTGGATTTACTGCTCTGGAAGAACTTCATGTGCTTGCTACAGTGTAGGAGGAAGAATCCGGAAAGGAGCAAGCTCTGAAGCCCCTGAGCATTCGTCATCGAGGCTCAACCTCTGCACCTCGTGTGCAACCAAGCGGCTACACCGAAATTCCCGTCAAAGTTGTCGAAATTGGTTCCGACGTCGCTCAGACCACCCGTATATTGGGAGGGTTGAACGACAAATAGGAACTCATGCTCATCACTTTCCTCCGGGTTAATGTTGACGTATTTGCCTGGCAACCGTCACAAATGCCTGGGATCCCTAGGGAAGTGATTAAGCACAATCTGAAGATTTATCTTGACGCTCGGCCTGTACATCAGAAGCCTCGAAAGCAATCAGTAGAGCGACAGAACTTCATACATCAAGAAGTGAAGAAGTTGCTCGAAGCTGGATTCATCCGAGAAGTCTTCCTCCCAAAATGGCTGGCAAACCCAGTCGTTGTACCTAAGGCCGGCGGGAAGCTTCAGATGTGTATCGACTACACTACACTGAATAAGGCATGTCCAAAGGATCCATTCCCACTACCTAGAATAGATCAGATAGTGGATTCCGCCTCCGGATGTGAATTACTGTGTTTCCTAGACGCATATTCTGGATATCATCAAATCAGAATGTCTAGGGAAGATGAAGAGCATACTTCCTTCATCACAGTAGATGGATTGTACTGTTAGACTGCCATGCCGTTCAGTCTCAAAAATGTTGTTTCAATGTTTGTGCAAGCTATGTACAAAACATTTGGAGAGCTCATCAGAGATGTAGTGGAAGTGTACGTCAATGACATCGTCATCAATATCAAGAAAAAGGAGTCATTTCTTGATACCTTGCAAGCTGTCTTCGACAAGTTGCGAATCACACGCACGAAGCTGAACCCCGACAAGTGTGTCTTCAGGGTTAGCTCCGGAAAGCTTCTTGGATTCTTGGTAAACCCCCGAGGAATAGAGGCGAATCCGGCGATGATTAAAACTATTGAAGACATGCGGCCACCAACCCGCATCAAGGATGTCCAGAAGCTGACTGGATGTCTAGCTACCCTCAGCCGGTTCATCTCAAGACTGGCGGAACGGGCGCTACCCTTCTTCAAATTATTGAGGAAGTCCGAACCATTCCAATGGTCTGATGAAGTAGAAAAGGCTTTCCAAGAGCTAAAGCAGCTCCTCACCACTCTACCAACTTTGTAGCTCCGGATCCTGGTGAGCCACTTCTGCTTTATATTTCGGCAACTGACGAAGTTGTCAGCATGGTCCTGGTTGTGGAAAGACCAGAACCATCCCCAGTTCAGGAATCTAGACCCCTCCGGGAGGGTCCGAAACTACCTGAAGGCGAGTCTGGGTCCCAACCCCCAGACCTGGATCCTCAAGGCGAGACGCCGGAGGATCAACCTCCTTCAAATGAAGGAGTTACTATTGCTGAACAAGAAGATCCAGATCCTTCTGGGAAGGTCTGGGTCACTTAAGAAGAAGCTCCGGGTTCCTCCAGCAAGAACCTGGAGGTCCCCAAAGAAGGTCCGGACCCCTCTGGGAGGGTCCGGGTTGATGAGGAGGAAGCTCTGGGCCCCTTCGGTAGGGTCCGGACAGTCCAACGCCCAGTGTACTTCATCGGTGAAGTACTCCATGAGGCCAAAACTCGATACCTAGAGGTGCATATGCTGCTCTACGCAGTTCTTATCGCCTCTAGGAAGCTTCACCACTACTTCCAAGCTCACAAAATTTCAGTGGTAACCTCTTATCCACTGCGTGCAATCTTGCATAACCCCAATTCTACTAGGAACATTACAAAGTGGGCAGCAGAATTGACCAAGTTCGATCTTGAATTCGTCCCAAAACAAGCGATCAAGAGTCAAGCATTGGCGGACATTATGGCGGAATGGACCCCCTCTCCATCAAATCCTGGGGGCCCCAGTGAGCAGAAGTCGGAACCCAAGGTTCCGGTCTTCACTAAGCCTCACCGGACTCTATACTTCGATGGCTCTATGTAGAAGCAGGGGGTCGGAGCTGGAGTCCTTCTCCTCGCTTCGACCGGGGAGAAGGTCAAATACATGGTTCACCTTGACTTCAAGGCGACCAACAACATGGCGGAGTATGAAGCACTAATCTATGGGCTCAAGGTGGCACTATCATATGGTGTCAAGCAGCTGTTGGTAAGGGGTGACTCGCAGCTCATAATAAAACAAGTCAAAGGTGAATGCTGCTGCAACAACCCTCAACTAGCTGCATATCTACTTGAAGTCCAGAAGCTTCAGAAGGACTTCGAAGTCCTGGATTTTTGCCATGTCCAGCGTCCCAACAACGCTGAAGCTGACGAACTCTTGACGAAAGCTTCAACCGGAGCTCCGGCTCCCGACGGAACCTTCATCCGGAGATTGTCAAGACCAACAGCTCAGCCTGCCGAACTGAGCGAATGGGGCGAGACCAGCACCTCGAAGCTGGCGGTCCCGATGGCTCTGTTACCATGGTGTCCATCAAGGGCCGTAGGTGCTGCAGGAAGCTCCGAGCAACCCAGCACGCAAGACTCAGAAGCTCAAGTTAGCTCCAATGCATGGATCTCGGAGATCCGGATATACTTGAAAGACAACATCCTTCCTAAAGACAATGTATCTGCTGACCTGATAGTCAGATTGGCTAAAAGATACACACTGGTAGAAGGGGATCTCTATCGGTGTGGTGCCAACGGCGTCCTAATGCGGTGCATTACAAGGGAAGAAGGCCGCGAGATCCTCGCGGAAATCCATGGAGGCGAGTGTGGGAACCACGCGTCTTCCCGCACGTTGGTCGGTAAAGCCTTCCGGCATGGTTTTTACTGGCCTACAGCACTCCAGGATGCAACCGAGCTAGTGAAGAAATGTGAAGCATGCCAGTTTCATGCGAAGCAAATTCACACACCAGCTCAACCTCTAAAAATGATACCTCCGACATGGCCATTCACCGTGTGGGGTATGGATATCTTGGGACCTTTCCCAAGAGCCTTCGAAGGTCACAAGTTCCTGTACGTCACCATCGACAAGTTCACTAAGTGGCCGGAAGCAACTCCAGTTGTGACAATAAAAAAGCAATCAACTATCAGTTTCTTGCAGTCCATAGTATGCAGATTTGGAGTCCCAAACAAGATCATAACTGACAATGGGACCCAATTCACAAGTTCTGCATTCCAAGGATATTGCGAAGATCTTGACATTCAAGTCAGCTACGCTTCCGCAGATCACCTGGCAAGCAATGGCCAAGCTGAGAGAGCAAATGCAGAAATCCTAAAGGGACTCAAGACGCGCACATATGAGCGCTTGAAAAACAATGGAGCCAACTGGATTGAAGAGCTTATGCCCACCTTGTGGGCAAATAGGACAACTCCAAACCGATCAACTAGAGAGACACCCTTCTTCCTGGTGTACAGAGCTGAAGCAGTCCTTCCTCCAAAAATCACCTTGGGGTCACTCCGGGTCTGCACCTTTGACGAAGCCACACAGGACCAGCTCCGGTGTGAAAACCTTGACCTCGTTGAAGAGGGAAGGTGCCGAGCAGCTGTTCGAAATGCACAATACCGCCAAGCACTCCAGCGCTATCACCAAAGGCATGTGCATAACCGACAGCTCGAGGATGACGATCTGGTGCTACGGAGAATACAAACTCGAGAAGGGTTAAAAAAACTTTCCCCCACCTGGGAAGGACCCTTTCGAGTGATCAAAGTATCCCGTCCCGGATGCGTTCGCTTGGCAACTGAGGATGGGACACCGCTCAATAATCCTTCGAACATTGAGCACCTCCGTAAGTTCTACGCTTAATATCACGGAGGTGAGTCTGTAATTATGTATGATGTATGTTATAGCGTCACTGTATAGAGTCGGGTAGCTCCTCCAAGAGAACAGCCGGACCTTTCCTGGAAGATCCGCAAAGTTCAGGCAACACTTGACACAGTCTCAGAACTAAAAGTGTAGCTAATTACCTTGGGTCAAACAAGAAATGCAACACAATTAGCCTTGTTCCGTACCTAAGAGTGTACTTGTTTCCCTTGTACCCCGGACCTATAATGAAAGACATCATATGTGAAAACAGACTCCACGTGGATTTATTTTGTACAGGCTCATTCTTTTTTATTTTTCTCTTTCTTGTCTATAACAAAGTTGTGCAATTCTCAAGAAACTTTAGCTCGAACAATTCATATATAATTCAAGTTGCTTTGTTAATTCTTTCAGGTCTTAACATTGTTGAATGGCCTACTCACCTGAACGCCAAGCCAATCTAGGTCCAGAGTGTGCTATCGACTTAGCCTGGTCCTGCACCCTAAGTACGCCACTCTACCTACACCCCGATAGGGCTGAGTAAGGTGAGTCCAAAAAACGATCGGACCTGGAGAAAACAAGCAAATGCACTTGATTGTATATATAATTGCAATCGACCTACAAATTTCTTTTGAGAATAGTAAGCCACAAATGAGTTATAGATAAGAAACGAATTTTACTGTTTTTCTTGATTTCAGTGTGCAGGAAAAATAAAAATCTCATGATGATGGTGGATGATGCCGTAGCTATCAAAGCATAGACATCCCCTAAGGTGACCTGCTGTCGATGTTTTAAACATTAATAGTAGGCGTCGCCGGAGCTATCAAGTTCCAACAAAGCCAGGGGGGCAGCTGTCAACGTAAAGAAAAGATGGTAGAAGGACATCCAACTGGGGTACGCTGTTGATGCTCTACGTGTTGATAGTGGTTGCTGCCGGAGCTACTAGGCTCTGACAACCCCAGAGGGCCAGCTGTCGACGCTCTACGTGATGACAATGGTCGCTGCCGGAGCTACTAAGCTCCGACAACCTCAGGGGGCCCCTGCTATCGACGACTTTGGACCTACACTCTACAAGTTCGAAGCATGCAAGTCTTCAAAAAAATGCTACATCCTTTTGGTACATGTTCGCAATCAAATTGTGAACATCTACCAGGGGGCCAAGTGAGACAAAGGATGAAGACAAAAAAATGAAATTCATAAATTTCTTGGATTTCATTCATCTGAGGACAAGAGGTTACAAAATTGGAGAAAAGAAGAGAAGATACAAGTGGGAGCTTCAAGGAGAAAGTCAGATCCTATGGAAGAACGAGGCAACCTTCTGGGCAACCTCCGACACGCTGGCCTTGGCGGCATCTCCCTCTCTGTTGATGGGACCTTCAAGCACCGGATCTAGTGGGAAGTGAGGATCCCGACTTGTGTAGCACGTCAGCATGTACTCTGCGACGTTCTGCGCAAGGTATTTTCCTTCAGTCTCCAACAGGTCCGCGATGACATCGCCCATCTTGTTGAGTTTATTGCCAGCCGAGCTCAACGCCTTCAACGCCTGGTCCAGCTACGGCTCCGGATCATCTGGACGTACGGGACTAAAACCTAGCGGCGTCAGCGCATCATTGGCTTTACCCAAGAAGTCCCATACATGTTGGGACTATGTAGCCCTTGAGCCCCGCATCTCTTCCAAGGACCTCTTGGTCGCTGCAAGCTCCAAACCCTCCCGGGCAAGGCGCCCAACCTCTTTGGCATGCTGATGAATCCTTTCAGCAACATGCTTTTCGAGGTTGGCAAGCTCCTCTTCCCGGACATGGATCTTGTTCCAGCGTTAAACCATGTCTCTCTCTTGGCCCTACACTTTCTTCTCCCTGGCAGCAACTTCGTTCTCCCTCTTGGTGAGGTCATGTCCCCGCTGCTAGGCCTTCTTCTCCTCGCTCTCGCAGAGCTCCTCCAGCTTATTGGTGCGCTCCGCAAGGCTCTTGTCGCCCAGAGCCATCCTTTGGGCGAGCTCCTCTTCCCTCTTCACGAGTTTATCCCTCAGCTCCAGGAGTTTCTGCTCTTCATCTTGGAGCTTCTTCTCCCGCTCCTCAAGAGCCTCCCGGTGCTTGACGAGGCCCTCGTGGATAGTACTAAGCTGCTCCTGGCGATTATTCGCTGCTTCATTAGCAGCCACGACCTGTTCGTGGATGGCCTGGGACTGGTTGTCAAGGGATCGCACCATGCTTTCCCTCTCGTCCAGCAGCTGGCCCCAGTACTCCATCCGGGCCTTCTCCCTCTTGACCCACTCCTTGTCGTCAGCCAGCCTTGTTTGCGCCAGCTTGGTCTCGAATTGGAGCCGGTTGCACCACCTCCTAAGGGTTTGGCGCTCCTCCTCGAGGGCCTTGCTATCGTTATAAAAGGCAAGCTGGACCTGTCGAAGACTGGAGCAGGCATTGTCGATAGATAACGACAGGGGGATCGGATCCGGACCTGCTGGGGTCCTCTCCGCTGACTCCAGCGGGTTCTCCATAACAAAAATCGGGTCCCACTCTACAAGAGCGGTCCCCTGAGCTTCTACGGCACTAGGGCCGCCCTCCGGGATAGACTCGGTTGCCGCCAAGGAAGGTCCGGCAATGGGAGCTTCTACCTCCGGAGTCGGCTCCGAAGGTCCCGGCGCCATGTCGTCAGCAACTGATCCTTCTGGCAGGGGACCGGTCGCTTCGTTGTGGCACCCTGGCTCGAGCGCGGGTACCTCCGGAACTACCACCTCTGGGGCAGGCGTTGAAGATTCGGCCGGTGTTGATGCCAGTTCCGATGCTGGTGCCTCCTCCACTGCCAGTTTAGGCGCCGGTGCTTCGACCTCCACCAGTTCGGGTGCCGGCACCTCCGCGACAACCGGCTCAGGCGCTGGAACTTCATAAACCACCGGCTCCACCGCAGGGGCTTCAATAACATCTGGCTCTAAAGCCGGAACTGCAGCTACCTCCAGCTCCGAGGCTAGAGCTTCCGTCATCACAACATCCAAAACTGAAGCTTCAACCTCCGGAGCTAGTGCCGCTAGTACGTCTTCTTTCCCATGGTCCGACACTGCCACAGGAGCTTCGGGGGGTGAGTCAAGGTCCAGAACCTTGACAGCTGGTGCCGGAGCTGTTGAGACCTCAGCCACCACCTGGGGCGGTGTTGGAACAGGAGCTGGAGCCTCCGCCTGCACAACATCCGCTGCTGTCATAGGAACATGATCTTCAGCCCCTTTTTTGGATACCCTGTGGATGAAGGACGAAGAAACTCAAAATATGATTACAATAAAAACAATCAACTGAGGTAAAAAACAAATTTACCTTGGGAGACTTCTGCTCCAGCTAGCGCGGAACCTCTTTGTCGGACGCTCCGAGCCCGACCTAGTCACAACTAGGGTAGTAGCTCCGGAAGGCCCTCCGGAGCTTGCTGCTGCCGCCAACAACGTCTTGGTTGGGGTCCCCCTCAACTGAGAAGAACCCTCGGACCTAGAGCCCTTAGCTGGCCGTGGTGCCGGAGTCACCTGGTCGGAGCTGGCGTCCCGGGGAGATGCTGATGATGGAGTTGGTGTCTCCGTTGAAGACCTCCCCTGCTAGGGAGAAGGAGCTGCTGTGGAAGGAGCAGGTCTGACGGGCCTCCCGTCAGAATGCTTCAACTTCCTCTTTCAGTTGGAGTGCTCAACCAACTCTTTTCCCTTGCCCACGACTTCAGCTCTCTATCTCGGGGCGGAAGAAGGGCCACCCTCAGAAGCTCCAGGGATCGCCAACCTGGTGGTCGGACGCCTCTCAACTTCACCGAGGTCATCAAGCACCGACATCTTCTACCAGAGCTCCCTGCTGAACTCCGCCTCCATGTTCAGAGGAAGGAAAGCTGTCGGCGGAGTTAAGTCGTCGCCCTCGACGTAGATGCCATGCTGGAACTTCTTGAGATGAAGCTCCAAAGCTACGCCTTCCAGATTGGACTTCAAACCGGTCTCAACCCGGTCATCGTCCATCACGCTGTTGAGGGCCCAGGCGAGCTTCTCCCTCTTCTTCAGTGGAGCCCACTTGTTGACCAGGAAGTTGCAGAAGACCGCCTGGTGGGTCACTCCTCCTTCCACACATTGGTGGATCCTGGTCAAAGCAGGGTTGAAGGCCTCCGACAGCATCGGAGCGTCACTCCAAGCATCAGTGTCAACATTGGGAAGGCCTTCGGGCAGCTCCAGCTTCTCGTGCTCCTCTGTCCTGATGACAATCCAATCCTTCTTCCAGTCGTCCAACTTGCCAGAAGGGAATGACCTCAAGTACTTGTAAGGGCACTTCTTGCACTTCACAAAATAGTAGAAGCCAAGATACTCATCACTCTTGCTGGTAGTGTGGATGGTGAAGAAGGTATGGAAAAGCTCGACGCAGGGGGGAATACCCACCCACATCTCGCAGAAGTGGACAAATGTGGACACAAGAAGAATGGAGTGGGGGCCAAGGTGGTACAGCTGCAGAACATAGAAGTGTAACAGCATCAAGAGAAAAGTGGAGAAAGGTGGGATCAGTCCCGCCATGGCGTACGTAGAAAAGTACACTATGTCACTGACGCTCTCCTTCTTGAACGGGAGCTTGCCGGCGCGGACCAGGTGGTTGAAGGAGTCGCTGAACCACTCCATGTAGGTCCAGACCTTCTTCAAATCGCGTTGGTCGTGAGACGGCTCTTGCAAAGACCCAACTCCATCGCAGCACGGCGGGGCGAGAGAGGAAAAGCAAGCAAAAGTTTGGAGGATTCGAGTGCAAGTTCAAATAAAGGTGTAACGAATCCCCAAACGTGCGCACTTTCCTTCTTAAGTAGGCCCCCGCAACGCTTGGATGGAAACTGCAGAAGGGCCAAGGATACAGTTCAAAATTTCACCCTGCCAATGACAGTCGAGGTCCTTACCCCAGGCGAATAGTTATCATGATGAGAGGCGAGAAACCCGACGGCGGGGACCTGATAGGGCACGCGGAACCGGTACGGTTTTCATATTGGGAACCAGTGACCTTCAATTGTGTGAGATCCGCACGCGTAGATCTCACCTGCCGCATCTTGAAGAAGCCACGCACCGATGGTTTAACTGTGAGCCACCACTGCAATGGCACATCCAAAAACCTTTGAAGACACGGCGCAAAAATCTAAGGATGGACCTACCTCCAGCAGAATGAATTAATCCAAAAGGTGTCTCCCAGAGGTGGGCTCAAGGGGCCACTGTAGGTACCATGCGTACTGAATACCCCTTGGAACCGCGAAGAGTGCAAAGGAACTCCACCTATCTGAGTTGAAGACCTCCAAAGGCCCCACACGTCATACGGAACCAGAACTGCTTCCCTTCTATGATTAGTCCCGTTGCCGCCACGTGTATCATAAAACCGGAGCTACATTCCATACATGGGAAAGATCCAGAATAGATACCTGTGTGGCACACCCGGACCTAAACCCCGACAGATGGAAGCTCTGGTACCGACACGTGTACAACAGCACCGAACCTACCCATCCATGATGTTAAGGCCCGGAGCTGCCACGCGTCCAACTGCCGGACCTTCAAGCTCAACAGGCAGATTGGTGGACCTCCAACGGCTCGGACCATTGAGGAACATTAAAGACTTTAAGACCTGATTAAGTGTCATTAATGCTATCTTAATGACACACGATCGGATGACTCTTAATACCAGTAACGCCACCATTAAGGGACATAAATACGCTATTAAGGGGAATTAAGTACATTAACCATGTATTAGACATCAGTAATCGCCAGGGCCACATGTCGGGCCAGGATGTTGGTGTAACGGTCAGTCCTTGTACTATAAAAGGACTGGCCGAGCGATACACAGGGAGTGGCTGACACATGCGTCTAAGACTCTTCCAGAGACGCTAGGCTCACACACTAGCGCTCATACGCTCAATACAACAACAACACACACATGTGGAGTAGGGTATTACGCTTAGGCGGCTTGAACCACGTAAATCCTTGTGTCAAATCGCCATCTTTCTCTAAATCTCCGCGCGCCCTAACCGAACTCATAAACTCCGCGGTCTACTAACCGTAGTGTCAGGATAATTGCCGGAATAAGACTCCGACACCTACGAACTTCACATCTTCAAGCCATCAAACGTATTATGAGGTATTTACATGGAACTCAAGAATTTGGCATTTTTCTTTCGTCGTCCTCAACCATTTCTTTGAGAGCTTTTTCCGATGCTGATTTTGGAGGTTGTAGGATTGATAGGAAGAGTACTTCTGGTACTTGTCATTTTCTTGGTAATTCTCTTATTGCTTGGTCCTCTAGTAAGCAACACTCAGTTGCACAATCCACTGCTAAATCTGAATATGTAGCTGCTGCTAGTGCTTGCTCACAAATACTCTGGATTGTTCAAACACTTAAGGACTTTGGGGTAAATCTAGATAGTGTTCCACTGTCTTGTGATAACACTAGTGCCATTTACATTGCTAAAAACCATGTGCAACATTCTACAACTAAGTAGGTGTCACTTTCTCCGTGATAATGTTGAAAAAGGAAACATTGTGCTTCACCATGTAGATATCGAACAACAATTGGCTGACATTTTCACAAAACCTTTGGATTTCACTCGTTTTTGTTACATTCGTAGTGAAATAGGGGTTATGTGTCCTCATGGTTTACATTGAGGGGGAGTTTTCAAACTTGAGAAGTCTATGTGTGAATCTGAAATTAAAATAATATGAGCATAGTATTTCATACATATACGACTTTGTGATTCCTTTTACATGCTGAAAGTTCTTACTACATTACTCGTGTTATACATTTTGTAGTTTTTGCCATGTCTAGTAATTGGAATAATTAATTACACTAAATCCGGTCATGGTCGAACTTTCTTGCTGTTTTGAACTTGTTGCATGCTCACAAGTGCTTTTAATCATAAATAATTAATCAAGTAATCAACTAACATGTTGAGTTTTCATGAACAAATATAAATTGAGAAATGATCAAGAGAATATGCATGCATCACACTTCTTCTTCTGAGATGGCATATCATTGCACTTAGATATGAACTTGGAAGAAGTTGTGTATGACTAAAACTATGTCCTTAAGCTTCTAATTGCTAAATGACATAGGCTTTGCTTGGTTGGTTAGAATAAGACAGATGCACATATAATCTCTTGCAAATATCATATGATCGAAATTTGTGCTTTGAAAAATAATAAAATGCAGCAACAAATGTCCTGTTTTCAGTCTTTGAAATGGTTAAGTTTGTGCGATCATGACTTGCTTAAATTGAAAATTACACTTGATCTCTAGCATGGCTTACACTACTTTATGTATCTCATTGATGTGATAGTGTAAGTTACTTGATAGTATGACTTGGATTAGCTTTGTTTATATGTATATGTTATAATATGATCATAACAATTAAAATTTCACTTTTGAACCTTGCTGAATACATTGTCAAAGGGGGAGAGAAAATATGTGAATTTTTTAACAGAAGTATGCAAGGGCGAGAAATTGATTACACATTGCACATATTCACAAGTGTTTTTGGCACGATTTTTCTCAAAAGAAATAATTTGTTTATGTGGTGTTGCTAAAGGGGCAGAAATTGTTTTCAAAATGTTTATTGTGAATAAGCCAATGTTTGGATTTTAAGTGGTGTTGCCAATGCATTCATCAAGGGGGAGATTGTGAGACCTATGTGTGCTGAATAAATTGGCTATGGCGATAAAAGTTTTGAATACTACCAAAACACCTTTATCATCTAGGTCCAACTTGTTTTGGGAAGCTCTGGCAAGGTCCGACATAAGGTCCGACTTGCTTTATCAAGGTCCAACATGTTTTTTGGTAGCTCTGATGAGCTTTGTCTTTAGCTCCAGCATGTGTTTGATAGCTCCGGCATGTCTTTGTTAAGTTCCGATATGTTTTTGCTAGGTCCGACTTATGTTGGTCAGCTACGACATGTTTTTCTAGCTCCGGCGCTAGGTTGTACTAGCTTTGTATGCTTTGGCTCTAGGTTGTACTAGCTTTGGTAAGCTCTAGCTCAAGCTCCGGTTAGCTTTTGCATGATTCGGAGCTTGAACACAATATTCCTGCTTTTATTGTGAAATGTTTCGAACTTGCTTTACATTGTTGGAAAGATTGCTTAGTATTCATTTGCTAAGTTTTATGTGTGTTTTGGTTGATATGGCTAATATCATTTTACTGTGGTTTTTGCAACATGCTTATGTGAGTGCTCACATAAGGTGTTGTGTTTGGAGCTAATTTGGGTCAAGTCGAGGACTTGGGCTCGTACGGATTGGTTGTTTATTCATGTGCAGGTGTTGCTTGAGTTCAAGTCATGGCTGGTGATAGGATCATTTGGACTAGTCTCAGGGAGGAGATGAGGTTCCAACAACCAAGTTCAAGAGGAATTGTGGTTGAACGGGTCAGGAGGTCGCACAGGATGATTGAATCATGGGCATAGCATATGAAGGTTACTGGACGTCAAAGGAAGGTGTTCACACATATGCATGCGGTGAATGACATGGAAACACAGTTCCAAAGATGGGTTATAGAAGGAAAGATCTGGTTGGAAGGATTGGATCGTATCGTATGATGACTTCGGCTGTGGCAGAGTCGGTTATAGCTCGGTATGGAAAGTATCGAGTTGGTTATGATAAATTTTCATGTGTGACACGAACTTGAGTTGTTTTAGTAATGTGGGATACGTTCCTGAGTTTGTTAGGAAGTCTTGAGATTGCTTCTATCTGTGTATAGAAGAGTCTTGAGCATTTATAGAAAGTTATGATTCGTGATTTGAGTAGGATTAGAGTCCTAGTTGTGTTTGGGTGGCCTCGTGGCTAGTTATAAAAGCAAGAGAGGCCAGAACTCAGTGTAGACGACTCTTTGGCTATTTCTCTTGTATTCTATTGAATAAAGATCATAGTTTAAAGGAACTTTTGTGCCTTGTTCGTTCGACTTGTTTTTGTCAAGTCTTTCTTGTCGAGTTTCTGCATAGCACTACCTTGGTTCGGTGGTTTTATCATAACTCGGGTTTTAAAGATCCGATTGATGTGATTCTTTTTGGGTTGTCTTCAAAACTTAATTTTATATCATCTCTCAAAATTTCACGGTCATTGGATTTGTGGTTTCTGATCTACACGAGTTTCTTTGCAGTGTTCCAGAACTATTTTTACTTGGTAGAATAGATTGACTTTTGTTCGATCTTTCAATCGTAACTTGAGTTTCTCTCGACGGATTTGAGTGATTCTTGTTGTGTCGTATTTGTGACTTGATTCTCTCTGATATTTGTCACTTTTTCACGGTGAAACACATTCAAATTGGACCTTCTTCACGGTCCATGCAACTGGGAAGAGCAATGAGTAAATGGTCTTCTACTACTTTGTGAAGCGCAAGAACTCGGCGCTCAAGTACCTGAAGACATGCCCTTCCGGGAAGTGGGACAGCTGGAAGAAGGATTGGGTGGTGAACATAGTGGACCACCACAACATGTTGGAGCTACCCGAGAGTCTCCCCAACATCGACACCGACATCTGGGAAGTGGCTCTAAAGTTGTCAAAAGAGTACAAACCGATCCTGACAAGGATCCGAAAGTGCGTCGAAGGAGGGGTGACTCCTCTGATGGTCATCACCAACTTCTTGACAAACCGGTGGGCTCCGCTACAGACGAGTGGCCAGCCTGGGCATTCGGTGGATAGCACGATCACAATCGATCAGTACTGGCTTCGGGTCCATTCTGAATGAGGGAGCTTTGAAGTTCCATCTCCAGAAGTTGCAGCACGATCCTCCCAGATGATCTGACTCCTCCGGTAGATTTTTTGCCCTTAAACATTGTGCCAGAGGTCACAAGGGAGCTGCAGAAAAAGATGCCAGCTCTTGATGACTTGGGCCTCATGAACAAGTGTCAAAGAGCTCCTCCGATCAGGATTGCTATCCCTAGAGCTCCTTGCTCCCACAAAAGCTCCAGACTACGCCGGTCAGTGGAAAGGGCAAAGGTCCTGCTGCTTCCCCTCCGAAGAAGTCTACCTCTAGCAAGGGCAAGGAGCAGGCTCCTGTCGAAGTTCCGAGTCACAAGCGGAAGCTGACGAGGAGCGACGGGAGCAGAGTAGGGGAAGCTCCGGCAGAAGTGACCGCTCCACCTTGGCTTAAGTCTTTGGTGATTGTGCCTCCAGCTCCGGCTGATTCTTCGGTTCCAATGCCCGTAGAAGGTGCAGGCCCTGGCAAGTCGACTCCCGCCCCGATGCCAGCTGATGGCTCTGGGTCCGGAGTGCAACCTCCAACGACGGAGGTCCCAGAGGTGGCAGCACCTATGGTCGCCTCAACTCCAGGTTCAGGCCCCGGAGCGTCTGCCACACCGACGACGGCGGGCTATAGCTCCCAGCCCCCGAGGAAGAAGATCCGAGCCGATTGGAGTGGCAATACTCCAAGGTAATGATCTATTATTTAGCCTTTGTCTTGATTTTGTTCCATACTTTGTTCTTGAATTCCCTACTTTCTTTCTTCGGAAGTCAAGAACAAGCACTGGGGCCATGGTGCCTGCTGTGGCTCCGGTGCCTGATACAGCTCCAAAGGCTGCACTGCCTGAAGATCCCACCCTAGCTCCTGCCTCTCCCCTATTGGTGGTGGCAGATGACACGACAGCTCCGGTGCCAGCTGTCATGGAGATAAGTCCAGAGGCGGCAACCGAAGCTCCCGTGGTAGCGTCGGACCACATGGAGGAAGAGTTCGTTGAAGCTCTGGCAGTTCTAGACCCTTATGTAGAATCTCTGGCATTTGTCCTGGAAGTGGATGAAGCTCCGACAAGTGCTCGAGAGCCAGCTTTGGGTGTGGTAGCTCCGGAGGTGGTTATGTCCGAGCCATGGCCACCTGAGGTTCTGTCTGCAGTCCTTCATCTTCTTAGCCAATGACTGAAGATCCGGCTGTGGGACCTTCTTCATTAGCCCCGAAGGTCGAAGCTCTTGTGGCGGGACCTTCTTCTGCCACAGTTAACATTGATGAGCTCCCGTAGGTCAGCCCCGATGATGTGGAGCTGTTGAATAATATGCTCGCCCCGTGGGATCTGATTGTGATTTTGGAAGACCCACTAGAGCCCCCCAAAGCACTCTAGGCCGGTCCGGAGCCGATCCCCCTGGCATTGTCTATTGACAATGCTTGCTCAAGTCTCTTCCAGGTCCAGCTCGCATTTGACCATGAAACCAAGGCTCTCAAAGAATAGCGCAACACCTTAAGGCGTTGGCGAAACAGACTTCACTTCGAGACACTCAGTCTAGGTTGGCTAACCATAAGGAGTGGGTGGCGAAGGAGAAGGCCCAGCTAGCGTTGTTGGACTGGGCATTGAATGAAAGAGAGGCCATGATTAAGGCTCTTGATGACAAGATCCGAGAGATATTCGAGCATGCCAAGAAGACCAATGAGGCAGCTGATAACCGCTCGGACATCCTCAACGAGTTAGACGTGGTACTCCTCAAGCGTCGGGAAGCCCTCGATCAAAAGGAGGATGAGCTCCTGGAGAAAGAGGAAGACCTCGTGAAGAGGGAAGAAGAGCTTGCCCAAAGGCGCTTGCTAGAGAGCAGAGCTTAGCTGATCGTGCCAAACAATTTGACAAGTGGCATGATCAGGAGAAGGAGCGGATATGCTAGATGGGGGTGAATGTCTTCAAAAGAGAAACTGGCGTCTCCACCTAGGAGGACTAGGTGAAGGCCAAAGAGAAGGACCTGGCTGAGCGAAGGAACGTTATCTACCTCCAGGAGAAAGAGCTCAGCAACCAGGAGAAGTGGATGGCTGAAAGTATTCGGAAACATGCTAAGGAGGTCGAGCGCTTCTCCATGGAAGATTCTACGGAACTTTCGGCTGCTAGGAAGTCATAGAAGAAGCTAAAGAGTTTGAGAGCAGCTGAATCCCAGCAAGTCTGGGACTTCTTAGGGCATGCCAACAAAGCTCTGGTGCCATTTGGTTTCAGCCTGGTACGTCCGGCTGGCCCGGAGCCAGAGATGGAGAAGGCGCTGAAGGCGTTGACCTCCGCTGGGAAGAAGCTTGACGCCGTGGGCGACGTAGTCGTCGACGAACTAGAGACTGAAGGAAGGACCCTGGCCAAGAACGTTGTCGAATACGTTATGGCATGATTCAAATGCCGGGACCCCCAGATGTCTTTAGCTCTGGTGTTCGAAAGACCCGTTGCCGTGTACGAACAAGCCGCCAGGGCCAGCGTTCGAGATGTTGCCCAAACGGTTGCCTTGTTCTTCAATAGGAACTCCATTAGTTAGGACATTTCCTTTTTTCGCCTTCAAATTGTAATCCTCATTTTGAATTAATGAAATCTGAAATCCCTCCAAATTCCATTTTTTGTGTCTTTAATGCATTGCCTTTATATTGTTGGCCTCCTATTAGATGTGTTCAATGAATTGTATGTACCTACCATGAGGATTTAGACAACGTCTTGAAAATTTGATAGCTCCAAAATCGTAGCAAGTACGTTAGCTTCGCATTTCGAGTCTTGCTTCCGACATCTCCAGGGACCCTTTGTTTTATCGACGGCAGGCACCTTGGGAGTTGTCCGAGCTTGTTAGGTCTGATGACGCCCACTATCAACACTTAAAACGTCAACAATGGGCACCCTAGGAGTTGTCAGAGCTTGTTAGGTCCGACTGCGCCAACTATCAGCATTTAGAATGTCAAAGGCAGGCCCGGAGCTTGTTAGGTCCGATGGCGCCCACTATCAATACTTAAGACGTCAACGGCGGGGCCCTGGGAGTTGTCGGAGATTTGTAGGTCTGACGGCGCCCACTATCAAAGCTTAGAATATTGACGGCGGACCCCTTGGGAGTTGTCAGAGCTTGGTAGGTCTGACGGCGCCCACTATCAACGCTTAGAACATCAACAGCAGGCCCCCTGGGGTTGTTGGAGCTTGGTAGGTCCAACTGCGCCCACTATCAATGCTTAGAACGTTGACGGCAGGCCCCCTGGGGGTTGTCGGAGCTTGGTAGGTCCGACGGCACCCACTGTCAAGGCTTAGAACATCGACAGCAAGCCCCCTGGGGGTTGTTGGAGCTTGGTAGGTCCGACAGCGCCCATTGTCAAAGCTTAAAACGTCGACGGTAGGCCCCCTCTGGGTTGTCAGAGCTAGTGCTCCGGTAGCATCCACCATCACCATTCGAATTTCCATCAAATATTCATTTTTCCTGCGCATAAAAGACAGGAAAAATAGTAAAAATTGTCCTCTCGTCTACAACTTATTTGCGGCTTATTGTCCTTCCTTGAATTTAGATCCTGAGGAATTTAACATGACAACATAAGTGTATTAGTTAAATCTCTTTAGGTCTGAATGCGTTGTGGACCCGCCCTAGTGGGACCTGCCAGGATATAGGTAGAGTGGCATACTTAGGGTGCCAGACCAATCTAAGTCAATAGTACACTCTGGAGCTATCATTGGCTTTGTTTTTCAGGTGAGTAGACCATGCAACAATGCTAAGACCCAAAAGAAGATTACCAATACAACTTATATATCACATAAATACCTTGGACTAAATTTCAAGCGAATTGCACAAATTTGTTATAAACAAGAAGGTAAAAAAGAATTAAGCCTGTACAAATGAAATGCACGAAGAGGCTGTCCATATAAAATGTTTCTCATTAAGGTCCGAATTATAGGGGAACACAAGGACACACTCAATGTACAATGACCAAGTTAAGTGTGTTATTTGTCTTGATCTATCACAGGGAAGGTAAAAAAACACCTAAAGTACAGGACCAAGTTAAGTGTGCTAAGACCCTTCCCGACTCTGTTCATGGACTACGAGAGATACAATTTATACAACAGACTCACCTTCGTGCAGTTAAGCGTAAAACTTATGGAGGTGATCGATGTTCCATGGATTGGGAAGCGGAGTACCATCCTCAGTCACCAAGCGAACGCATCTGGGGCGGGAAACTTTGATAACTCAGAAGGGACCTTCCCAACTTGGGGATAGTTTGTTCATCCCTTCATGAGTCAGTATTCTCCGCAGCACCAGATCGCCTTCTTCTAACTACCAGTTGCGTACGAACCTTTGTTTATAGCGCCGAAGCACCTGGCGGTATCGCGCATTCCAAACAGCTGCTTGGCACCTTGCCTTGTCTACAAGGTCCAGGTCTTCATGCTGGAGCTTGTCCTGTGTGGTTTCGTTGAAGGTCCGGACACGAGAAGATCCCATGATGATCTCTGAAGTAAGGGCTGCTTCAGCTCTGTACACAAAGAAGAAAGGTGTCTCTCTAGTAGCCCGACTAGGTGTTGTCCTGCTTGCCCACAATGCGGATGGAAGCTCCTCTATCCAGTTCGCTCCATGTTTCTTCAAGCACTCATATGTGCGTGTCTTGAGTCCCTTGAGTATTACTGCATTAGCTCTCTCAGCTTGGCCATTGCTTGCCGGGCAAGCTACTGATGCGTAGCTGACTTGTATGATGAGATATTCGCAGTACTCTTGGAATGTTGCACTTGTAAATTGGGTTCTATTGTCAGTAATGACTTTTTTTGGAATTCCAAATCTACAGACTATGGACTTCAAGAACTTGATAGCTGATTGCTTGTTTATTGCAACAACTGGAGTAGCTTTCGACCACTTGGTGAACTTGTTAATGGCGACGTACAGGAACCTGTAACCTCTGATGGCTTTTGGGAAAGGTCCCAAAATGTCTATCCCCCACACAGCGAATGACCACGTGGGAGGTATAATTCGAAGTGATTGAGTCGGTGTGTGAATTTGCTTCTCATGGAACTGGCATGCTTCACACTTCTTTACCAACTCAACTGCATCCTAGAGAGCTATATGCCAGTAAAAGCCATGCCAGAACGCTTTACCAACCAACTTGCGAGAAGACGTGTGGTTCCCACACTCGCCTCCATGGATCTCCGCGAGGAGCTAGCTGCCTTCTTCCCGGGAAATGCACCGCATGAGAACGCCGTTGGCACCATGTCGGTAGAGATCCCCTTCTACCAACGTGTATCTTTTAGCCAATCTGACAATTCGTTCAGTAGAAGCACCGTCTTTGGGAAGGATATTGTCTTTCAAGTAGTTTCAGATCTCTGAGATCCATGCATCGGAGCTAACTTGAGCTTCTGAATCTTGCGCGCTGGGTTGCTCGGAGCTTCCTACAGTGCATACGATCCTTGGTGAAGGCCATGATAACAGGGCCACTGGGACTACTAGATTCGAGGTGCTGGTCTCGCCCCCATCACTCAGTCCGGCGGGCTGAGCGACAGGTCCTGACAATCTCCTGACAAAAACTCCATCCAGATCTTGAGCTCCAATTGAAGCCTTCATTGAAAGATCATCAGCTTCAGCGTTGTTGAGACGTCGGACATGAAAGAGATCCAGGACGTGGAAGTCCTTATGTAGCTTATGGACTTCAAGTAGATAAGCAGCAAGTTGAAGATTGTTGCAACTGTATTCACCTTTTACTTGCTTGATGATGAGTTGTGATTCACCCTTCACCATTAGCTACATAACTCCATATGATAACGCCACCTTGAGTCCATGGATGAGAGCTTCATACTCCGCCATGTTGTTGGTTGCCATGAAGTCAAGGTGTACCATCTACTTGACCTTCTCCCTGGTCGGAACGAGGAGAAGAATTCCAGCTTCGACCCTCTGCTTCTACACGGATTCGTCAAAGTAGAGAGTCCAGTGAGGCTCAGTGAAGATCGAGACCTTAGGTTTCGGCTTCTGCTCACGGAGGCCACCTGGAGTTGATGAAGAAGGAGTCCACTCCGCTATGAAGTCAGCCAGTGCCTGACTCTTTATAGCATGTCGAGGCAGGAATTTGAGATCAAATTATGCCAACTCTGCAATCCACTTGGCAATATTTTCAGTAGAGTTTGGGTTATGCAATATACCACGCAGTGGATAGGAGGTTACCGCTGATATTGTGTGGGCTTGGAAGTAGTGAAGTAGCTTTCTTGAGGCAATAAGGACTGCATACAACAGCTTATGCAGCTCAATGTAATGAGTCTTGGCGTCGTGGAGTACTTCACTGATGAAGTACATGGGCCGCTGGACGGTCCGAACCCTTCCAGAGGGGCCCGAAGCTTCTTCTCCATCAACCCAGACCCTACTGGAGGGGTCCAAATATTCTTCTTGAGCAACTCGGACCCTCCCAGAGGGGTCCAGATCTTATTCTTGAGCAACCCGGACCCTCCCGGAGGGGTTCAGATCTTGTTCTTCATCAGCCTGGACCTCTCCAGAGTGGTCCGGACCATCTTCTTGTATTGTAGGAACTCCCTCGATTGAGAGAGGTTGATCCTCAGGCCTCTTGCCTTCAGGATCCGTGCCTGAGGGATGGGACGCAGACTCGCCTTCAGGTAGCTCCGTACCCTCCCGGAGGGCTCTAGGCTCCTAAGCTTAAGATGGATCTGGTCTCTCTGCAACCAGGACCATGCTGACAACCTCCGTAGTTGCCGAAATGTAAAGAAGAAGAGGCTCACCAGGTTCCAGAGCTACCAGAATTGGTAGTGTGGTGAGGAGTTGTTTGAACTCCTAGAACGCCTTCTCTGCTTCTTCAAACCAATGGAATGGCCCACACTTCCTCAATAGCATGAAGAAGGGAAGCGCCCGCTCCACCAGTCTTGAAATGAACCGATTGAGTGCAGCTAGACATCCAGTTAGCTTTTAGACATCATTGACACAGGCTGGAGGCCGCATCTCTTCAATGGCCTTGGTTTAAGCTGGATTTGCCTCAATTATTCGGTGAGTCACCAAGAAACCGAGGAGTTTTCCGGAATTGACCCCGAAGACGCACTTGTCCAGGTTGAGCTTCGTGCGCGTTAAGCGCTACTATCAAAGATGATTTGTAGGTTGTCAAGGAGTGACTCCGTGTTCTTCATCTTGATGACAATGTCATCGACGTAGACCTCCACCAAGTCCCAAATAAGTTCTCCAAATTTTTTGTGCATTGCTTGCACAAAAGTTGAAGCAACATTTTTGAGACCAAAAGGCATAGCAGTGTAGCAATATAACCCAACTACTGTAATGAATGCAGTATGCTCTTCATCTTCTCTAGACATTTGTATCTAATGATATAAAAAATACGCATCTAGGAAACACATTAACTCACACCCGGAGGTAGAATCCACTATTTGATCTATTCTAGGAAGTGGAAATGGGTCTTTTGGGCATGCCTTATTCAAGGTGGTGTAGTCGATGCACATCCGAAGCTTCCCGCTGTCCTTTGGTACAACGACTGGGTTTGCCAACCACCGTGGATGGTGAACCTCCAGGATGAAACTGGCGTCGAGCAGCTTCTTGATTTCTTATCTGATGAAGTTCTGCCGCTCGGTAGATTGCTTCAGGGGCTTCTTATGTACTGGTCGTGCATCAGGACATATCTTCAAGTTGTGCTCGATCACCTCCCTAGGGATCCCAGGCTTCTGTGACGGTTGCCATGCAAACAAATAACCATTCGCCTGGAGGAAAGTGACGAGCACGAGTTCGTATTTGTTGTACAGACCTCCCGATATACGAGTGGTCTGGGCAGCATCGGAACCAATTTGGATGACTTTGACGGGGATGTCGGTGTCACCACTTGGTTCCACGTGGGGTGCAGAGGTTGAACCACACTAACGTGAGCTTGAAGGATTTTGAGCTGGTCGCTCCTTGCCAGATTCTTCTTCCTGTGCTGTTGCAAGCCCGATCTTCCAAATATTGGATAAGTCGATTGATGGAGATCTCGATGTTGATGATCCGAGGCTCTCGAGTAGAACACGAAAAAACCCTACAATCACTACACCACCGCTCCATTGGTTATAAACTGTGCTGCACATGATTGACCTCGCCAAGAAAGCTAATCCCTGCAAGTGCAACCGAGAACACAAGCAAGAACGTAGAATACACGATCTGAAATCGCGAAGTTGGGGCTTCACAAACTGTAGAACAACAATATTATTAATCTAATAAATATCCATTTGTTCATGACGGCTACTATGAAATATATATAGGTGGGAGGACGTCCAAAGGGTGTTGGAGTCGTGACCTAAACCTAAAAAATGAGAATAAAAGATGTAGACTTGATACAAGGCTCAATGGCCCAAAACGGTGGCGCAGCACCGGACAAAAATCTGGACTCAACTTGTTTTGATGATTCCTGATGACTCTCTGAGGAATTTTGACGTGGTACCAAAGCCATTGGAAAGTTTATCTTCTCCTCTTTCAGTGCATATGTCAAAAATGGAGTCTGTATGCATCCTGGGCGCCCGTTTTAAGGTGGACTACTTTTGGACTTCGAGTTGAACTCGAGTCCGAGTTGTAAACTGGTTCCATCAACTTATGGACATCCCAACTAGTTCTCCACATTCACAAGGCCTTCTCTGCTCACTTGTTTATCTTGTCCATGGTTCCTAATAACAATTAAATCATTACATAGCAATCCATTCTCAAATTCACATGAGTAGTCATTTAGGAAAGAGTTCACCTGTTGATTTAGTAGTCCCGTCGTGCTCTTGTGATTCGTACTTTTAGTTCAACATGTGTATCCACTGTTGTGATGTCCTCGTCATCTTCCCCCTCTTGAATCGGAGTCATCCTCGACTCAAGTTCGTCTTCTTCTCCCAAGTATGGCCACAAATCTGAAATGTTAAATGTGGGACCAACCCTGAAATCGGGAGGCAACTCAAGCTTATATGCATTATCATTAATCTTTTCAATAATCTTAAAAGGACCAGCAGCTCAAGACATAAGTTTAGATTTTCTCAAGTCAGGGAAACACTCTTTTCTCAAATGTAACCATACTAAATCACCCGGTTCAAGTTTTAGTCCTTTTCTACCTTTACTACATGCAATCCTATATTTCTCATTCATTCTTTCAACATTTTTATTTGTAGTTTCATGCATATTAAGAATGAATTTAGATCATTGTGTAGCATTCAAATTTATAGTTTCAGAATGAGGCAAAGGTAGTAAATCAATAGGAGGACGGGCACTAAAACCATACACTAACTGAAATGGACTTACCTTCATTGTGGAATGAATGGATCTGTTATAAGAAAATTCTATATGTGGTAAACACTCCTCCCACAACTTTAAATTCTATAAGACAGCCCGCAACATAGTGGATAGAGTACTGTCAATGTGTTAGAGCGACACTTCCCACGGATCTGCTAAGGAGCAACCCATGGAGGTTCTTTGTTCGGCGGGGCTTAGGCCTCAATCAAGTGTTCTAGTGGATGAGAATATGAGACGGTGGCTTTTACGTGGTTTGGGCCGCAAGGAGCGTAACACCCTACTCCATGGTGATGGTATTGCTAGTATGTGTGTATGCGTGTGTGAAGTTTTGATCCTTTGTAACGGTGGCGGTCCGGGCCTTTTATAGACAAGGTCGGATGCATTACAAGTCGGGTCCCGGGACCCAAAATGTGGTCCCGGGGCAATCTTATCCTAAAGATCTAAGGTTTCTTGCGTACACTGCCTCTGACCGTACTTTGAAGACTTGTTGTCTTGCTGCGTCGGTCGCTAGTGGCAAGACATAGTCGTTGATGATGGCAGGGAACGTCCCATCCATCTAGTTGTCGTAAGCTACCCACTTGGCGGTGTGGGGTAGGCCTGCGGCGCCTTTGCTGCGATGTGATTGGGCGTAGTGGTACCTGACAGGGGCGCGCGCTGCACCGTGCACCTGGGGAAGGTGCGTGCCTTCAATGCACGATTGTACAGGGCGCACCGCCCTTTACTCTTTGGGGTCCATGGCTCATTGCGGGCCGTGGGACACACTCTAGCTCTAGATCCCTCCTTGGTGGGAGCAAGGGCTCGGAGCCGATGGACGCGTGGCAGCTCCGGAGCCCTCCTCGGTGGGAGCAAGGGCCTGGAGCCGTATGACGCCTGGCAGCTCCAGAACCTCCTTGGTAGGGAGGATGGGTCTTGAGCTTCTTCTTGTATGCGGGGGTACCCGGTCTTGAGGGTACCGACAAGTACGATTAACTACCTCAGTTTGTCCATCTGTGACGCCGCTGACATCCTTGGTTGCCAGCTTCTCTAGCATCTTCTTATCTTGAATTCCCTATCAGAATGCAACAATAACAGAAGCGTTGAGATAGAAGGTATGGTGTTCGATACCTGAGAGAATCGCTATATGAATGATCACAGTGATTCTCCCGACTTCTGTTGTACGGTAAAGAGATCTAGCTTGTTGCCACGCCGGGTGTAGGAGCTCCCAAAGTTGGCGATGAACTGGTGGCATAACTCCCCCCAACTATAGATGGAGTCAGGGTAAGCTGATAAACCAGGACCTAGCAGTCTTGGTCAAAGCCACTGAGAAGTAGCTGGCCATGACGACCTCATTCCCTCCTGCCGCGAGGATGGCGGTGGAGTAGATCTGTAAAAACTCGACGAGATTGAGTGTCCCACCATATTTCCCCAACAAATGAGGCCAGAACTTGGGTGTCCACCCCATGAGGAGATTCAAGGCGAGGGCCAAACAGCCGCCTCTAAATCCCAAAGGAGAATGGTTTTCACAAGCAAGTCGCCTCTCGCGACTTTGCTCGATGTTGATGCGGCCATCCTGCCTCATGTATCGGCGGTCAAGCTTCGACCGAAAGTCTTGAGTCGGGAGCCTTGATGTCGTGTGAGTAGGACGAGCCCCCGAGGGCAGTGACGTTGCGTGCTGAGAGGTAACACATCTCCCGGGCTGCAATGCCATAGGACCAAGCCTTCCAGACAAGGTCCTGTTACGAGAGGGTGCCTGCCCTACATGGGGTAGACCCTAGTTGTTGACCGCAGTGGTTGCGGTTGCAGCCAGATGCTCAATGTCAGTGCGCCATTGTTCCAGCGCGCCCGGAGGAGCTCCGGACACTAGAGGATGCTGAAGAAGAGTTCGCGCCGCATTTAGCGCATTCTCCGGGTTGTTGGTCGATTCCGTGACCGACATGAATTCACCATCCTACTATCCAGCGTTGGCTCCTGCAATAGATGGTGGTGGTGGTGGAATGACGTTCGCCGGGACAATGCTGGCTAGATGATGAGCATTGGAGGTATTTCCCCCAATGGCTTGTGCAACCGCCTTTTGAAGCGACAACAAAGTTCACCATCTTGAAGATCCTAAGTAGCATCTCCTACCTGGCGTGCCAAATGTCAAAGTGTGTTAATGACACCTCCCCCGGTACTACTAAGAAGTAGTCCGCATAGGTTCGTATTTAGGCGGGGCGCTAATCAAGATCTAAGAGCAAGGTGACACAAGGAGTTTTACATGGTTCGAGCTGCTTAAGCGTGATACCCTACTCCACGGGGATGTGTGTTGTTTGCTTGAGAATGCGTAAGCCTGAGCTTAGTCTGTGAGCAAGTATGGATAACTTGCGTGTGGATTCTACCGTGCAGCGCAACCCTTTTATATGCCAAGTACTTACTGTTATAGTGTACGCCTTGGCATGACATGTGGCCCCGGCTGTAATAACCGCCCTATACACATCTACGGGTGTTAAGGGGAGTTAATAGTGTGTTAACGTACCTTAATAGCAGCATTACCGATCTTTATAGTCCTCTGATCGTGCATCATTAATATGGCATTAATGATACATTAACCAAGTCTTGTAACGACCAATTGATAGCTCTTGAATGTTCTTGCCGTTGGAGAACCCGAAGTCTCCCCGTTGTAGACATAGATCCGGACATGTGACATGTGGTATCTTTGGAGCGTCCCTTTGCTGGGAGGCAGGTCCGGAGCTACTAGACACGTTGCTGCATCGCAGCTTCCCTTGTTGGGGAGGCAGGTTCGGCACCCCGAGATACGTGGCAGCACCAAAGCCACCCTAGGGAGGGATACAGGTTCGGCACTGCGGGACGCGTGGCAGCATCGGAGCAACCCTATGTAGGTAGGCAGGTCCGGCACTACGGGACACATGGCAGCACCGGAGCCACCGTAAGGAGGGAGGCAGATTCGGCACTGCTGGACGCGTGTTTCCTCCAAAAGTCCACAATACTGGAAGGTGGAACTCTACGCGTCTTCTTCTGGTACGAAGGGATATCTGGTATGTAGGGTATCGACAATGACCTTTGTCTAAACAAAAGTGGCACTAATCTTTCTCCACTTTCACATCCTTATGGTAAGGATGGCTTTGTGAAGCCATACCCTTATCTTTATCATGGTGAAAAGAACCATAATTTTTAAAAGATTGCTTAGAAGAATAATTGTTCTTAGCCTTACCTTATCCCTTCACGTAATTAATAACATATTACCATGAAGGGACTTAATCCTCTCTTCCTCTTCAACACACATAGCCATGAGTTTTTCTATGTTCCATAGTTCAAGTTGAGAGTTGTAGATGATGACAAAAGTCTCAAATTCCTTAGGATGTGAGGAAATGATGAGATGCACAATGAACTCATCTTTGATTCCCAAATCCATAGGCTTAAGCTTTGCAGCCATATTTGTCATCCTTAAGATGTGCTCATGCACACCACCTCCATAATACTTTTCAGTAACAAGCCTCATCATAAGAGTGCTTGATGTGGCCTTAGAAGAACTAATGAACTGATTCTCTATCCTTTGGAGGTATTCAACAGCAGTGTCACATCCAAAGATTGCTCCCCGAATGGCCTCAGTGATAGTGCTCTTAATCACCATCAAACATTTCCTGTTTGATTTCTTCCACTTATAACAATCAATGTCATAAGCCAATAACATATTAGTATATTCCTTTGTCCTCACAGCAAAGGCTTCCCGAGTTTCATCGTCATTTCTTACTGACTCTAATGGTGAAACCGGATATGGAGTAGTGAGAGCCAAGTCTTCTCGGAGACTGCCAGAGCAATTTCTAACTTCTCTCGGCGTATCCCATAATTGCTTCCATTCAGTGGATCAATGGAAGCGATGAAACTCAATGCTGAGTTCTCATTGGAGGAACCTTCATAATTAAAAGACAAGATCATGAGTGAATGCATATATATTAATCATAATAAAATGTTCAGTTTTATCTATCACTTTGGTTACTTGACCAAAAGTCAACATTTGAGATCAATTGAAAAAAACATAATAATTTATCTTTCGCTTTGATTACTCGACCAAATACTATGTAATTGAAAGAAAAATGTCATTAATGCCTTTCGCTTTAGTTACTCGGCCAATAATAACTTTAGTATAGCTTAAAAATATGACAATTCTATTTTTCACTTTGGTTACTCGCCCAAATTGTTATGACAATACAAACTTAACTCGCGACAGAATCTTAATCAGATAAGCCAACTTAATTGTAAATCCAGACTAGTCCGCAGATGGCCGGACTAGTCCGAAATTTTACAGTACCTTTTTCGGACTAGTCCGATCCATAAACCAGACAAGTCCGGTCTTAAAGAGAACTAGTTCCGGACAAGTCCGGTTCATAGGGCGGACATGTTCGGCATTGTTCCAGGAACATTTGATTTGTTCTTTATTGAACTTTTCAAGTTTGGTTCGGACTATTCCGGACTAGTCCAGCCAACCGCGAAAAATTTTCATATAAAAAACGGAAAATGCCGAAATACCTAAATTGGAATTTTAATATTACCATCTTACAAAATCAACTTAATTTTCACAATGGATTTCAATTCAAAGTGTTTAATTGGTTTTCAATCAGATGAACGCATCAAAATGCCCTGATCTGAAAAACATAACCACTTCATTGTGGCATACTGGACTAGTCTGGCCCATAGATTGGACAAGTTCTGACCTTCAAAAACTTGCAGTGAAAAACTTTGATCAAAACTCAATTCGAAATGATTAGTGGTCTAAACGGCTCTAATACCATTGTTAGATTCATAAGAGAGCCCAAAAGATCAATTAGCCACAAAATAATTTTGAATTACATGGAGAAATCTGAATACAACATCAACATCAAGTGATATCTCTCAAATAGCACAAGAACACTACTAATACCTTGTCCTCCATCTTTGTTGTTACTTGATGATACGTCCCTCGACCCAACAAGGCGAGACTGCAAGAAGAATGACGACAAGAGGAGTTTTCCCTTGTTCTTCTCTTGGTGTGTTGATGGAACTCTGAGTGAACTAAGAGAGTTCAAGTGTGTGTATGTATATGCATAAGCATTACTTGATCATACACTTGACCCTCTTCTTATATTTGACCAAGAGACACAAGAGAGAGCCTCCCACCCTTTAGGAATAGTTGTGTCCCTCGATGAGGGACAAAACATTCGATGGGTCATGTTCTTTCAATTAGAACACATGAATTTTGAGTTCAAACTGACAGTTACTGAACTGACCAGTCTAGTCTGATTACCGTTACTGGATTGCACCGGACTAATCTGGTCTTAATATCCGGACTTGTCCGATTCTTCTAACAGATGCCACATTTCTATTGTGACTTCACACGTGGGAGATACTTAAAATTTATTTGGACTCAACCCCTATACTCGTAGATTTATAAAATTTACTCATATTTTTTTACTAAAATTCACCTGCTAATCTCATATGATTCGTAGACTTGATAGTTTTTTTGATAAGTGCACATTAAATGTTGGAAAAGCAAGAAATTAGTTGATATTATCTTCATGTAATAACAACATTAGAGCATGTTGTTATTTTAAGAATTTTATGCTATTGTCACTACCGAAGAAATTAGAGTGTTAAGATAAACAAAATTTTCCGTAAATAATCAAGGACAACCGAGTTTTTTTTAACTAACACCATATTGATTGAGTGTGTGCGGCCTATGGCCTAAGATGAATGAAGGTAAAAAGCAATCAGCTATAAAAACCATTGGTCACTTTTTACAAGATAATAGATACTTTATTTTCATATATATCAAGATATGTAATAATTTCAAATCATCTGATTAAGTTACACAAAAAATTTGGACAAATACTTTAATAATAGTCATTTACAAGTTTCAAGCCTTTACCATTTAAAAAATAGTAGATTCTAAGTTATGAACACATTTTATAAATGAAAACGTCGGATCTAAAATTGACACCTCACATGCCATGACCTTTTACTACCTCACCGTCCATGTTCGGTTTATGATGTTAAAAATGCTCTTTGTTTGTGCCACTATTTTTTGAAGAAAAATTCATTTTACTCCCCTGAACTACGATATAAGTCCAGATTACCCCTGAACTTTGAGTAAAGTGTCTCAATAGTCCCTAAACTTGTTTGGGTGTATCATCTAGGTCCATAAACTTTTAAAATGCATATTTGGGTTCATAAACTTGTTAAAGTGTGTTATATGGATCCATAATAAAAAAATATCTCTATGACTATTGACATAATTGTTACTTACACTACAAGAATCAGGCAAAGAAGTGTCAGGGAAACTATAATCATCGGCCCCGACGACTTAAAGTATACTAAATTCATCGTCTTAGCAAAGCCGACATTTATATTGTTATAGCCGTCGGCATCACGATTAAGGCCGACAGCTTTCACTATGGCTGTCGGTTACAGCTACAGGGCCGACGACCATAGCATGGGCCTCGAGCTCTAAAAAAACAATGTTCCCGTCGAATTATAAAACCGTCGACTACAACTCCAGGGGCCGACGGCCATAGCATGGGCCCCACACGCCTAAGTTATGTCTGCCGGTCGTAGCGCCGCAGCCGACGTCCATAAGGTGGGCCCCCCAACCCTCAACTAAGCCCGTCGAATCGTGATAACCGACGAATTTAATCCCCTTACATCGTGTACACGGGGAAAAAACCTAACACACTTGCCTATCCGTGCCGCTCTCGTCTCTCGCTCCGCCGCTGCCCGCGCACTGCCTCACTGCCCCGCCACCGCCACGCGCCCCGTGTCCCCGCCGCCGCCATGCACTCTGCGTTGCCGCCTCGCCGTCGCCTCGCGCCTCGCCGCACTCGCCTTGCCACCCCGCGCCTCGCCACCCAGCGCCCCACCGGCCACTGCGCGCCTCCGTCGCCGCTCCTCCGCGCGCCTCCACCGTCCCTTCCGATAAGGTTAAAATTTAAGCTTGTCTATGAATTAGATTTTTGTACTCTGGTAAGTGTGGCATTAGGTTTTTGAATTGATTAGTCTCTGAATTGCTATATCATTACTTATGCAATTTTACATTGTGTTTTATCCATATATGTGTATGTTAACTTGATTATCATAGTGTTAGTAATTAGGTTTGAATTATGTTTATTTGAATTTTTTAGTGTTAATGTACTATATGTATATACAATGTTATCAAATCTAGGCGAGTAGGACCGACCAGGCGATTAGTCATCGACTAGGGCGATTAGTCGACTGTGGTCGAACTTTTGGTCATCCAACGTATTTTGGAGAAAATTTCTAGTCGACACTAAGGAAACAGAGCCAGGAGTACCATCATCCTGGCATTGAGGAATGAGAAGGCGGAGGGGACAGCGAAGGACGGCGCAATCCCAGCATTGAGGAAGGAGGAGGCAGAGGGGACAGGAGAGAATGGCACAGGGAGGTGTACATGAGAAGGACGGCGGTGCACGGTGGAGGAGCGGCGATGAACATACCTGGAAAGGAACGCCATGGCACCGGGCAGCACGGCAGCAGCGGGCGGCTCGGCGGCAGCATGTTGCGCGGCGGGCGACACGACAAGACCCATTTTGTAGGAAGTTAAAGCAGGCTTCGTAAGGCGATGCCTAGTTACCGCCTAGGCGTCCAGGTGCTCCGGCCCTAACGCCATGTGCAGTCGCGTGGCCACCGTTGTTTAGGTTGCCGGTGCTGCCCGCCCCTTTTTACTTGAAGAATTGCACCAGATAGAGGGGTGTTGTGTTAAATAGGCGGCGTTATGCTATCGAAATTTTAGGACATATTCTGTACAATATATGTAGGGCTGTTACATTAAACAAACTATGAAGTAAGCATATATGTTCATTAACATATATTTATTTGATGTAGTTTTAAAATGGGCGACGACCGTAAGGCGATGTATGATGGATGGAGTTCAATTAGTGCACACACTAATGAACGGGGTCATATCCCAAATGCTTTCCTGATCCATGCATTTTCTAGTGATGCTCGTGTTGCAAAGTGTTTGTGTATCAAGTGTCAGAATCATCGACGTCAAGATAAGTCTGAAGTGGAGTTGCATCTTTGCAAGCACGGATTTATGCCCGACTATCTGGTGTGGTGCGAGCATGGAGAGATAGAGCATGGTGATGAGTTAGACGGTAATGAGGATGAAGATCAGATGGATGAGATTATAGAAGACATTGGTAGAGAGTACAAAGATCGATCACAACCAAAGGAGGTGAAGGAGTTTTACGAGCTTCTTGCTGTCGCAGATTGAAAAGTTTATGAGGTCACCAATGTGATCGTTTGCAGGCGGTAACACAAATTACGGCGATGAAGTCCAAGTACAATTTGCGAACAATTTCTACAATGGTATCATTAGGTTGATCATTGATCTCCTTCCGTCAGGTCATCATATGACGTCGGATCTATATCAATCTAAGAAAATTTTGGCTGGTCAGGGCATGAATTATGAGAAGATTTATGCGTGTGAGAAAAATAGCAAGCTGTTTTGGAAGGAACACGTGAACGATACTCATTGTATGCATTGTAAGAAATCTATATATGTGGACGTCATGAGTGATGTTGGAGAATGAATAAATACAAAAGTACCGATCAAACAACTTTGGCACATGCCAATCACGTCAAGGCTTAAACGATTGTTTCTGTCCCAAGAAACAGCGAAGCACATGAGATGGCATTCTGAAGGGATACGTTAGAACGATGACAAATATGTTATGGCGCATCCTTCGTATGCTGCGTCTCGGCAAGCTTTAGACTGTTTTGATCCGGAGTTTGCAAGAGATCCAAGAAATGTTCGTCTGAGGTTGTTAACAGATGGTTTCACTCCATTCAGCACCAGTAATAGCTCATACTCTTGTTGGCCTATTTTTATCATGCCCTACAATGTCCCTCCCAACGTGTGCATGAAAGAAGGATATATATTTCTTGTGGCGGTCATTCCTGGTCCTAAACATCCAAACAAGAAATCAATGTGTTTATGCAACCATTGATTGAAGAGTTGAAAGAGCTGTGGAAAGGTGTAAAGGCATATGACAGTCATATGAAATGTGAATTTGACTTAAGTGTCATGTATCTATGGTCAATTCATGATTTGTTGGCATATGGCATTTGGTCTGGTTGGTATGTCCACGGACAATTGTGTTGTCCCATATGTATGAGTGACACTGATGCCATAAGGTTGAAGTATGGGAAAAAAGTCAGCTTTTTTTATTGTCATCAGTGATTCCTTGCTTCAAATCTGTAGGATCGAAGAGAACGTGCAAAGCTACCAGAGGGGGTGAAGGTAGATTAAAACTTTTCAGTGGAAGCAATGAAAACCCCTCGGGAGAAAAATGATTTGTTAAAGAAATCATGTGTGAGACTAATCTAAATGTGTTTCATCATGACAAAGGTGATAGATATCAAAGAGAATCAATTCACGAAGATGACACAACAATAATCATTCAAATACATCAAGAGAAACTCAAGTTACGATCAAAAGATCGAACAAAGGTCAATCTGTTCTTCCGAGAAAAAAAAACAGATCTGCAATACTGCAAAGAAACTCGTGCAGATAAAAAAAAATCCAATGACCGTGAAATTTTTACAGATGATATATAATCAAGTTGTGAAGACGACACAAAAAGAATCACGTAAAATGGATCTATAAAACTCGAGTTATGATAAAACCACAAAAGCAAGGTAGTGCTGTGCAGAAACTCGATGAGAAAGACTTGAAGAAAACAAGTCGGACGAACAAGGCACAAAAGTTCCTTTTAACTATGAATTTTATTCAATAGAACACAAGAGAACAGCCCAAAATTCGTCTACCACGATCTTTGGCCTCCCTTGCTTATATAACCAGCCCTTAGGCCAACCCAATCCTAACTAGGATTCTAATCCTACTCAGTTCACGAATTGAAACTTTCCATAACTGCTCAAGACTCTTCTATACGCAGATAGAAGCAATCTTAATATTTCCAAATACCTTAGGAACATATCACACATTCCTAAAACAACTCAAATTTGTGACCCACGCGAAATCCTATCATAACCTACTCGATACTTTCCATACCGAGGCATAACCGACTCCGCCACAGCCAAAGTCATCAACTGATATGATCTGATCTTTCCAACCAGATTTTTCCTTCCTTAGCCCATCTTCGAAACCATGTTGACACGTCATGCACCACATGCATATGTGTGAACACCTTCCTTCGACGTCCAGTAACCTTCATATGCAGTGCCCTTGATTCAATCATCCTGCGCGACCTCCTGACCCGTTCAACCACAATTCCTCCTGAATTTGGTTGTTTGGAACCTCATCTCCTCCCTGAGACTAGTCCAAAGGATTCTGTCACTAGCCATGACTTGAACTCAAGCAACACCTGCACATGAACAAAGAACCAATTCGTACGAGCCCAAGTCCGTGACTTGACTCAAGTTACTTCCGATCACAACACCTTACGTGGGCACCTCACATAAGCATGTTGCAAAGCATAGCAAAACGATATCAGCCATATCAACCAAAACGCACCAAAAACTTAGCAAATGAATTCTAAGCAATCTTTCCAAGAATATAAATCAAGATTGAAGCATTGCAAGTTAAAAGCAGAACCATCGCAAACTAGCTCCGGACCTTGCCAAAACTAATCGGACCTTGAGCTGGAGCTTACCAAAGCTAGCAAGACCAAGCACCGAAGCTTACCAGAGCTAGTCGTACCTAGCGCCGGAGCTTACCAAAGCTAGTACAACCTAACGCCAGAGCTTACCAAAGCTAGTACAACCTAGTGCCGGAGTTTACCAAAGCTGGTCGGAACTAGTCAACCCAAAAGCCAGAGCTAGAAAAACATGTTAGAGCTAACCAACATATGTCGGACCTAGCAAAACATATCGGAGCTAAAGACAAAGCTCACCGGAGCTACTCGAAAACATGTTGGACCTTGACATAGCAAGTCGGACCTATGGTCAGACCTTGCAGAAGCTCGGAACTAGAGTCAGACCTTGCTAAAAAGGGTGTTTTCGCAGAATTTTAGAACTTATATCATCAAAGCCAATGTATTCAGTACAAGCCAATGTATTCAGCACACATAGATCTCACAATCTCCCCCTTGATGAATGCATTGGCAACATCACTTAAAATCCGAACATTGGCTTATTCACATTATAAATTTTGAAAGCAATTTCTTCCCCTTTGGCAACACCACATAAACAAATTTTTTCTTTTGAGAAAAATCGTGCCAAAAACACTTGTGAATATGTGCAATGTGTAATCAATTTCTCCCCCTTGCATACTTCTCTTAAAAAATTCACATATTTTCTCTCCCCCTTCGACAATGTATTCAGCAAGGTTCAAAAGAAAATTTTAAAATGTTATGAGCATATTACAACATATACATATAAATCAGAGCTCATCCAAAATCATACTATCAAGTAACTTACACTATCACATCAATGAGATACATAAAGTAGTGTAAGCCATGCTAGAGATCAAGTGTAATTTTTAATTTTAAGCAAGTCATGATCTCACAAACTTAACTATTTCAAAACTTGAAAGCATAACACTTGTTGCTGCAATTTTATTTATCTTTTACGCATAAATTTGATCATATAATATTTGGAAGAGATTATATGCGCATCTGGCTTATTCTAACCAACCAAGCTAAGCCTATGTCATTTGACAATCAGAAGCTTAAGGACATGGTTTTAGTCATACACAACTTCTTCCAACTTCATATATAAGTGCCATGATAAGCCATCTCAAAAGAAGAAGTGCGATGCATGCATATTCTCTTGATCTTTTCTCAATTTATATTTGTTCATAAAACTCAACATGTGAGTTGATTACTTGATCAATTCATTATGATTAAAAGCACTTGTGATCATACAACCAGTTCAAAACAGCAAGAAAGTTTGATAATGACCACATTTAGTGTAAGTAATTGTTCCAATTACTAGTCATAGCAAAAACTACAAAATGTATAACATGCGTAATGTAGTAAGAACTTTCAGCACAAAAAGGAATCACAAAGTCATATATGTATGAAATATTATGCTCATATTATTTTAATTTCAGATTCACACATAGACTTCTCAAGTTTCAAAACGCCCCCTCAATTTAAGGCATGAGGATGCATAACCCCTATTTCACCGAATGTAACAAAAACGAGTGAAATCCAATGGTTTTGTGAAAATATCAGCCAATTATTGTTTGACATCTACATGGTGAAGCACAATGTTTTCTTTTTCAACATTATCACGGAGAAATTGATACCTAATATCAATGTGCTTAGTTCGAGAATGTTGCACGGTGTTTTTAGCAATGCAAATGGCACTAGTGTTATCACAAAACAGTGGAACACTATCTAGATCAACCCCATAGTCCTTAAGTGTTTGAACAATCCAAAGAATTTGTGAACAAGCGCTAGCAGCAGCTACATATTCAGATTCGGGTGTGGATTGTGCAACTTTTGTTTTCTAGAGGACCAAGCAACAAGTAAATTACCAGGAAAATGAAAAGCACCCGAAGTACTTTTCCTATCAATCCTACAACCTTCAAAATCAGCATCGGAAAAAGCTTTCAAAGTAACGGTTGAGGAAGAAGGAAGAAAAATGCCAAATTCTTGACTTCCATGTAAGTACTTGAGAATTCTTTTAACGTCTTGACGATGTGAAGCACGTGGGGAGGCTTGAAACCGTGCACAAAGACATACACTGAATTGTATGTCCGGTCTTGATGCCGTGAGGTACAAAAGTGATCCGATCATGCTTCTATATTCTTTTTTATCCATCAGTTCACCATCTTCATGAAGTTAAGTGTTGTTGCTGTTCCCATTGGTGTCCGAAGAGGCTTGCTTTTGTCCATGTTGAAGCGCCTTAGGAGGTCTTTTGTATACTTCGTTTGGCGCACAAAGGTACTATCCTTGGTTTGCTTGATTTGCAGCCCCAAAAAGTATGTGAGTTCCCCCATCATACTCATCTCAAATTCTGAACTCATCATAGCTGAAAACTTGGACACAAGATCATGAGAAGCACAACCAAAGATAATATCATCTACATACACTTGGACGAATAATGAGTCATTGCAATGCTTAAGCACAAAAAGAGTTTTATCAACCTTGCCCACGGTAAACCCCTTTTCAAGTAAGAATGTTTTTAACCTATCATAACATGCTCTAGGGCTTTTTTGAGACCGTACAAGGCTTTGGACAGTTTGTAAACATGATTAGGAAAATATGGATTTTCAAAACCCGGTGGTTGTTTGACATAAACCTCCTCATCTATGTAGCTATTAAGAAAAGCACGTTTAACATCCATTTGATATAGCTTAAAACCTTTAGAAGTAGCAAAAGCTAACAAAATTCTTGTGGCTTCTAATCTAGCAACAGGAGCAAAAGTTTCATCAAAATCTAGACCTTCAACTTGAGTGAAACCTTGAGAAACCAACCTAGCCTTATTCCTAACCTCAACCCCATCCCCACTTTGTTTATTTTTAAACACCCATTTAATTCCAATTAAAGTGTGATCTTGAGGTGGAGGTACAAGTTTCCAAACATTATTTCTTTCAAAATTTTCTAACTCTTCTTGCATGGCAATAATCCAGGATCCATTAGTGAGTGCGTGTGATATATCTTTGGGTTCAAAAGAAGCGACAAAAGCAGAATGAGCATGAGAGTTTGGATCGCAAAACCTTGACTGTGTGACTCGTTCGTGCAAGATTCAAATAATTTGTTGTGGAGGATGACTTTTGAGAACCAAGAGGGGAGTGGACGCTTCACAAGCTTCTTCTTCTTCTTCATGTTCATAACAAATCGATGAGCTTGTGACTTGAGGAGGATCTGGACCAGCAATGGTGGTCGTCAGTGCTGGCTGTGAATCAAAATCAGAAACTAGAACAATGTCATTAGCTGTTGAATTTTCGGGCAGCAGTACCACTTCTTCCTCATGTTCAACGAAAATGCTCTCCTCCTACGGATATGGATCCGGACCTGCAATTGAGATAGTACCTGGGCTAGCTTCATCAAAAGATACCACAGAAGTCTCCGCAATTGTGTTAGTGTCAAGCAAACGCACACGGTAGCCTCTAGTATGAGATGGATAACCAAGAAACATGCCATCAATGGATCTATCAAATTTATCAAGATTTCCATGTTTCTTAACAAAACATTTGCAATCAAACACCCAAAATTGGGTAACACTAGGCCTATGTACAAATCGGAGCTCATATGGTGTTTTGCCTAGCTTAGCGCGCAAGAAAACACGTTTTGAGACATAACAAGCGGTTGCAATCGCATCAGCCCAAAATTTCCTAGGAGTTTGATATTCATCAAGCATAGTCCTAGCCATTTCAACTAAGGTTCTGTTCTTTCTTTCTACAACACCATTTTGTTGAGGTGCATATGGTGAAGAAAATTGATGATCTATTCCATTTTCAACACAAAATTGATCAAAAAATAATTTTTTAAATTCGGTTCCTTTATCACTTCTAATTGCTTTTAAAGATCCTAGGTGATCAATTGATAATCTAAGAAATAAAGTTCTAAAGTGACTAAAATCTTCATTATTAGATGCCATAAAGTAAACCCAAGAGTATCTAGAATAATCATCAACAATCACAAGAACATACCATTTACCTCTGAAGGATTGAACACGTGAAGGTCCTACAGTGTCAATGTGCAAAAGTTGACCCGGTTCAGTTGTCATGATCATTGTGAGAGGAGTATGTGAACCTGCAACCATCTTAGCATGTATACAAGAAGAGCACACAATTTCTTTGTCCCCTTTAAGCTTATTCAGCCCACGTATGCTATCAAGAGCACTAACACACGTTAGATGATCAAAGCCTACGTGACCAAGTCTACAATGCCAAAAATATAAGTCCTTTGAATCATTAGCAACTAGACACCTATGCTTAGAGGAAGACATATCAAAATCAGCTTTAAAAAACTCTTCCAAACTGTGACATGTTAAAAGTAAGCTCACTATTTGAATTTACAACTATGTAGCAATTTTTAGTGAAAATAATTTCCAGATTTTCATCTAGCAGTTGTGAAACAGAAAGCAAGTTGTATTTCAAATGTTTAAAAAGTGCCACATCCTTAAAAGTGTAGTGATCATTTACTCTAACCGAACCCTTAGCAATTATAGGAGTTGAAGAATTATCGGCAAAAGTAACATTCTCTACACGTGACACAAAAGAGAGGGAGGAGAACCATTCTTTGTTACCAGTCATGTGGCGTAAGCAACCTGAATCCACAATCCAAATGTTCTCCTTCCTCAAGCATGTAAGCTACATAGAAGAACAATATGTCGATGACTCAATACTGGGGTTAGTCAAAAGGTATTTAGGAATACAGTACTGAGTCACACGACGTGCAACAGGAAAAACACGCAAAAGCTGAGATAAAACAGCAGGTTTATAAGTCAAAGTTTGAGAATTTTTGTTCTTAACTACTGACCTATAAGGTGTTACTTGTGTAGCACAAAAATCAATAGCTTTGGAGGCGAAAACAGAAGCTCCGGAGGTAAACTTTGAATGTTTTTGACTCATAACAGCAGGTTGTATGTTCTTAACATTTGATTTAGTATGTGCAGCAAATTTTGCATGAGAGTTATAAGATTTAGCTTGCATTCTTTCCTTTTTATATTGTTTAGCTAGTCTATAACAAAAATGTATAACATGACCATCTCTACCACAATATGTACAATGAAATTTAACTTTGTGTTCATGTCTAGATGAGCATGCAGTATGTTTATTTGAACCTGAACGTGACAATACTCCTGCAGATTTGAAAACCACTTGTTTTTGTTTAGGAACTGTTTGAATCAAACCACTTCCTAATGACTTTACAATTTTAGGTGGATGTGTCTTAGCATGAGCATGAGAATCAAAACCTAAACCAGTTTTATCATTGCAAGACTTGGGAGAATTTAGTAGCAAGTTTAGGTTCTTATTCCCATTACAAAATCGATCTAATATCCTATGCATGTCATCAAGTTTATTGGACAGATCAATGCAATTTTGACATGAAGTTTTTCCTTTAAGTTTGCAATTAGAACAATATTTAACTTCATGAGAGCGTAAAGCATTGTTCAATATAGAAATTTCATTTATAACATCTTGTAGTTTCTTATCAAGGTCATCACAAGTAGAACAATGCAAAACAATTGTAGAACAGCTAGCATCTTTCAAGTTTTTATCATTAAGTACAGTAATCTCTCTGTTCTTTTCAATTTCTAACTCAAGTTTATCATGTTGGAGGTATGTGCACTTCTTAGGGAGGACAGTTGTTCATATATTAAGTCACATGAGGAACAAGAATCATCACTAGGAATCAAGGATTTCAAACGATTAATTTCAGATTCTAGTGGCTCAATTTTAATAGCATTGTCCCTAAGCGTTTTGTCCTTTTTCTTAACAATAGCAGTGGCACGAGAAATAGCATCACACATTTCTTCGCAACTAAGACACATTTGTTCATTGTCGCTGTTGTGTTCTGCATCCTCCATACTCAATCTTGATTTGCCCGCCATGAAGCACAAGTTTGCCAAATCATCTTCATCTTCGTCACTTCCAATGTCTACATCGCTTGAGCCAAGTTCTATTAGTGCGGAGATAAAACTGCTCACCAATTGACGTCCTGTAAAACCCTTCTTCTTCTTCTTATCGTTTGTTGAGGAGTGCTTCGTCCTTGATTGTTTTTCTTCCCAAGAAGTAGGACCTGAAAGGTTAGGACAATTTGTATGAAAGTGTCCCGTCTTACCACATTCGAAGCATCGTTGAGGTCCGGAGCTTCCTCTCCTTCTAGCTCTCACATTTTGCAATGCTTTTGAGAACCTAGTAGAGAGAAGTACTAGCTCCTCCTCTGGTAACACATCAATCTATTCAAGGGTTAGAGAGGACAAAAAAGAAAATGTACCACAAGATGAAGATTGGGCGGAGCTAGGCATATTACGTTGAGAAACAAATGCAAGAGACTTGTTGGGGTTCTTATGTGAGATTATGTCAATTTCATGAGTTTTCAATTTAGAGTATAGTACATCTAAAGTAAGTGTACTCATGACAGTAAATTCACGAATAGATGTAACCTTCATCTCCCAAATTGACATGTCTAATGCACTTAGTAATTGCCTAGCGTTCTCAACATCTGAAAATTTAACATTGATGCTACACAAGTTGCTGAGAATTTTATTAAAGCGAGCAAAGAGGTCATCAATGGACTCACCGGGTTGCATGTATTCCTTTTTGAACATATCTTGTTTTACCTCCTTGATCGTGTTAGATCCTTCATGGTAGTCGCAAAGTGCTTTTCACACATCGTATGCAGATCGTAGGTGTGCAACACGGTCGAAGTCGCTTTGAGTTAACCCTTGTATGATCAAGTTTCGAGCCTTGTTGTTGTTGTCAACATCTCTCAGATTTGTAGTTGTAACTTGATCGTTTGACAGCACTTCGTAAGGCTTGTACACCTTCTCCCATATTGCGAAGCCTTGAGCCTGGATGAAGGCTTCCATACGTGCCTTCCAAACCTGAAAATCAATACCATTAAAGATACAAGGTTTTGCGGAGTATTTCTCCATGATGATTAGTCAAAACACGTGCAAATCACAAATATTAGAGCATTTTGGCTCTGATACCAATTGTAGGATCTAAGAACACGTGAAAAGCTACCAGATGGGGGTGAATGGTAGATTTAAAACTTTTCAGCGGAAGCAATGAAAACCCCTCGGTAGAAAAATGATCTGTTAAAGAAATTGTGTGTGAGACTAATCTAAACATGTTTCACCATGACAAAAGTGAAACATATAAGAGAGAATCAAGTCACGAAGACGACAAAACAAGAATCACTCAAATCCATTCAGAGAAACTCAAGTTATGATCAAAAGATCGAACAAAGGTCAATTTGTTGTACCGAGAAAAAAAAAAACAGGTCTGCAATACTGCAAAGAAACTCATGCAGATCAAAACCACAACTCCAATAACCATGAAAATTTTACATATGATAGATAATCAAGTTGTGAAGACAACCCAAAAATAATCACGTCAATTGAATCTGTAAAACTCGAGTTATGATAAAACCACCGAAGCAAGGTAGTGCTGTGCAGAAACTCGACGAGAAATACTTGAAGAAAACAAGTCAGACGAACAAGGCACAAAAGTTCCTTTCAACTACGAATTTTATTCAACAGAACACAAGAGGAACAGCCCAAAAGTCATCTACTATGAGCTCTGGCCTCCCTTGCTTATATAACCAGCCCTTAGGCCAATCCAATCCTAACTAGGATTCTAATCCTACTCAATTCACCAATTGAAACTTTCCATAACTGCTTAAGACTCTTCTATACGCAGATAGAAGAAATCTTAAGACTGCCAAACACCTTAGGAACGTATCCCACATTCCTAAAACAACTCAAATTTGTGACCCATACAAAATCCTATCATAACTTACTCGATACTTTCCATATCGAGCCATAACCAACTCTGCCACAGTCGAAGTCGTCAACCGATACGATCCGATCCTTCCAACAAAATCTTTCCTTCATTATCCCATCTTCGGAACCATGTTGCCACGTCATGCACCGCATGCATACGTGCGAACACCTTCCTTCGACGTCCAGTAACCTTCATATGCACTGCCCTTGATTCAATCATCCTACGTGACCTCCTGACCCGTTCAACCACATTTCCTCCTGAATTTGGTTGTTGGAACCTCATCTCCTCCCTAAGACCAGTCCAAAGGATTCTGTCATCAGCCATGACTTGAACTCAAGCAACACCTGCACATGAACAAACAACCAATTTGTACGAGCCTAAGTTCGCGACTTGACTCAAGTTAGTTCCGAACACTACACCTTATGTGAGCACCTCACATAAGCATGTTACAAAGCATAGCAAAACGATATCAGCCATATCAACCAAAACACACCAAAAACTTATCAAATAAATACTAAGCAATCTTTCCAAGAATATAAAACAAGTTCGAAACATTGCAAGTTAAAAGCAAAATCATCGCAAACTAGCTCCGGACCTTGCCAAAACTAATCGGACCTTGAGCTGGAGCTTACCAAAGCTAGCAAGACCTAGCACCACATCTTACCAAAGCTAGTTGTACCTAACGTTGGAGCTTACCAAAGCTAGTACAACCTAGCGCCGGAGCTTACTGAAGCTAGTACAACCTAGCGTCAGAGCTTACCAAAGCTGGTCGGAACTAGTTAACCCAAAAGTCGGAGCTAGAAAAACATGTCGGAGCTAACAAACATAAGTAGGACCTAGCAAAACATATTGGAGCTAAATACAAAGCTCACCGGAGCTACTCAAGACCATGTTGGACCTTGACAAAGCAAGTCGGACCTATTGTCGGACCTTGCAGAAGCTCAGAGCTAGAGTCGGACCTTGCTAAAAAGGGTATTTTGGTATAATTTTAGAACTTATATCATCAAAGCCAATGTATTCAGTACAAGCCAATGTATTCAGCACACATAGGTCTCAGAAAATTATCCTTTCAGGAGGGATACACAATCATTCCGGAAAGGCATAAGAGTTACAAAAGGAGCACGTCGTCGATTGACAAGCGAACAAAAAATGGCATGGCATGCAAAGTTAAAACAGTCCAAAGAAGATGGTTTCAAAGGGTATGGTGCAGAACACAACTGGACTCATATTTCTTTTCTTTGGGAGCTACCATATGCAAAGGCGATGCTTCTACCGCACAACATTGATTTGATGCACCAGGAGAGTAATGTCGCTAAAAGCATCATAAGCATGTGTTTTGATTTTACTGGTCAAACCAAAGCTAATTTGAATGCAAGAAAAGATTTAAGTGATCTTTGTGATTGTCCTGGGTTTGAGATTAGAACAAATGCAAGTGGAAATGAAATTAGACCACGAACTCCTTACTGTGTCAAGCTAGAAGAAAGAAAGGAAATACTTAGATGGTTGAAAACATTGAAGTTTCCAGACCGCTACGCAGCTAACATAAAAAGATGTGTTAAACCTAGTACTAGTAAACTGAATGGACTGAAGAGTCATGATTACCATATTATGATGGAAAGACCTTTACTGATAATGTCTCATGGATACTTCAAACCAGACTCGTGGAAGATATTTGCTGAACTTAGCTATTTTTATAGGCAGATTTGTGCTAAGGAAGTGTCGAAGAAGATAATGTGGCAGTGGGAGAAATAAATCATTGTTCTTGTATGTAAGATGGAAAGAGTCTCTCCGCCAAGATTTATGAATGTTATGCAACATTTGCTGGTGCATTTGCCGTATAAAGCATTAGGAGCAGGACCTGCACAGTTCAGGTGGATGTATAGTCAAGAAAGAGAACCAAAAAAACTTAGAGCTATAGTGCGCAACAAGGCAAGAGTTGAGGGGTGTATTTCAGATCATTTGCAGCTAAAGAGATTACAAACTTCTCTAGCAAATATTTCGCGCGTGCCAACAATGTGAATGCATCTATGATACAATATCATGATGTAGAAGAGCATCCTATGACTGAGCTTAAAATTTTTCATTGAAAGGGTAAAGGTGTTGGAGGTACCACTTCTCATTATATTTCAGAGCAAGAGAGGAACTACACCATGCTTTACATGTTTTTCAACATGGAAGAAGTGTTACCATTTTTTGAAATCTTTGACAATCTGTATTGGACATCTTCTCGAAGGCTGACGCAAAGTCAATTGGATAATCTATGTCAACATGGCACAAAAGGTGGCAAAAACTTCGTGAACTGATACTGTGAACATGTAATTTTCTATCCGTCCTTTGTTCTTCAATCATAGTTCATATATTTATTATAAGATGCTAACTTTGTATATTTATGTACATGTAGTCTATGAAGGATGTCAGCATCTCTGATGACCTGCAACAGATTGCGAATGGTCAATTGAAAGCTAGAAAATTTAGCCGATACGATATCAATGGATACCGTTTTCGAATGGCAAGTTTAGAAGCAAGTCGCCCACTTGAAGCCACATCAAACAATGGAGTTTGTATAACGGTTGCAGAGGGTAGTGGAGAAGTGAAGGAATACTATGGCATTCTTCAAAAAATAATTGAGTACACATTTGGCGGTACGAAAGAACTGAAGCTGGTGTTTTTCAAGTGTCACTGGTTTGATCCAACATCGGGCACGCGAGTGGATGATTTTTGAATGGTGGAGGTCAACCACAACTCATGCTATACAGCTCCTAACAACAATGTTGTACTTGCGCATCAAGTGGAACAAGTGTACTATTTAAGTTATCCTCATCCAAGTTTGGAAAATTGGTGGGTTGTATATAAAGTTAACCGTGAAGTGCATCCTCGTTCTTATGATGATTACATAGACAATCAGGAAGACGATGATGGTGGTGTTTATGAAGATGAAGTCAAAGAAGTACAAGATATTAGGATATCTTATGGGATATGACTTCCAGAAATACCTAGTACTGCTCTAGAGTTAATGTCTGAATAACAAGTAGGCCCTTCGAGAAAACGTTTTTGGCAATCTCAAAGGATTACAGAAAAGAAAAATTGAATTATTGACGAAGAGAGTGAAGGAGAAGAATTTGAAGAAGAGATGGTATAAGAAGAGAGACATGAAAATATTCATGCACGTGTGATATAAGCATATTCAGATGTTGATGATTTTTAGCAGATTCTAATGCTGGTGATTTTTAGTTCTTATTGTACGCATTCTTTGAGATATAAATTTTTATTGTGTACATCTTTTAGTCTTTATAATTTATTGTTTAATAATCTCATAAACTAATGAATATTTTTTTGAAATTTGTGCAGATGTGGAAGCATTTCAAAAAAGGAAAGAAGCAAAGTGATGATAATTCTTCCTCCGCATCTCACCACAGTAGTGGTTCAGTTCACACATCCCTATTTTAGGTACTTTGTTTTTTTATAAATGCTTTAATATTATAATCAGCTATTTACTATTTGTTATATGTTTATTTGCATTTGCAGGGCACGACCGTGAGCGTAGATAGACATAGATAACTTATGGGGTGTGTGATACAGCACGCATCAAGCCAGCTAGCACCAGGTTCAGGAGGCGGCTTAGGTGTGTACTCGGAGGAGGCTCAGGAGCAGGGAGGAGGCTTAGGAGCAAGCACAATGGAGGAGGCTGAGGAGCAAGGAGGTGGCTCAGGAGCAGGGAGTAGGCTTAGGAGCAGGCACAATGGAGGAGACAGAGGAGCAAGGAGGAGGCTCAGGAGCAGAGGAGGCTCTGGCGCAGGCCTTTGGGTCGTATTCTGAGGGTGGATAGGGTGGTACTGAGGGTGGACAGGGTGGTACTGAGGGTGAAGAGAGCGGCGAAGAGGTAGATGATCAGGAATGAGATGCAAGGTTGGCAAGATTGGTAGAGTTACAAGAGGCAGCAGAGGGGCAGAGTGATCGATGCCCTTACCGCTATTTTTTTGAATTATTTGATAAGCTATCTTATACATTTGGTTTTCTTGTCAAGTAAATAATGTTATTTGCACAGGCTGCGGAAGCACCTTTTATGTACTCCAATTAAAACTCCCAATTTGTACAGGTTGCAGACGGTTATAAGGCCAAAGGGTACTAGGTGTTGGATCGAGATTGGTTGGGATGGCAGGGGCATCGACGCTGTGTTAACATAGTGTTGGGAAATGCCATCTGGTTTTGCTTTCCAGGGATGGTTCTTGCGGGCGGTCAACTAATTGCCACGCATAATTGGGATCACTATGCCTTGAAACCATATGGCACTGCGGGTACATATCTGGACAAGTTTGGGAGATTTTTTGGGTAAGTTTGTTTTCATTGTTTAAAATATGTTGCATTTCACTTTGGTTGATATTAATTGTTGGTTTTATGCAGAGTATATTCAAATTGGAGGAAGGTGTGGTTCCAGCATATGCGAGGTATGTTTTCGAGACATCAGCAAGAAAGCTCACAAAGGACCCCTTCTCTGATGCACGGATCAAGGCTGTGACCATGTATTACAAGACTAGGTTGCGTTAGCCCATGAGAAACAAGCGAGCAGCTACAATTTATCTGCAGAACCATGAGTACATGGATAGTAGTGTGGATTAGATCTGTGTAGATATGGCAGCTTGGGAATGGATATGCGAATACTGGGCGTCGAAGGAGTTCAAAAATATTTCGAAGAGAAACCGAAGCAACCGGAAGATCAAGCCTGGACTGCAACGTTATGGGGGAGATGGACATGTTCGGATGGCACAACGAATGGTATGAACTATTACAATCACTTGTAAATTGCTTCAAACAATTCCATTGATTGAACTGATTTTGAGGAAGCTGAAACCGGTGTCGCTCCTTCTTTTATCGAGGTTTACCTCAGGGGGCACAGAGCCATAGATCCGGCACGCCCGGAGCAGTTGTGTGACGAGGCGGCAACACAAAAAGTGGTAAGTGTGTCGATTGCTAACTATCTATAAACTGAATCTATCTTTTATGACATCCACTTGTGATTTTAATTTATCCTTGCAGACAAAATATGTTGAGTGTCTCAAGAAAAAGCATGGAGATGATGTAGATTATCTAAGAGCGCCGTTGGATGTGGGTGCGGCGTACGAAGCCAGCGGAGGCATATCGCATGGGAGGTACATGTAAAGATAATGATATTTAAAGGTTAATTACCGTCGATTCATCACATTTGTGTTTTTTGTAGACTTGGATTAGGTGACGGTTATGTAGAGTGTGACGCTTATGTGGTATGGCGGTCTTCTACTTCCAGTTCGAGTCGATCCCGTGTCGCAGAGGAGGACCTGAAAGAAACATTAAGAGAGTACGAGGAGAAAGTAGAACACCAACAACTACAAATGCAACAACAATAGTAAATATAGATGCAGCAGATGCAGTTGCAAATGTAGTATTTGTATATGGCGCGGGTAACTTATAATCTTAATAGTTGAATAGTTTATTCGTTTACAAACTGTTTCTACTTAAGATTTCACGAATAATTTCCTTCGTGTAGGTCTTGGGTCAAGGCAACACTGGAACTCAGTTCAATATGCCAAAAAAGTCTCAGTTCGAGATGATGTCGCATGTAAACTACTGTTTTACTTAAGTTGGTATACTTATTACCATATTTGTGTTGAAGTCAGTAACTGAATATTTTTACTTTATGCAGTTCTTCCCTCAAGGTGGCTTTGGATCGCAGTTCGATATGCCTTGTCCGATGCAGCCCGGACAACAAGTTGGCTCTTCTTCATAGGTATAACCGCATTTCTTTTTAACTCGACTTATAGTATGGAATACTAATCATATTTGTCTCAGGGTTCCTAGAGTGGTTAAGCCTATCCTCCACAATCTCAGGGATTCATATCAATGTTGGCCCCTAGATTGCAACCTTATCCAGGTGTTCTCCCATCGTTGCCCTTCGCTTCAGGGCATAGTCAACCATCAACACCTCCAGGTGTCGCAGCAGTATGATTACTAAATCATTAGCTATAATGAAAGCGTAGCTTAATTTCAACAATACTTAGCGACTTATTCAATTGCATAGTTGGTAATACCTTTATGTCAATTACACATGTGAGTTGGGGTATTTGTGAATTTTAGAAAGATTAAGACATATGAATTGTATGTATTAATGCAAAGTTAACTTTTATTTGTTTCTCGTAGGGTTCCGGTCATGTAACGCCTCATGATTGCGATTATTTTCTCAATTTGAATGCCGGAGGTGCAAGTGGTGGAGGTTCGAACAACGACATGGATGCTGATTAATCTTCCCAATGGTGCCTTGGAGTAATTTGGATATGTGAACTTGTTGTTTGACTATGTGATAGAGTAATTTAGAGTAATCTTCACAATGTTTTATGACTATGTGAACTCGTAGTTTTATTGTGTTTTGCTTATGACTATGGGTTGTATGAAATGTCTTTGCATTGTCGTTTTATTTGCTGTTGTGGTATGCAATTTGTTACCATATTTGTGTTGAATGGTGGTGTATATCCAATCTGTATGGCATGTATGGCCAGGAGACTCCCCACACGGGGAGGGAGCGAAAGCAACCGCAGTTTCAAAAAAAAATGTCTGTAGGGTCGTCGGTGTAGGCCGAGCCGACGGTCATAACTGCCATATGGCCATTAGTTTTGCTCCCAGACCGACGGCTATATGGCCCCCAAAGCGCACACGTGTTCACCTTATGACTGTCGGTACGCTCGGGGGGCCGATGGTTTTAAGCCCATTAAACGCATCGGCCCCCTCTGGCCAACGCCTTTTTGGTGTTATGACCGTCGGTGTGGCCAGGGTGGCGGTCTTAGTTGGTTTTCAAACTAAAGACATCAGTGTATGGAGCCCGATGGCTATAAGGCCTTAAGAACGTCGAGCAACAGTCGACGGCTATGGCCATCAGTAGGCCAACGTTCTTACTCTAAAATTGTCGGTTACTGTAGCTTACCGATGGCGATAAGGTCGACATTTCTTTGCACATTTCTTGTAGTGTTAAGCTTTATTTTTCATATTTCTTCTTTTTGAAAATCAACATTGTTATCATAATTCATATTGGATGCAAACAAAACTGATTTGGAAGGAGAATAAATATAAAAATAATGCTTAAGTAACAGTTATGTTAATAAACTGTCAAAGTGTTGCTACGACACTTCCCCCAGTACTACTAAAGTGTAGTCCGCGGAGGTTCGTATTTGGTTGGGTCCCTCGTAAGATCAAGAGCGAGATGATGACACAGAGGATTTTTATGTGGTTTGGGCCGCCTAAGCGTAATACCCTACTCCACGGGGTGGTTGTTGATGAACTTGTGTGCGTATTATGTCTTGGGTGCGTGTGAGCTTAGTTGGACTTCTACCGTGCGACACAACCCTTTTATATGCTAAGAGCTGGCCGTTATAGTATTTTCCTGGCCCGACAGGTGGCTTGGGCTGTAATAATCCACCTATACACGATCTACATGCATAATTGTGATTAACAGACTAATAACGCTCATTAATGGCGGCGTTAACAATCTTGATGGTCCCCTGATCATGTGTCATTATTGCTAAATTAATGACGTGTTAATCAGGTCTTATAACGACTGTTATAATAGCTTCCTGAATGTTCGTGCCGGTTGAGATCCTGTAGTCGTTGCAGGCTTAGGTCCGGAGGTACAACACGTGACAGCTCCGTGAAAGCATCTAGGCTCCCATGAGGTATGGTTTCGGTGATTAATGACAACTGTTGGATATCACTAATGAGTTTGTGGATGCAAGGTATCTCGTATAACTCATCACACTTAATGGACTCTATATTTATATCATCTACTGCTCATTGGATACAATTGGAGACCCCTAAACAAACTATTTCACGAGGTCAATCGATTTTCATGAAGACTAAAAGAAAAATCACATATGTCAAAATCATTCCATCAAAATTGACAGCACTTGAGAATTGGTCGTCATCAGAAGAACATTTCAAACCAATGTCTAAGAGGTCACTCAAACAAATTCCAAAAGAATAACTTAGAACAACTCGAAGCAGACAAAATCAACTCACTAGATCATCCGATGTATCCAGAAAACACTACATCGGTCGAGTTCGCTTTTCCTCGAAAAAGACCTCAGACTTGGGTATACACCGGATCATTCGATGATGAAGCAAGTGTTACATCGGTCTATCATTCCAGTAAGCAATTTCCCTGGACCAAGTGTAACACCTGACCATCCAATGTACAATTATAACACATCAGTCAATCATTCCAGTAAGCATTATTTCTGGACCATTCTGGATCAAGTGTCACCAGATTATCGGATGTACAGGTGTATACAACATCGGTCGATCAACAGTCATATCTGACATAGTGACCTCAGCTAATTTGTATTCGACCGATGACAACTGAAGGGAGAACATCGGATCATCCGGTGTTTGCAGAACAGTGATGTCAGCCTACTTTTCCAACAACTATTTTATGGAAGTTGGCTATTTATACCCCTTCAACCAGTCATTTCGATAAGTCTTGATGCCTAGAGCTACTCTACACATTACCAAGCATTCAGGACGTTGAGCAACCACTTCCACATCATTTACACCACTTGTACACCAAGAGATAGGCTAGAACTTGCTAGAGATGATGCTTGTGTGCTTCCATTCTTGGTGATTGGAGTCCCTACTCTAGTGATAGGTGTAAGGGAGTATCTCTTGGTGATTGCATTCACCGTGTAATAGTCGGTGATTGGAGAGAGCCTTCCGGAGCTTGCCAAGTTGGTTGTGGAAGCCCGGAAGATCAAACTTGTATAAGGCTTGAGCTCCACCTTGCCGAAGATGGCGAACGGAGACCTTTAGTGAAGATCCCTGGTCTCGGTGACTTGGGATTGGCTATACCCTTTGGTGGGTGCCACAACGTGGATGTAGGAAGTTCTTGATGATCTTGCCGAACCACGGGATAAATCACCGTGTCCTCGTGTCTCCTCGGGAGTTTGCACACTCTTCCTTTCCCGTTACACTTATGCATTTCATATACCACAAAATTATTATTCACTTGAATGGATAGGTTGTTTGCATAGGGAATTGGGCTTTTAGTAGTTAAGTTTTTTATTACTTTAATTTTTGAAAAGAAGCCCAATTCACCCCCCCTCTTGGGCATTCGATCCTTACAATTGGTATCAGAGCGAGGTTGCTCATTGGATCATTCTAGCTTCACCACTAGAGAGCTAAAATGGCCAGATTGGGGGTTCGGTTCCCATCTTCGAGGGCAAGAACTTTGCCTATTGGAAAGCACGCATGCGTGCTTATCTAGAGGCTATTGCTCCCGAGGTATGGGAAGTGACCCATGCGGGGTTTGGTGAGCATAACTATATTGGTGATCAAATCAAGTGGGATGCAAAGGCTAGAAACGCTATTTACGAATGCATTAGTCAAGATGTGTTTGCTAGGATTGCTAGCAAAGAAAAGGCTGGTGAAATTTGGGCTTGCTTGATTGAAATTCATGAGGGTTCTTCTCGTGTTAAAGAATTAAAGTATCATATGCTTAATGCCAAATATGATGAGTTCAAAATGCTACCTCATGAAAATGTCAATGAAATGTTTTCTCGCTTGAATGTTCTCATTGAGGAGATTAATGCTCTTGATATTGCTTCTCTTGGCAAGGGACTAATCAACCACAAGATTCTTATGCTCCTTCCTAAGCCAAAGTACAACATCATAAACTCCATGCTTCAAAAGGAATCTCTTGATCATATTGAAGTTTCGGAACTTATTGGAGAGATTCACGCTCATGAGATGAGTGTGCTTGGGATGATGGAGGAATCATCTTCAAAGACAATTGCTCTAAAGGCTTCCACCAAGAGAACAAATCTCAAGAAAAAGAAAGTGGTCAAGCCTATCTCAAGTGAAGAAGAGCAAGCATCAAGTGAAGATGACGATGATGAGCTTGCATTGATGATGAGAAAATTCTGTCGCTTGAACTCTAAGATTGCCAAGAAGGGATACACCTTTGATCCCAAGAAGAAAGCATTTCTACCAATAAAAGATGACAACAAGACTTTCTATAATTGTGGTGATGAAGGCTACATCTCCTATGATTGTCCAAAACCGAACAAAAGAAGAGAAAACCACAAGGGCAAGCATCGCAAGCTTGAAGATAGTGAGGATGATGAAGAAGAGGTCAAGACCAAGCCAAGATTCTTTGGGAAGAAGTATGACAAAGGAAAAAAGGCAAAACTCTTTCCAAATAAGATAAAAGGTCCACAAAAGGTGTTCATGTGTGACGCAAATGAATGGATCACCGACGAAGAATCTAGTGATGAGAAGAGTGAAGTTGAAGAAGAGAGCTTGGCCGGCCTTGCCATTGCCAACAATGATGATTCATCTCTTTGTCCACCTCCCTTGTGCCTCATGGCAAAAGGTAACACCAAGGTATGTGATGACTCTAGCGATGATGAGCTTTCCCCCGATGACTTAGCTTCATTGATAAATGAATACCATACTATCATTAAAAGGGAAAAGAGTAAGGTCAAGGCTCTTGAAGAAGCTCTTTCTAAGATCGAGAGTGCTAACCTCGATCTGCTTGACAAGTATGAAAGCATACTTAAGGAGCATCACACGCTCAAATCTCATGTCAAGCAAGTTGAGGAGGATAAGGCTCAAATCAAGCTAGATCATCATGAGCTTGACGTAGCACACCAAGCACTCTTGGGAAAGCACAACGAGTTAATCCAAGAGCATCAAGTACTTAACCTTGCTTATGAAGTCATTGATCAAGAATTGAAAACCATAAAGAAAGAAAAACTTAATGATAAGGCATCCATTGTTTCTCATGCCACTAATGTCTTGCATAAGTCTTTGCCTTTGAAAGAGAATGCTAGGGAGAAGGATTTGTTGGATGAAATTGAAAGTCTCCGCACTAGTGTGGCAAGACTATCTAAGGGAGAAGTCAAGCACAAAGAAATCATTTTCCAACAAGCAAAGGCCTTCAACAAGACGGGACTTGGATCCTTCTCGATGCCTAACAAAGGAAAGGTGCCCTCACCAGAGCTTAAAACGAGCTTCATCAAGGAAGTTGGTTCTTATTGCCAACATTGCGAGGTCACCGGTCACCATACAAGGGAGTGTCCTCTTCCTAACCGGCCTTCTCCAAAATTGCCTACTAACTACAAGTCTACCTTTGATGATCACTATTATCTTTTGAGTAAAGTAGATGGCAAGGTGAAGGCAAGGTTCATTGGCAAGGACGTGAAGGGGAAGCTCCCCAAGCAACTTTGGGTCCCAAAAACACTTGTATCACACATACAAGAACCTAAGTTGGCTTGGGTTCCTAAAATCAAAAATTGAATTCATGTGTGTAGGTGAACTACAAAGCCGGAGGAAAGCATTGGGTACTCGATAGCGAGTGCACTCAACACATGACCGACAATGATGGTATGTTCACCTCCATAGAGAACCCCGACAATCATGAACAAGTCACATTTGGTGATAACTCCAAGGGAAAGTAATTGGGTTGGGTAAGATTGCAATTTCACATGATTCATCTATTTATAATGTGTTGTATGTTAAGTCACTTAGTTTCAATTTGCTTTCTATTGCACAATTATGTGATCTTGGACTAACATGCACCTTTTCCAAGAATGATGTTGTTGTGACTAGTGAAACAAGCAAAGAACTAATCTTCAAAGGGTTTCAGCATGGACATCTCTACCTAGTAGACTTCTCCGACAAGGATGCTAGCTTGACCACTTGTATTTTCACCAAGACGAGTTTGGGTTGGCTATGGCATCGACTCATCGATCACATTGGAATGAGCAAGCTCAAGAATTCATTCAAGCTTGGGATGGTGATCGGCGTGAAGGATGTCACATTTGAGAAGAACAAGCTTTGTAGCGCTTGTCAATCCGGGAAACAAGTTGCTTCACACCACCCGATGAAGACAATGGTGTCAACCTCCAAGCCACTTGAGTTGCTCCACATGGACCTCTTCGGACCATCCACATATCAAAGTCTTGGTGGTAATCTTTATTGTCTTGTTATAGTTGATGACTACTCTCGCTATGCTTGGACATTGTTTCTAGGTGACAAGAGTGAAACTCCGGAAGTGTTCAAGACCTTCGCTAAACGTGCTCAAAGGGAATTTCAACTTCCCATCATCAAGGTCCGGAGTGACAACGGCACCGAATTCAAGAACTACAACATTGGGGAGTGGTGTGATCGTGAAGGCGTGAAGCATGAATTTTCAGCCACATACACTCCTCAACAAAATGGTGTCGTTGAAAGGAAGAACAAGACTCTCATCACTCTTGCACGAGCAATGCTTGATGACTATGGCACGTCTGAGAAGTTTTGGGCTGAAGCAATCAACACGGCGTGCCATGCCGCAAATCGGGTCTATCTACACCAACTACTTCAAAAGACACTGTACGAACTCCTCATTGGGAGAAATCCCAACATCTCCTATTTCGGAGTCTTCGGGTGCAAGTGCTATATCTACCGCAAGAAAAGGCTCGGTAAGTTTGAAAGAAGATGTGATTTTAGTATCTTTCTTGGTTATGCATCAAACTCAAAAAGCATATCGAGTATTCAACCAAACCCCGATTTAGTTGAGGAAAGTTGTGATGTTGAGTTTGATGAAACTAATGGCTCCCAAGAGGAGAGTTTTCGTCATGATGAAATAGATGATGAGCCTCTAAGAGAAGCTATGAAGAACATGACCATTGGAGACATCAAGCCTAAAGTTGAGGAGAGCCATGATCAATGGGGAGCTTCAAGTTCCAACATCAACACATCTATGGCACCTCAAGTTGACCAAGAAGAAAAAGATGATCCATTGCCGACACAAGATTCACAAGCCACACAACATCAAGAAGAAGAAGAAGTCCATGATCAAGTCCAACCACAAGAAGAGCGACATGCATCACCACCGCCACGTGCTTCACAACCACTTATGAGGCATGGACGCATCTCCAAGGCGCATCCGATTGATCAAATCATCGGAAGTCTGTCAAGGGGAGTAAGTACACGTTCTCGCCATTTCGCTACGTTTTGTGAGCACTACTCGTTTGTTTCATGTGTAGAACCCACTCACATTGAGGAAGCACTCTAAGATCCAAATTGGGTAATCGCCATGCAAGAAGAACTCAACAACTTCATCCGCAATGAAGTTTGGGTGTTGGAGGAGCGAACCAAGGACAAGAACGTCATCGGGACAAAGTAGGTGTACCGCAACAAAGAAGACGAGAACGGTGTTGTGATCCGCAACAAGGCAAGACTTGTGGCCAAGGGTTTCTCGCAAGTTGAAGGACTAGACTTTGGAGAAAAATTTGCTCCGGTCGCTCGACTAGAAACCATCCGTATACTTCTTGCTTTTGCATCACATCATAATATAAAACTTTATCAAATGGATGTGAAAAGTGCCTTTCTTAATGGTTATATTAATGAGCTTGTTTATGTTGAACAACCTCCCGGCTTCAAAGATTCGAGGAATCCTAATCATGTGTTTAGGTTATACAAGGCGCTCTACGGGCTCAAGCAAGCACCTAGAGCGTGGTATGAACGACTACGGGATTTCTTGATCATGCAAGGATTCAAGATCGGGAGGGTGGACACTACACTCTTCACCAAAGACATCAATGGAGAACTATTTGTTTGTCAAATTTATGTCGATGATATTATTTTTGGTTCAACTAACGAAGCTCTTAGCCATGAGTTTGGAAAAATGATGTCTAGGGAATTCGAGATGTCGATGATTGGAGAGATCAACTTCTTTCTTGGATTTCAAATCAAGCAACTTCGAGAGGGGACCTTCATCTATCAAGAAAAATATACCAAGGACCTCTTGAAGAAATTTGAGATGGGAGATTGTAGCTCAAGAAGTACTCCAATGGCAACAAATTGTCATCTCGACGCGGATAAGGACGGTAAACCTGTTGACCAATCTAATTACCGTTCCATGATTGGTTCATTGCTTTATCTTACCGCATCTAGGCCAGATATCATGTTTAGTGTATGCTTGTGTGCTCGCATTCAAGCGGCACCTAAAGAATCGCATCGGAAGGCGGTCTTTGGGATACTTCGGTATCTCAAGCATACCCCAAGTGTAGGCCTGTGGTACCCCAAAGGTGCTATATTCCATCTCTTGGGTTACTCGGATTCGGACTTTGTTGGATGCCGTGTGGATCGCAAGAGTACCTCCAGAGGGTGCCACTTGCTTAGGCATTCCCTAGTATCTTGGTCTAGCAAGAAGCAAAACTCCATTCCTTTGTCCACTGCGGAAGCGGAATACATAGCAGCTGGTGCATGTTGTGCCCAAATCCTTTATATGAAGCAAACCCTTTTGGACTTTGGTGTTAAACTTAGTTGTGTGCCTCTCCTTTGTGACAATGAAAGTGTGGTTAAGATTGCTAAAAACCCCGTTCAACACTCCCGCACTAAGCACGTTGATATTCGCCATCATTTCTTGCGGGACCATGAAGCTAAGGGAGACATCTCCTTGCAAGAACAATTGGCGGATATCTTCACTAAACCACTTGATGAGAAAACTTTTTTCTAGACTAAGGAGTGAATTAAATGTGCTAGATGCATCGAACGTCATGTAAATTGTCATGGTCATGTAAGAATGCATCACATATAGGTCTTGTCTAACTTTCAAAGGATAGAGGCGAGCAAGGGTTAGCTTGGGATGGCGGTTCTTTTGGGTATCCCCAAGACTTGGAGAATGGCTCTCCATGAAGAAGCCTTTGAAAGGTTCAAATTTGGCAAGATAGATTTAATTTATGACTTGCATGATGCCTGCCATATAGACTTCCACTCACGTTTAATTTCCTGCATTAAAAATTGTATGACATTGCATACGGTAGATTGTCACAAAGGGGAACCCACTTCATGAGAAAGAGCCGTGTTTAAAATGCAATATCTTAACTCATATGATGTGGAAAGAACAAAGTGTTAGGTGCGTCAATGCCTAAAGTAACATGCTTTAAAGAGATAGAAGTCTTCATCCTCTAGCTCACAAAGCATGGACCTTACATTTTATTCAGATTTTTTCCTTGATCTTTCCAGTGTTCTATTCGCTTTAGGCTTAGCCAAGTATTGGCAACTAGCGTTAAAGTCTTTTTGAGGGGTAAGGGGTTGCCCAAAAAGTCCTAATACTTGTGTTTCTCTTTGTTTGTTTAAGTCAAATGACATATATGGGCTGTTGCTGATCTTTTGTAGTCATCGGATTATCCGATGCTTAGAGCAGGAGCATCATCGGATCAGTTTGTGCTTAAGTGCAAGGGTCAGCTCAGTCAGAAAGTCAAATCAACTGATGAGTTCATTCTGAGAAACATCAGAGTATCCGATGTTCACATTTCTAGAGTTGTGCCAAATTCAACCGATGATAATCGTTTCCATGTCGGATCATCCGATGCTGAAGGTGCCTCTGGAATACCCTTACTGTACTAATCGACCGATGCACCTCTCATCTGACGTCGGATCATCCGATGTTAAAATTTGAGCTAGGGTTTGGGCCCCACCTATTTAGTGCGCCCCTTCATCTCTCTCTTTTTCCTTTCTCTCTCCCCGACGCCGCGCTTCCCGTCACTCTCCACCGCTGCTGCTTCGTGCCCCTGGCCGCCCTGCGCCACCGCCGACCTCGCGCTCTGGCCGCCGCCGCCGCCCTCACCGCCCTCCGGATCCTGGCAAGTTTTATGCTACTTCTAAGCGTACTTGATGCAAATCACGGAGACTGGATCGGAGCACGATCCTGCACGCTGCTCGGTCGTCTCCTATGTGTGGTCATCTCTGCGAACGCCAACGAACCAACATAAATTTTCCTTCCTGTGTGGAGTACTTCTCTGTTCCTCGTTCACTTTTTTTCCCCAAGTCAACACGTCTGACCTGCAACACGTCTGACCCGTGACCTCTTGGATTGCATCTGTAATGCGCTCGTGAGGCCACAAGATTGGACCGACAGTAGTCGCCAACTCCACTTCTCCTTGACATCGCACGATTCAATTCAAGTCGTCCAGGAGAAACGACTTGGACAACGAATGTATGTTGTGTGTCACCACTGGCGCGCGGTGGCACAGGCATGCCTTTTGGCCGGCTGAATCATTTGACTCTACCGATGGTGCACGCGTCTCAGCAGTCCACGTCATCGTCGCTGTTGCGAGATCTCCCACCAGCCTTCCCAATCATCGTCACTGTTGCGTGATCTCCCAGCCTATGACTCCCTGCGCCCGGGCAGGCAGGATCCGCTCGCGCTTTTTTCTGAGCACAGTTAAACGCCACCAGATGGTCGCGGTCAACCCCAGCCACCATCGTCAGAGGTGCCAAGCCACACTCCGGCCACCGCCACCCTCAGAGCCCCAAGCGCTGCCGCCGCCCTTCACCACCACCGCACCACCGCCACCGCCCTAAGCACCGCCGCCGTCCTGCGCCACCGCTCATCGCCTGCCACTCCACGCGCCCAGCCGCCGCACTCCTCTTCGCCGCTAGGGTTCACCCAGCCGCGTCGTTCATTGCATCGGCGTCTCGTGCGCCCGACATAGTCTCGTCTTTGCCGTCGTCACTCGTCTCATCGAGATGGGCTGTGAAAAGAAAGGAAAGGGCAAGGCTATTGAGGAGCCGGCAGCTAAGAAGCAAAAGCTGTCGAAAGAGGAGAAGAAAGCTCTGATGGCCGCTCGCGCTGCTGAGGAGCGAGAGCGTGGCCGAGGAGGATTGCTGAGAATCCGGGAGGCCCGACAGAGGCAACCACAGGTGCCTGAGGAGCCAGAGGAGATAGAGGAGCCTGAGGTGCCGCTTGTTCGTCGGCGCTCAGTCAGGACCCGTGGAGGTCATCCAGCTGCAGCCCCGAGACGGAGACCTTCTGCAGCTAAGCTTCGGGAGGACAGAGCGGTCGAGAGAGCCGTCTATGAGATGGACACCAATGTCCGGGATGGTGAGGGTGTCCGCCTCACTGACTACAGGAAGTTGAAGGCAAAGCAGCTCAGGAAGCTTAGATGGAGCATTCTGCCTGAGGAGTGGTTCCCGCAGTCTAGAGAGCCACTTGTGGACAGCCGCTTCTGGACCCTGACACAGGCGTCGCTGTATGAGACTTACAGACGTCGGGGCCATAAGATTTTCCAGCACAACTTCCTTGATTGGGATCAGCTTGCACTTGCAGCCAGCACTGAGATTCGCCCTTTCTTTGAGAGGTACAGAGCGCTAGTGGAGCTGATGTCTTTTCAGCAGAGTGCCTACGTGGAGGACTGGGTCCGAGTGTTCTATGCCACACTCTACGTTTCAGAGGGCCGCAGATCTATTGACTTCATGTTCATGGGCCAGCATCACCATCTGACCAGACAGACCTTTGGCAGCTGCTAGGCGTGGATCTCCATGACACCTGCGTGCACGAGTTAGTCTATGGACAGGCTGACCCACTGAGGAGGCCGCTCACTGGAGGTGTGGCACCACCTTTTGAGGAGATTCAGTCACTGTTTTCTCAGCCCTTCTCACTGACCAGCCTAGGGTACCTGCTCTTCTCACTCTGGTTGCGTGTACTGTTCACCTTGCATTGTGTCGCACGTTGCTATCCAGGTCCGGATACCTTGAGGGCTTCACCAGTCTGCAGCAGACCCTCCTGTTCTATGTCATGAGCGGGATGGAGTTCGACATCGTGGATATTCTCATATGTGAGATGGAGGATGTTATCATGGATGGAGTTGGGATGACGAGGCAGCTTGTGTTTGGCCACTGGATCAGTCACCTACTCTACCTGTTGGCTCCAGAGGGGTCCGCCGTGCGTGAGAGTTTCACCGATGAGAGCGTCACTCGGTTCGGACACTACCGTGATCCAGCTCCTGGAGACCGCCGCCTTGGCCGCCCAGTTGAGCGTCAGGTCCGAGTTCGACTATGAGAAGAAGACTGGTCAGACTTGGAAAAGTAAGATGAGATCCTAGCACATGCTGAGGCTCAGGGAGGAGATCTGCAACATATCTGGTCAGAGAGTGACACTAGTGACAGTGTCGAGGAGTGCTTCCCACCTCCTCCCTCACCCAGGCAGCACGACGCGGAGGCTGGAGGCTCGACTGTACCACCACCTACCCCACCTCCAGTGTCCGAGGCACAGGTCTCTCAGCCATCCAAGCTCACTTCTCTACTTTAGCAGATGGTTGAGCAGCAGCGACAGGACCAACTTGCAGCTCAGCAGGCCAGAGCTGAGCAGGCTACGCGTCTTATGGAGCTCCAGCAGGAGATGCAGCGTCAGATAGCCCGCGAGAGGCGAGAGGATACTGACAGACTCACTGGACTGATTGACCAGATGCATCAGCGTTCTCTTGACCAGCAGCAGCAGACGCAGTAGGCTATGATGTGCATCCTGGGGTTGATCACCAACCTCTACACTCAGACCGGGATTGCCCTGCCCTCTCAGCTTCCTGGTCTAGCTCCAGGTTCGCCTGTTCTAGCACTAGTTTCAGCTCCAATGCCATCCACACCGATACCAACGATCAGCATGTCACCACTGCTTGCTCCAGGCGCACCGATTCACTCTCCCCTGCTGGCTTCGACACTCTTCCAGCAGACTCCAGCTTCGGTTGTTAGTGCCCTGCTACCGGCAGTCTAGACTCAGCCGACACCCTCAGCACCGACAGCAGCTCCCTCAGCACCGGTCTCCTACACTCCAGCCTCAGTAGCAGCAGGCAGCAGCTCCAACGACAGCACCCTCGACGGCGACCAGTTCGTCATCGCCCCGAGTGCTCAGGATCCTTAGGCACTCGGCTTCCCTTTTTGGTGTCTTGATGCCAAAGGGGGAGAAGAGTCAGGGGGAGAGATAGCTCAGTCCTAGGGGGAGTCCTTGTTGTAGGGGGTGTATTTATCTTGGGAGCTTTTGTATTTTGGGAGCTTTGATATTCTCTTGCTATCTTTGAGTATTCGTGTGCCACTTAATTCTCTCATGTGTTATTGATCATTTTTGAGCCTTCAAGTTTTGTGTACTGGATCTTGAACTTGTTGCATATTCTTTAGAGTATCATATTCTTAATTTCATTACTGTTATGCTTTACTCGTTGTGTTGTCATCAATCACCAAAAAGGGGGAGATTGAAAGCATCTAGGCCCCCATGGTGGTTTCGGTGATTAATGACAACCGTTGGATATCACTAATGAGTTTGTGGATGCAAGGTCTCTTGTATAACTCATCACACTTAATGGAATCTATATTTATATCATATACTTCTCATTGGATACAATTGGATACCACTAAACAAACTATTTCACGAGGTCAATCGATTTTCATGAAGACTAAAAGAAAATGCACATATGTCAAAATCATTCTATCAAAATTGACAGCACTTGAGACTTGGTCATCATCATAAGAACATTTCAAACCAATGTCTAAGAGGTCACTTGAACAAATTCCAAAAGAATCACTCAGAACAACTCAAAGTAGACAAAATCAACTCACCAGATCATCCGATGTATCCAGAAAACACTACATCGGTCGAGTTGGCTCAACAGCAGAAAAAGACCTCAGACTTGGGTATACACCGGATCATCTGATGATGAAGCAAGCGTTACATCGGCCTATCATTCCAGTAAGCAATTTCCCTGGACCAAGTGTAACACCGGACCATCCGATGTACAATTATAACACATCGGTCAATCATTCCAGTAAGCATTATTTCTGGACCATTCTGGATCAAGTGTCACCGGATTATTCGATGTACAGGTGTATACAACATCGGTCGATCAACGGTCATATCTGACACAGTGACCTCAGCTAATTTGTATTCGACCGATGACAACTGAACGGAGAACATCGGATCATCCGGTGTTTGCAGAACAGTGATGTCAGCCTACTTTTCCAACAACTATTTTATGGAAGCTGACTATTTATACCCCTTCAACTAGTCATTTCGATAAGTCTTGATGCCCAGAGCTACTCTACACATTACCAAGCATTCAAGACGTTGAGAAACCACTTCCACATCATTTACACCACTTGTACACCAAGAGATAGGCTAGAACTTGCTAGAGATGATGCTTGTGTGCTTCCATTCTTGGTGATTGGAGTCCCTACTCTAGTGATAGGTGTAAGGGAGTATCTCTTGGTGATTGCATTCACCGTGTAATAGTCGGTGATTGGAGAGAGCCTTCCGGAGCTTGCCAAGTTGGTTGTGGAAGCCCGGAAGATCAAACTTGTATAAGGCTTGAGCTCCACCTTGCCGAAGATGGCGAACGGAGACCTTTAGTGAAGATCCCTGGTCTCGGTGACTTGGGAGTGGCTATACCCTTTGGTGGGTGCCACAATGTGGATGTAGGAAGGTCTTGATGATCTTGCCAAACCACGGGATAAATCACCGTGTCTTCGTGTCTCCTCGGGAGTTTGCACACTCTTCCTTTCCCGTTACACTTATGCATTTCATATACCGCAAAATTATTATTCACTTGAATGCATAGGTTGTTTTCATAGGGAATTGGGCTTTTAGTAGTTAAGTTTTTTATTACTTTAATTTTTGAAAAGAAGCCCAATTCACCCCCCCCCCTCTTGGGCATTCAATCCTTACACTCCGAAGCTTCCCCTTGCGGGAAGGTAGCTCTAGAGCCACTTGACGTGTGGCAACACTGGAGCTTCCCTCTACTGGGGGTTAGGTCCAGGGTTGCTAGACACGTGGCGGGACCAGAGCTTCCCCATGAAGGGATGTAGGTCCAGTCCCGCAGAACACGTGGTGGTACTGGAGCTACCCAAACAAGGGACGCGGGCCCGGTGCTGTAAGATGTGTGTCACCTTCGAAAGTATTCAACTCGGACATAGGAACTCCTTGGTTCTAAGTTCGCTATCAGGGGGTACCTGATATCTAGGGTACCGACAGTGGCTCTCAGGCCCACCTCTAGGAGAAACCTTCTGGGTGAAGTTATATTACCAGAGGTGGGGCCATCTTTGATTCCCGCGCTTCGGTCTTCAAAGTATTTTTCTGTGCGGTTGAGACGACAGCAAAGAGTTATGCCATCGCCACGTGTCCTTTCTTTACATGGCGCGCGGGATCTTGGCGTGCGGATCTCATGAAAATGAAGGTCGCCGGTTCCAAATACGAATTCGTATCGGTTCCCAGCGTAATCTTTGTCATTGATGTGGTCATCTACAATTCAGGTACGGAGGTAGTTTCCATCCAAGAGTTGTGGAGGCTTACTAAAGAAGGAAGTATACAGAGGGGGGAACTCTTTACGCCTTCATGTGACATTGCGCTTAGAGCTCTCCGCCCTTGCAATCTTTCTTCCTCCTCTGCTCCACTTTGCAGTGATGGAGTTAGGACTTCCTCGGAGCCGAATCATGAAGGATGAAGACTTTTTGAGAGTACGCACGTACATGGGGTGGTCGAGCGACTCTTTCAACAATAGGATCTGCACCAGCAAGTTATCGAGATCGTTTACTTCCTGTCTTATGCCATGGTGGGGCTCATCCCACCATTTTCAAGCTTCCTGCTGATGCTGCTGGACTTCTACGGTCTGAAGCTTCATCACCTTGGCCCCCCACTCCTTCTTGCTAGGTGCGACCTTCGTCCACTTTTGCAAGATGTGGGTGGGTGTCCCGCCCTGCATTCAGCTCTTCCCGACCTTCTTCACGGTCCATGCAACTGGGATGAGCAATGAGTAACTGGGCTTCGACTACTTCGTGAAGTGCAAGAACTTGCCGCTCAAGTAACTGAAGACATTCCCTTCCAGGAAGTGGGACAGTTGGAAGAAGGATTGGGTGGTGATCATGGTGGACCACCACGACATGCTGGAGCTACCCGAGATTCTCCCCAACATCAACACCGACGTCCGGGAAGTGGCTCCGACGTTGTCAGAAGAGTACAAACCGATTGTGACAAGGATCCGAGAGTGCGTTGAAGGAGGGGTGACTCCTTAGATGGTCACCGCCAACTTCTTGACAAACCAGTGGGCTCTGCTGCAGACGAGTGGCCTGCCTGGGCATTCAGTGGAGAGCACGATCACAACTCGATCGAGACTAGCTTCAGGTCCAATCTTAATGAGGGAGCTTTGAAGCTCCATGTCCAGAAGTTGTAGCATGGAGTTATCAGCCCAGATGATCTGACTCCTCCGACAGATTTTCTGCCCTTAATCATGGTGCCAAAGGTCAGAAGGGAGTTGCGGAAGAAGATGCCAACTCTTAATGACCTAGGCCTCATGGACAAGTCTCGAAGCGCTCCTCCGATCAGGATTGCTATCCCTTGAGCTCCTTGCTCCCACAAAAGCACCAGACCTACGCCGGTCAATGGCAAGGCAATGGACCCGCTGCTTCCACTCAGAAGAAGTCTACCTCCGGCAAGGGCAAGGACAAGGCTCCCGTCGATGTTCCGAGTCGCAAGCAGAAGATGACGAGGAGCGACGGGGGCAGAGTAGGGGAAGCTTCAGCAGATGTGACTTCTCCACCTTGGCTTAGGTCTATGGTGATTGTGCCTCTAGCTCCCTTTGATTCTTCGACTCCAGTGCCCGTAAAAGGTGCTGTCCCTAGCAAGTCGACTCCTGCCCCAACGCCAGCTGGTGGCTCTGGGTCCTGAGTGCAACCTCCAATGACGGAGGTCCCAGAGGTGGCAGCGCCTGCGGTCGCCTCCACTCCAAGTTTGGGCCTCGGAGCGTCCGCCACATCAATGACGGCATGCTCTTGCTCCTAGCACCCGAGGAAGAAGATCCGAGCCGATTGGAGCGGCATAAATCCAAGGTAATGATCTACTATTTAGCCTTTGTCTTGATTTTGTTCCATATTTGTTCTTGAATTCCGTACTTTATTTCTTCATAATGTTGAGAACAAGCACTACGGTCATGGTACCTGCTGTGGCTCCAGTTCCTGATATGGCTTTGGAGGCTGCATCACCTGAAGCTCCCGCCCCGGCTCGTGCCTCTCCCCCAGTGGTGGTGCTAGATGACACGACAACCCTGGTGCCGGCTGTCATGGAGATAAGTCCAGAGGTGGCAACCGAAGCTCCCGTGGTAGCGTTGGACCACGTGGAGGAAGAGTTCATTGAAGCTTCGACAGTTCCAGAGCCTTCTGTGGAAGCTCTAGCATTTGTGCTAGAAGTGTATGAAGCTCCAACAAGCGCTCCGGTGCCAGCTCCAGGTGCGGTAGCTCCGGAGGTGGTTATGTCTAAGCCGGGGCCACCAGAGGTTCCGTCTGCAGGTCCTTCATCTTCTGAGCCAATGATTGAAGATCCGACTAAGGGACCTTCTTCATCTGCCTCGAAGGTCGAAGCCCTTGCTACGGGACCTTCTTCTGCCACAGTTAACATTGATGAGCTCCTGGAGATCGGCCCCGGCGATGTGGAGCTGTTGACTAATATGCTCGTGCTGTGGGATTTGATTGTTATTTTGGAAGACCCACTTGAGCCTGCCGAAGCACTTCAGGCTGGTCTGGAGCTGATCCCCCTGGCGTTGTCTATTGACAACGCTTGCTCAAGTCTCCACGAGGTATAGCTCGCCTTTGACCATGAAACCAATGCTCTCGAAAAAGAGCGCAAAACCTTAAGGCGTTGGCACAACCGACTTCACTTTGAGACCCACAGTCTAGGCTGGCTGACCAGAAGGAGTGGGTGGCCAAGGAGAAGGCCCGACCGGTGCTGTTGGATCGGGAGTTGAATGAAAGAGAGGCCATGATTAAGTCTCTCGATGACAAGACCTGAGAGATATTTGAGCATGCAAAGAAGACCAATGAGGCAGCTGATAACTGCTCAGACAACCTCGATGAGTTAAACGAGGTACTCCTGAAGCGTCAGGAAGCCCTCGATCAAAAGAAGGATAAGCTTCTGGAGAAAGAGGAAGACCACGTGAAGAGGGAAGAAGAGCTCACCCAAAGGCGCTTGCTGGGAGAGCAGAGCTTAGCTGATCGCGCCAAACAATTTGATTAGTGGCGTGATCAGGAGAAGAAGCGGATATGGCAGATGGGGGTGAATGTCTTCAAAAGAGAGATTGACATCTTCACCCGGGAGGACAAGGTGAAGGCCAAGGAGAAGGACCTTGCAGAGCGGAGGAACCGTATCTAACTACAGGAGAAAGAACTCAGCGACCAGGAGAAGTGGATGGCTGAAAGTATTCAGTAGCACGCTAGGGAGGTCGAGCGCTTCTCCAAGGAAGGTTCTGCAGAACTTACGGCCGCTAGGAAATCACTAGAGGAGCTAAAGAGTTTGAGAGCAGCTGAATCCCAACAAGTCTGCTACTTCTTAGGACATGCCAACAAAGCTCTCGTGCCATTTGGTTTTAGCCTGGTACGTTCGGCCGACCCGAAGCCAGATATGGAGAAGGGCTGGTGGCGTCGACCTCCGCCGGCAAGAAGCTTGACATCATGGGCGACGTAATCATCGATGATCTGGAGAATGAAGGAAGGACCCTGGCCAAGAATGTTGCCAAATACGTTCTTGCATGTTTCAAAAGCCAGAACCCCCAGATGTCTTTATCTCTAGTGTTCGAAGGACCCGTTGCCGAGGAGGAACAAGCCGCGAGGCCAACGTTCGAGATCTTGCCCAAACAATTGCCTTGTTCTTCAATAGGAACTCCAGTAGCTAGGACTTTTCCTTTTTTGCCTTCAACTTGTAATCCTCGTTTTGAATGAATGAAATCTTAAATCCCTCCAAATTACATTTTTTGTGTCTTCAATGCATTGCCTTTATATTCTTGGCCACCTGGTAGATGTGTTCAATGAATTTAATGTATCTACCATGAGGATTCAGACAACATCTTGAAAATTCATTAGCTCCAAATTCATAGCAAGTACGTTAGCTTCACGTATCGAGTCTAGCTTTCGACATCTCCAGCGACCCTTTGTTTCGTCGACAGTGGGCCCCCTGGGAGTTGTTGGAGCTTGTTATGTCTGACGATGCCCACTATCAGCACTTAAAACATCAACGGTGGGCCCCCTGGGAGTTGTCGGGGCTTATTAGGTCCGATGGCGCCCACTATCATCATTTAGAACATTGACGGCGGAACAGGAGCTTGTTAGGTACGATGGCATCCACTATCAACGCTTAGGACGTTGATGGTGGGCCCCCTGGGAGTTGTCGAAGCTTGGTAGGTCTGATGGTGCCCACTATCAATGCTTAGAACGTCGATGGCGGGCCCCTTGGGAGATCTTGGAGCTTGGTAGGTCTGACGGCGCCCAGTATCAATGCTTAGAACATCGACGGTGGGACCCCTGGGGGTTGTTGGAGCTTGGTAGGTCTAACGGCACCCACTATCAATGCTTAGAACGTTGACGATAGGCCTCCTGGGGGTTGTTGAAGCTTGGTAGGTCTGACGGCGCCCTCTGTCAACACTTAGAACGTTGACAGCGAGCCCCCTGGGCGTCGTCAGAGCTTGGTAGGTCCAACGGCGCCCATTGTCAATGTTTAAAACGTCGACAGCGGGCCCCCTGGGTGTTGTCGGAGCTAGTGCTCCGGCAGCGTCCACCATCACCGATCGAATTGCCATCAAATATTCATTTTCCCAAAGCATAAAAGACAAGAAAAACAGTAAAAATTTTCCTTTTGTCTACAACTTATTTGCGGCTTATTGTCCTTCCTTGAATTTTAGATCCTAAGGAATTTAACATGACAACATAAGTGTATTAATTAAATCTCGTTAGGTCTGAATGCATTATGGACCCACCCTACTAGGACCTGCCAAGATATAGGTAGAGTGGCATACTTAGGATGCCAGACCAGTCTAAGTCGATAGTACACTCCGGACCTATCATTGGTTTTGTTTTACAAGCGGGTAGACCATGCAGGAATGCTAAGACCCAAAAGAAGATTACCAATACAACTTATATGTCACATAAATACCTTAGACTAAATTTCAAGCGAATTGCACAAATCTGTTATAGACAAGAAGGTAAAAAAGAATTGAGCTTGTACAAATGAAATGCACAAAGAGTATGTCCATATAAAATGTTTCTCATTAAGGTCCGAATTACAGGGGAACACAAGGACACACTTAAAGTACAATGACCAAGTTGAGTGTGCTATTCGTCTTGATCTATCTAAGGGAGGGTAAAGACACACCTAAAGTACAGGACCAAGTTAAGTGCGCTAAGAACCTTCCCGACTCTGTTCATGGACTATGAGAGATAAAATTTATACAACAGACTCACCTCTGTGCAGTTAAGCGTAAAAAATGGAGGTGCTCGATGTTCCATGGATTGGGAAGCGGAGTCCCATCCTCAGTCGCCAATCAAACGCATCCGGGGCAGGAAACTTTGATAACTCGGAAGGGACCTTCCCAACTTGGGGATAGTTTGTTCATCCCTTCACGAGTAAGTATTTTTCGCAGCACCAGATCGCCTTCTTCTAACTGCCGGTTGCGCACAAACCATAGTTGATAGCGCCAAAGCTCCTGGCGATATTGTGCATTCTGAACAGCCGCTTGGCACCTTGCCTTATCTACGAGGTCTAGGTCTTCACGCTGGAGCTTGTCCTGCGTGGTTTTGTCGAAGGGTTGAACACAAAATGAACCCATGATGATCTCTGAAGGAAGGACTGCTTCAGCTCTGTACACCAAGAAGAAAGGTGTCTCTCCAGTAGCCTAGCTAGGTGTTGTCCTGCTTTCCCACAATGCGGACGGAAGCTCCTCTATCAAGTTGGCTCTATGTTTCTTCAAGCGCTCATATGTGCGCCTCTTGATTCCCTTGAGTATTTCTGCATTAGCTCTCTCAGCTTGGCCATTGCTTGCTGGGCGAGCTACTGATGCGTAGCTGACTTGTATGACGATATCTTTGCAGTACTCTTGGAATGCCGCACTTGTAAATTGGGTTCCGTTGTCAGTAATGACTTTTTTTGGAACTCCAAATCTGCAGACTTTGTACTACAAGAGCTTGATAGTTGATTGCTTGTTTATTGTAACAACTGGAGTAGCTTCCGACCACTTGGTGAACTTGTCAATGGCAACGTAAGGAACCTGTAACCTCCGACGACTTTTGGGAAAGGTCCCAAAATGTCCATCCCCCACACAGCGAATGGCCATGTGGGTGGTATTATTTGCAGTGACTGAGCTGGTGTGTGAATTTGCTTCTCGTCGAACTGCCATGCTTTACACTTCTTTATTAACTTAACTGCATCCTGGAGAGTTGTAGGCCAATAAAAGCCATGTCGAAAGGCTTTACCAACCAACGTGCGTGAAGACGCGTGGTTCCCACACTTGCCTCCATGGATCTCTGCTAGGAGCTCGCGATGTTCTTCTCGGGAAATGCACTGCATGAGAATGCCATTGGCACCACGTCAGTAGACATCCCCTTCTACCAACGTGTATCTTTTAGCCAATCTGACAATTCGTTCAGCGGAAGCATCATCTTCGAGAAGGATATTGCCCTTCAAGTAGTTCTGGATCTCCGAGATCCATGCATCAGAGCTAACTTGAGCTTCTGGATCTTGCGCACTAGGTTGCTCGGAGCTTCCTACAGCGCCTACGATCCTTGGTGGACGCCATGGTAACAAGGCCACTGGGACCGCCAGCTTCGAGGTGCTGGTCTTGCCCCCATCACTCAGTTCGACAGACTGAGTCACAGGTCCTGACAATCTTCTGACAAAAACTCCATCCAGGGCTTGAGCTCCTATTGAAGCCTTCGTTGAAAGATCATTAGATTCAATGTTGTTGAGATGCCGGACATGACAGAGATCCAGGACGTGGAAGTCCTTCCGTAGCTTCTGGACTTCAAGTAGATAAGCAGCGAGTTGAAGATTGTTGCAACTGCATTCACCTTTTACTTGCTTGGTGATGAGTTGCGAATCACCCTTCACCATTAGCTGGGTAACTCCATATGATAACGCCACCTTGAGTCTGTAGATGAGAGCTTCGTACTCTGCCATGTTTTTGGTTGCCTTGAAGTCAAGGTGTACCATGTACTTGACCTTCTCTCCGGTCGGAGCGAGGAGAAGGATTCCAGCTCTGGCCATTTGCTTCTACACGGAGTCGTCGAAGTAGAGAGTCCAGTTAGGCTCAGTGAAGATCGGGACTTTAGGTTTCGACTTCTGCACACTAAGGCCCCCTGAAGTTGATGAAGGAGTCCACTCCGCTATGAAGTCAGCCAACGCCTGACTCTTTATAGCATGTCGAGGTAGGAATTCGAGATCAAATTCTGCAAACTCTACAACCCACTTGACAATATTTCCAGTAGAGTTTGGGTCATGCAATATAGCATGCAGTGGATAGGAGGTTACCACTGATATCTTGTGGGCTTGGAAGTAGTGAAGTAGCTTTCTTGAGGCAATAAGGACTGCATACAACAGCTTATGCACCTCAATGTAATGAGTCTTGGCGTCGTGGAGTACTTCACTGATGAAGTACATGGGCTGTTGGACGGTCTGGATCGTTCCAGAGGGGCCCAGAGCTTCTTCTCCATCAACCCATACCCTACCGGAGGGGTCCAGATCTTCTTCTTAAGCAACTTGGACCCTCCCAGAGGGGTCCAGATCTTATTCTTGAGCAACCCGGACCCTCCCGGAGATGTTTGGATCTTGTTCTTCATCGGCCCAGACCTCTCCAGAGGGGTCCGGACCTTCTTCTTGTATTGCAGGAACTCCCTCGATTGAGAGAGGTTGCTCCTCGGGCCTCTTGCCTTTAGGATCCATGCCTGAGGGCTGGGACGTAGACTCGCCTTCAGGTAACTTCGGACCCTCCTGGAGGGGTCTAGGCTTCTGAGCTGAAGATGGCTCTGGTCTCTCTGCGACCAGGACCATGCTGAAAACCTTCGTAGTTGCCAAAATGTAAAGCAGAAGAGGCTCACTAGGTTCCGGAGATACCAGAATTGGTAGTGTGGTGAGGAGCTGCTTCAACTCCTAGAACGCCTTCTTTGCTTCTTTGGACCAATGGAATGGCCCACACTTCCTCAATAGCTTGTAGAAGGGAAGCGCCCGCTCCGCCAGTCTTGAAATGAACCAGCTGAGTGCAGCTAGACATCCAGTTAGCTTTTGGACATCCTTGACACGGGCTGGAGGTTGCATCTCTTCAATGGCCTTGATTTTGGTCGGATTTGCCTCAATTCCTCGGTGAGTTACCAAGAAACCGAGGAGTTTTCCGGAATCGACCCCGAAGACGCACTTGTCCGGGTTGAGCTTCATGCGCGTTAAGCGCAACTTGTCAAAGACGACTTGTAGGTTGTCAAGGAGTGACTCCTTGTTCTTCATCTTGATGACAATGTCATCGACGTAGACCTCCACCATGTCCCTAATAAGATCTCCAAATGTTTTGTGCGTGGCTTGCACAAAAGTTGAAGCAGTATTTTTGAGACCAAAAGGTATAGCAGTGTAACAATATAACCCATCTACTGTAATGAAGGCAGTATGCACTTCATCTTCCCTAGACATTTGTATCTAATGATATATAGAATACGCATCTAGGAAACACAGTAACTCACACCCGGAGGTAGAATGCACAATTTGATCTATTGTAGGAAGTTGGAAATGGGTCTTTTGGGCATGCCTTATTCAAGGTGGCGTAGTCGATGCACATCTGAAGCTTCCCGCCAACCTTTGGTACAACGACTGGGTTTGCCAACCACTGTGGATGGTGAACCTCCAGGATGAAACCAGCGTCGAGCACCTTCTTGATTTCTTGTCTGATGAAGTACTGCCGCTTGACAGATTGCTTCTGGAGCTTCTTATGTACTGGTCGTGCATCGGGGTATATCTTCAGGCTTTGCTTGATCACCTCCCTAGGGATCCCATGCATATGTAACAATTGCCATGCAAACACATCAACATTCGCCTAGAGGAAAGTGACTAGCGCGAGTTCCTATTTGTCGTTCAAACCTCCCGATATACGAGTGATCTGAGCAGCATCGGAACCAATTTGGATGACTTTGATGGGGATGTCGGTGTATTTGATTGGTTGCACGTGGGGTGCAGAGGTTGAGCCACACTGACGTGAGCTCGAAGGTTTTTGAGCTGGTCGCTCCTTGCTAGATTCTTCTTCATGCGTTGTTGCAAGCCCGATCTTCCAAAAGGTAATGGATAAGTCGATTGATGGAGATCTCGGCGTTGATGATCCGAGGCTCTCGATTAGAACACGAAAAACCCCTACAAGCACTACACCGCCGCTCCATTGGTTATCAACCGTGCTGCACATGGTTGACCTTGCCAAGAAGGCTAATCCCTGCAAGTGCAACCGAGAACACAAGCAAGAACGTAGAAGACACGATCTAAAATCGCGAAGTTGGCATTTCACAAACCGTAGAACAACATTTTTATTAATCTAAGAAAAACCCAATTGTTCTTGATGGCTACTATGAAGTATATATAGGTGGGAGGACGTCCAAAGGGTGTTGGAGTCGTGACCTAACCCTAAAACACGAAAATAAAAGATGTAGATTTGATACAAGGCCCAATGGACGAATACGGTGGCGCAGCACCAGACAGAAATCTAGACTCAACTTGTTTTGACTATTCCTGATGACTCTCGGAGGAATTTTGATGTGGGACCAGAGCCATTGGAAAGTTTATCTTCTCCTCTTTTAGTGCATATGTCAAAAATGGAGTTCGTATGCATCTTGGGCGTCCGTTTTAAGGTGGACTGCTTCTGGACTCCGAGTTGAACTCGAGTCCGAGTTGTAAACTGGTTCCATCAACTTGCGGACGTCCCAGCTGTTTCTCCACGTTCCCAAGGCCTTCTCTCCTCACTTGTTGATCATGTCCGTGGTTCCTAATAACAATTAAATCATTACATAACAAACCATTCTCAAATTCACATGGGTAGTCATTTAGGAAAGAGTTCACCTGTTGATTTAGTAGCCTCGCTCGTGCTCTTGTGATTGGTCCTCGTAGTTCAACATGTGTATCCACTATTGTGATGTCCTCATCATCTTCCCCCTCTTGAATCGGAGTCGTCCTCGACTCATGTTCATCCTCTTCTTCTCCCAAGTATGGATGCAAATCTGAAATGTTAAATGTGGGACTAACCCTAAAATCGGGAGGCAACTCAAGCTTATATGCATTATCATTAATCTTTTTAATAATCTTAAAAGGACCAGCAGCTCGACACATAAGTTTAGATTTTCTCAAGTCAGGGAAACCCTCCTTTCTCAAATGTAACCATACTAAATCACCCGGTTCAAGTCTTACTCCTTTTCTACCTTTACTACATGCAATCCTATATTTCTCATTCATTCTTTCAATATTTTTCTTTGCAGTTTCATGCATCTTAAGAATGATTTTAAATCGTTGTTTAGCATCCAAATTTATAGTTTCAGAAGGAGACAAAGGTAGTAAATCAATACGAGCACGGGCATTAAAACCATACACTACCTGTAATGGACTTACCTTCATTGTGGAATGAACAGATCTGTTGTAAGGAAATTCTATATGTGGTAAACACTCCTCCCAAAACTTTAAATTTGTTTTCAAGACAGGCCACAACATGGTGGATAGAGTATTGTCGAAGTGTTAGAGCGACACTTCCCCGGATCTGCTAAGGAGCAGCCAGCGAAGGTTCTTTGTTTGGAGGGGCTTAGGCCTCAATCAAGTGTTCTAGCAGATGATAATATGAGACGGTGGTTTTTACATGGTTTGGGCCGCAAGGAGCATAACACCCTACTCCACGGTGATGGTATTGATAGTATGTGTGTATGCATGTGTGAAGTTTTGGTCCTTTGTAACGGTGGCGGTCCAGGCCTTTTATAGACAAGGTCGGACGCCTTACAAGTGGGGTCCCGGGGCCCGACAGGTGGTCCCGGGGCAATCTTATCCTAAAGATCTAAGGCTTCTTGCATGCGCTACCTCTGACCATACTTTGAAGACTTGTTGTCTTGCCGCATCGGTCGCCAGTGGCAGGACATAGTTGTTGATGATGGCAGGGAAAGTCCCATCAATCTTGTTGCCGTAAGATACCCACTTGGCGGTGTGGGGTAGGCATGCGGCGCCTTCACTGCGATGTGATTGGGCGTAGTGGTACCTGACAGGGGCGTGCGCTGCACCGTGCGCTTGGGAAAGGCGTGTGCCTTCAATGCACGACTATACAGGGCGCGCCGCCCTTTACTCTTTGGGGTCCATGGCTCATTGCAGGCCATGGGACACACTCCAACTCCGGAGCCCTTCTTGGTGGGAGCAAGGGCCCAGAGCCGAAGGACACATGGCAGCTCCGGAGCCCTCCTCAGTGGGAGCAAGGGCCCGGAGCCGTATGACACGTGGCAGCTCCGGAATCCTCCTCGGCGGGGAGGACGGGTTTAGAGCTTCTTCATGTATGCGGGGGTACCCGGTCTTGCGGGTACCGACAAGTACGATTAACTACCTCTGTTTGTCCATCTGTTTGTGGGTGACAAATAGTTGAAAACAGCAACTTGCTTCCCAATTTATACCACAAAGATCTCCAAAAAATGACTTAAAAATTTTGCATCACGATCAGAAACAATGGTATTTGGCACACCATGCAAACGAACAATTTCCGACGAATAAATCAGCAATATGTGAGGCATTATCATTCTTATGACAAGGTATAAAGTGAGCCATTTTGGAGAAACGATCAACAACCACAAAAATACTATCCCTCCCCCTCTTAGTTTTATACAATCCTAAAACAAAGTCCATAGAAATATCCGTCCAAGGTACACTAGGAACAGGAAGAGGCATATAAAGACCATATGCGTTAAGGTGAGACTTAGTTTTATTGCAAGTAGTGCATCGTGATACGTTGCGCTCGACATCATGCCTCAGCTTTGGCCAAAAGAAGTGTGTGGACAGCACGTCCTCAGTTTTCTTCACGCCAAAATGTCCCATCAATCATCCTCCATGTGCTTCCTGCAAAAGTAATAGACGAACGAAGCTAGCTGGAATGCATAGCTTGTTAGCACGATAGAGGAGACCCTCTTGCAGCACATATTTATTCCAAGTTCTTCCTTCTCTAAAATTTTTAAAAGCATCTTTGAAGTCCAAATCAGTAGGAAATAATCCTTTTATTTTTTCCAAAACGAAGATTTTATGATCAAGTTGGGACACCATAGTATAACGTCTAGATAACGCATCAGCAATGACATTTCCCTTCCTTTTTTTATGCCTAATTATGTATGGAAGCGACTCTATAAATTCAATCCAATTAGCATGTCGTTTATTCAGATTGGTTTGACACTTAAGATACTTCAAAGATTCATGATCAGAATGTATGATAAACTCCTTAGATCAAAGATAATGTTGCCAAGTTTGTAGAACTCATACTAAGGCATACAATTCTTTATCATGAGTAGAATAATCCAGAGAAGGACCATGCAGTTTTTCACTAAAGAAAGCAATGGGTTTACCTCCTTGTATGAAAACACCTCCAATACCAATGCTGTTTGCATCGCATTCTAGCTAAAAGGTCTTGTCAAAATCAAGAAGTTGTAGCAATGGTGCTTGCGTAAGCTTCAATTTGAGAGCATCAAAAGCTTGTTGCTGCTGTTTGCTCCACCGAAATGGCACTCCTGTCTTTTTTAGCTCATGTAGAGGTGCTGCAATGGTGCTAAAATCCTGCAAAAAGCGGCGATAAAAACCTGCAAGACCAAGAAAACTACGCACCTGTGTGACGGTTATTGGAGATGGCTAGCTAGTGATTGCGACAATTTTTGTCTCATCCATCTCAATTCCCTACAAGGAAACAACATATCCAAGGAACGAGACTCGATTGGTGCAAAAGACACACTTTTCGAGGTTACCAAATAAGCGTGCATCTCTCAAAATAGGAAAAACAACACGTAAATGATCAATATGTTTATCATATCACTTGCTGTAAATTAGAATATAATCAAAGTAAACCACCACAAATTTTCCAATGAAAGCACGTAAAACCTCGTTCATTAATCGCATAAAGGTACTAGGTGCATTAGTTAAACCAAAAGGCATGACTAACCACTCATAAAGTCAAGATTTTGTTTTAAATGCAGTTTTCCATTCATCTCCTAGTGCCATTCTAATTTGGTGGTAACCACTACGCAAGCCAATTTTTGTGAAGATGATAGCACCACTCAAATCATCAAGCATGTCATCTAAGCCAGGAATAGGAAAACGATATCGAATGGTAACGTTATTAATTGCACGACAATCAACACACATGCGCCAACTACCATCTTTCTTAGGAATCAAAAGAAAAGGAATGGGAAAAGGGGCTAAGACTTTCATGAACGTACCCGCGGTCTAAAAGATCTTGGACTTGACGCTTAATTTCTTTAGACTCCTCTAGATTGGCTCTGTACGCTACACAATTTGGCAAGCTTGCTCCTGGAATTAAGTCGATCTTGTGTTCAATGCTCCTCATGGGTGGTAAACCAAGGGGTATCTCGGAGGGAAACACATCCTCAAACTCTTGCAAAAGGTTAGCAATAGCAGGGGGCAACGCAATAGACAATTCATGAAGTGAAAATAGGGCTTCTTTGCATACTAAAGCATAGCACATCCCCTTAGCATAAAAATATCAGCAAGGTCAGATTTAGTTGCGAGCAATGAAGGTGATTTTAACTTAATGACTTGCTGTTTTTCAGATTCTAGTTTTGTTGCTTTATCATCACGAATTTTACTCTTCTCAAAATGCACAATTTCAGCAGGAGTCATAGGAAGCAAAGTGATTTTCTTTCCTTTATTCATGAGAGTGTATTTATTAGTTCTACCATGATGAATAACATATGTATCTAATTCCCAAGGACGACCCAACAAAACAGAACACGCATCCATAGGCACGACATCAAAATCAGCAAAATCATTGTAAGAACCAATTGAAAAATTTATTCTTGTTGTTTGTGTTACCCGAACCTTACTGCTGTTGCTGAACCATTGAATGTGGTATGGATGAGGGTTTGCTCTTGTTGTCAAACCAAGTTTCTTGCCTATGTCCATGTTCACCAAGTTATTGCAGCTGCCTCCATCAATTATAGTGTGTACACGGTAGTCCTTGATGATGAGAAACATGTGAAACAGGTTGTGTCGTTGTATCTTGTCGTCGGCCTCCAATTTAGTGCTCAAGGCACGCTGCACAATGATGCTCCTAAAGTTTTCCGTCGCTGCTGGACTAAATACCTCTCCATCGGATTTTTCATCATTTGTATGACCTGCAACATTAGTAGCAAGAGAATATTCATCTTCAACATCTGAAGTGCTATCGTACCTGCCATCGTCGCGTGCTATGTATGCTCGTTTGCTCGGGCAATCTCTCATCATGTGACCAAGTCCTTAGCAGCGGTGACACTTAATGTCAGAAGTACGACTCATAGGAGTGGAAGATAAAGGCTGGAATGATTTTGACTTGCTGCCCTCTGGCACGCGAGAAGGTGGACCAGTAGGTGTAGTTCTTTAGCCGCCATTGGATGGTGTAGTGGCTGCACGGAAATTCGAAGATGGTGCTGTTTTGGATGGTGTAGACGTCGAACGCGGTATGAAGGTGGTCCTCGTGCATTGTTGCTGCTATTGGCGGCCCTGTGAATGTGGCCTAGAAGGGAGGTGAATAGGGTTTTGAATTTCCTGCACACTTAATAGAATCGTCAAAACTTGGTTGGCCGGACTAGTCCGGTAGTGTGGGCGGACTTGTCCGGTGTGCTAAAAATATGTGTGTTGATCAGGTGTTATTTGGGAAACTAAATTTCTTTAGCAGCGGAAATGAGAACAACTAATATTTTTATTTGAGATTAATATAAGAATGCAGGTAAAACTTATAATTGCCTTAGGTTGATGTTTTAGAACTCAAGTGATCTAATGAACAAAATTTAAATGAAATGAGGCGCATGACACAAGAATTTTTCCTGAGGTTCGATCCCACCAAGAGATCTACGTCCTCGTTGAGGAAGCTCACATAGAGCCGGATCTCCAACCCTTTCCCTCTTCAAGTCACCACGAAGGCCAACTTGATTCCACTATCACGGGTAATCACCTGGTTTGTGGGGCAACCTCACACGTTGAGGGCTCCCACGAAAATTACAATGAAAGAAGTGATCAAATACACTCAAAAGTATTACAATGCAGAGTATGAGTGTAGAAAGATCAAACCCCAAGAGCTCGCAGTGAAAGAACGACGATCTCCCAATCCCGAATCCAAGTGTTCAATTGATTTCACTCTTTTTGCACTTTTGATGTGTGGGGAGATGTGTTTTGGGCTCTTGGGACGAAGTGGTGGCGCTAGGGTTTTTTATTCGATGTGTATGTTAATAGGAAAGCTGTGGACTCTCTATTTATAGGGTTTCCAAAAGGTAGCCGTTGAAAAACCCTAACACCGGACTAGTCCGGTGCAAGTCCGAACTTGTCCGGTCCCAGTGCATTTTGAAGTCCAGAAAGTCTGTCGGACTAGTCCGGTCCAAGCTCGGACTAGTCCGGTGCTGTGTGAAAGTGAACTCCAGAAAGTTCAACGGACTAGTCCGATCTCGACAAATCGGAGACTCCAGAAAGTTCAACGGACTAGTCCGGTGGTACAACGGACTAGTCTGGTCCCTCAATATGAGAGACTCCAGAAACATCAACGGACTAGTCCGGTGAATGCACGGACTAGTACGGTCTCCCAATAAGTGGAATTCCAGAAAGATGAATGGACTAGGCTGGTCCATGATCGGACTAGTCCGGTGCTTTGTGAAAGTTAGGTTAATTTTAATCTCTTACCCTCGCGCAAAGTTGTGAGCTCTTGGAGTGTGTCTTTCATACACTCCCTATACATTCAAAATCTAATTTGGTCTTCCAAGCTTCATCAAAGTATCTCCCTTTGAACACCACTTCATTTTTCACCTTTTTGTGTGCATCGAGCTGTTTCACTTGTTTGTCCTGCAATCATCTCAGTGGATTCATTAGGACCTCATATGTTTGTCATCAATTAGCCAAAACCCACAAGGGATATCCTAGATGCACTTACAATCTCCCCCTTTTTGGTGATTGATGACAACCATTTGAGATGTCACAATTAAGAATAAAATCTTGATTTTCATAAGGTGTGCACATATGAGAATAATGATAAGTCCACAAAAAGCTTCTCACATATGCACACACCTTATGGTGGGGTGCCTAACAGGTGTGTGATCAACAAGGTGTGATAAAGTAAAGGTAATCAATAATGAGCATAAAGATAATCATCCAAGCAATAATAAGCATCACACATAAGAGTAGAAATAGTGCATTACAAGATTTTTTAAAAATAAGTACATGTCCTTGATCACAAAAACATAAAGACACCAACTAGAGATGGTCTCAAGCTATTAGTCTCAATCTCCCCCCCTTTGGCATCAAGGCACCAAAAAGGGAAAAATTAAGGGGAATCACTCATCGCCACTCTCTTCTTCAGTCTCGGTCCGGTCCTCATCTTCACCACCATCATCATCATTCGCCGGAGCAGACTCTTCCTCAGAGTCCTCGAAGGCGGGCGGGGATCCCACCTGCTCAATCTCCAGCTTGTCACAAATAGCTTTGATGTTGGCGTTGACATATTGTTGATGCTTCTTCTGCCTAACTTCAATCTTGCGGCAGCAGGCAAAGATAGAGGTGATCATTTTGAGCACACCACCGGAGGATTCATGGGCAGGTGCAGAGCTAGGAGGAGCAGCTGAAGATCTTGTGGCATTCACATCCTGAGTTTGTTTAGTCCCCCTCTCAGCTTCAGGGGAGGGAGGTGCATCAGGAGCCGAAGGTAGAGTGTACTCGGTGGGCTTTTGCGGTTTCAACCTCGTATGGTGAACATCCTTGACGAACTCAAGTCCAGTCACCTTCTCAATCATGTACATGATGTACGGGGCATACCCGCAAGATCTGTTTGGAGTGATTGAGATGTTCACAATGTCATTGTAGATGTATTCAAAGACATTGAACTGTCTCCTCCCACCAATGACCTTCATTAGGGTCCTCAAAGTTCCTTGAATAGTCCCCGCATCTCCATCTTTTGGGGCTATTATCTTCCTCAAAATTCTGTTGAGGACCACATAGAAGGGCTTCAAATAATTGATATTGGGAGGGACATAAGGCATCCTTGTGTCATAGAGAAATTTGAGCTCATCCTTCTCCAAGGGTTGCAGATTGTGGATGATAAGATCATGATCCAGAGTATGTTCAAGGTGAAGAATTCTTGCAAACTCATCATAAGTAACACTTTACTTGGAACCATGAGTCATCCAAGTCAAACTGTCTCCATCACCATGAGCAAAGTAGAGGGTGGAATAGAATTGGGTGATGACCTCATTGTTCCAGTCATTCTCAAAGGAAAACAGTTCCTTCAGTCCGTGCCTCTCTAGGGACTCAACCACCTCACGGAAGGCAGGATACTTCTTCGACTGCATGTACCCAATGTTCACCCATTTACTTTTCACAACGGTATTCTTCATCTTCATGTACACATGCTCGTAGTAGTTGGCATGGAAGTTGCTCCAAAATCTTGGGTCTGAGCATTGCCGAGGTTGATCATACACATTAACCTGCCTGAAGCTATCAGCAAGCTCACCCCCTTTTTCGGTGAAATCCTTACTTGAGTGTTGCCTGTTGCGGTGACTTGGGTTCTTCATTTTTAGGGGTCCAATGGGACCACTAGCAAGCCCCTTTCCTTTGTTGAGAGTCCTCTTTGGCTCTGAGGAGCTCTTGCCAGCCTTTCCTTGGGCCTTCTTCACAACTACCCTCCTTTTCTTGGGCAAGTTGTCGTCGGAGGGTGGAGAGTGCACATTTACATCATGCCTTTTCTTCATGTACCTCTCCTTGGCTCTCTTCACTTTTTCGCGTTCAACTTCTTCATCAACATGGAAGGAGCTGTCATCTGAGCTTGAAGACATCGTGCCTAATAAGGAGTTCATGATTTAGATGAGAATGAACTGAGAATGAAGTAGATGTGAGGATTCAAATGTTAGAGACCGGACTTGTCCGGTTTCAGAGTGCGGACTTGTCCGGTGTACCGGACTAGTCCGTATCTGGGAGCCGGACTAGTCCGGCCTGGCACAAGAACCATAACAAGACTATGAATCACAACTTCTATCTAAGGATGCAAAGGAGCATGAATTTGTCTGGATGAGTTTGGAGTGGAGTATCAACTCGTCGAGGGGAGGATTTCCCACGGAGAAAGCTTGGATTTTGAGGGCTCAACTCGAAAATCACTTTTGGGGGCTAGGGTTTGAGAGGTGAGGGTTCAACTCAAAGTGGAGGGAGGTTTGAAACGGTTTTGGGCCGGCCAGCTACTTATATACGCAACCGACCGGACTAGTCCGGTCAGAGGACGGACTAGTCCGGTGCCCCTGGAAAACCTAGAAGGAGGGACTGTCCGGACTAGTCCAGTGGCAACCCTGACTAGTCCGGTGTCCCTGGAAAAATTGAGTATTTAGATATAACTAATAGTGATCCAAGGACAAGTTTTGCAAATAATCTTGGTAATTATGACCAGAAAGCAATCAACACAAAAAAATGGTCATAAATTCCAAGATTTCTTCATTAAAATTAGTTTTCTTAGGAGAAAAAGAGGTGAGGGGCAGTTTTAGCAATGAAATGTAACATTTGAAGTTTCAACCAGGTGTGCAACGTTTCAAGCAACATTTCGAGAGCCGGGAATATTAAGTTCATTCCTAAGTTCACAAAACCTTTTCTCATCCAATGGTTTGGTAAAAATATCCGCAAGTTGTTTTTCAGTTCTAACATGAGAAATAGCAATGTCACCTTTTAATGAATGATCTCTAAGCAAATGATGACGGATATCTATGTGCTTAGTTCTTGAGTGCTCTACCGGGTTGTGTGCAATTTTTATAGCACTTTCATTGTCACATAGAAGTGGGATATGGTTAAGATTGTAGCCGTAGTCCCTAAGGGTTTGTTGCATCCAAAGTAGTTGTGCGCAATAGCTACCGGCTGCAAAATATTCTACTTCTGCTGTGGAAAGGGCAATGGAGTTTTGCTTTTTAGATGACCAAGAGACCAGGGACCAACCAAGAAACTGACAAGTCCTTGACGTGCTCTTTCTATCGACTTTGCATCCTGCATAGTCGGCATCGGAATACCCTATCAAGTTAAATTTGGATCATTTGGGATACCAAAGGCCCAAGTTGGGTGTGTGCACAAGGTACCTTAGGATTCTTTTTACCGCAACTAAGTGACACTCTTTAGGTGCAGCTTGAAACCTTGCACACAAGCAAACACTAAGCATAATATCTGGCCTAGATGCACATAAATAAAGTAAAGAGCCAATCATGGACCGATATATCTTTTGGTCCACATTTGGACCATCTTCATTGAGGTCGAGGTGTCCATTAGTGGCCATGGGTGTCTTGATGGGCTTGGCTTTGTCCATATTGAATTTCTTGAGAATGTCTTGTGTATATTTGGTTTGGCTTATAAATGTACCTTCTCTTAGTTGCTTCACTTGGAATCCCAAGAAGAACTTCAATTCGCCCATCATTGACATCTCGAACCTATCTGTCATAATTTTGCTAAATTCTTCACAGGAGGATTTGTTAGTGGATCCAAAGATAATGTCATCAACGTAAATTTGACATACAAATAAATGATCATCACAATGTTTAGTGAAAAGTGTATAGTCAGCTTTACCAATTTTGAATCCATTCTGAATTAGAAAATCTCTAAGACACTCATACCAAGCTCGAGGAGCTTGTTTGAGGCCATATAGAGCCTTACACAGTTTGTAGACATGGTTGGGATATTTCTGGTCTTCGAATCATGGTGGTTGCTCCACATAAACTTCCTCCTTGATTGGGTCGTTTAAGAAAGCGCTCTTGACGTCCATTTGATACAGCTTAAAATTATGGTGAGTAGCATATGCCAATAAAATACGAATGGACTCAAGTCTAGCTACAGGAGCAAAAGTTTCATCAAAGTCCAAACCTTCGACCTGAGAATAACCTTTGGCCACCAGTCCTGCCTTATTTCTTGTTACTACTCCATGTTCATCTTGCTTGTTCCGAAAGACCCATTTGGTTCCAACTATGTTCACCTTTGGTCTCTCCACCAGCTCCCATACTTCATTTCTCTTGAAGTTGTTCAGCTCCTCTTGCATTGCAATCACCCAGTCTGGATCCCTTAAGGCTTATTCTACCCTGTATGGTTCCAGAAAAGACACAAAAGAATAGGATTCACAGAAATTTGCAACTCGAGATCTAGTAGTTACTCCCTTAGCAATATCTCCAATGATATTGTTGACAGGGTGGTCTCTTTGCACGCTCTGGTGTACTCTTGGGTGTGGATCTTGTGTAGTTGCTTGTTCTTCATTATCTTCACGTGCATTGTCTCCCCCTAGATCATTGTTTCCATGATTGTCCTAATCTTCTTGATCTTCCCCCTCTTGATCTTGTGCAAGAGCTCCCCCTTGATCATTGTCTCCGTGTTGAGGTTCATCTTGTGCATTTGAGTCGAATGTTTGCTCTTGTGGTAAGATATCACCAAGTCCCATTTTCTTCAGTGTTTCATATGGAGCTTCCTCTTTATCTAGCACACACTTATCAACTTGCTCCACTTGTGAGCTGTTAGATTCATCGAACACTACGTCACATGCTACTTCAACAAGGTCGGACACCTTGTTGAAGACACAATAGGCGTAGGCATTCGACTCATAACCGAGCAAGAATCCTTCATCGGACTTTGAAGTGAACTTCGAGGCCCTCTGTTTCTTGTTCAGAATAAAACATTTGCAACCAAAAACTTTAAAATAAGAAACATTAGGCTTTTTACTGGTAAGGAGCTCATATGGAGTTTTCTTCAGTAGTCGATGGAGATACAGTCGATTCGTGGCATGGCAAGCGGTGATCACCGCTTCTGCCCAAAATCGATCTGATGTCTTGTATTCATCCAGCATAGTTCTCGCCATTTCGATCAATGTTCTGTTCTTCCTTTTGGCCACTCCATTTTGTTGAGGGGAGTAGGGTGCCGAGAATTCATGCTTTATCCCTTCTTCATCGAGAAACTCTTCAACTTGGAGGTTCTTGAATTCTGTCTCACTTCTGATGTTCTTTATGGTTGATGAGAATTTGTTCTGAGCTCTTTTCAAGAACTTCTTGAGGATCCCCTGAGTTTCTGATTTATCATACAAGAAAAATACCCAGGTAAATCTTGAAAAATCATCAACAATTACTAAACCGTATTTGTTACCACCGATGCTGATGTATGAAACTGGACCAAAAAGATCCATGTGGAGAAGTACCAGCGGTCTTGCGGTAGTCATCACATTCTTGGCGGGGTGTGGTGCTCCGACTTGTTTTCCTGCTTGACAAGCGTTGCACGTCCTGTCTTTTTCAAAAACCACATCCTTAAGACCACGGATGTGACCACCTTTTAGAAGTTTCTGCAGATTTCTCATCCCAACATGGGCTAGCCGTCTATGCCACAGCCATCCCATGTTGGTCTTAGCAACCAAGCAAGTGTTGAGTTCGGCTTTATCTTTGTTGAAGTCAACTAGATAAAGCTTGCCCTTCAACATTCCCTTGAATGCAATCGAGCCATCGCTTCTTCTAAAAACAGTCACACCCTCATTAGTGAATAAACAGTTGTAACCTTTGTCGCATAGTTGGGATATTGACAAAAGGTTATAATCTAGAGAATCTACATGTAAAACATTTGATAAGGTATGTTGAGAGGATATTTCAATGTTACCGCTACCAAGGACCTTTCCTTGGCTGTTGTCTCTGAAGTATATGCCTTCACCTGGATCCTTGTTATACTCGTACTCTACAAACATACCTCTCTCTCCGGTCATGTGATTTGTGCATCCGCTATCAAGTACCCATTTTGTTCCATCGGAGGAGTAAGCCTGCAAAAAGAATAATTCCTTGGTTTTAGGTACCCAAGCTTGCTTGGGTCCTCTCAGGTTAGTCACAAGAGTCTTGGGCACCCACACACAAGTTTTCAAGTTCTTGTGGCGTGGCCCTGTATATTTGGCAATGACTTTTCCATATTTGGCTTTCATAAGAACATAAGAAGTGTTAAATGTATGAAACAATATTTGTGGTTCAGATTCATGGGATTTTTCCTTAACAAAGACAATTCTATTTTTAGCATGATTAGAAGTAGACATGTGTTTGTTCTTATCAAAACCAAGGCCATCTTTGACATTAGGAGGTCTAGTGACCATATATGCACTGCGTGCATATTTTATCTTCTCCTTATCAAAGATGCGGCTTGGAGGGGCATGCATATTATGAGAAGGTTAAGTATTAGAAATAATATTCTTCTTACTAGAGCAAGTGCAAGTTCCAATTGTTGTCGAACTCATATCTTTGGAGGAGGAGCTCTTGGAGGATGAGGAGTCACTTTGCTTGAGCGACTCGACTTGCACCTCAAGGATCTTGTTAGCTTTTGACAAGTTAGCAAGTTCTTCCTTGATTGCAATATGAGAGTCTTCTAGCTTTGAGTAAGTTTCCTTACTCAAGGCTAGCTCAACTTCAAGTGACTCGTTCTTCTCTCTTTCAAGCTCGAGAAGCTTTTCAACTTCTTGATATCTCTTCCTTTCACGGATGAGCATATCTTCTTGTCGGTCAAGAAGTTCTTCCTTTTCAAACATTTCGTTCGACAACATTTCCATTTTCTTTAGAGCAATTTTACTTAGTCCTCTAAACATTTCTTCATTATCACTAGAGCTGTCAAAGTCATCAATAGAGGAATTTAGCATAGGAGGAGTGAGCCGTACCTTTTTCTTGCCTTCCTTAGCCATAAGGCAAGTGTGGTTGTTCATGTCCCATCCTCCCATGTTTGGAAAGAGTGTGGCCTTCATAGTAGGTTTCTTGATTGCGATAGTGTCCATTTCTTCTTCTTCATCGGAAGAGGACTCGTCGTTCAAGTCCCACTATTTGCCAATGTGAGCTTGATGGGTTTGTCTTGTTTTTCTGAAATTTTTCTTTTCTTGAGGTCTTGTTTCCTTCTTCTTTTTGTTTTCTTCATAAGGGCAGTCCACCATGAAGTGACCATACTCTCCGCAGTTGTAGCAAGTGCGTCGAGCCTTGGATTTTCCTTTATCCTTGTTTTTGCTTTCATTTGTGTTGTTGCCATGTCTTCTTTTCATCATTCGCTTGAACTTCTTGATAAAGAGTACCATTTCTTCATCATCAAGATTGGTGCTCTCGTCACTTGTATGCCCATCGTATTGATCTTCACGAGCTTCTTTGAGTTTGGGTCGGCATGTTGCTTTGAGAGCAACCTCCTTCTTTTTGGAGGAAGTGAGTTCGGCCAAGTCTTTGACATATTGTGCCTCTTTCTCCATCATTTCATGGTTTATGATCTTTCCCAACAACTCATCGGGAGTCATTTTGTGAAACCCGGGGCTTTCTCTAATCATTGAGCAAAGTGTGACATTTCTTGGCATGAAGGCTCTAATCATTCTCTTGACTACCTCGTGATCCGTCCATTTCTTACTTCCATAGGCATGTATTTTGTTGATGAGTGCCTTCATCCGGTTGTACATGTCTTGAGGTGATTCGCCTTCTTCAATAGCGAATCTCCCTAACTCTCTTTCAAGCATTTCGATTTTTGCTTCACGAACCGATCTATTTCCTTCGTGAGCTATCTTGAGTGTATCCCAGATTTCCTTTGCACTTTCTAAGCCATCAATATTGGTTCCTCTCTACTTAGTGAATGTAGGCCTAGAGGGGGGGTGAATAGGCCTTTTTGAATTTTTCTCGGTTCCTGTAACACTCAACAACACAGTCAATACCAGAGATATCGGACTAGTCCGGTAAAGTGCGGACTAGTCCGGTTTTCACGAGCTAAGTTGATCAAGTTCAGTCAATTTGATTGATTCGTTAATGTTTGCAGCGGAAATATAAACTTGAATGACAGTTTAATAGTTGTATGTCAGATTATATTACAATTAAGGCTCTTGTTCAATAATTTAACTCAAATTGAACAAAGTGAATCAAACCCTAGATTAAGTTGATCAATTAAGATGAAGAACGCAAAAGAACAAGACACAAGTTTTATCCCGTGGTTCGGCTACCACGAAGGCAACCTACGTCCACGTCGAGGAGCTCACAAAAGGACCGGGTCTTCTCCAACCCTTCCCTCGTCGGATCGCCACGAAGGCCAATCCTCTTCCACTAATCACAAAGGGTAAATAACCAAGTTGAAGGGGCGTTCTCACACGTTGAGAGGTCCCTTGATTACAACTTACAAAGCCACCAATAACACACTCGAAAATTACAAATTGAAACGCAAGAGTGTGTTAGAGAATCAAACCAAGAGCTCAATGATGTGTGCCAAGTGTCTCTCTAATGATCTAGAAGTGATCTTCAATAGATTGATCGATTTTGCACTTAATCTCGTGGAGAGAGGTGGTTTTTGAGTCTCTTGGGAGGTGTGACGGCGCTAGGGTTCGAGAGAGTGTAAAAGTGGGTCGTGCACCTCTATTTATATGGGGTTTCTAAAAGTGACCGTTAGGGTTCAGAAAGATCGGACTAGTCCATGGTGGTCACCGGACTAGTCCGGTGTGCTGTGTGTAGCAAACCCTAAGTGTTCAGGAATATCGGACTAGTCCGGTTGAAAACGGACTTGTCCGATTTCACTACTGGAAATCTTCGGACTAGTCCGATTGACATCGGACTTGTTCGGACATATGAAACCCTAAGTGTTTAGGATGACAAGTCCGCACTTGGAGGACTTGTCCGATTTAGATCAGTGTGAATATCGAACTAGTCCGTGTAGACACCGGACTTGTCCGAATTGGATTAGAATGAATATCAGACTAGTCCGGATCACAACGGACTTGTCCGATTTTGTGTGACTTGTGCATTGTGTTGAGGACTAGTCCGCATTGGGGAGGACTAGTCCGAAGTGGATCAGAAAGATATCGGACTAGTCCGATCTAGTGCAGAATGTGATATCGGACTTGTCCGGCTGTTATCGGACTAGTCCGGTCCTGTATAACTTTGTGGATTGTGTGTGTGTGCTTGAAAGTGATTGAGCTCTTGGGTGTGTTTCCTTAACACACTCCATACATAATAATCTACTATTTTCTTCTCCTTGAGCTCAAATTCACTTTGCTTCTCATTTCCCTTCTTTTTGGCATTTTGCTCATTTTCATTATTTGCCTGCATTCATCTCAACAAAAGGATTAGGATCCCAATTGCTTGTCATAAATCATCCAAAACCCACAAAGGAGTCCTAGATGCACTTTCAATCTCCCCCTTTTTGGTGATTGATGACAACCAATTGAGATTTCACAAAATAAGGCAAAAAATGAGATTTTCATAAAGTATGCACATATGACTCAAAAATACATCAAGCAACAAGAGAATTATCCATATGTGCATTCTTTATGGTGGGATGCATACTAAGTGCATGAATACATTGAGATTGACAGAATTTACATTAATCAACCGATACAAAGTGCATATGACATTCTAGGAGCAAAAATGCAGTTTTCATCACATACTCGCAAATAAATTGAGCAATTCATCACAAGACCAAACTTAATATGAAAACAGTGTTAAACTATTACAATCACAAATAAAAGATAAAGAGAACTCTCTCCTCGCACCCTACCACAGCTAAAGCTAAGACTCCCCCTCAATCTCTCCCCCTTTGGCATCAAGACACCAAAAAGAAGGAGAGGAGGGTCCTAGGGTCTTCACTCTTCACTGTCGGTCCTCTCGTCATCGTCTTCATCTTCTTCGCTTTCCGCTTGACGAGGAGGAGAGGGGGGAGGAGCGGAGCTGCTCGAGTCCCCAATGCCAAAGTAGGCAAGCTCGGAGGGGTTCAGAGGCCCGAGCTCGGTGATGTCAAGATCAGAATCTTCAGAAATTACTGGAGATCCAATGGGGTTGATCTCCAGCTTTTCACTCAGTTGCTTCACATTGGCTTTGATATATCTCATATCCTCCTTCCTCTTCTGATTGAGTTTATGAAGCTTTACTTCAGCCTTCTTGCAGGAGGAGAATATGGCGATCAGGTACTTTAGGATCCCACTAGCTGATCCTCTCTGAGGGGCTTCCCTAGAGGTAGGGACAGCCCTAGCACCGCTTCTTGATCTTGTCAGTGCCTCGGGATTGGAGGCCGGCGAAGGAGCAGCCTGGACACTCACTCGTTGAGGCTTCTGAGGCCTCAAAGGAGTGTGCTCCACATCCTTCACGAACTCAATACCTTTGACTTTCTCAATCATATACATGAGGTAGGGAGCATAGCCACATGACCTGTTGGGCGTGCAGGATATGTTGACCATATCATTCCAAATGTATTCCGCCACATCAAATGGGCGGTCCTTGCTTATCACTCTCATTAGGGTTCGGAGGTAACCCTGCACGCTCCCAGCATCTCCATATTTAGGAGCAATGGTCTTCCTCAGCACTCTGTTGAGGACCACAAAGAATGGTTTCATGTTCTTTGTAGAGGGAGGGACATACTTTGAGTTCGGCTCATATAGGAATTTCATCCTATCCTTCTCCATGACACCTATGTTGTGGATGATCAGCCTGTCATGTTCAGAGGTGTCCAGATGGAGTAGATTATTGAATTCCTCTTGAGTGATACTATACTTAGATCCGTGTGTCATCCAAGTAACACTCTCTTCATCCTCACTCAAGAAGTGGCAAGTTGCAAAGAATTGTGCAATCACCTCATCATTCCAGTTATGCCTGAAGGCAAAGAGATCCTTCAGGCCATGCCTCTCAGCTGCTGCAATGACTTCATCAAAAGCTGAGCACTTCTTCTTCTCAAGGTGTGCCCAGTCAATCCACTGACTGCGCACCACCGGTGTCTTCATTGGGAGATACACCGATTTGTAGAAGTATGCATGGAAGTTGCACCAAAACCTGCCATCGACAGCTTGCTTTGGCCTGCCATACCAGTCAACGCTCCTGAACTTGGCCTCTGAATCACTGCCCTTGCTGTTGAACTTCTCCTCAGTAGGGTCCCGGACCCCTTCCTTGGGAGCATGGAGCTTCAAGGGCCCAACTGGCCCCGTTGCTACTCCCTTGCCCTTTCCTTTTGCTTGACGAAGGCCGCTTGTAGACGCAGCAGCCTTCGAGGCGGGCTTCTTGACACAGACCTTCCTCCGAACCCGGGGAGTGTTAGAAAATAAGAGGCAATTTACTGAATAATTCCGGAAAAACACGAGAAAAACAGCAGCGATCGGCAGACAGACGGGACGAGAATTAACGCGTACCAGTTTGGAGTCGAACGCACCGCTGTAGATCCGACAGCGAACAGCCGCTGCAGGCGTTGGTGACGACGTTGAGCCGCAGCGCCCAATCTGGTCGGTAGACGAGCCGTGGTGAAGAACGCGAGCAGTCGCGCAGAGCGCTTCCCAAAAACCTTATTCGCCCTCTCCCGGTGCAAGATCGCAAGGCGAGCGGTTCCGGAGACCTGCTCTCCCGATCGTCGGTGCACGCCGGCGCTCGGGATGGAGTAGACTAGAAGGCGGCGCAAGGAACGCGAACGTGGGAACGATCTGATTGTGGGATACCCTGCCGTACCGCGGACGCCCGTATTTATAGAGTCCCAGGAGGCGGTTCGTATGCGATCCGGAGGGTCCAGATCCAAACCGACTCCGCGGTCATAGACGCGTCCGTCTCTAACGACTTGGACTCTGACTCGATAGCCCCAAAAATTCAGAGGCCCAAAAGCCCAATTTAATTTTCTGCAAAAATATAAAATCTGGGCTCGGCTCGAGGCTCGAATTCACACGAACACACGAGCGCGCGCGCGTGTGCGGGGCGGGGCAAGGCGAGGCGTGGCGTGGTGTGGCGTGGCGAGGTGAGCGAGCGAGGAGGAGGAGGAGGAGGAGGAGGAGGAGCGCGCGTGGGCCACCCCTCTCTTCCTCTCTTCTCTCTCACTCAAGGAGTGGAAGAGCAACCTCCCTTATATGTAGGGGTTGCTCCACTTCCACTTCCCATGTGGGACTAAACACTTAGCACCACTCCCTCTTGCCCTAATGGGCCTTTGATATTTTCTAGGATTTATTTTTGAATTAATATTGGGTCAAGCCCATTAATTCCAACAATCCCCCACCAGATCTCAAAGCCATTAGGAGAGAGGTTATTCTCGTTCCTTATTTAATATACTAGTGTTTTCGGCAGAGACTGTGAAGTTGAACTTCTGCCTAGATCCTCAAGTTTCATCAGGTCACAACTTGAACAATGGACTACGCTTTGAATTGCAAGTTTTGTGTGACCTGACTTCACCCAAAGACCATTACCAGTACTTGACTACCAGTAGTCTACCCCGCGGGTGGAGCATATGCGTCGTACTCCCTGGTCTCTTCATGAGCTTTCCAGAGATCACCCAAATCTCACAAACTGCGACGTTAGACAGTCGGAGCTCATATAGGTGTGTTTCCTTCAAGACTGCCCTGTAGGACGGCATCTTTGCTACACATAGCCAAGAGAAACACATTAAAGCAATTCGCCAACCTGCCTTACAGTTTAAGAGTACAAGTGTGCATCTTCCCATAGAGAGGGTATAAAGGAAGTACTCTCCTCGGTGAACCACTAGCTTGTTTTCCCATGTCCTAATTCACGGGATCTCCGATCACATAGGTTGGGTTACTACTATGGTGTCACATCAATGGTCTCAAACCCATCTCTCTCGATGCACTTTCTATCACATTACGTGATAGACCCTTCGTAAAGGGATCTGCCAGGTTTTATTCTGTTTGTATGTACGAAACAGTAATAACTCCGGAGTTTCTCATTTTCCTGACAGATTTTAAACGTCTCTTGACGTGTCTTGATGATTTTGTATTATCCTTAGAATTGGTCACTTTGACAATCACCGTCTGATTGTCACAGTTCATAAGGATTGCCGGCAATGGTTTCTCAACTATAGGCAAATCCATCAAAAGCTCTCGCAGCCATTCTGCCTCCGCAGTGGCTGTCTCTAAAGCAGTGAGTTCTGCTTCCATGGTTGACCTCATCAAAATGGTCTGTTTGCAAGACCTCCATGATATAGCGCCACCAGCTAGAGTGAACACATATCCAGTTGTGGCATAGAGTTCATCAACATCAGAGATCCAATTCGAATCACTATAACCCTCAGGCACGGCCGGATGCCCAGTATAGTGAATTCCATAACTCATTGTACCTCTCAGATAGCGCATAACCCTTTCAAGTGCATGCCAATGATCTGTACCTGGGTTTGACATGAACCTGCTCAGTTTGCTTACAGCAAAAGAGATATAAGGACGGGTTGCGCTAGCTAAGTACATGAGTGAACCGATCATCTGAGAATATCTGAGTTGATCTCTTGACTCTTTCTTGTTCTTTCTAAGTATCACGCTGGGATCATAAGGCGTTGGAGAAATCTTGCTATCCATAAAGCCGAATCGGCTCAAGATTTTCTCAACATAGTGGGATTGACTTAAAGTAATTCCACTCTCATCCTTATTCAGCTTAATGTTCAAAATAACATTAGCTTCTCCCAGATCTTTCATATCAAAACACTTTGATAGAAAAGACTTGACCTCAGAAATTATATTAATGCTCGTACCAAAAATGAGTATATCATCTACATACAAGCATAACATAACGCTATCGCCCCCACCATGGCGATAGTACACGCACCGATCAGCCTCATTAATGACAAAGCCCGCAGACGTCAAAGTACTATCGAACTTCTTATGCCATTGCTTAGGTGCTTGTTTCAGGCCATACAAGGATTTTAACAATTTGCACACCTTTGTCTCTTCACCTTTTACTACGAACCCATCAGGCTGTTCCATGTAAATCTCCTCTTCGAACTCTCCATTCAGGAAAGCTGTCTTTACATCCATTTGATGGATGATTAGACCATAAGAGGCAGCCAAAGAAAGTAGTACACGAATTGTCGTCATTCTGGCGACAAGTGAATAGGTGTCAAAATAGTCTTCACCTTCTTTTTGAGTATAAACTTTTGCAACTAGTCTTGCCTTGTACTTTTCAATAGTACCGTCAGGTCTGAGCTTCTTCTTGAACACCCACTTGCAGCCTACTGGTTTGCACCCGTATGGCCGTTCAGTTAACTCCCAGGTTCCATTGGAAAGAATTGAGTCCATCTCACTATGAACTGCTTCTTTCCAGTCATCTGCATCAGGTGATGCATATGCCTCTGCTATGGATCTAGGAGTATCGTCCACAAGGTACACAATGAAATCATCACCAAAGGATTTTGCAATCCGTGATCTCTTACTCGACTGAGTTATTTCATTGTGTTCTTCCTCTGGGACATTCTCAAACGGTGTATCAAGAAACTCGCTAGTTGTGGTGGATTCAGGACAAATTTCAGAAGAGATCCTAGCAGTGCTATGCATATCTTTCATAGGAAAAATATTCTCAAAAAATGTTGCATCATGAGATTCCATAATAGTATCAATATGCATATCAGGTACCTCAGATTTAACTACTAAAAATCTATATGCGATGCTCCGATGAGCATAGCCTAGAAAGATACAATCCACTGTCTTTGGTCCCAGCTTGTGTTTCTTGGTAATTGGAACATTGACTTTTGCCAAACATCCCCAAGTACGCAAGTATGAAAGTGATGGTTTTCTCCCAACCCACTCCTCATAAGGGGTTTTCTCTTTATTCTTGTTTGGAACGCGGTTTAGGACATGACATGAAGTCAATAGAGCCTCCCCCCACCATGCCTTAGATAAACCGGACGTGTCTAACATGGCATTCACCAAGTCACACAATGTGCGGTTTTTCCTCTCGGCTACCCCGTTTGATTGGGGTGAATAGGGAGGCGTCCTCTCATGTATAATACCGTGTTCCGCACAAAAATCATCAAATATTTTAGGAAAATACTCACCACCACGATCTGACCTAAGACGTTTGATCTTTCTCTCTAATTGAGTTTCTACTTCAGATTTATATATTTTAAAGTAGTCTAAAGCTTCATCTTTAGTTTGCAACAAGTAGACATAACAGAATCTAGTAGAATCGTCTATTAATGTCACAAAATATTTCTTTCCACCTTTTGTCAACACACCATTCATCTCGCATAGATCAGAATGTATGAGTTCTAATGGTGCCAAGTTTCTCTCCTCGGCTGCCTTGTGAGGCTTTCGAGGTTGCTTTGACTGCACACAACTATGGCACTTGGAACCTTTGACAATAGTGAATTCCGGAATTAATTTGAGACTAGATAGCCGATTCATTAAACAAAAATTAACGTGACATAAACAAGAATGCCAAACACTTGCATCATCATTAATACCGCCACAAATATGGTTTACTGACTTATTACTAAACTCCGAAAGAGAAAAGCGGAACAAGCCTCCGCATTCATAGCCTTTACCAATAAATTGTCCATGCTTAGACACAACTATTTTATTGGACTCTAAAACTACTTTAAACCCATCTCTGCATAGAAGGGTACCGCTAACAAGATTCTTGTTCATAGTAGGGACATGCTGCACATTCTTCAGCTGGACAATCTTTCCCGAAGTGAACTTCAGATCGACCGTGCCAACACCACGAACAGAAGCATGTGACCCATTCCCCATTAGGACGGCGGAATCCTGGACGAACTGGTAAGAAGTAAACATGGACATGTCAGAACATACATGAACATTAGCACCCGTATCAAACCACCAAGATGGAGTTTGAGAAACAGAAAGAACAGTAAAAGAATTACCGTACCCATCTGCATTGCTAGATGTCACGATGTTGACATTCTTTTTCCCTTTGCGATATGCCCTCTCAGGACAGTTCTTGGAAATATGTCCCTGCTCCCCACAGGTGTAGCAGCAGCCATCATTGGCTTTGTTTCACTTCTTCTTCTTGAAAGCAGTAGTTTTGTTTGGCTTGAATATAGACTTATTCCCTTTGTTCTTGACATAGGGTTTCTGCACCATATTAGCATTGGCGCTCGATTGACCCTCACCTCCTTTATCAGTAGCGTCCTTAGCCCGAGCCTTCTCCTCAACATCAAGAGATGCTATCAGGTTTTCAACTGATATTTCTTGTCTCTTGTGTTTGAGGGCTGTGGCGAAGTTCCTCCATGATGGAGGTAACTTTGCAATAATGCACCCAGCCACAAACTTGTCGGGTAAAGGACACTTAAGGAGATTGAGCTCTCTCGCAAGGCACTGTATTTCATGAGCTTGTTCAACTACAGGACGATTGTTAACCATCTTGTAGTCATGAAAATTTTCCATGATATACAGTTCACCACCTGCATCGGCTGCACCATACTTAGCGTTAAGTGCATCCCAGAGCTCTTTCCCATCTGTGACTGTCAGATAGACATCACAGAGTTTATTATCAATTACACTTAAGATGCATCCTCTCAGGGCAGAATTGGCTTCCTCGAACTTTGTCTGTTCTTCAACAGACAAAGGACCTTGAGGCCTGCCCTCGGTTACCTAGAAGATCTTAAGCGATTGGAGCCAAAGCGTGGCCTTAACTTGCCACCTCTTGAAGTGCACGCCAGAGAATTTCTCCGGCCTCAGTGCATCGGCCAAAGTCATCATGTTCAACTCAGGAAATTGCCTAATAAGGTTTTTGGATTGTTAGAAAATAAGAGGCAATTTACTGAATAATTCCGGAAAAACACGAGAAAAACAGCAGCGATCGGCAGACAGACGGGACGAGAATTAACGCGTACCGGTTTGGAGTCGAACGCACCGCTGTAGATCCGACGGCGAACAGCCGCTGCAGGCGTTGGTGACGACGTTGAGCCGCAGCGCCCGATCTGGTCGGTAGACGAGCCGTGGTGAAGAACGCGAGCAGTCGCGCAGAGTGCTTCCCAAAAACCTTATTCGCCCTCTCCCGGTGCAGGATCGCAAGGGCGAGCGGTTCCGGAGACCTGCTCTCCCGATCGTCGGTGCACGCTGGCGCTCGGGATGGAGTAGATTAGAAGGCGGCGCAAGGAACGCGAACGTGGGAACGATCTGATTGTGGGATACCCTGCCGTACCGCGAACGCCCGTATTTATAGAGTCCCAGGAGGCAGTTCGTATGCGATCCGGAGGGTCCAGATCCGAACCGACTCCGCAGTCGTAGACGCGTCCGTCTCTAACGACTTGGACTCTGACTCGGTAGCCCCAAAAATTCAGAGGCCCAAAAGCCCAATTTAATTTTCTGCAAAAATATAAAATCTGGGCTCGGCTCGAGGCTCGAATTCACACAAACACACGCGCGCGCGCGTGCGCGGGGCGGGGCGAGGAGGGGCGTGGCGTGGTGTGGCGAGGCGAGCGAGCGGGGAGGAGGAGGAGCGCGCGTGGGCCACCCCTCTCTTCCTCTCTTCTCTCTCACTCAAGGAGTGGAAGAGCAACCTCCATTATATGTAGGGGTTGCTCCACTTCCACTTCCCATGTGGGACTAAACACTTAGCACCACTCCCTCTTGCCCTAATGGGCCTTTGAGATTTTCTAGGATTTATTTCTGAATTAATATTGGCCAAGCCCATTAATTCCAACAGGGAGGGGAAGTAGCAGGCTCGGAAGGTCTTTCTTGGCGTTTCTTGCCAAGACCCGCCGAGGACCGAGGTGCCACCTCGTGATCCAACTCGGCCTCAAAGTCGGAGATCTCGTTGTCGGAGTTCGACATGACCTGAGAATGATTGAGCAAGAATAATAACATGTTATACAAGGCATAGGTAAGACAAGATAGCAATGGATGGCATTAAGGAATTAAGGAATTAGGTTTCAGGTTCAGAAACATCGGACTTGTCCGGTGTCCAGGCACGTACTAGTCCGGGGTACCGGACTTGTCCGTGCATGGACCGGACTAGTCCGGTTTTCATCCTCAAAAACCTAACAGATTGGTCAAGGGATGATTCCTAATGCAAATCTAGTCTAGCATACACGTGGTACATCAAATAAGCATGTATCTAGTGAAGGATGCTAGGCTATACGATCAACAATGGAGAAAAACAAGATTTCTAGGGTTTTGAAGAAATTTACCGAAGAAATCAATGGAGGCTCGAAGTTTTGGGGGTTGGAGGTCGGACTAGTCTGATAGCTTCAATCCCCAAGAGGTCAAGCTTGATCTCCGCCCAAATGTGGACTTTTTCGACGGAGGGAGGAGAAAATCGCCTTGGGAGCTCGAGCGCAAGAGAGAGGAAGCGTGAGCAAAAGTGGGGGTGAGGAGATTAGGGTTTGGTGGCGGCTAGGGTTATGGACACGAAAAATCGGACATGTCCGGACATGACCGGACTAGTCCGAAGTCATCCAGAGACCTATATCGGACTAGTCCGTGGTCTATCGGACTAGTCCGGCCTAACCGGCACTCTGCGGACTAGTCTGCATGAGCGGACTAGTCCGGGTAACCACGGACTAGTCCGTGGTCACCAGGAAAGAATTGCATAGCCCATTCATATATATTTGAAGGTTCGATAATAGAGAATAGAGAGGCAAAACAATTCAAGTAATCTTGATGAATTTGACCAGTAAGCATACAACAATCATACAATGATCAAAATTCATCAAGATCTAATAATTGACATAGTTTTTCGAGAGAAAAATGGAGAGGGATGATTTTCACAATTCAATCAACATTTTTGAAGCAATCATACAGGTATGCAACTTTTCAAGCCACACTCCGAGAATCAAGAATATTTAGCTCATTTCGGAGTTCGCAAAAACGCTTTTCATCAAGTGGCTTGGTGAATATGTCGGCCAATTGTTTTTGGGTGTTGACATGTGAGATGGTTATGTATCCTTTCATGGAATGGTCTCTCAAGAAATGATGTCTTATGTCTATGTGTTTAGTCCTGGAGTGCTCAACTGGATTGTGGGCTATTTTAATGGCACTCTCATTATCACAAAGGAGAGGAATACGGTTCATATTGTAACCGTAATCCCTTAGAGTTTGTCGCATCCAAAGGAGTTGTGCACAACAACTCCCGGCTGCAACATACTCCGCTTCGGCTGTGGATAATGCAATGGAATTTTGTTTCTTATATGACCAAGAAACCAAAGATCTTCCTATAAATTGGCATGTGCTAGAGGTGCTTTTTCTATCAACTTTGCACCCGGCATAATCTGCATCGGAGTAACCAATGAGATTGAATTTTGAGCCTTTTGGGTACCAAAGACCAAGGTTGGGTGTATGAACTAAATATCTCAAGATTCTTTTTACGGCTGTCAAGTGACATTCCTTGGGGTTGGCTTGAAATCTTGCACACAAACATACACTCAACATAATATCTGGCCTAGATGCACATAAGTAGAGTAAAGATCCAATCATGGAGCGATATACCTTTGGTCGATGTTTAGTCCATCTTCATTGAGATCCAAGTGGCCATTCGTAGCCATGGGAGTCTTTATGGGCTTTGCCTTGTCCATGCCAAACTTCTTGAGTATGTCCTGCGTGTACTTGGTTTGGCTTATGAATGTTCCTTCCCTTTGTTGCCGCACTTGGAATCCCAAGAAGTACTTCAATTCTCCCATCATTGACATTTCAAACCTGTCTATCATAATTCTACTAAATTCTTCAAAGAAAGATTGGTTCGTTGACCCAAAAATTATATCATCAACATAGATTTGGCAAATAAAAAGATCATTATCTAGATTCTTAGTGAATAATGTATAATCTACTTTGCCAATTTGAAAACCATTATCAATTAAGAAATCTCTAAGACACTCATACCAAGCTCTAGGAGCTTGTTTGAGGCCATAGAGCGCCTTACGCAGTTTATATACATGGTCGGGGAACTCTTCGTCTTCAAACCCGGGTGGTTGCTCCACGTACACCTCTTCCTTGATCGGTCCGTTGAGGAAGGCGCTTTTTACGTCCATTTGATACAGCTTGAAATCATGGTGAGTAGCATATGCAAGTAATATTCTAATTGATTCAAGCCTAGCTACTGGAGCAAAAGTCTCATCGAAATCCAAACCTTTGACTTGTGAGTAACCTTTGGCCACAAGTCGTGCCTTGTTTCTTGTCACCACTCCGTGTTCGTCTTGCTTGTTGCGGAAGACCCACTTGGTGCCCACTATATTTGCATTGGGTCTTGCCACAAGTTCCCAAATCTCGTTTCTCTTGAAGTTGTTCAACTCTTCTTGCATTGCCACCACCCAGTCCGGATCCTTCAATGCATCCTCAGTCCTGCATGGTTCCAAAAAGGAGACAAACGAGTAATGCTCACAAAAATTAGCTATACGAGATCTAGTGGTTACTCCCTTTTGGATGTCACCGGTGATGTTGTCGATTGGGTGATCCCTTTGAATGCATTGGTGTACTCTTGGGTGTGGCACTTGGAGAGTTGTGTGTTGGTGATCATTTTCTTCTCCCCCTGAGTGGTTGCCCTCATTGATTTGTTGATCATCTTCATATTCTTGTGATTGATCTTGTATCGAAGCTCCCCCTTGACTGTTGATCTCCTCTTGTGGTTCACTTTCCTCTTGTATTTGTGACGATGACTCTTGTGGTCGAACTTCGCCTAGAGCCATTCTCTTCAATGCTTGATAAGGAGCTTCTTCTTTACCTAATTCACATTGATCAACTTGCTCCTTTTGGGAGCCATTAGTTTCATCGAACACTACGTCATGTGCCACTTCAACAAGTCCGGAGGCCTTGTTGAAAACATGATAGGCGTAAGTGTTCGAATCATAACCAAGCAAGAAACCTTCATCGGACTTCGAAGCGAACTTTGAAGTCCTGGGCTTCTTGTTCAAGATATAACATGGAGAGCCGAAAACTCGAAAATATGAAATGTTTGGTTTGTACCGGTGAGTAGCTCATAAGGAGTCTTCTTGAGTAGTCGATGAAGGTAGAGTCGATTTGCGGCGTGGCAATCAGTGTTAATTGCTTCCGCCCAAAATCGATCCGAAGTCTTGTATTCATCGATCATTGTTCTTGCCATCTCTATGAGCGTTCGGTTCTTCCTTTCGGCAACTCCGTTTTGTTGTGGAGAGTATGGTGCTGAAAATTTGTGCTTGATTCCCTCCTCATCAAGGTACTCCTCCACTTGTATGTTCTTGAACTACGTGCCGTTGTCGCTCCGAATACTCTTGATCGATAGTGAGAACTCGTTTTGCGCTCGCTTGAAGAATTTCTTGAGTGTCCCTTGTGTTTCTGACTTGTCATGCAAAAAGAACACCCAAGTGAAGCGGGAAAAATCATCAATAATGACTAAACCGTATTTATTACCGCCGATGCTTATGTAAGCAATTGGACCAAACAAGTCCGTATGAAGTAGTTCGAGCGGTCTTGTCGTAGTCATGATGTTCTTTGCGGGATGATGTGCTCCAACTTGCTTCCCGGCTTGGCACGCGCTACAAGGCCTGTCTTTCTCAAAAACAACATCTTTCAAACCTCGGATGTGATCGCCCTTGAGGAGTTTTTGAAGATTCCTCATACCAACATGTGCTAGCCGTCTATGCCACAGCCAACCCATGTTGGTTTTTGCAATCAAGCATGTGTCGAGTTCGGCTTTATCCTTGTTGAAGTCAACAAGGTAAAGCTTTCCCTTCAACATACCCTTGAATGCAACGCAACCATCACTCCTCCTTGAGACGGTCACACCCTCGTTAGTGAACAAGCAATTATAACCTTTGTCACATAATTGAGATATGGACAGCAGGTTATAATCTAAAGATTCAACATGTAAAACATGAGAAAGAGTGTGTTCAGAGGATATTGCTATTTTACCGGTACCGAGGACCCTTCCTTGACTATTATCTCCGAAGTAGATGCCTTCGTTTGGGTCCTCGTTTTCTTCATATTCCACGAACATCCTCCTTTCTTCGGTCATGTGATTGGTGCATCCACTGTCTAGCACCCATTTGGATCCACCGGAGGAATAGGCCTGCAGAAACAAATTATGCCTTGGTTTTAGGTACCCAAGCTTGCTTGGGTCCTTGGAGGTTAGTTACAATACATTTGGGCACCCACACATGGGATTTTGTGTTCCCATGGCGTGACCCAGCATAATAAGCATAAACTTTACCAAGGTTGTTTCTCATTAATACATAAGAGGCATCAAAGTTTTTGAACAAAAGTTGCTGTTGTTTATGGATCAGACTAGTCTGGGTGACCGGACTTGTCCGGATGACCGGACTTTTCCGGATCACAACCGGACTAGTCCGGTGTTCATGAGAGTTCAGGTTCTTAATTTTCGAGTTACCAGGTTGTGAGGGTCCTCCCTTCACAAAGGTAATCCTTCCCTTGTTATTCTTATGACTTCCAGCATTTTGCTTTCCATCATAAGAGTAACAAATGCCATACTTGACATTTGGAGGTCTTTGGACCAAGTATGCACTACGTGCATAGTTGATCCTCTCCTTGTCAAATATTCCACATTGGGTAGGATTTTTATCCTTTATGGAGGTAGACTTTTCTTTCACCCTGGTGTTGATTTTACCACATTTGCACATATGAACAAGATTAGTTGAAGTGGGTTGAGAAGGTAGACTTGAAGAGGAGGAAGATTCACATAGCTTGAGTGACTCAACTTGTACTTCAAGGATCTTGTTAACCTTGATCAGGTCATCAAGTTGATCCTTGATTGCAACGTTAGAGTTGGTTAACTCCAAGCAAATTTCCTTGCTTGAAGCTAGCTCAAGCTCTAGTGAGTTGTTTTTCTCCTTTTCAAGAACTAGAAGATTGTCAAGTTCAACATACTTCTCCTTTTGGGATATAATCATGTCCTCTTGACGATCAATTAGCCGTTCCTTCTCAACAAGTTGGTCAAGTAAAAATTTCATTTTAGCAGCAGTTTTTCTGTCTAATCCAATTAACATATCTTCATCATCACTATCTAGTTCATCATTACTTGAGTAGGAATGCATGGAAGGAGTTTTGATGTTTACCTTGCGTTTACCTTCCTTTGCCATGAGGCAAGTGCCATGTCCCGTCTTTGTACCGAGCGTGGGGAAGAGTGTGGGTTTCTTGGACGTGCTTTCAATGGCTATGCTAGCCATCTCTTCTTCATCGGATGATGAGGACTCATCGTTTGAGTCCCACACCTTTCCAATGTGTGCTTGTTCAGCTTGTTTCTTCTTCTTGAAGAATTTCTTCGGTTGAGGCTTGGCTTCTTTATTCTTCTTCTTGTTGTCCTCATACAGGCAATCGACTATAAAGTGGTTATACTCACCACAATTATAGCACGCCCGCCTCATCTTCGGCTTTGTCCTCTCCTTGTACTTGCCTTCACTTGATTTTGTTCCTTGTCTTTTCTTCATTATTCTTTTGAACTTTTTCATGAACAAAATCATATCCTCTTCGTCCAGCTCACTGCTTTCATCATCGCTGTCCTCCTCAAGCTGTGCTTCTCTTGCTTCTTTGGATAGTGGCTTGAGTGTGGACTTTAAGGCAACTCCCTTCTTCTTGGCCGATGTGAGGTCGGCTATTTCTTTGACGTGCTTGGCTCGTTTCTCCATCATCTCAAAGTTGATGATTTTGCCAAGCAATTCATCTAGAGTCATTCTCTTGTACCCGGGACTTTCTCTGATCATAGAGCATAGTGTGACATTGCGAGGCATAAAGGCTCTTAGGATGAGCTTTACAACCTCGTGGTCATTCCACTTCTTGCTCCCATATGATCGAACTTTGTTTACCAGTGTCTTCAATCGGTTGTACATGTCCTGGGGAGACTCGTCTTCCTCAATTGCAAACCTTCCTAGTTCGCCTTCGATCATTTCAATTTTCGCCTCCCGCACATGTCGGTCACCTTCATGGGCTGTTTGTAGTGTGTCCCATATTTCTTTGGCAATCTCTAGTCCGTCCACCTTTGTGAATTCATCTCGACTTAGAGAGGAGGTGATTACGGGTGCGGCTTGAGCGTTTCTGTGGATGGCTTGCTCTTGACTTGGGGTGAGCTTTTCATCGTCATCTGGGATGTCTATTCCTGTGCACACAATATGCCATAAACTTGGGTTAAGGGAAATCAAGTGCATCTTCATATTTTGCCTCCACATGGAGTAATCACTCCCATCGAAGTGTGGGGCTTTTCCAAGAGGAATTGATAGGTAATGGCTGTTATTTGAATTTAAACGATCATAGTTAAAAGGATATCGGGAGTAGTCGGTGTGACTACTCCCCTTCTTTTTTTCTTCAACTTTAGCTTTCCCTTTGGAAAGTGCTTTCTTTCTGAGGAGTGATTTCAGCTCCAGTGTCTCCTCGTCATCATCATCGAAGTCTTGAATTGCTTCGAGATACTTTTCCAGCTTTTGGTTCTTGTCGTTGTTCACTTCTTCCTGGTTGTTGATTTTCTGAACTTCCTTCATGTCAGACATGATCTCTTCGAGTGGTTGCACTCTTTCTTGAAGAACCCGCTTTGATACCAATTGAATGTAGGCCTAGAGGGGGGGTGAATAGGCCTTTTTGAATTTTTCTCGGTTCCTGTAACACTCAACAACACAGTCAATACCAGAGATATCGGACTAGTCCGGTAAAGTGCGGACTAGTCCGGTTTTCACGGGCTATGTTGATCAAGTTCAGTCAATTTGATTGATTCGTTAATGTTTGCAGTGGAATTATAAACTTGAATGACAGTTTAATAGTTGTATGTCAGATTCTATTACAATTAAGGCTCTTGTTCAACAATTTAAATCAAATTGAACAAAGTGAATCAAACCCTAGATTAAGTTGATCAATTAAGATGAAGAATGCAAAAGAACAAGACACAAGTTTTATCCCGTGGTTCGGCTACCACGAAGGCAACCTACGTCCACGTTGAGGAGCCCACAAAAGGAACGGGTCTTCTCCAACCCTTCCCTCGTCGGATCGCCACGAAGGCCAATCCTCTTCCACTAATCACAAAGGGTAAATAACCAAGTTGAAGGGGCGTTCTCACACGTTGAGAGCTCCCTTGATTACAACTTACAAAGCCACCAATAACACACTCGAAAATTACAAATTGAAATGCAAGAGTGTGTTAGAGAATCAAACCAAGAGCTCAATGATGTGTGCCAAGTGTCTCTCCAATGATCTAGAAGTGATCTTCAATAGATTGATCGATTTTGCAATTAATTTTGTGGAGAGAGGTGGTTTTTGAGTCTCTTGGGAGGGGTGACGGCACTAGGGTTCGAGAGAGTGTAAAAGTGGGCCGTGCACCTATATTTGTATGGGGTTTCTAAAAGTGATCGTTAGGGTTCAGAAAGATCGGACTAGCCCGTGGTGGTCACCGGACTAGTCCAGTGTGCTGTGTGTAGCAAACCCTAAGTGTTCAGGAATATCAGACTAGTCCGGTTGAAAACAGACTTGTCCGATTTCACTACTGGAAATCTTCGGACTAGTCCGATTGACATCAGACTTGTCCAGACATATGAAACCCTAAGTGTTTAGGATGACAAGTCCGCACTTGGAGGACTTGTCCGATTTAGATCAGTGTGAATATCGGACTAGTCCGTGTAGACACCGGACTTGTCCGAATTGGATCAGAATGAATATCGGACTAGTCCGGATCACAACGGACTTGCCCGATTTTGTGTGACTTGTGCATTGTGTTGAGGACTAGTCTGCATTGGGGAGGACTAGTCGGAAGTGGATCAGAAAGATATCGGACTAGTCCGGTGGATACGGGACTTGTCCGATCTAGTGCAGAATGTGATATCGGACTAGTCCGGCTGTTATCGGACTAGTCCGGTCCTGTATAACTTTGTGCATTGTATGTGTGTGCTTGAAAGTGATTGAGCTCTTGGGTGTGTTTCCTTAACACACTCCATACATAATAATCTGCTATTTTCTTCTCCTTGAGCTCAAATTCACTTTGCTTCTCATTTCCCTTCTTTTTGGCATTTTGCTCATTTTTCATTATTTGCATGCATTCATCTCAACAAAAGGATTAGGATCCCAATTGCTTGTCATAAATCATCCAAAACCCATAAGGGAGTCCTAGATGCACTTTCACTTAGTGATGATGTGATCACGGCGACGGCTTGTGCATTTCTGTGAATGTCTTGTTCTTGTTCTGGGGTGAGTTCTTCATCCGTGTCCGAGATGTTTATGCCAGTGCAAACAATGTGCCACAAACTAGGATTTAGAGATATTAGATGCATCTTCGTGTTGTAATTCCACATTGTATAGTCGCTTCCGTCAAACTGTGGAGGTTTTCCCATAGGAATGGAAAGATAATGGTTGTTTGAATTGAGACGGTTGTAGTTGTAAGGCTGTCGGGAGTAGTCGTGATAACCACTCCCCGTCTTCTTCTCTTCTTCTTTTCACTTTTGTCCTAGCAGTTTCTTTCTCAGGAGCGCCTTTAATTGTCGCACTTCTTCATCAACGTGTGGGCTCTCTTTCAGCACATCAAAAGTTTTAGTTTCTTGTTCCTCCTCATTAATGTTCATCTTCGAGATATCGTTGTTCTTCTCAGAGGCCATTGATCTCTCCGAGATGTGAGTCTCATTGGTGGAGAACCTTGCTCTGATACCAATTGAATGTGGCCTAGAGGGGGGTGAATAGGCCTTTTGAATTTCCTGCACACTTAATAGAATCGTCAAAACTTTGTTGGCTGGACTAGTCCGGTAGTGTGGGCGGACTTGTCCGGTGTGCTAAAAATATGTGTGTTGATCAGGTGTTATTTGGGAAACTAAATTTCTTTAGCAGCGGAAATGAGAACAACTAATATTTTTATTTGAGATTAATATAAGAATGCAGGTAAAACTTATAATTGCCTTAGGTTGATGTTTTAGAACTCAAGTGATCTAATGAACAAAATTTAAATGAAATGAGGCGCAAGACACATGAATTTTTCTTGAGGTTCGATCTCACCACGAGATCTACATCCTCGTTGAGGAAGCTCACACAGAGCTGGGTCTCCAACCCTTTCCCTCTTCAAGTCACCACGAAGGCCGACTTGATTCCACTATCACGGGTAATCACCAGGTTTGTGGGGCAACCTCACACGTTGAGGGCTCCCACGAAAATTACAACGAAAGAAGTGATCAAATACACTCAAAAGTATTACAATGCAGAGTATGAGTGTAGAAAGATCAAACCCCAAGAGCTCGCAATGAAAGAACGACAATCTCCCAATCCTAAATCCAAGTGTTCAATTGATTTCACTCTTTTTGCACTTTTGATGTGTGGGGAGATGTGTTTTGGGCTCTTGGGACGAAGTGGTGGCGCTAGGGTTTGTTATTCGACGTGTATGTTAATAGGAAAGCTGTGGACTCTCTATTTATAGGGTTTCCAAAAGGTAGCCGTTGAAAAACCCTAACACTGGACTAGTCCGGTGCAAGTCCGGACTTGTCCGGTCCCAGTGCATTTTGATGTCCAGAAAGTCTGCACGACTAGTCCGGTCCAAGCTCGGACTAGTCCGGTGCTGTGTGAAAGTGAACTCTAGAAAGTTCAACGGACTAGTCCGCGGACTAGTCCAATCTCCACAAATGGGAGACTCCAGAAAGTTCAACGGACTAGTCCGGTGGTACAACGGACTAGTCCGGTCCCTCAATATGAGAGACTCCAGAAACATCAACGGGCTAGTCTGGTGAATGCACGGACTAGTCCGATCTCCCAATAAGTGGGATTCCAGAAAGATGAACGGACTAGTCCGGTCCATGATCGGACTAGTCCGGTGCTTTGTGAAAGTTAGGTTAATTTTAATCCCTTACCCTCGCGCAAAGTTGTGAGCTCTTGGAGTGTGTCTTTCATACACTCCCTATACATTCAAAATCTAATTTGGTCTTCCAAGCTTCATCAAAGTATCTCCCTTTGAACACCACTTCATTTTTCACCTTTTTGTGTGCACCGAGCTGTTTCACTTGTTTGTCCTGCAATCATCTCAATGGATTCATTAGGATCTCATATGTTTGTCATCAATTAGCCAAAACCCACAAGGGATATCCTAGATGCACTTACACCGTGCAGTTCTTTTTTTGCTAACATAGCAAGCTGAAATAATCTGTTAACAATATCATATTCCTTGTAACAATGTCTTGAATTTCGCGTATCAACCCCTCATAGCGAGCTATTTTATCATCCATGTCCTCTACTACCCCACAGCACAACATACCCTTCTGTAGCTCTTAATAGTATTCTTCTACTGACATGTTACCTTTGTCTAAATGCTATAATTTTTTTTCAAATGCCTCGCTGAAAAGAAGGAGGCACAAAACGAACATGCATAGCTTCCTTTAATCTATCCCATGTTGGAGGACCAGTTCTAGTTTTAACAAGTTCATTCCACAATATGATAGCAAAATCATTAAACTCATTAGTGTCTTGACGGACTTTATGTTGTTCAGGAGCAAGATGAGCATTATATTTTTGCTCTACTGTCATCTCCCAATCAAGATAAGCCTCAGCATCATAAGCACCAGAAAAGGAGGGTATAGTAAATTTGCCTTTGCAAAAGGGTCATTAGGAGGACGGTTATAATTGTTATGGTGATTATTACCTCCCATACCTCGATGATAGAGTGGAAGTCATAGTTGATGATTATGATCGTCCATAGCATCACAAGCATCATCTTCATGTCCAGCGAGAGGCAGCCGAGCCTCAAGATTACCCATACGAAAAGCAAGGTCATCAAGTTGGCGAGTCAAGTGTGCCAATGACTCCGCTGTTGATGCAGTGTTTTTCGTAAACACACCTGCCATATCATTCATCATGTTACACAACTCAGCATTTGAAATTCCATCACCATTATTTCTTGCCATTGGTAGTGGTACAAAAAAAAACAACAGGAAGATATTCCTATCAACTACAAAGGGTAGTGGCAATGTGAGAGGTGGAAGGACAATCTCTCTCGCTCAAGCGCCTTACCATGCTCTTACAAGTGTTCTTACAAATACAACAGGTAGTGTGGACGGTGAGATGAACCAATGAAGCGTGGGATGATTGCAAAAGCTACCTGTCCTTCTCAAGAGGAAGAAGCTTGGATGGCACTTTATATGTAACAAGAATTAGCAACAATGTAATCAGATAGTAAAGTTGAACAATTGTCCAAACTACTTGTCAAAGTTACTGGCCTAAATGTGTTCCTAGCAGTTCAAACTAGCAAGACATGAAACAAAACTATAGGACACCAGGATGCAAGCACTTCTGTTTTTATTTTTCTTTGTTTTTTGTGCGGCTTTTGTCTCTTTTTTTTGCACTTGCCTTTTTCCTTTGTCTTCTTTGTTTTTTTTTCCGAATGTGCTGCAAAAGAAGAATAAAATCCAAAGCAATCAAAGATATCTCGTAGGTCCATTACAGATTTTCTTCTCAATCTTCTAAGGACACTTAAGCACCTTTAGAGGCCTCAAATCTAAAAACATTGAATAGAAAGATTATAAATTTATCTCTCCTCTTTAATTTAAGTATATGGAAGACCTATTTTGGATCAGAACAATAGGAGATATTGCCCCTAAAATTCAGACTGTTTAGAATTTCTAGGTCAATAACAAACTCGGTTCTAATGCAATTTCGACCTTGATAACTCTATTTTCTGGAAAACTGATTAATACAGAAGATATATAGAGCTTCTTAAGATTTCCAGAAAGTACAAGAACACCGAAATCTGAGTTCTTATGAGCGAGATATGATGAAAATACTGAACTGGACAGAGATGAATCTAATCTGGACGTGATGACGTGATTCGAAAGGATGAATCAACACAATGCAAAACTCAAACTAAGGACAAAAACATTTTCTAAACCAGCAATATGACTCAACCAAGGACACAAACTCAACAAAACCAAACTGAAAACAAAAGTTGCAAAGGCTCAATGTGGTTTGGACAAAGTAATGAACACATCTACTAAACTGCAAGTTTTTTTGTGGCTTTTTTGTGGACTCTAGGTATGAAAAACAAAAATAATGTGATGGATAGATGAATTACCTAACGGGCAACCTAGAAATTGTTGGCAAATCGGTGGTACGCTACTTTAGCAATTCTACCGCATCACCCGGGAAACATGCGAGTACATAGGCCATAGACCGTTACAACTAGACGAGCAGTGCAACAGAACGTAGACACGCGTCGGTGTAGGGGAAGAAGATGATCTCATTCATCTCCTTCTCGTCCTCGTCACGGCAGCAGGTAGACGATCACGATCGTCATAGCCGATCAGCGCAGCATTAGCAGCAGTGCCTCCACGGAGTCCACACGTACGGGGAGGAACGCCATGCCCCGGTGTGCTAATACCGTGTGCGCGACAAGGGTCTCGACGTGACGCCAACGAGGGGTGGTAGCTAGGGCTGTCATGTGCTGGAGTAATTAGCCCCTAACCCTACCCCTCATATGTATAGGCGTACTAATGGGCTTTTAGGTCGTAGGCCCATCAATACCCTAATTGCTTATGGATCAAATATCCAACAGACCTTAACCCGATTTGTTATGATTGCCTCTTGGGCTATCACCAACAGAAATCTGATACCAATTGATAAGGAGTTTTAGGTCTGATCTTCCAAAATATAATGGATAAGTCGATTTATGGATATCTCGATGTTGATGATCTGAGGCTCTCGAGTAGAACACGAAAAACCCCTGCAATTACTACACCACCGCTCCGTTGGTTATCAACCATGTTGCACATGATTGACCTCACCAAGAAGGCTAATCCCTGCAAGGGCAACCGAGAACGCAAGCAAGAACGTAGAAGACACGATCTGAAATGGCAAAGTTGGGGTTTAAAAAATTGTAGAACAACGATATTATTAATCTAAGCAAAACCAAATTGTTCATGACGGCTACTATGAAGTATATATAGGTGGTAGGAAGTCCAAAGGGTGTTGGATTCATGAACTAACCCTAAGATACGAAAATAAGGGATGTAAACTTGATACAAGGCCTAATGGCCCAATACGGTGGCGCAGCACCGGATAGAAATTTAGATTCAACTTGTTTCAACGATTACTGATGACTCTGGAGGAATTTTGATGTGGGACCAGAGCCATTGGAAAGTTTATCTTCTCCTCTTTCCATGCATATGTCGAAAATGGAGTCTGTATGCATCCTGGTCGCCCGTTTTAAGATGGACTGCTTCTGGACTCCGAGTTAAACTCGAGTCCGAGTTGTAAACTGGTTCCATCAACTTGTGGAGGTCCCAGCCAGTTCTCCACATTCCCAAGGCCTTCTCTCCTCACTTGTTGATCTCCTCCATGGTTCCTAATAACAATTAAATCATTACATAGCAATCCATTCTCAAATTCACATGGGTAGGCATTTAGGAAAGAGTTCACCTGTTGATTTAGTACCCATGCTCGTGCTCTTGTGATTGGTCCTTGTAGTTCAACATGTATCCACTGTTGTGATGTCTTCATCAGAAGTTCCTCCAGCGCAGTGACTCCAGCAGTGAGATCCCCACGGATTCTGAGGATGCCTGAAGGAGTCGGCATCTTCAACACCAGATAGCCGTAATGAGGTACGACCATGAACCTGTACAGGGCTGGCCTGCCTAGGATGGCATTGAAGGGAAGGCTGATGTGTGCCACATCAAAGACTAGCTTCTCAGACCTACAGTTATCCATGGTCCCGAAGGTCACCGGGAGTATAATTGATCCAAGAGGAGTGATAGCTCCCGGACCTACTCCGAACAAAGGACGTGAGGGCCTAAGGTCTGATGGGCTGAGTTGGAGCTTCGTGAAAGCCGCGAATTTGAGGAGGTTGAGCGCCGCACCTCCATCCACCAGGACATGGTAGAGCTGGATGTTGTTGATGATAGGAGAAACCATCAGGGGAAACTGACCAGCTCTTGTCATGTTTGTCAAGCAATCAAAAGCATCGAAGGTGATGGCAGTGTCCATCCACTTCCGATGAGGTTCTACTTTGGCGGTGGGAGCTACAGCAGCAATCTCCCGACGCATCATTTTGAGGATACGTTGGGAGGTAATATCTGAGGACCCTCCATATATCAGATGGAGAGTCTTTCGATGTTCATTGTCGGAGATGTCGGAGTCATCACCCACAGTGTTGTAGACGGCCTTCAAGGACTTCTTGGCATCCTGAAAGCCAAGCTCCTGTTCAGGTAGATCTTCTCCGACCTTCTGTTTCCCCTCCAGTTGGTTGTATGGGGCTTCTTCTTGGCCCTTATTGCTGCGTTCAATAAGCTGCTGGACCTCACGACATTCTTCGAGGTTATGGGTGTTCGTCTTGTGGATCGAACATCACATCTTCTCACTGTCACCTTTCTCAGTCGACAGTCGGGGTCATTTTTCGGGGCGTGACCCCTGGCCACTAGGAGCTACAGTCGCAGCAGCAGCAGTAGGCATGTCGGCTGATGGCTTTTTCTTTCTGTTAGACTTCTTCTTCTTCTTTCCACTGTCTGAGGCAGTAGCTTCAGGTTTAGAGGAGGATTTACTAGCTTCCATAGCTGGTTTGGAGTGCATCTCCCAACCCTCTGCAACCCTAGCGCTTTTGTAGACTAGGCTAAAGAGCTCTGTGGCGCTGCTGACGTCTTTAGTTGCCAGCTTCTCCAGCATCTTCTTGTTTCTAACTCCCTGTCGAAATGCAACAACGACAGAGGCGTTGGAGATAGAAGGAATAGTGTTTTGTACCTAAGAAAACCGTTGGATATGATCGCAACGATTCTCCTGTCTTCTGTTGTACGACAAATAAGTCCAGCTCTGTGTCAGGTCAGGTGTAGGAGCTCTCCAAGTTAGCAATGAACTGGCAACAAAGTTCCACAAACTATAGATGGAGTCAGGCTCATGAACCAGGACCTTGATGTCCCAGATAGAGCCACACGGAAGTAGTTAGCCATCACTGCCTCATTGCCTCCGGCCGTGAGGATGGCGGTGAAGTAGATTTGAAGAAATTCGACAGGGTTGACTGTCCCATCGTACTTCTCTGGCAAATGAGGCCGGAACTAAGGTGGCCATTTGGCCATGCGAAGATGCATGTCTAGGGCCAAACAGCTACCCCCACTCCCAAAGGAGAAGGGTTTTCTTGAGCTTGCCGCCTCTCGCGGGCGAGCTTCATGAGGACGCGGCCATCTTTCCTCATGTACCGATGGTTGAGCTCCGATCGGAGATCAAGCACCGAGAGCCTTGATGTTGTATGAGTGTGGCATGCCTTGGAGAGCAGTGACGTCACTTGCTAGGAGGGCACACGTCTCTTGTGATGCGACGCATGAGGACCAAGTCTACCACACAAGGTCCTATTCCTCGAAGGTGCCAGCCCAGCAAAGGGCAGACCTTGGTTACTGATGGCATTGGCTGTAGCTGCACCAATGATCCACATCAGTGTGCCATTACTCCATCACGCCCTGAGGAGCTCCGGGCGCTGGAGAACAGTCCGCGCTGCGTTCAGCGCATTCTCAGGGTTGTTCGTCGATGCAGTGATTGACGCGAACACACCATCTTGTTGCGATGGTGGAGGTGGTGGTGGAATAACACTCGCCAGGACAACAGCGTTAGCTGGTTGCTGCATGTTGGAGGGTCTCCTCCTGCAGGCTGCTCAGCCACATCATTGGACAAGCTACGGTGGAGTTCACCATATTGAGATCATAGCGTCCCCTACCTGGTGCGCCAAATTTCAAAGTATTGCTACGACACTTCCCCTGGTACTACTAAAGTGTAGTCCGCGAAGGTTCGTATTTGGTTGGGGCGCGCGTAAGATCAAGAGCGAGAGGATGACACAGAGGAGTTTTATGTGGTTCGAGCCGCCTAAGCATAATACCCTTCTCCATTGGGTGGTTGTTGATGAACTTGTGTGCATATTATGTCTTTGGTGCGTGTGAGCTTAGTTGGACTTCTGCCGTGCGACACAACCCTTTTATATGCTAAGAGCTGGCGGTTACAGTATTTTCCTAGCCCGACAGGTGGCTCCAGCTATAATAATCACCCCATACACGATCTACTTGCATAATCATGATAAACAGACTAATAACATGCATTAATGGCGGCATTAACAGGGTTGATGGTCCTCTGATCATGTGTCATTAATGCTAAATTAATGATGTGTTAATCAGGTCTTGTAACGGCTGTTTTAATAGCCTCCTGAATATCTATGCCATTGGAGATACTGTAGTCGTTGCAGGCTTAGTTCCGGAGGTACAACACGTGACAGCTCCAGAGCTTCCCTCTGCGAGAAGGTAGCTTCGGAGCCACTCGATGTGTGGCAGCACTGGAGCTTCCCTCTACTGGGGGTTAGGTCCGATGTTGCTAGACACGTGGCGGGACCGGAGCTTCCCCGTGAAGGGAGGTAGGTCCGGTCCCGCGGGACATGTGGCGGTACTGGAGCTACCCAAATGAGGGACGCAGGCCCAGTGCTATCATACATGTGTCGCCTTCGGAAGTCTTCAACTCGGTATAGGAACTCCTTGGTTTTAAGTGCGCTATCAGAGGGTACCTGGTATCCAGGGTACCGACATAAACATAGGGGCATTTGGGGTATTTTGGACCCAAATGACACATTTTAACATGTTTATGGACTTAAATATGTACTATAAAAGTTCATGGACCTAGATGACACACCTAGACAAGTTCAAGGACCGTGATATACTTTACTCCCTGAACTTTCATTTGGTTCATTTTACCGCTCTAGATATGATACAAGTCTAGATAACCCCCTGAACTGGGTTAAAATCCTATTTCATTGATCTGGACTAGGACTAGGTTGGAATTGATCACAACATACGCTGACGTGGCAAAATTAACAGTGTGTATAGATAAATCCTATTTTGCTTATGTGGACTGAGATTAGACTAGGATTGCTCACATCATACGCTTCACAGTGCGCATAAGATGCTAGACTCAATTTACTAACACAACGTCGATTCCGCTACCGCACTACAGATCATCTTCATGTATGAAGTGTGTTTAACATGTCAGTGTATGACATGGTCAATCCCGATCTAATCTAGTCCACATAAACAAAATGGAATTTTTAATCCGGTTCAGGGTTTATCCAGACTTAGTCCATTGTTCGGGGGAGTAAAATGAACCAAATGAAAGTTTAGGGAGTTATCTGGACTTGGACCATAGTTTAGAGGAGTAAAATGAACTTTTTCCTTTTTTGAACTACAAAATGATAACTTTTTTTAGGACGGAGAGAGTATGATGTATATTTGTTAGTTTGTACAAATATATTATTTTGTTGTTGGTATATTTCAAATCGTAATGTCATGAAATGAACAACCAAAAACTAATTACATAGTTTCATAATAATCCAGAAGGGACAAGCACTCATTTTTTTACATGGCTTCTTGAGCAGAGTGCATTTTTTAGCTCAAGTTAGAAACATGTGTGAGTCAAAAGTAATACCAATGGTTTGAAAGGCATCATTTTTGGTGATGAATAAAGTATTGTCTTAATGTTAACTATACTACTTGTCGGTAGACTTGGTCCTCAAGTTTCACAGCACAAGAGACATGCTTTGTCCCAACAAGTAACGTCGCTGCCCTCCGGGGCACGTCGTACTGCCACTGTGTCAAGACTCTCGACGCTTGATCTCTAGTCGGAGCTCAACTGAAGATACAGGCAGCAGGATGGTCGTGTCCACATCGAGCGTGCTCGCAAAAGGCGATAGGCTCGGGAAAACCCATCTGCTTTGGGAGTAGGGAGTGGTTGTTCGGCCCTAGCCATGCACCTACGCATGGTCTGATGGCCACATAAGTTCTGGCCTCATCCGCCGAAGAAATACGATGGGACTGTCAACCCTATCGAGTTCCTCCAAATCTACCCGCCGCCATCCTCGTGGCGGGTGGCAATGAGGCCGTGATGGCCAACTATTTTCCTGTGGCTCTGACTGGGACAACCATGTCCTAGTTCACGAGTCTTCCGCCTGACTCCATCAATAGTTGGGCGGAGCTATGCAACCAGTTCACTACAAACTTCGGGAGTTCCTACACCTGACCTGGCATAGAACTGGATCTGTTCGCCGTACAACAGAAATCAGGGGAGTCATTGCGATCATTCATCCAACGTTTCTCCCATGTACAGAACACCATTCCTTCTATCTCCAACGCATATGTTGTTGTAGTATTTTGACAGGGCATCCGAGACAAGAATATGTTAGAGAGGCTGACGATGAAAGAAGTCACCAGTATCACAAAACTCTTCAGCTTGGCCGACAAATGCGCCAGGGCTACTGAGGGCCGTGAAATGCACTCCAAGCCAGCTCCGGAGGTTAACAAAAAGTCCTCCAGGGCTGAAGCCACTACCTCTGGTAGTAGGAAGAAGAAGAAAAAGTCCAACGACAAGAAGAAGTCATTGAACGACACGCCTGCTGCTGCTACTGCTGCAACTCCGGGTGGTCGGGGGCCACGCCCCAAGAAACGTCCTCGACCATCGTCTGAAGACGGCGGGGGTCAAAAGATGTGGTGTCCGATCAAGAAAACGGATACCCACAATCTTGAAGATTGCCACGAGGTCCAAAACCTTGTGGAGCGCTTCAACAAGCGTCGAGAAGAAGCTCCTGTCCGCCAACGGGAAGAAAAGCAGAATGTTGATGAAGCTCCGGCTGAACCGGAGCTAGGCTTCAAGGACCCCAAGAAGGTCCTAAAGGTTGTGTACAATAACGTCGACAATTATTCTGAAACTCCGACAACGAGCATCGAAAGACCCTCAATACCATCTATGGAGGGCCGTGGGATATCACCTCTTGCCGCGTCCTCAAGACTATGCGTCGGGTGATGCCTGCCACAGCTCCTACCGCCAAGGCAGAACCTCATCGAAAGTGGATGGACACTCCCATCACTTTCGACGCTACAGACTGTCAAAGAAACATGATCGTAGCTGGTCAACTGTAGTTGATGGTGTCTCCTACCATCAATAACGTCCATCTCTACCATGTCTTGGTGGATGGAGGGTTGGCACTTAACCTTCTCAGCTATGAAGCTTTCATCAAGATCCAGCTCCGACTCTTGGACCTTCTGAATATAGCCTAGAGGGGGGTGAATAGGCTTTTTGAACTTTTGTCGGATCCTGAAACACTTACCAAATCGATCAAACACAGAGAGATCGGACTAGTCCGGTACTGTGCAAACTAGTTCGGTATACATGGACTAGAATGATCAACTTTGATCGATGATTTAACTTCTGATACTCTATACAGTGGAAAATAATTTGTAACTTGGAAGTATCATGACAATGAAACAAGGTGTGTCAAAGATTAACTTTAATATCAATGTTTCAACGTAAGTTACACAAGATTATGTAAATTCTAGAATGTGATGAATGATAAGCACAAAAGTATGCAACACAAAATTTTATCCCGTGGTTCGAGTCTCACGAAGGAAACCTACATCCACATTGAGGAGTCCACGGAGGAATGGGTCTTCACCAACCCTACCCTCATCGAATCGCCACGGAGGCCGATTCTCTTCCACTAGCCACAACAAATAACCATGTTCAAGGGGCCTTCTCACAAGTTGAGGGCTCCCCAATATTTACAATGAAACACCACCAAACACACTCGAAAGATATGCAATAAACAACAAGAGTGTGCGAGAGATTCAAACCCAAGAGCTCAAGATCGTGTGAAACAAGTCTCTCCTTTTGATCAATGCTAATCCTCAAAGGTTTGATCTTTCTAGGGTTAGAATGTGTGGAGAGATGTGTATTTTTGGCTCTTGGAAGGTGTGATAGCACAGGGAGTCGAGAGTTTTGGTTGTAGGGCCGTACACCTCTATTTATACTAGAGTTTCCAAAAGTTACCGTTAGGGTTTGCGATGTCCGGACTAGTCTGTGGTGGACTCCGGACTAGTCCGTATGCAGCGTGTGGGAAACCCTAAGTGTTATGATATATCGGACTGTCCAACAATTAGCGGAGTAGTCCGATTTGATCTATGGAAGTGTTCAGACTAGATTGGAACATATCAGACTAGTCTGGTGTTGTGAACCTCATGTAGAATTGAGGACAAGTCCGCAGTTGGAGGACTTGTCCGATTTTAGTCAGAGAGTTTTTGGACTAGTTCGTGATGATATCGGACTTTTCTGTTTCTGTCTAAAGTGTGAGGTCCTGAGGACAAGTCTGCACTGGGGCGGACTTGTCCATTTTTAGTCAAAAAGATATCGGACTAGTCCATAGACATTTCAGACTAGTCCGGTGTTGTGAAAACTGGAGTACATGCGAACAACTCCGCACTGGGGAGACTTGTCTGTTTCTAGTCAGAGACATATCAGACTAGTCCGTGGTCATATCGGCCTAGTCCAATTTTCCTGTGAATTGTGCAGTGAATGGGATTGTTTGTTAACTTGAGCTCTTGGGGTGTGTTTTTCCAACACACTCCATACACAATGATCTAATCTTTTCAGCTCTTGAGCTCTTTTCCCTTTGATTCCTCATTCTCCTTTCTTATTGAGCATTTCACCTAATTTTCTTTAAAACCTGCGCTCATCTTAATAATTTTATTAGGATCTCATTTGCTTGTCATAAATCAACCAAAACCCACAAGGGATGCCTAGATGCACTTTCAATCTCCCCCTTTTTGGTGATTGATGACAACCAATTGAGATTACACAAATATGATAAAAATTTGGATTTTCATAAAGTGTGCACATATGAACTTTGAACAAAATAGGCAATGTAGACATGGGACATATGTGCACTCTTCATGGTGGGATGCAAACTATGTGTGTGTGAGCAATAATCACGATGAGAATGAGGTAAATGACACAATCATAACAACATCAAGATTATCAAATGTGTATGTCAATTTAGAGCATTAGCATAGATCATAACAAAGCATTAACACAGATCATAACAAAGCACTAACATAGATCATCATTTCATAGCACATGTACATAAGAATAATGAGAGCATAGTAATAGTTTTACAGCACCAAAAGTAGCAGAATTGCAAAACAAATACAATTAGAGCTCTCATCTCTCAATCTACAGCTAGGACCTAAGACTCCCCCTCAACCTCACCCCATTTGTCATCAAGGCACCAAAAAGAAGGAGAGGAGAGATCTAAACATCGTCGCAGGCTCATTCCACGTTGTCAGTCCTTTCGTCGTCTTCATCATCAGGATGAGAAGGATGAGGATGAGAACCACTCGTGGTGCCTCCAATGCCAAAATGGGCAAGTTCAGAAGGAGAAAGAGGTGGAAGTTCCGAGAAGTTAGAAGCTGAGTCCTCGGAGATAACGGGAGACCCAACAGACTCAATCTCCAGCTTTTGGCATATGGCTTTGACATTTTGCTTCATGTACCTCATGTCCTCTTTCCTTGCTTTGTTCAACTTGTGAACTTTCACCTCAGTCTTGCGGCAAGAACCAAAGATGGCAGCCATGTACTTCATAATGCAACTAGGAGACCCTTTGTGAGGAGGGGCCCTAGTGTTAGAGGCAGGCCTCGCATCTCCTTGAGATCTCCTCGGAGCCTCTTCACTTGAAATAGGAGAATGAGCAGTTGGAAGAACAGCTTGAGGCGGCTTGTGAGGCCTCAAAGCTGTATGCTTAACATCATTCAGAAATTTGATCCCTGTGACCTTCTCTATCATGAACATGATGTACGGTGCATAGCCACAGGAATGATTAGGAGTGCAGGAGATGTTTACCATGTCATTCCAGATGTAGTCAAAGATGTCAAAATTTCTCTTCTTGCTAATCACTTTCATCAAGGTTCTCACGTAACCTTGGACACTCCCTGCATCTCCATCCTTTGGAGCAATGGTCTTCCGGAGCACTCTATTGAGAACCATGAAGAAGGGCTTCATGTTCTTTGTTGAGGGAGGATTGTACTTGAGGCGAGGGTCATAAAGAAAGTCCATATTATCCTTCTCCAGAACACCAATATTGTGAATCACAATTGCATTGTTGTTGGTGTTCTCTAGATGCAGCAGTCTGGCAAACTCATCATATGTGACTGTGTACTTGGATCCATGAGTCATCCAAGTCACCCTCTCCTCTTCATCGCTAGAAAAATAGCAAGTTGCATAGAACTGAGCAATGACATCATCGTTCCAGTTGTATCTAAAAGCAAACATGTCCTTTAAACCATGCCTCTCTGCAGCCTCTACCACTTCATCAAATGCACCACAACTTATTCTATAAAAATGGCTCCAGTCATTTCATTGGATGTGGACTAATGCAGTCTTCATCTGCAGGTACACGGAACTGTAGTAGTCCGCGTGGAAGTTGCTCCGAAATCTCATATTAGCCGCCTTCTTGCTACTGCTATATGCATCAACTTTCCTCAGCTTCCAAGCAACATCACTCCCCTTTCCATTGAATTTTTCTTTCGAGGGGTCTCTATTCCCCTGCCTTGGAGCCGTCATTTTGAGAGGGCCAATCGGACTAGAGGCAATCCCTTTGCCATTCCCTTTGGATTGGCGATGAGCCGCTGAGTTAGAATGAATCATTTCTTGAGCTTTCAAAGCTGGCTTCTTGGCCGCAACCTTCCGCCGCACCCTAGGTGGAGTAGGAGAAGGCTCGGCATCACGCTCTTTCCTTTTGTTAGTGCGAGACTCCGAGACATGCGGTAACTCATCTCGATCCATTTCGGCTTCAAAGTCAGAGATGTTTTCATCTGACATGATTCTGACAAGGAAGATATAGAGGATATTGATGAGCAAATATGACAAGGAGATGCATTGAATTGATATAAGTTGGGTTTTGATCAGGGCATATCGAACTTGTCCATTTTTTAGGGTTGAACAAGTCCGGAGAACTGGACTTGCCTGCCCTAAGAACGGACTAGTCCATTATGCGGCTGTTCAAAACATAAATTGATGAAATTTTAGATTACTCAATGCAAAAGTGTTCTAGGGTAAATGGAATACATCACTAGAGCATGTATTGGCTACAAGTGCTAAGATTTTTGAGGAAGAACAAAGAAAATCAAAGATTTTAGGGTTTAGAGATAAATTTACCAAATCCTTCGATTCGCGGCGTTGAATGAGTTTTGGTGCGGACAAGTCTGTGGTCTTCAATCCCCTTGCAATGGAGATCAATTCTCACCGAAACTTGAGGGGATTTGATGGAGAATTCACTAAATCGCTTGGGAGCACTTGAGTGAGGAGAGAAAACGTGAGGTGAGTTGTGAGGTAGAAGATTAGGTTTTTGGCCGGCCTTAGGGTTATGGAGTCAAAAATTTGGACTAGTTCGTGGTCGGACCGGACTAGTCCAGACTATTGGACACTATGCGGACTAGTCTACAATGTGCGGACTAGTACGGGGCAACCACGGACTAGTCCGTGCTCACCAGGACAGAGAAGTATATAGACCTTTCATATATATTTGAAGGTGCTTAAAGAAGATAGGGGGCAAAAACACAAAAATAATATTGATGAATATGATCAGTTTACAAACAACAATCAAGCTATGACCATAATTCACCAAGATCAAGTAATTAACATAGTTTTCGGAGGAAAATAGAGAGAGATGATTTTTCAACACAACCAACATGATTTTGAAGGTGGCATATAGGTATACTAGATTTCAAGCTACGTTCCGAGCATCAAGGATATTTAGTTCATTTCGGAGATCACAAAAGCGTTTTTCATCAAGTGGCTTGGTAAAGATATCGGCTAGTTGTTTTCCAGTATTGACATGGGAAATCGCTATGTCTTCTTTCATTGAATGATCTCTGAAAAAGTGATGCTGGATGTCTATGTATTTAGTTCTAGTGTGCTCAACGGGATTATAGGCAATTTTAATTGCACTCTCATTATCACAAAGGAGTAGAATATGGCTCATATTGTAATCATAATCCCTTAGAGTTTGCCGCATCTAAAGGAGTTGTGCACAACAACTCCCGGCTGCAACATACTCCGCTTCGTCCGTGGATAAGGCAACAAAATTTTATTTCTTGGAGGACCGAGAAAATAGGGATCTACCTAAGAATTGCAAGTGCCAGAGGTACTTTTTCTATCTACTTTGCATCTGGCATAATCAGCATCAAAGTATCCAATGAGATTGAATTTTGAACCTTTAGGATACCAAAGACCTAGGTTGGGTGTATGAGCTAATTATCGCAAGATCCTTTTTACAGCTGTCAAATGACATTCCTTTAGATTGGCTTGAAATCTTGCACACAAACATACACTCAACATGATATCAGGCCTTGATGCACATAAATAAAGTAAGGAGCCGATCATGGAGCAATATACCTTTTGATCCACATTTGGTCTGTCTTCATTGAGATCCAAGTGTCCATTTGTTGCCATGGGAGTCTTCATGGGCTTTGCTTTGTCCATGCCAAATTTCTTGAGAATATCTTGAGTGTACTTTGTTTGGCTTATGAACGTTCCTTCCTTTTGTTGCTTCACTTGGAATCCCAAAAAGTATCTCAACTCTCCCATCATGGACATCTCGAATCTATCTGTCATAATCTTACTAAATTCTTGACAAAAAAGATTTGTTAGTTGAACCAAAAATGATATCATCAACATATATTTGGCAAATGAATAGATCATTATCAAAATACTTAGCAAATAGGGTGTAATAAGCTTTTCCAATCTTAAAACCAATTTCAATCAAAAAATCTCTAAGGCACTCATACTAAGCTCTAGGAGCTTATTTGAGGCCATAGAGAGCCTTATGTAGTTTGTATACATGGTCGGGGAACTCTTGATCTCCAAACCCGGGAGTTTGCTCCATGTACACCTCCTCCTTGATCGTTCCATTGAGGAAGGTGCTTTTCACGTCCATTTTATAAAGCTTGAAATCATGGTGAGTAGCATATGCAAGTAATATACAAATCGATTCAAGCCTAGCTACGGGAGCAAAAGTCTCGTCGAAATCCAAACCTTCGACTTGTGAATACCCTTTGGCCACAAGTCATGCCTTATTCCTTTTCACCACCCCGTGTTCATCTTGCTTGTTGCGGAAGACCCTAAATGGGCCGACGACATTGAACTTGGGTCTTTCGACAAATTCCCCACTCCGTTCCTTTTGAAGTTGTTCAGTTCTTTTTGTATTGCCACCACCCAATCCGAATCCTTTAATGCATCTTCAACCCTATGTGGTTCTGAAGAGGATACAAATGAGTAATGTTCACAAAAATTAGCTATACGAGATCGAGTTGTTACTCCCTTTTGGATGTTACCGATTATGTTGTCGACAGGGTGATCTCTTTGGATGCATTGATGTACTCTTGGATGTGGCACTTGTGATCTTGAATCTTCATGGTCATCATCTTCTCCCCCCCTTGATGATTGCCTTCATTGATGTGTTGATCATCTTGGTCTCCATGAGGTTGATCTTGTGTGGAAGCTCCCCCCTTGATCATTCTCCTCCACTTGTGGTTCATCTTCTTCATTTGCCCTAGGAGGTGGCACTTGTGGTCGAACATCACCCAATGCAATTCTTCTCAATGCTTGACATGGAGCTTCCTCTTGATCTAGCACACATTGATCAAGTTGCTCATCTTGAGAGCCGTTGGTTTCATCGAACACAATGTCACGTGCTACTTCAACAAGTATGAATGTCTTGTTGAAGACACGATAGGCGTAGGAGTTCGAATCATAGCCAAGTAAGAAACCTTCATCAGACATCGAAGTGAACTTTGAAGCCCTAGGCATCTTGTTCGAAATATAACATTTAGAACCAAAAACTAAAAAATATGAAATATTTGGTTTGTTACAGGTTAGTAGCTCATACGAGGTTTTCTTGAGCAACTGATGAAGATAGAGTTGGTTTATGGCATGACAAGCGGTGCTAACTGCTTCAACCCAAAACCGGTCCGAACTCTTGAATTCATTGAGCATTGTCCTCGCTATTTCAATGAGTGTTCTATTCTTCCTTTCGGCTACCCTGTTTAGTTGAGGAGAATAAGCTGCTGAAAACTCGTGCTTTATCCCTTATTCGTCTAGATACTCCTCAACTTGGGTATTCTTGAACTCCGTTCCCTTGTCACTTCGTATGTTCTTGATCATCAATGAAAAAACATTTTGAGCTCGCTTGAGAAACCTCTTGAGGGTTCCTTGAGTTTATGTCTTATCATGCAAAAAGAAAACCCACGTGAAGCGCGAAAAATCATCAACAATTACTAAACCATATTTGTTAACGTCGATGCTTATGTAAGCAATTGGACCAAATAGGTCCATGTGAAGTAGCTCGAGCGGGCTCATTGTTGTCATGACATTCTTTGCGGGATGTGGTGCTCCTACTTACTTCCCGGCTTGGCACGTGCTACAAGGCCTGTCTTTCTCAAAAACAACATCCTTCATACCTCGGATGTGATCGCCTTTAAGGAGTTTTTGAAGATTCCTCATACAAATATGTTCTAGCCGTCTATGCCACAGCCAACCCATGTTGGGTTTTGCAATCAAGCATGTGTCAAGTTCGGCTTTATCTTTGTTGAAGTCAACTAGATAAAGTTTTCCCTTTAACGCACCCTTGAATGCAACCGAGTTATCACTCCTTCTAGAGACAGTCACACCCTCATTAGTGAACAAACAATTATAACCATTGTCACATAACTGGGATATGGACAAAAGTTTATAATCCGAGGAATCAACGTGTAAAACATGAGAAAGAGTATGTTGTGTTGAAATTTCTATTTTACCGGTACCGAGCACCCTTCCTTGACTGTTATTGCAAAATAAATGCCTTTGCTTGGATATTTATTTTCTTGATATTCAATGAACATCCTTCTTTCCCCGGTCATGTGATTGGTGCATCCACTATCTAGCACCCATTTTTCTCCACCGGAGGAATAAGCCTGCAAAAACAAATTATGCCTTGATCTTAGGTACCCAAGCTTGCTTTGGTCCTTTGAGGATAGTCATAAGTGATTTGGGCGCCCACACATGAGACTTGGTGTTTCCATGGCGTCACCCAACATATTTGGCATAAACTCTTTCGATATTACTTTTCACAAGTACATATGAAGCATCAAATGTTTTAAACAAAACTTGTTGTTCATGTGAGTTCACAATGTTATACTTATCAACGTTATTGAGTTTTCTAACTTGAGAAGAGTTTCCCTTGACAAAGATAATGTGTTCCTTGTTATTCTTGTGGCTTCTAGCATTTTTCTTTTCACCATAAGAATATCCAAGGCCATATTTGACATTTGGAGGTCTTGAGTTAAAGTATGCACTACGTGCATACTTGACCTTCTTCTTGTCAAATATGCCACTGTGGTAAGGTTGCTTGTCCTTCGTCAAGGTTGGCTTTTCTTTCAAATTAGTGTCAATTTTGTCACATGTACAAGCAATAGTTGTTTCAGATTTTAGAGGTTGAGAAGGTGAGCTTGAACAAGATGAAGAGCCACTTTGGTTGAGTGACTCAACTTGTACCTCAAGGATCTTGTTAACTTTGGTTAAGTTAGCAAGTTCATCCTTGATGATTACATTTGAGTCGCTTAACTTCAAGCATGCTTCCTTGCTTGAAGCTAACTGTTGACGGCTGTTATATACCAAATCCATCCGTCAATTTAACTCAATTATGTGAAGGATTGATCATTTCTTGCACACATCACCTTCCTATCTAACCCAATTCCACTTGGACTTGGAGAAATATGTGTATGCAGCATTTTATGCAGGAAATGAGGAAATGTAGTGTGACCAATCCTATAAAATATCATCCCAGCCAATCAGGCGACGACACGTGATATCCCATGGATCAAATGGCCCACAAACAGAAGTATCCAAGGAGATCCAACGGTGTATCACCCATATACATCAATGGGACCCACCTGGAAGCCACCTGGAGAAAGCACATGAGAAACAATGCAACGACCAGGTCGGCAGAACCAGGGGGTCGGCCGACCTGGTCATTGCACCAAACTCGGTCAGCCTCCACGTGTTGGCTCCTCCCGGCTCCCTAGAGTCAATGGTGACTGATTATCGCGCTTTTGGTGGCAGGAACCGACCTCAACACTAGTATAAATAGGACCCCTACCCCTCACTTCAACACACACCACTTGAGTGTCATCTCTATTGTATACACTATCATCCATAGTCTAAGAGGAGTTAGGTTGTAGAGAGGAGAGTCTCTAGTCCCAAGTCCAAATTGGGAAAGGAGTAAGGAGTCTCTCTCTTCCCAATCCTACATTGGGAAAGGTATGGCTCATGTATTCTTTCTTGTATTTGTGACTTTATGCATAATAAATATAGTATCTTTAGTCTCTACTTATACATATACTTGGGCAAAGCGTTTCTTGTTTGATTGTGGAGTCCATGTATGTGGAAGGTATAGCTTCTATAACTGTTTCATCATGAACATATCTCATTATCATAGAACCTATAGACCCACACTATACTCTAGTTAATTTTAACATAACTTGGTTAGTATGGATAATTATGTTGTGTGTCAACATTGGTTCAATGATGATTCAATTCATTACCTTAGGATTGATTGTGCCTAGGATCTTAAGGTAATTACTTAATATGCTAGCATGGTGCTAGGATAGCTAAGTAGCATTGGATGTCTCTTAGACCCACGGATTGAAGAGGTAGGCAGTAGGTGGTGACAGCCCTATCTGTTCTTTGTAATCCTCCACGTTCGGCTATGCCACATGCTCTTGGCGGGAGTCGCCCTAGTATTGCTAGGGGTAAGCCCGTGACCGATGTGTTGAACCACATAGCATAAGTATTCACTATTGATCTAGCTTATGAATAATTAGTTTAGACTATGTATATGTACATAGAGCATAATAGGAGTACCTCCATAACTCTCAACCTTAACTAACCTCTAGGATCCTCTTACCCCCCTCGGACTTGAAAGCTTTTGTGTGTGTCACACTACCTCCACTATTATTTATCAATCCTTACTAGATTCTTACCAAGACCTTTCTACCCTTTCCTCTTGGTGATTGTTATATATCTTCCCAGCCTTCCTTTGGGATCAAATAAATGACACCCTTGGGAATACTCTTAAGAGGAAATGCTACAATGATATCTCCGTGCGCTTGCGGAATTAACTCTGTGATCCAATAGAACTATTAACAAGCATTTCTAACACATCTGTTGGAGATGTTTAGTTAATGGTGCATAAGAAATACCAACAAGCATTTCTGGCGCCATTGCCAGGGATGATTTGTTAGTATAGCTTAGGAGCCGTCAACAAGCATTTCTGGTGCCTATGCTGGGGATGATTTGTTACAATATCTTAGGAGCCATCAATAAGCATTTCTGTCACCGTTGCAGGGGATGCTTTGTTATTATATCTTAGGAGCCGTCAACAATCATTTCTGGCGCCGTTGCCGGGGAAGGCAAATAGATATATAACATGACTAAGTGAATAGGATAGAACCATGGGTAGGATTTTAGTAGGATAACCATTCTTTGTTTTCGCATTTTAAATGTGAAAACAGGGTAGTGTATGTCTGGTTTCCGCCTGCCGGAAAACTTTGTTGAAAATCCCGAATCTCTTCTAAGAGACCAACCCCGTGTCGTTACTCCTCAGAAGATTCGAGCGGCAAAGCAAGCCATCATTTTTGCACCAACAATCCAAACACCAATGGTTCAGAAGACCCTTCGTGAGTTCTCAGCTCCCTATGCTAACAATGTGCCTATTGGGCCCACTGTTAACATGGGATATGTGAACTTCGAGATCAAAACTGGCCTTATCACTATGGTGCAAGCCAACCCAATATATGGGAAGGCTAACAAGGATGCAAATGCTCACCTGCAACAATTCCTCGAGATCTGCAACACTTTTAAGATCAAGGACGTGTCTCCAGATGCGATCCGTCTGAGACTGTTCCCGTTCTTTCTCCTTAGGAGAGCGAAACAGCGGTTCTACGCGAACCGAAGTGATGTAGACACTTGGGAGAAGTGTTCTATGGCATTCCTCGCCAAATTCTTCCCGTTGGGCAAAACCAATGCCCTACGTGGAAGGATTTCTAGCTTTCAGCAAGAGCTCAAGGAATCTATTCCTGAGGCATGGGAAAGGCTTCAAGAGTACATCCTAGCCTGTCCCCACCATGGGATGGATGACTAGCTCCTTATTCAAAATTTCTATAATGGGCTGATCCCATCAGCTCGCGACCATTTGGATGTTGCTGCTAGAGGAGCCTTCTTCTCATTGACGGTGCCAAAAGCTAAAGATGTTATTTATAAGATGGTGTCCAACATGGGATGGAACGATGAGTGTCTCCATACCTGACAGCAAGGCATGCACACCTTGAAGGAGGTGGACATGATTGCTGCAAAATTGGACCTCCTAATGAAGAAAATAGATGGACAAGCCAGTGGTGAAGTGGCTGGCAATGCCTATGCCCTAGACTCTCACATCACGTGTGAAGTCTGTGGCAACACGGGTCATATGGGAAATGATTGCCCAGAAACTCGTGAGGATGTCCTATACCTCGCCAACAACGGAAATTTCAACAACAACAATGGCTATCGTCCAGGAGGTCAAGGGTGGGGCCAACAATGCCCATTCTTTCAAGGAGGGTATAACAACAATGGCAACACTGGAAATCAGCCCGACTTGACATAACTTGCCATTAGCCAGCTCAAGATCAACGATGCCCTATCCAAGAAGCTGTCAGCTAATGACAAGATCCTAGAAAACATCAATGCCAAGATTGAAGGACTATCCTCAGCATTCAAGAATCAACTAAGCTTCAACAAGATGTTGGAGACTCAGGTGGCACAACTTGCTGCAGTTGTCCCTCCATTGGAAAACAACAGAATTCTGGGGCAGCCAAAAGCCCCAGTGGAGAACGTCAATGCAGTGGTTACGAGAGGGGGAAAGACCACTCATGATCCACCATATCCCACACTATAAAAGAGGACAACTGAGCCTGAGAAGGAGGAATGTCCATCTCATCGGACGGTGGTGAGACCTACGCCAATAGGTTAAATTGGTAATTATCCCACTTTGTTTTTCTTTCTTTTTTTTCCACCCCATTTGGATTATTCCCATTGCATATTTGATTTTTCCTAGCAAGTTGAGAATCTTATATTCTTAACTATCATTTTTCTTTCTTTCCTTTCAAAAGAAATTTTTTATTGGATTTGAAAAAAGATTTTTATTTGAAAAACAATTTTTTCTGAGTTGCACATGTGGCATTTCACCAACATGCTAACTTTATAGCCATTGGTGAGCCACTTGCCAAAAGGGGAACCAGGGGGGCCACCTGTCAGGTCGGGCGAACCCCCTGGTCGGCCAAACAGGGAGTGGAGCCAAATTGGCTCCCCTTCCTCCAACGGCTACATTTTGAACCCCAAGTGACCGTTGGAGGATGCACCCTATAAATTGTGGCCGTGAGGAGCACCTCTCTTCACACACCACATCATTTTACACCTCCCCAAGTCACTCTCTAGCTCACCATGTTTTCCTTGCACTTCATTGCTACACTCTTGCTCAAATCCATCCCCAAAAAGATTTTCTTTTGTTTGCATTTGCATTTTACACTCAAGCTTTCAAGAGGAGAAAATTCGTTGGGATTTTTGTTTTCCAAACATCGCTTCTTTTTGGATTTTTCTCGCCTTGTTTTGTTCTTGCTTGTTGAACTCAAAAAGACATGAAGAGGTTGTTCGGAAAGAGGAAGGGGGCTGCAAGCTCAAGCCATGGTGAAGGTTCTAGTGCACGCCTCTCTTCCATGGGTACAAGCCCAAGGAGGAGAAGTGTGTGTGAGGACACTCCCATGGAAGAGAGAAGCAACCCACACCAACTTCTTCATGACAACGACCTCGACATACGAAGCGAAGTTGAAGATCAAGCACACAGGCTTCTCCAAGATTATGAGTTCCGCCACACCAAGGCTTATGATCCACATTTGATCTCCAAAATAGGTATGGACTCCGAATTTCTTTCCATTCGGCATGCAATTGGATTTTATGACTTTGCTCACATAGAGGAGAAAGGTTCACGTCTTCTCACTGTCCAATTCCTTTGCACGCTAAGAATAGGATTTGATGGTATTACTTATAGATTATTTCAAAAAGAATACAACATCCTATGGAAAGAATTAGGTAGCATCCTAGGCTTCCATAAACGGTGTTTGCTAGATTTAGACAATTTTCCTAAGTTTAACAAACAAAGTTTTTGGCATGAGCTAACTAGTGAGGTCACATACAGGGCTCCTAGGAATAGCAACATCCAAAACCCTATCTTACGCTTCATGCATAGATGGGTGGCTATGACTATGTTCCCTAGGGGAGATGTTAGGGTTGTGCGAGATAATGAATTTAAAATTTTGTTTGCCATGACCAAAAAGATAAAAGTTGCTCCAATCAAAGCCATGATGACACAATAGTTAGATTACAATTCAAAATCAGGACCAATTGAATGCACTTCATTGATTACTCATATTGCTGATAGGGTAGGAGCACTTAAATACTCTTCATTTGAATATATTGAAACTGAAAGAAAATTAATTGATGAAGACTATTTAGTGCGAGGACATACCCTTAGCATGATCATGATGGCTCCTTGATATTTTTATATCCCAACTTTTTCAATGAAATTTGGTTACCTAACCTGGATTTTCATTTGTACAAATGCCAGAGGCTAACCATTAATCTTCTTCCCCTTGAGGAAGCAAGAAGAAGTAATGTCTCTGGCAGGGTAACAAGTAATCGTGCAAGGGCTGCATCCACAGGCATGCCACCGATAATCTCTCCAGTCCATGAATACCAAGAGGAAGAGAACCCAATGGGTTATGCGCCCGGATGGACTCAACCTCCGACGTATGAGACTGGGGGATCATCTTGGCAAGAATGGCATAGGGATCCACCCTTATCCACTTCAAGCTCTAGCAGCTTGCCCCCAACGTCCATGAGAGGACGTCGTTCCTTTTCGGCTAGAAGTCATCATGACTATAGCCAAGGAATAACGGACTTCACTAAACGTATGGGAGAACTTGAAGTGAGAACGGGTGACATCTACAACACACTCCAAGAGCATGTTCAAGGTACCCAGGATTGGCAACAACACATGGATGCTCAATTCACCAACTTCAACACGGCGCTACAACAACAACAAGACGATCTTGCAGCGTACTTCCGTCATCAAGGGTTCAACCCTTATCACGGAGGTAGTTGAAGAACAAGCTTGGGGGAGGACCCCCACTTGAGGTAAAATGTATCACATTTCTTGCATATTTATTTTCCATCCATCATCCACCTTGCATTTAAAAAATATAGGTTAGATTTGCTTTCATCAAATAAAGATGTCCAGTAAGAATGATTTAGAATTCACATAGATGAAATGATGAATAGTTGCTCTATTTTATTTTCCTAAGTCTCTAGTTTACAACTTTCTACTCTCCGAATAATTCTTTCATTGGTTTGAAATACTTTTACCTTAATTTGGAAATTTTGGGTAGCGAAAGCTTAATCTAATTCCAGGTTGTTGCAAGATTAGAATTAGTAATAGCTGCTAGTCCTAGTTTGAAAGTAAAACTTAGATTTCTAGAGAAATTCTAAAATGATTTAAGCTTCCCTCAATTGATTGGAAATACCTACCAAAGACATATGATGTTTATACATAGACAAAATGTCCATCATATCCACCATACCACAACAAAAAGAGAAACTCCATGTTATTCATGTTTAGCACTCTCTTCAAAATTCATTGCAAAGAAAAGGAGTAGAAGACATGGCTACAAAAAGAAAATGAAAAAACGCTTACATCATAAGCATGAAAAGAAAAGAAAAAAGAAAAGTAGCCATGTTTCATCCCTGCAAAAGAAAGAGAGATCTTACCAAAAAGGAGTTATCTCAAGTATCCACATCCACTTCCACTCCATCACACATGCACTAGTCTTGAATCAAAAAGTTTTGATTTGAATTCTCCTAAGGCTTACTCTTTTGACTTAGCAATATATGTGATGCAAATACGCCTACTTACTTTCCTTACCAAGCTCCACATACAAGCCATATTCAATGAGTAGGAATAGTAGAGGCCCAATGCTTTGGTGAGGAAATATTTCCACTATCCACAAAGGAGTGATTGAGAGAATCAAATTGAGGTACTTAATATCTAAATTGAATTCTCTAGGATTTAAGTGGAACTTGATTTCTAGACTATGTTTGATCCATTTTCTATTCTACCTTTCAACTACTCATGAATATGAAAAAGCATAAGCCCCATGATAACTTAAGAAAGGTAGAGTATCATAGCTAATTTCTGCAATACTAGGTAGAGTATGTTGTTGTGCATTAGATACTTTTGAAAATAAGACATTGTAGCAACTCCTGATCATCAACCTAAAGTCTTGACTTTGCTCGGGACGAGCAAAGGATTAGCTTGGGGGAGTTTGTTGACGGTTGTTATATACCAATTCCATCTGTCAATTTAACTCAATTTTTTGAAGGATTGATCATTTCTTGCACACATCACCTTTCTATCTAACCCAATTCCACTTGGAATTGGAGAAATATGTGTATGCAACATTTTATGCAGGAAATGAGGAAATGTAGAGGGACCAATCCTATAAAATATCATCCCAGCCAATCAGGCGATGACACGTGGCATCCCATGGATCAAATGGCCCACAAACAGAAGTATCCAAGGACATCCAATGGTGTATCACCCATATATATCAATGGGACCCACCTGGCAGCCACCTGCAGAAAGCACACGAGAAATGGTGCAATGACCAGGTCGGTCGAACCAGGGGTCGGCCGACCTGGTCTTTGCACCAAACTCGGTCAGCCTCCACGTGTTGGCTCCTCTCGGCTCCCTGGAGTCAATGGTGACTGATTCGCGCACTTTTGGTGGCGGGAACCGACCTCAACACTAGTATAAATAGGACCCCCTACCCCTCACTTCAACACACACCACTTGAGCTTCATCTCTATTGTATACACTATCATCCATATTCTTAGAGGAGTTGGTTTGTAGAGAGGAGAGTCTCTAGTCCCAAGTCCAAATTGGGAAGGAGTATGGAGCCTCTCTTCCCAATCCTACTTTGGGAAAGGTATGGCTCATGTATTCTTTGTTGTATTTGTGACTTTATGCATAATAAAGATAGTATCTTTAGTCTCTACTTCTGCATATACTTGGGCAAAGCGTTTCTTGTTTGAATGTGGAGTCCATGTATGTTGAAGGTATAGCTTCTATGACTGTTTCATCATGAACATATCTCATTATCATAGATCCTATAGACCCCCACTATAGTCTAGTTAATTATAACATAACTAGGTTAGTATGGATAATTATGTTGTGTATCAACATTGGTTCAATGAGGATTCAATTCATTGCCTTAGGATGGGTTGTGCCTAGGCTCTTAAGATAATTACTTAATATGCTAGCATGGTGCTAGGATAGCTAAGTAGCATTGGATGTCTCGTAGACCCATGGATTGAAGAGGTAGGCAGTAGGTAGTGACATCCCTATCTGTCCTTTGTAATCCCCCATGTTTGGCTATGCCACAGGCTCTTGGCGGGAGTTGCCCTAGTATTGCTAGAAGTAAGCCCGTGCCCGATGTGTTGAACCACATAGCATAAGTATTCACTATTGATCTAGCTTATGAATAATTAGTTTAGACTATGTATATGTACAATAGAGCATAGTAGGAGTACCTCCATAACTCTTAACCTTAACTAAACTCTAGGATCCTCTTACCCCCCTTAGACTTGAAAGCTTTTGTGTGTGTCACACTACCTCCACTATTATTTATCCATCCTTACTATAATCTTACCTAGACCTTTCTACCCTTTCCACTTGATGATTGTTATATCTCTTCCCTGCCTTCCTTTGGGATCAAATAAATGACACCCTTGGGGATACTCTTAAGGGGAAATGCTACAATGATATCTCCGTGCGCTTGCGGAATTCACTCTGTGATCCAATAGAACCATTAACAAGCATTTCTGACACATCAGTTGGAGATGTTTAGTTAATGATGCATATGAAATACCAACAAGCATTTCTGGCGCCGTTCCCGGGGATGATTTGTTAGTATATCTTAGGAGCTGTCAACAAGAATTTCTGGCGCCGTTGCCAGGGATGATTTGTTAGTATATCTTAGGAGCCGTCAACACTAACTCAAGTTTTAGTGATTATATTCACTCCTTTTCAAGTTCAAGGAGCTTTTTGATCTGAAGATATTCCTACTTTTGGAGGATGATCATATCTTCTTGACGATCAACTAGCTCCTCCTTATCAATAAGCTTATCAATTAAAAATTTCATCTTAGCAGCAGTTTCTTATCTAAACCACTAAGCAAGTATTCATTTTCATCACAACTATAATCCTCACTAGAATTATCACTATCACTAGCAAAGGAGTACGAGGAGGAAGATTTAGTTGTTACCTTTCTTTTACCTTCCTTTGCCATTAGACATATGTTGTCGTTGTCCTTCCATGCGCCCATGGTTGGGAAGAGGGTGGATTTCTTGGTTGTCTTCTTGATGGCTATGGTAGCCATCTCCTCTTCCTCTTCGGATGAAGACTCATCATTAGAGTCCCACTCCTTCCCTAGATGCGCCTGTCTGAATTGCTTCTTCTTCTTGAACATCTTCTTGGGTTGAGGCTTGTTGTCCTTGGTTTTCCTCTTGTTTTCTTCATGAGGACAACCAACTATGAAATGGTCGTATTCTCCACAGTTATAGCAAGTGCGCCTCATTTTTGGTCTTGATTTGTCTTTATGTCTTCCTTCATTTGGTCTACCACCTTGTCTTCTTATCGTCATTTTCTTGAATTTCTTAATGAATAGGATATATCTTCTTCATCTATATCATTGCTTTCATCGTCGCTGACGTCTTCTTCTTGAGCTTCTCGAGCTTCTTTTGACATAGGTTTACAGGTGGACTTCAAAGCAACTCCTTTCTTCTTTGCCGAGGTAAAGTCAGCAATCTCTTTGATGTGCTTTGCTTGTTTCTCCATCATCTCAAAATTGATAATCTTCCCAAGAAGCTCATTCGGGGTCATTATCCGATACCTGGGACTTTCTCTAATCATGGAGCAAAGGGTTACGTTGTGAGGAATGAAAGCTATATGTATCAGCTTTACAACCTCATGATCACTCCACTTCTTGCTTGCTATATGCTCGGACTTTGTTGATGAGATTCTTCAATCGGTTGTACATATCTTGTGGTGATTCATCTTATTCTATAGTGAATATTCCCAATTCTCCTTCAATCATTTCAGTATTGGCTTCGTGTACATGACGATCACCTTCATGAGCAATTTGTAGAGTGTCCCATATCTCCTTGGAAATTTTGAATCCATCCACCTTGGTGAACTCATCTCGCCTCAATGACGATGTTATAACAGCTGCAGCTTGAGCGTTCCAATGAATAGCTTGTTCTTGGCTTGGAGTCAGCTCTTCATCATCATCTGGGATATCTATAGCTGTACACACTATGTGCCACAAACTGAGGTTAAGAGATATGAGATGCATTTTCATATTTTGTATATACATAGAATAATCATTTCCATCAAAGAAAGGTGCTTTCCCTAGAGGAATTGACAAGTAATGATTATTGTTGGACTTTAACCGATCATAATAAAAGGATATTGGGAGTAGTCGGTGTGACTACTCCCCTTCTTCTTTTCTTCCTCGATCTTCTTCTTCCCCTTTGGGGAGAGTGCCTTCTTCCTTAGGAGGGCCTTGAGTTCAAGCATCACCTCATCATCGTCCTCACAATCTTGGATGGCATCGATGAGCTTCTCTAATTTTTGAGTTCTTTCTTCATCACCCTTCTCGTTGTTGAAGTTATTGTGTACATCCTTGACGTCCGACATCTTCTCTTCGAGCGGTGAGTCTCTTTTGAAGAGTCCTTCTCTGATACCAATTGAATGTAGCCTAGAGGGGGGTGAATAGGATTTTATAACTTTTATCCGATCCTGAAACACTTAACAAATAGATCAAACACAGAGAGATGGGACTAGTCCGGTACTGTGCGGACTAGTCCGGTATACATGGACTAGAACGATCAACTTTGATCGATGATTTAACTTCTGATACTCTATACAGCAGAAAATAATTTGTAACTTGGAAGTATCACGACAATGAAACAAGGTGTTTCAAAGATTAACTTTAATATCAATGTTTCAATGTAAGTTACACAAGATTAAGTAAACCCTAGAATGTGATGAACGATAAGAATAAAAGTATGCGACACAAGATTTTATCCCATGGTTTGATTCCAACGAAGGAAACCTACATCCACATTGAGGAGTCCACGGAGGACCGGGTCTTCACCAACCCTACCCTCGTCGAATCAGCACGGAGGCCGATTCTCTTCCACTAACCACAAAGGGGCAAATAACCGTGTTCAAGGGGCCTTCTCACAAGTTGAGGGATCCCCAAGATTTATCGTTAAAAACACCACCAAAGACACTCGAAAGATATGCAATAAACAACAAGAGTGTGCGAGAGATTCAAACCCAAGTGCTCAAGATTGTGTGAAACAAGTCTCTCCTTTTGATCAATGCTAATCCTCAAAGATTTGATCTTTGTAGAGTTAGAATGTGTGGAGAGATGTGTATTTTTGGCTCTTGGAAGGTGTGACGGCACAAGGAGTCAAGAGTTATGGTTGTAGGGCTGTACACCTCTATTTATACTAGGGTTTCCAAAGGTTACCATTAGGGTTTGCGATGTACGGACTAGTCCGTGGTGGACTCCGAACTAGTCCGTGTGCGGAGTGTGAGAAAGCCTAAGTGTTCTGATATATCAGACTTGTCTGGCAATGAGCGGACTGGTCCGATTTGATCTCTCAAAGTGTCCGCACTAGTCTGGCACATATCGGACTAGTCCAGTGTGGTGAACCTCATGTAGAATTGAGGACAAGTCCGCAGTTCAAGGACTTTTCCAATTTTATTCAGAGAGTTTTTAGACTAGTCCATGATGATATCAGGCTTGTCAGTTTCTTTGTAAAGTGTGGGGTCCTGAGGACAAGTCTGCACTGGGGCGGACTTGTCCGTTTTTAGTCAGAAAGATATCGGACTAGTCTGTGGTGATATTGGACTGGTCCGGGAAACTGGAGTACTTGCTAACAAGTCCACACTGGGGAGACTTGTTCGTTTCTAGTCAGAGACATATCGGACTAGTTCGTGGTCATATCGCACTAGTCCGGTTTTCTTGTGAATTGTGCAGTGAATGAGATTGTTTGTTAACTTGAGCTCTTGGGGTGTGTTTCTCTAACACACTCCATACACAATGATCTAATCTTTTCAGCTCTTGAGCTCTTTTCCCTTTGATTCCTCATTCTCCTATCTTTTTGAGCATTTCGACTAATTTTCTTTAAAACCTGCGCTCATCTCAATAATTTTGTTAGGATCTCATTTGCTTGTCATAAATCAACCAAAACCCACAAGGGATGCCTAAATGCACTTTCACCTTCAGCCCTAACATCCTTTCTCTGGGGTTGGTTCGGGCGCCATCAGTCCTCTCGGCTCGATTACTCTCCCGGTGACCTTCGGGACTCGGGAGAACTACAGAACTGAGAAGGTGGTCTTAGACGTGGGTCACATCAGCTTACCCTTCAACGCCAACCTAGGCAAGCCTGCTCTGTATAGGTTCATGGCCGCAGCCCATTATGGCTACTTGGTGTTGAAGATGCCAACACCTTCAGGCGTTTTCTGGATCCGCGGAGATCACACTGTAGAAGTCATTGCGTTGGAAGAACTACATGCGCTTACAATAGCCCAGGAGGAAGCATCCGGCAAGGTGCTAGCTGCTCAACCTCCGAGCACTCATCACCGAGGCTGAACCTTTGCACCACGCGTGCAGCCAAGCGGCGACACCGACATACCCGCCAAAGTCATCCAAATTGGTTCTGATGCTGCCCATATTACCCGTATATCGGGAGGACTAGACAACAAATAGGAACTCGCACTCATCATTTTCCTCCGGGCGAATGTTGACGTGTTTGTCTGGCAACCATCACAAATGCCTGGGATCCCTAGGGAGGTGATTGAGCATAGTTTGAAGATATACCCCAACTCACGACATATACACGAGAAGCCCCAAAAGCAATCAGTCGAGCGGCAGAACTTCATTCAACAAGAAATCAAGAAACTGCTCGAAGCTGGTTTCATCCAGGAGGTTCATCATGCACGATGGCTAGCAAAACCAGTCGTTGTACCAAAGGCCAGAGGGAAACTTCGGATGTGTATCGACTACACCACCTTTAATAAGGCATGTCCAAAGGATCTATTTACACTACCTAGGATAGACGAGATAGTGGACTCCACCTCCGAGTGCGATCTACTGTGTTTCCTAGATGCATACTTCGGATATCATCAGATCCAGATGCATAGGGAAGATGAAGAGCATATTGCCTTCATAACAGTAGATGGATTGTATTGTTACACTGCCATACCATTTGGTCTCAAAAATGCTGCTTCAACTTTTGTGTGAACCATGCACAAAACATTTGGAGAGCTTATTAGGGACTTGGTGGAGGTCTACGTCGATGACATCGTCGTGAAGGTCAAGAACAAGGAATCACTCCTTGACAATCTGCAAGCCGTCTTCGACAAGTCGCGCGTGACACGTACCAAGCTAAACCTGGACAAATGTGTCTTTGGGGTTAGCTTCGGGAAGCTCCTCAGATTCTTGGTGACTCACCGAGGAATTGAAGCAAAACCGGTGAAGATCAAGGCCATTGAAGACATGCGGCCCCCAGCCCACATCAAGATGCCCAGAAGCTGACTAGATGTCTAGCTGCGCTTAGCCAGTTCATCTCAAGATTGGCAGAATGGGCGCTTCCTTTCTTCGAGTTATTGAGGAAGTCCGGGTCATTCCACTGGTCCAAAGAAGCAGAAAAGGCATTCCAAGAGCTCAAACAGCTCCTCACCACACTACTAATCCTGGTAGCTTCGAACCCTAGTGAGCCTCTTTTGCTTTACATTAAGGCAACTATAGAGGTTGTTACCATGGTCCTGCTCGCGGAAAGACTAGAGCCACCTACAGTTTAGGAGCCCACACCCCTCCGGGAGGGTTCGGAGCTACCTAAAGTCGAGTCTGGGTCCCAGCCCCCAGGCACGGATCTTCAAGGCAAGCTACCAGAGGATCAACCTCTTTCATCTGAGGGAGTTAACATGGCTGAAGAACAAGTTCCGGACCCCTCCGGGAGGGTCCAGAAAGCTCAAGAAGAAGGTCCGGACCCCTTCGGGAGGGTCTGGGTTGATGAAGAAGAAGCTCCGGCACCTTCAAGCAAGGTCCAAACTGTCCAGCGGCCAGTGTAATTCATTGGTGAAGTACTCCATGACGCCAAGACTCGATACATTGAGGTGCATAAGCTGCTTTATGCAGTTCTCATCGCCTCAAGAAAGCTACGTCACTACTTCAAAGCCCACAAGATATTAGTGGTAACCTCCTATCTATTGTGTGCTATACTGCATAACCACAATTCTACTGGGAACATTGCAAAATGGGCAGCGGAGCTGGCAGAGTTCGATCTTGAATTCCTGCCTCGACATGCTATCAAGAGTTAGGCATTGGCTGACTTCGTGGCATAGTGGACCCCTTCTTCATCGAATCCAGGGGCCCTAGTGACCAAAAGCTGGAACCCAAGGTCCCGGTCTTCACCGAGCCTCATTGGACTCTTTACTTTGATGGCTCCGTGCAAAAGCCGGGGGCCAGAGATAGAATCCTTCTTCTCGCTCCAACCGGGGAGAAGGTCAAGTAGATGGTACACCTTGATTTCAAGGCAACCAACAACATGGCGGAGTATGAAACTCTCATCTACAGGCTCAAGGTGGCACTATCATACGGCGTCAAGCAGATGCAGGTGAAGAGCGATTCATATCTCATTATCAAGCAAGTCAAAGGCGAATGCAGCTGCAACAACCCACAACTCGCTGCTTACCTCCTTTAAATCCAGAAGCTCCAGAAGGACTTCGACGTTCTGGATCTTTGTCATATCTAGCGTCTCAACAACTCTGAAGCTGATGAACTCTCGACGAAGGCTTCAACTGGATCTCAAGCTCCCGATGGAGTTTTTGTCATGAGGTTTTCAAGACCGACGGCTCAGCCTGTCGAACTGAGCGAAGGGGGCGAGACCAGCACCTCAAAGCTGGCAGTCCCGATGGCCCTGTTACCATGGCGTCCACCAAGGGTCGTAGGCGCTGCAGGAAGCTCCGAGCAACCCAGCGTGCAAGATCTGGAGGCTCAAGTTAGCTTTGATGCATAGATCTTGGAGATCCAGGGCTACTTGAAAGACAACATCCTTCCTGAAGACAGTGCATCCGCTGACCAGATCGTCAGGTTGGCTAAAAGATACACGCTGGTAGAAGTGGATCTCTACCGGTGTGGTGCCAACGGCGTCCTAATGCGGTGCATTGCCTGGGAAGAAGGCCACGAGCTCCTCGCGGAAATCCATGGATGCGAGTGTGGGAATCACACATCTTCCCGCACGTTGGTTGGTAAAGCCTTCCAACATGGCTTTTATTGGCCTACATCTCTCCAGGATGCAGTTGAGTTGGTAAAAAAGTGTGAAGCGTGCCAGTTCCACGTGAAACAAATTCATACACCGGCTCAGTCACTGCAAACGATACCTCCTACATGGCCATTCGCTGTGTGGGGTATGGAAATTTTGGGACCTTTCCCAAAAGCCGTCAGAAGCTACAGGTTCCTGTATGTCACCATCGACAAGTTCACCATGTGGCCGAAATTCCAGTTCTGACAATCAACAAGCAGTCAGCTATCAAGTTCTTGAAGTCCATAGTCTGTCGATTTGGAGTTCCCAACAGAGTCATCACCGACAATGGAACCCAATTCACAAGTGTAGCATTTTAAGAGTATTGCGAAGACTTCGGCATGCAAGTCAGCTACGCATCAGTAGCTCACCCGGCAAGTAATGGCCAAGCTGAGAGAGCAAATGCAGAAATATTGAAAGGAATGAAGACGTGCACTTACGAGCGCCTAAAGAAGCATGGAGCCAACTGGATAGAGGAGCTTCTGTCCGCACCGTGGGCGAGCAGGACAACACCTAGCCGGTCAACTGGAGAGACACCCTTCTTCCAAGTATAAGGAGCTAAAGTGGTCCTTCCTCTGGAGATCACCATTGGGTCACTCTTCGGGTCTGGACCTTCGACAAAGCCACGCAAGACAAGCTCCGGCGTGACAACCTTGACCTCGTCGATGAGGGAAGGTGCCAAGCAGTTGTTCAGAATACACAATATCGCCAGGCGCTCGGCGCTATCACCAAAGGCATGTGCACAATCGACAACTTGAAGAAGGCGATCAGGTGTTGCGGAGAATAATAACTCGTGAAGGGATGAAAAAATTGTCCCGCAGGTGGGAAGGTCCCTTCCAAGTGATCAAAGTATCCCATCCTGGATGCGTTCGCTTGGCAACAATAGGATGGGACTCCGCTTCCCAATCCTTGGAACATCGAGCACCTCCATAATTTTATGCTTGGTGTCATGGAGGTGAGTCTATAATTACACAAAATATAAGTTATAGAGTCTATAAACAGAGTCGGGTAGGTCCTAAAAGAGAACATCCAGACCCCTCCGGATGGTCCGGTAAGTTCAAGCCCAACTAACTTGCTCCCAATACTAAAAGTGTGGCTTACCTACCCTGGTTTAGAACAAGATGAATAGCGCACTTGGCCTATTGCCGTACCCTAAGTGTGTCCTTGTATCCCCTGTAATTCAGACCTATAATGAAAGACATTGTTGTGTGAAGGTAGACTCTGCGTGCATTAATTTGGTACAGGCTCATTTTACTTTTATCTTTTCCTTCTTGTCTATAACGGAGTTGTGAAATTCTTTTTGAGATTTAGTCCAAGTTATTAATATGATATATGAGTTATATTGTTGATGTTTTTGGGTCTTAGCATTGCTGGATGGTCAACTCGCCTGAACGCCAAAGCCAATGATAGGTCTGGAGTGCGCTATCGACTTAGACTGGTCCAGCACCCTTAGTACGCCACAGTACCTATATTCCGGTAGGCCTAAGTAGGGCGGGTCCGGAAGGCATTCTGATATGAAGAGATTTCATCAATTTACTTGTTGTCGTGTTGAATTCTGTCGAACCTCAATTTCAGATAAGAACACTAAGCCGCAAACAACTTATAGACAAGCGGACGAATTTTACTATTTTTCTCATCTTTAGCACGCGGGAAAAATGGAAAGTTCATGGCGATGGTGGATGTTGCCGGAGATACTAAGCTCCGACAACCCCAGGGGGCATGTCGTCGACGTTTCTAAAGTTGAAAGTGGGCGCCGTCGGATATACCAAGCTCCGACATCTCCCAAGGGGCCCGCTATCAACATTTCTAAACGTTGGTGGTGGGTGTCGTCAGATCTACCAAGCTCCAGCAACTCCCAGGAGGCCCGCCGTCGACGTCACAAAGGGTCCCTGGATATGTCATAAGTAAACTTTGGACCAAAGAGCTAAGCGTTCTAGCTACAAGTTCGAAGTGTTCAAGTCGTCAAGGCATTGTCAAATCCTTTTGGTACATGTTCGCAATCAAATTGTGTACATCTACCAGGGGGCCAATAAAGTAAAGGACAATGCATTGAAGATAAATACAAAATGGAATTCATTCATTTCAAAAAGATCAGATTTCATTCAATCGAAAATTGTATTACAAAATTGGAGAAGTACAAGTGAAGGCAGAAGAAAAAGGTCCTAGGTCCTACAGAAGTACGAAGCAACTGTCTGGGCAGCCTCCTGAACACTGGCCCTGGCGGCATCCTCCTCTTCAATGATGGGTCCTTCAATGATCGGATCTAAAGATAATTGGGGATCTCGGCTTTTCTAACATGCCAGCACATATTTGATGACGTTCTTCGCTAGAGACTTCCCTCTATCTTCTAGTTGGTCGACGATGATGTCACCCATCGCGTTGAGTTTGCTGCCAGTAGAGCTAAGCGCCACCAACGCTTGGTCTAGCTCCGGCTCTGGGTTATCCGGACGTACCAGACTAAAGTCGAGTGGCACCAAAGCTTCATTGGCTTGCCCTAAGAAATCCCACAATCGCTGGGACTCGATTGCCCTTGAGCTCCACAGTTCCTCCAATGACCTTCCGGCGGCCGTAAGCTTTGAACCTTCTCGGGCGATGCGCTTGACCTCTTTGGCATGCTGCTGAATACTTTCAGCAACTTGCTTTTCGTGGTTAGCAAGCTTCATCTCCCAGAGGTGGATGCGGTTCCGACGGTTGGCCAGGTCCTTCTCCCTGCCCCTCACTTTCTCCTCTCTTGCGGCCACATCAGTCTCTCTTTTGGAGAGATGTTGACCCCTCTGCCAGATTTTTTCCTCCTCTTGCTTGCACCGCTGATCAAGCATCTTTGTGCGGTCAGCCAAGCTTTGCTCTCCCAGAGACATTCTCTGGGCGTGCTCCTCCTCCCTCTTCATAATATCCTCCTACTTCTCCAGGAGTTTCTCCTCCTTCTCATCGAGGTCCTTTCGGCGCTTAAGGAGAATTTCATTCAGCATGTTGAGGTTGTCCTGACAATCGTCAGTAGCATCATTGCTCTTCCTAGCATGCTCGAGAATTTTGTAAGACTTGCATTGAGGACCCTGATGGAAGCCTCCCGTTCATCCAGCAACTGGCCCCAGTATATCATCTGGGCCTTTTCCTTCTTGACCCATTCCCGTTGGTCAGCAAGCCTTGTTTGCGCCAGCTTGGTCTCAAAGTGAAGTCTATTGCGCCAATGCCTCAAGGTGTGGCGCTCTTCTTTGAGGACCTTGCTGTCGTGGTCGAAGGCGAGCCGAACTTGATGAAGACTGGAGTAGGCGTCGTCGATAGACAAAGCCAAAGGAATTGGCTCTGGACCTGCTAGGATCTCCTCCGCCAGCTCCAAGGGGTCTTCTAACACAAAAATTGGGTCCCATGGCACAAGCGTGGTCCCCCGCGGTTCTGCGGCACTAGGGCCGCCCTTCGGGAGCTCTTCTGCCACCATCGAGGTCGAGGAAGGTCTCACCGAGGGAACTTCAACCTCCAGAGCTGACGACATAGGTCCCCCTACCGTATCTTCCACCATCGGCTCTGTGGGTAGAGATCCTACCACAGACTCCTTTGAGCGCTCTGGCTCCGACATGAGCACCATCGGAGTAACCACATACGGGGCGTGCGTTGGAGGTTCGTCCGGAGACCCTACCTCCACCGGCTCAGGCGCCGGGACTTCGGCTGCATCCGTATCAGGTGCTGGAGTTTGAGCAACCTCCGGCGCGCAAGCCGGGACTTCAAGCACTTCCGGCTCAATCGCCGGATCTTCAACAACTTCCGGCACAGGTGCTGGAGCTTCGGTTATCTCTGGCTCAAATGCCGGTACTTCCGCCATCTCCGACTTCTATGTCAGAGCTTCAGCTGCCAGCTCTACAGCGGCTAGTGCATCTTCATAAGCATCTCCCCCGTGGTCCGACGCTATCATGGGATCTTCTGGCATCACCTCTAGATCCAGATCCATGACAGCCGACACCGGAGCTGTCGTGACATCAACCAGCACTTGGGGAGGCACAGGGGTCAGAGTTGAAGCCTCCGCCTGCACAACTTCCACTGCTGTAGTAGGAGAAGGAGTCTCCGTATTCTTTTTCGACACCCTGCAAATGAAGGATTAAAAGATTCAAGACACGAGAAAAACAAAAATAACAACTCAAGGTGAGAACATGATTCTTACCTTGGGATGCTACTTCTCCAGTTGGCGCGGAACTTCTTCATCAGACGACAAGAGCCAGAGCCCACCGTAGTTGGTGTGGCAGAAGCTCTGGATTGCTACCCGGGACCTGCCATCGTTGTCATCGTCGCCTTAGCCTGGACCTCCCTCGGCTGGAAAGAACCTCCGGACCTTGGAGCCCATAGTCGGTGCTGGGACCAGGATTGACTTGCCAAAGCTAGCAACCATCGAGGACGTCGGCTCTGAAGAAGGGGTCACATCCAATGATCTGCTTCGCCAGGGAGAGGTGGCTTTTGAAGTTGAAGCTGACCTGACGAAGCTCCCATGAGCATGCCTCAACGTCTTCTTCCAGCTGGAAGATTCGACCAACTCCTTGCCCTTGCCTTTGCCTTTCCCTTTGCTGGAGTCATCAACCCTCCATCTTGAGGCGGTGGGAGTGACTCTCTCCGAAGCTCCAGGAATAGCAAGCCCGGAGGTCGTGCGCCTCTCCATCAGGACTAGGTCATTCGGCTCCGGCATCCCCCTTTGGAGCTCCCTACTAAACTCCATAACCAGTTTCTAGGGAAGGAATTCTGCTGGCAGAGTCAAAGCATCCTGGGAGATGACACCATGTTGAAATTTCTGAAGATGAAGTCTCATAGCTTCTTCATCCAGATTGGTCTGAAGGCCAACTTCGATCTGGTTATGGTCAATCTCGCTGTTGAAAGCCCAGGCGGTCCACTCCCTCTTCATTAACGGAGCCCACCTATTGGCTAGGAAATCTCTGAAGACCATTTGACGGGTCACGCTACCCTCCACGCATTGACGGATCCTGGTCAGGACGGGATTGAATGCTTCATGCAGCTCTGGAGCCATGTTCCAGGCGTCAGTGTCAACATTGGGGAGGCCTGTTGGTAGCTCCAGCCATCCGTGATGATCCACCACGATGATCACCCAGTACATCTTCCAGTTGTCCCACTTGTCGGAAGGGAATATCCTCAAGTATTTGAAGGGATAGTTCTTGCGCTTCATGAAGTAATAGAAGCCCAAGTACTCATCACTCTTCCCAGTGGTGTGGACCGTGAAGAAGGTCCAGATCAGCTCAATGCACGGCGGCACACCCACCCACATCTCGCAGAAGTGGACAAAGGTCGCCACTAGCAAGAAGCAGTGAGGGCCGAGGTGGTGAAGCTGCAGAACGTAGAAGTCCAGCAACATTAGAAAGAAACTTGAAAATGGTGAGATGAACCCCACCATGGCATACGCCGAGAAGTAGAAGATCTCTCTGGCGCGCTCATTCTTGAAGGGAAGCTTGCCGAAGCGGATCACATTGTTGAAGGAGTCGCTGGACCACCCCATATAGGTCCAGACCCTCGACAGCTCCTCATCGCTCTTGATCTTGCAGCGGGGAAGACCCAATCCATCGTGGCAAAGTGGAGAAAAAGTTGGAAAGACTATGCAGAGGTTGAGAGGTTCTGACCGCAAGTTTGAATGAAAGGTAAAGAGTTCTCAAACCGTGTTGGCTTTCCTTCTTAAGTACGCCTCCGCAACGCTTGTGTCAAAGTGTATGATCGACACTTCCCCCGGTACTACAAGATTGTAACCTGCAGAGGTTCTTGATTGGTTGGGGAGTGAGTGAGATTACGAACAAGATGATGACTCGAGGGATTTTACGTGGTTTAGGCTGCCTGAGCATAACACCCTACTCCACAGGTTGTGTATTGTATGTATAAATTTGAGTGGCGCTAGTGAGCATGTGAGCTTGCTTGTCCATGTACGTGTGGCACAACCCTTTAATAGTCTAAAGACTGGCCATTACAACACTTGCCTGGACCGACATGTGGACCTAGCGTAATTAATATCCTAATACACGATCTACACATATTAAGTGTGATTAACAGTGTGATAATGCACCTTAATGATGGCGTTATCCCTATTAATAGCCCACTAATCGTGTGTCATTAATATAGCATTAATGACATGTAATCAGGTCTTGAAACTGTTGCTTTAACTGTCCCTTGAAAGTCTGAGCCATTGGAGATCTTTTAGTCTTTCGTTGAGGTCCTAGATCCGGAGGCTCGACACGTGGCGGCTCCGGAGCTTCCCATCGTGGGGAGGCAGGTCTGGAGCCACTATACACGTGGCAGTACCAGAACTTCCCTATGCTAGGGATTAGGTCTAGGATCACTGGATACGTGGCAAGACTGGAGCTTCCCTATGGAGGGAGTTAGGTCCAGCCTTGTGTTGCATGTGGCAATGCCGCAGCTGGCAAAACGAGGGAGGCGGGTCCAACACTGTGTAACACGTGCGGCCTTTGAAGTTCTTCAACTTGGACTAGAGGAACTCCTTAGTGTTTCTTGTGGTATCATGGGGTACCCGGTACGCAGGGTACCGACAGTGGCCCCCGGGCCCACCTCTGGGAGAAACCATTTGGGTAAAGTTATTCTACCAGAGGTGGGGCCATCTTTGATTCCCGCGCTGCAGCTTCAATGGTCTTCTGATGTGCCGTTGGGGCGATGGTCCGCTGTTAAACAATCGCCGTTTGGCTTCTAATGAATTCAGCAGGTGAGATCTTTGCATGCGGATCTCATGCAATTGAAGGTCGCTAGTTCCCAATGTGAAAATCGTATCGATTCTGCGCGCCTTGTGAGTCTGCAGCCCTCAGGCTTCCAACCTCCCATTATGACAATGGTTCACCTGGGGTAATAACTTCGGCCTTTCTGCCAGAGTGGACCCGGGCCCATTCATCATTGACAGGGTAGATTTTTGAAAATGTTATCTCGGTCCGATTGCAGTTTCCATCCAAGCATTGCGGAGGCTTACTTAAGAAGGAAAACCTGCACGGTTTGAGGACTCTTTATGCTTTCGATTAAACGTGTGCTTAGATCCTCCCAACCTTCGCATAGTCTTCCAACTTTTGCTCCACTTTGTCGCGATGGAGTTGGGTCTCCCCCGCAGCAAGGTCAAGACCAACGAAGAGATGGCGAGTGTCCGGACCTACATGGGGTGGTCCAGCGACTCCTACAACAAGGACATCCGCTTCGGCAAGCTTCCCTTCAAGAAGGAATGCACTGGAGTGATAGTGTACTTCTCAGCATACACCATGGTGGGTCTGATCCCGCCTTTTTCAAGCTTTCTCTTGATGCTACTGGATTTCTACGGCCTCCAGCTTTATCATCTCAGCCCCCACTTCCTCTTGCTAGTGGCGAATTTCATCCACTTCTGCGAGATGTCGGTGGGTGTGCCTCCCTGCATCGAGCTATTCCAGACCTTCTTCACGGTCCACACCACCGGCAAGGGGATGGACCTCATCGACTTCTACTATTTCGTTAAGCAAAATAATTGCCCCTTCAAGTACTTGAAGACCTTCCCCTCCGGCAAGTGGGACGATTGGAAGAAGTATTGGCTGATCATCACTGTGGAGGAGCATGAGAGGCTGGAGCTGCCCATGGTCCTTCCCAATGTCAACACTGATGCCTAGAACGTAGTTTTGGAGCTGTCGGATTCGTACAAGCCCATCCTAGAAAGGATCTAAGAATGCATAGAGGGAGGAGTGACCCCCCAAATGGTCTTCGGCAATTTCTTGGTGAAAAGGTGGGCTCCGATGAAGACTAGGGAGTGGCCCACATGGGCGTTCAATAGTGAGATGGATCATAACCGAATTGAAGTTGATTTAACACCAAGTTGTATTATGAACCTTTGAAGATCCATATCAAGAAATTTCAAAATGGAGGTATCTCTCGTGATGCCCTGGCTCCACCGGCAACCTTCTTGCCTCTGAACATGATTCCGGAGGTTAGAAGGGAAATCTAGAGGAGAATGCCAACATTGGATGACTTGGGCATGGTCGAGAGATGCATATCTCAAGGGTTGCGATCTCCAGAGATTCATATAGGTTGGCTACCCCTGCCGTGAGCCAGAAAGTTGATGACGTCGACAAGGGCAAGGGCAAAGGCAAGGATCAGCCAAGTCCTCCGGCCGGAAGAGGAAGTTGAGGCATGCTGACAAGAGCCACGTCAGGTCAGCTCCGACAACAACTGCCCCTTCACCCCGATGAGGTAGATCTTCGTCAGCCACACCTCCTCTGGTGTAGGCGTCGTGAAGGGGCACTAGCTCCGACAGATCAACTCCGGTCCAAGCATCGGGCGTGGGCTCCAGGTGTGTAGGTCCTTCCCAATCGAGAGAGGTCCCAGTTGAGGCGACACTGAACACGGCGACAAGTTTCGGGCAGCAATCTGGAGGTCCGGCCACACCGACCATGGTGGGCTCTGGCTCCGATCGCCTGATGAAGAAGTTCTGCACCAGTTGGAGCGGTAACTTCCCAAGGTAAACATTACATCCACACCTTGAATTGCTAGTTTTATTTCTGTCATTTATTGAATCTTTCAATTCTTTGTTTATAGGGCGACGAAGAAAGGCACGGAAGCTCCGACACCTACCACAGCGATTGAGGCTGTGCAGGAGCAAGTTCTAGCTCCGACCCCTGCGTCTCCCAAAGTGGTGGCTGAGGTCATGTCAGCTCTGGCGCCGGCTGTCGTGGATCTGGATCCCGAAGCAACGCAAGAGGCTCCTATGGTAACACCGAACCACGGGGAGACATTTGTGAAGATTCGCCAGTAGCAGCAGCGCTAGTAGCTGAAGTTTTAGCGCAAGACACAGAGATGGTGGAAGCTCCGACATTTGAGCTAGAAGCAACCGAAGCTCCAACGCTTGTCTCGGAAGCTGTTGAAGAGCCGGTGGTGTCCGAAGCTCTGGCCTCCATGCTGGAGATGGTTGAAGCTCCGGCCTCCGTGCCAGAGATGGTTGATGTATCAACACATGAGCCAGAGGTGGTGGGGGCTCCAGACGAAACTCCAACATCCGCCCAGAGGTGATTGCTCCGGAGGCGCCCATGTCCAAGCTAGAGCACCTAGAAGAGTGTGCGGCAGGCCCTCCACCCGCTGAGCTAACGGTGGAAATTCCGTTGGGGGAACCTTTGACATCAGCTCTGGAGGTTGAAGTTCCCTCTGTGGGGGCCTTCCTAGGCGACAGTGGAGGCTGAGGAGCTTCCTGAGGGTGGCCCTAGTGCCGCAGGACCACAGGAGACCACGCTAGTGGTGTGGGACCCGATTTTTGTTCTTGAAGACCCCCTAGAGCCAGTGGAGATGACCTCCGGCAGGTCCGGAGCCTATTCCCTTGGCATTGTCTATTGATAATGCCGGCTAGAGCCTCCGTCAAGTCCAGCTCGCCTTTGACCACGAAAATAAGGTTCTCGAAGAAGAGCGCCACACATTGAGGCGTTGGCTCAACAGGCTTCACTTTGAGACCAAGTTGGTGCAGACGAGGCTTGCTGACCAAAAGGACTAGGTCGAGAAGGGGATGGCCCAGATGGAATACTGGGCCAGCTGTTGGAGGAAAGGGAGGCCTCCATCAGGGCCCTCGACGCTAAGTCTCAAGAGATTCTCGAGAACGCCAGGAAAAGCAGTGAGGCTGCAGATGATCGTCACGACAACCCCAACATGCTGAACGAGATCCTCCAGAAGCGCCAAGCGGACCTTGATGAGAGGGAAGAGAAACTCCTGGAGATGCAGGAGGATATTTTGAAGAGGGAGGAGGAGCTCACCCAGAAATTGTCTCTGGGAGAGCAAAACTTGGCTGACCGCACAAAAAAGCTTGATCTACGGTGCAAGGAAGAGGAAGAGAAGTACTGGAAGCTGGGGTAGAAGCTCTCTAAAAGAGAAGATGATGTTGCCACCAGAGAAGGGAAAGTAAGAGGCAGGTAGAAGAACCTTGCCGAACGGCGGAACCGCATACACCTCCGGGAGACGAAGCTCGCCGACCGCGAAAAGCAAATAGCTGAGAGTATTCAGCAACATGCCAAAGTGGTCGAGCACCTTGCTCGGGAAGGTTCGGAGCTTGCGGACACCAGAAGGTCACTTGAGGAGCTGTGGAGCTCGAGTGCAATTGAGTCCTAGCAGGTGTGGGATTTTATGGGGCATGCGGACAGAGCTTTGGTGCCACTTGGCTTCAGCCCAGTACGTCCGGAGAACCCAGCACCAGAGCTAGACCAGACACTAGTGGCACTTGGCTCTGCTGGTAGCAAACTCGACGCGATGGGTGATGTCATCACCGACCAGCTGGAGACGGAGGGGACATCTCTGGCCAAGAACGTTGTTGAATATGTCATGGCATGTTACAAGAGCCGATACCCCCAACTTTCTCTAGATCCGGTCTTCGAAGGACCCATTTCCGAAGAGGAGGATGCTGCCAGGGCTAGCATCCAAGAAGCTGTCGAGAAGGTCGCACCGTTTTTCCGCAGGACTTAGAACCTCCAGTAGCTAGGACATTTTCCTTTTGCCTTTTACCGTAATACTCATTTTGTAATCCAGTACTTCAGAAGAATGAAATCCACTCTTTGCATGAATGAATTCCATTTTATGTTTGTCTTCAATGCATTGCACATTGCCCTTTATCTTATTGGCCCCCTGGTAGATGTACGCAATTTAATTGCGAACATGTACCAAAAGGTTTGACAATGTTTTGATGACTTGAATGCTTTGTGACATCTACAGTGGGCCCCCTAGGAGGTGTCGAAGCTTGATAGGTCTGACGGCGCCCACTATCAACCCATAAGACGTCAATAGCAGGCCCCCTAGGTTTGTCGGAGCTTGGTAGGTCTGACGGCACCCACTATCAACATGCAAAACATCAACGGCGGCACCCCTGGGGTTGTTGGAGCTCATTAGGTCTGACGGCACACACGGTCAACGCGTAAAATGTCAACGGCGCCCCCCCTGGGGTTGTCGGAGCTCTGTAGGTCCGACGGCACCCATTGTCAACGCATAAAACGTCGACGGCGGGCCCCCTGGTGTTGTCAGAGCTTCCCGGCTTCGACGATATCCACCATCATCCATAGAATACGTCGACGGCGAATCCCCTCGGTTGGTTTCACATCTTCACTTGAATTTTCATTATTCTTCACGTCGGTGGCGGGCCCACATGGGAGTTGTCGGAGCTTGTTAGCTCCTATTGCGCCCACTTTCAATGTCTAAAACGTCGACGGCGGGCCCCCTTGGGGGATGTCAGAGCTTAGTAGCTCCGGCATCGTCCACCATCATCATGAGTTTTAAATTTTCACGCATCAAGGACAAGAAAAAGTGTAAAATTTGTCCTCTCGTCTATAACTCTTTTGTGACTTATTATTCTTATTTGAATTTTAGATCCGAAGAAACTTGATATGATAACAAGTACATTGATGTAATTTTTTTAGATCCAAATGCCTTTAGGACCTGCCCTACTGAGGCCTGCCGGAATGTAGGTAGAGTGGCGTACTTAGGGTGTTGGACCAGGCTAAGTCGATAGCACACTCCGGACCTGTGTTGGCTTGGCGTTCGTGCAAGTAGACCGTCTAGCAATGCTAAGATCCGAGAAAACCCACAATATAACATGTACAACATATGAGTAACTTGTACTAATGGTCAAAAAGAATTGCACAACTTCGTTATAGACAATGAGCAAAAGGATAATAAAAGAAATTGAGCCTATACAAAATTAATGCACATGGAGTCTTCTTTCACACAACAATGGTCTTCCATTATAGGTCCGAATTACATAGGAGACAAGGACACACTTAGGGAACGGAACCAGGCTAAGTGTGCTATACATCTTGTACTAACCCACGGCAGGTAGCTACACTTTTAGTGTTGTGATTGTGTCAAGTGTTGCTTGAAGTTCCCGGACCCTCCCGGAGGAGTCCGGGTGTTCTCCCGGATTCGGGATGAGATACTTTGATCACTCGAAAGGGACCTTCCTAGCTGGGGGAAAGTTTATTCATCCCTTCACGACTTAGTATTCTCCACAACACTAGATCGCCTTCCTCAAGCTGTTGGTTGTGCACATGCCTTTGATGATAGCGCCGGAGTGTCTGGCTATAACGTGCATTCTGAACAGCTACTTGGCATCTTCCCTCATCGACGAGGTCAACATATTCACGCTGGAGCTGGTCCTGTGCGGCTTCGTCAAAGGTCCGGACCCGGAGTGACCCCATGGTGATCTCCGAAGGAAGGACTGCTTCAACATCGTACACCAGGAAGAAGGGTGTCTCTCCAATAGACCGTTTAGATGTTGTCCTGCTTGCCCACGTTGTGGACAGAAGATCCTCGATCCAGTTGGCTCTATGTTTTTTCAGCTGCTCATAAGTGTGCCTCTTGAGTCCTTTTAGTATTTCTGCATTTGCTCTCTTGGGTTGGCCATTACTTGCCAGGTGAGCTACTGATGCGTAGCTGACTTGAATGCCGAGGTATTCGCAATACTCTTGAAATGATGCACTTGTAAATTGGGTTCCAATGTCAGTGATGACTCTGTTCGGAACTCCAAATCTGCCCACTATGGACTTCAAGAACTTGATAACTGATTGCTTATTGACATCACAACTGCAGTTGCTTCCGACCACTTGGTGAACTTGTCGATGGCGACATACAGGAACCTGTAACCTCTTATAGCTTTTGGGAAAGGTCCCAAAATGTCCATGCCCCACAGAGCGAATGGCCATATAGGAGGTATCATCTGCAGTGACTGAGCTGGAGTGTGAATTTTTTTTTTGCGTGAAACTGGCACGCTTCACACTTTTCTCACGAACTCAACTGCATCCTAGAGTGTTGTAGGCCAGTAGAAGCAATGCTGAAGGGCTTTACCGACCAGCGTGCGGGAAGACGCGTGGTTCCCACACTCGCCTCCATGGATCTCTGCGAGGAGCTCGCGGCCTTCTTCCCTTGCAATGCACCGCATTAGGACACTGTTGGCACCGCGCCGGTGGAGATCACCTTATACCAACGTGTATCTTTTAGCCAATCTGATGATATGGTCAGTGGATACACTGTCTTGAGGAAGGTGGTTGTCTTTCATGTAACTTCGGATCTCCGAGATCCATGCATTGATGCTAACTTGAGATTCTAAGTCTTGCGTGCTGGGTTGCTCGGAGCTTCTTACAGAACCTACGTCCCTTGGTGGACTCCATGGTAACAGGGCCACCAGGACCGCCAGCTTTGAGGTGCTGGTCTCGCCCCCTTCACTCAGTTCGGCGGACTAAGCGGTTGGTCTTGACAATCTCCAGACAAAGACTCCATCGGGAGCCGGAGCTCCGATTGAAGCTTTCGTCGAGAGTTCATCAGCTTCTGAGTTGTTGAGGCGCTGGACATGGCAGAGGTCCAGGACGTGGAAGTCCTTCTGGAGCTTCTAGACTTCAAGGAGATAAGCAACGAGTTGAGGGTTGTTGCAGCTGCATTCGCCATTGACTTGCTTGATAATGAGCTGCAAGTCACACTTCACTAGCTTATGCTTGACGCCATAAGGTAGTGGCACCTGCAGCCCATAGATGAGAGCTTCATACTCCACCATGTTATTGGTCGCCTTGAAATCAAGGTGCACCATGTATTTGACCTTCTCCCCGGTCGGAGCGAGGAGAAGTATTCCAGCTTCGGCCCCCTGCTTCTGCATGGAGCCGTCGAAGTAGAGGGTCCAATGAGGCTCGGTGAAGACCAGGACCTTGAGCTTCGGCTTCTGCTCACTAGGGCCCCCAAGATTTGATGGAGAAGGCGCCCACTTCGCCACAAAATTAGCCAAGGCTTGACTCTTGATAGCTTGTCACGGCAGGAATTCGAGATATTCCCAGTAGAATGAGGGTTGTGCAGTATAGCACGCAGTGGGTAAGAAGTTACCACTGATATCTTGTGGGCTTGGAAGTAATGACGAAGCTTCCTTGAGGCAATAAGAACTGTGTAACGCAGCTTATGCACCTCAATGTATTGAGTCTGGGCATCGTGGAGTACTTCGCTGATGAAGTACACTGGGCGTTGGACGATTCGGACCCTCTCGGAGGGCCCCAGAGCTTCTTCTCCATCAACTCGGACCTTCCCGGAGGGGTTCGAAACTTTCTGTTGATCTTCCTGGACCTTCCCAGATGGGTCCGGAACTTCTTGTTCAGTCCGAACCCTCTCGGAGTGGTCCGAATCTTCTTGAACAGTTGTGTGAACTCCCTCAGATGAGATAGGTTCATCCTCTAGCATTCCACCTTAAAGATCCATCCCTAGGGGCTGGGACCTAGACTCGCCTTCAGGTAGCTCCGGACCCTACTGGAGGGGTCTGGGCTCCTGAACTGGAAGTGGCTCTGGTCTTTCCGCGACCAGGACCATGCTGACAACCTCCGCAGTTGCAGAAATGTAAAGCAGTAGAGGCTCACCAAGGTTCGGAGCTACCAAGATTGGTACTGTGGTGAGGAGCTGCTTGAGCTCTTGGAATGCCTTTTATGCTTCTTCGGACCAATGGAAAGGCCCGATCTTCCTCAATAGCTTGAAGAAGGGAAGCGCTCGCTCTGCCAGTCTTGAGATAAACCGGCTGAGCGTAGCTAAACATCCAGTTAGCTTCTGGACATACTTGATGCGGGTAAGGGGCCGCATGTCTTCTATAGCCTTGATCTTCACTGGATTTGCCTCATTCCTCGGTGAGTCACCAAGAATCCTAGGAGCTTCCCGAAGCTAACCCTGAAGACACATTTGTCCGGGTTCTGCTTGGTGCGCATCACGCGCAGCTTGTTGAAGACGGCTTGTAGGTTATCAAGGAGTGACTCCTTTTTCTTGACTTTCACTACAATGTCATCAACGTACACCTCCACCAATTCCCTGATGAGCTCTCCAAATATTTTGTGCATGGCTCGCACAAAAGTTGAAGCATCGTTTTTGAGACTGAATGGCATGGCAGTGTAAGAATACAATCCATCTACTGTTATGAAGGCAATATGCTCTTCATCTTCCCTAGACATTTGGATTTGATGGTATCCAGAATATGCATCTAGGAAACACAGTAACTCACACCCGAAGGTAGAGTACACTATCCAATCTATTCTAGATAGCGAAAATGGATCTTTTTGACATGCCTTATTCAAGGTGGTATAGTTGATACACATTCAAAGTTTCTCGCCGGCCTTGGGTACAACGACTGGGTTTGACAGCCATTTTGGATGATGAACCTCCCATATGAAACCAGCTTCGAGCAGCTTCTTGATTTCCTGCCAGATGAAGTTCTGCATCTCGACTAATTGCTTCCGGGGCTTCTGGTGTATCGGTCATGCGTCGGGGTAAATCTTCAGGCTGTGCTCAATCACCTCCGTAGGGATCCCATGCATTTGTGACGGTTGCCAGACAAACACGTCAACATTCGCCCGGAGGAAATGGATGAGCACGAGTTCCTATTTGTTATCCAGACCTCCCGATATACGGGTGGTTTGGGCAGCATCGGACTCGATTTGGACGACTTTGACGGGAATGTCGGTGTCGCTGCTTGGTTGCACACGTGGTGTAGAGGTTGAACCTCGGTGACGAGTACTCGGAGGTTGAGCATCTAGTTCTTTGCCAGAGGTTCCCTCTGCGCTATTTCAAGCGCGTGGAGTTCTTCCAGCGTGGTGACTCCTGCACTGCGATCTCCACAGATCTAGAGAACGCTTGAAGGTGTCGGCATCTTCAACACCAGGTAGCCATAGTGAGCTGTGTCCATGAGCCTATACAGGGCAGGCCTGCCTAGGATGGCATTGAAGGGCAAGCTAATGTGAGCAACATCAAAGACCAACTTCTCGATCCGGTACTTCTCCAGGGTTCCGAAGGTCACTGGGAGTGTTATGGATCTGAGAGGGCTGATGGCCCCCGGACCTACCCCGAAGAATTGACGTGAGGGGAGAAGGTCCAAGAGTCAGAGCTGGATCTTCTCGAACGCTTCAAAGCTCAAGAGGTTGAGCGCTGCGCCTCCATCTACCAATACATGGTAGATCTGGATGTTGTTCATGGTTGGAGACACCATCAATGGTAGTTGGTCAGCTCCGACCATGTTCCTGGGGCAGTCTGTTGCATCAAAAGTGATGGGAGTGTCCATCCACTTCCGATGTGGTTCTGCCTTGGTGGTAGGAGCTACACAAGCTATTTTCCGCCGCATAGTCTTGAGGACGCGACGAGAGGTGATATCCCAAGATCCACCATATATGGTATTGAGGGTCTTGTGATGCTCGTTGTCAGAGACGTTAGAGTCGTTGTCGACTATGTTGTAGACAGCCTTCAGGAGCTTCTTGGGTTCCTAAAAGCCTAGCTCTGTATCAGTCGGAGCTTTGTCGACTTTTTGTTTTCCTTCCCGCTGATGGAAAGGAGCTTCTTATCGACACTTGTTGTAGCGCTCGACAAGATTTTGGACCTCCCAACAGTCTTCTAGGCTGTGTTTGTCCGTTTTGTGGATCGGACACCACACCTTTGGACCACTGTCGTCTTCTGACGAAGGTCGAGGTCACTTTTTAGGGCGTGGCCCCTGGCCAGCCGGAGCTGCAGCTACCGCAGCAGTAGGTGTGCCGGCCGACGACTTCTTCTTGTCGTTGGACTTTTTGTTCTTCTTTCCACCATCAAAGATAGTGGCTTCAGCTTTGGAAGTCTTTTCATTAGCCTTCGGAGCTGGCTTGGAGTGCATTTCTCGGCCCTCAGCAGCTCGGGTGCACTTGTCAGCCAGGCTGAATAGCTCCGTGACGCTTGTGACCTCCTTCGTCGCCAGATTCTCCAACATCTTCTTGTCTCCGACACCTGTCTGAATGCCACGATAACTGAAGCATTGGAGATGGAAGGAATGGTATTTCGTACTAGAGAAAATCGCTGGATGAAGGACTACAGTGATTCTCGCGATTTTTGCTGCATAGCAAAAAGGTCCAGTTCGGTGTTGGGCCGAGTGTAGGAACTCTTGAAGTTGGTAGTGAACTGTTGGCATAGCTCCGCCAAACTATTGATAGAGTCAGGCGGTAGACTCATGAACCAGGACCTGGCGGTCCCAGTCAAAGCCACTGGAAAATAGTTGGCCATCACAGCCTCATTGCCACCCGCCGCTAGAATGGCAGTGGAGTATATCTGGAGGAACTCGACGGGGTTGATAGTCACATCGAATTTCTCCAGCAGATGAGGTCGGAACTTCTGCGGCCAGCGGACCATGCAAAGGTGCATGGCCAGGGCCGAACAGTCGCACCACACTACCGAAGGAGGAGGGTTTTCCTAAGCCTCTCGCCTTTATCGAGCGCGCTCGATATGGACGCAACTATCCTACTGTCTGTAGTGGCGGTTAAGTTCTGACCGTAGATCATGTGTCGAGAGTCTCGACGCGGTGTGAAAGTGACGTGCCCCGGAGGGCAGCAACATCACCTGCTGAGATATAGCATGCCTCCGGTGCTGTGATGCGTGAGGACCAAGTCTTCCAGACAAGGTCCTACGCTGAGAAGGTGCCTACCCAGAAGGGGGAGGGCCTTGGTTGCTGATGGCATCGGCTGCGGCTGCAACCAGATGATGCACATCAGCGCGCCACTGCTCCATCTCACCCTGAGGTGCTCCGGGTGCTAGTGGGTGCTCCAGAAGAGTATGCGCAGTGATCAGCGCGTTCTCAGGGTTGTTGTGTGTCGATGCAGTGACCAACACCAGGATCCCATCCAGCTATCCAGCATTGTTAGCTTGAGCAGGTGGAGGTGGTGCGACGCCCGCCAGGACAACAGCACCTCCTGGCCGTTGCACATTGGAGGGATTCCCCCCCCCCCCCAGCAGGTTGTGCAGCATTGCTGTTGGATGATCCTGCGGCGGAGTTCACCATCTTGAAATCTCAAAGAGCCCCCTACCTGGCGCTCCAAATGTTGAAGTGTACAATTGACACTTCCCCCAATACTACAATATTGTAGCCCACGTAGGTTATTGATTGGTTGGGGCGTGAGTCAGATTACGAACAAGACAATGACGCGAGGGATTTTACGTGGTTCGGGCCGCCTGAGCATAAGACCCTACTCGACAAGTTGTGTGTTGTATATATGAATTTGAGTGGCGCTAGTGAGCGTGTGAGCTTGCTTGTCCATGTACGTGTGGCACGACCCTTTTATAGTCTAAGGATTGGTCGTTACAACACTTGTCTGGCCCGACATGTGGCCCTGGCATAATTAATAGCCTAATACACAATCTATGAGTATTAAGTGTGATTAACAATGTGATAACGCACCTTAATGACGGTGTTACCCCTATTAATAGCCCAATGATCATGTGTCATTAATATAGCATTAATGACACATAATCAGGTCTTGAAACTGTTGCTTTAATTGTCTCTTGAACGTCCGAGCCGTTGGAGATCTGTCAGTCTTCCATTGAGGTCCTAGATCCGGAGACTCAACACGTGGCGGCTCCAGAGCTTCCCGTCATGGGTAGGAAGGTCCGGAGCCACTATACACGTGGCAGTACCAGAGCTTCCCTCTACTGGGGGTTAGGTCCGGGGTCACTGGACACGTGGCAAGATTGGAGCTTCCCTATGGACGGAGTTAGGTCCGGCCTTGTGTTGCACGTGGCAATGGTGGAGCTCCCAAATAAGGGAGGCGGGTCCAGTACTGTGTAACACATTTCAAAAATCTACCCCGTCAATGACGAATGGGCCCGGGTACACTCCAGCAAAAAAGCCAAAGTTATTACCCTAGGTGAACCGTTTTCATGATGGGAAGTTGGAAGCCCGAGGGCGGTGACCTCAGAGGACGCGCGGAACCGATACGGTTTTTGTATTGGGAACTGGTGACCTTCCATTGCGTGAGATCTGCATGCCAGGATCTCACCCACCGCATCAAGAAGCGCCACGCGGCGATTGTTTAACTAGAGGCCATCGTCCCAATGATCCAAGACAAGACCTTCAAAGCCACAGCGCGGGAATTGAAGATGGCCCAACCTCTCGTACAATAATTTCACCCAAAGGGTTTCTTCTAGAGGTGGACCCGGGGGCCACTATCGGTACCCTACGTACTGGGTACCCCACGATACAGCAAGAAAAGTCACGGAGTCCCACCTCTCCGAGTTGAAGATCTCCGAAGGCTCCACGTGTCCCGCAGCACTGGACCCGACTTCCTCATTAGGGTAGCTCCGACGCTGCCACGTGTAAAGCACGGCCGGACCTAACTCCTTCTATAGGAAAGCTCCGGTCATGCCACGTGTCTAGTGGCCCCGGACCTAACCCCCAGTAGAGGGAAGCTCTGGTCCTGCCACGTGTATAGCGGCTCTGGACTTGCCGCCCCGCAAAGGGAAGCTCCAGAACTTCCACGTGTCGAGCCTCCAGACCTAAGACAACAACGGGAAGATAGACGAATCTCTAATGGCGCGAACATTCAAGGGGCGGTTAAGGCTACCGTTACAAGACCTGATTATGTGTCATTAATGACATGTTAATGACACACGATCAGATGACCTTTAGTACCGGTAATGCCACCATTAAGGCGCGTTATCACCATTAACCATGCTTAATACATACAAATTGTGTATTATGTAATTAAAAACAGCCGGGGCCACATGTCGGGCCACGCTGAGAATGTAACGGTCGGTCCTTGGACTATAAAAGGGTTGTGTCGCACGGTACAAAGGAGAGGTCCGATTAATCGCTCACACACACAACTCATGCATACAACTACCACTCATGGAGTAGGGTATTACACTCAGGCGGCTCGAACCACGTAAAGATCCTCGTGTCACCATCAGGTTCATAATCTCACGCGCACTCCAACCAATCATGAACCTCCGCGGACTACAATCTAGTAGTACGAGGGGAAGTGTCAATCGCACACTTTGACACTACTTATAGTTATGATATGATTTTTACCCTCCATTGCCATTTTATTTGATGTTGGATAGTTCAAATTTAAATTAAACAATGTCAAATAAAATAAAGCGAAATATATTTTTAGGTTTGTCCTAGAGAACATGAAGTAAGCAAAAGCTTCAGGTATGCAAAATTGTGAAATGAAAGAAGTGATGAAGCTGGATGACTAAGCGTACAAGCACATATGTAACACCCTCAATTTTCGCATCATGCATTGCATACATGGTCATGCATTAAACACTAGTAGAATAAAGGAAAAATAATAATACATATACATATACAAATATGTGTAGCAAAAGAAGAAAAAGAAAACAATAATTATAGCCTAAAACTTGTAATAGGGAATAAGTATAAAAATAATAATAAAAATATATATAAATATATATAAATAATATATATAACAATATATAAAAATAGAAAAATATATTAATAATATATAATAAATAATAAATAATAAATATATAATATTAATAATATATATAAAAAAGTATATATATATTAAATTGTATAATAAAAGAAAAAAAAATAAGAAGAAAAGAAAGGGCAACCCGGCGGCCAGGCCAGCGGCCCAGCCGACCGAGCGCCCCCGCGCCGACCCCGCGGCCTCGGGCCTCCCGCGCGCGACGCGCGCTCCCACACCGCGCCCGAGGCCCCACACCGCGCCCGCCCCCGACCGAATCCCGCCCCCCCCCCCCCCCCCCCCCCGCGATTTTTCCCGCCAGCGCCCGATTCTCCCGCGCGCCCGCGCGCTGCGTGCGATCACGCGCCCCGCTGCCTTATCGCACTCGCCCCGCGCTCCCAGTCCCACGCCACCCGACGCGGCTTACGCCGTACGCGATACCGCCTCCGCTCCCGATTTCCCCGCCGAAACTCCCGCTCGACCCCGCCTTCCGCGAATCTCGCTCCCGAACCGTCGGTACCGAGCCGCACTCCCCGATCGAGCCCCCACGCCCCTATAAAAAGGACCGTAGGTCCTCATGAGTTCCCACGATCCAGCAAACCGCAGCCGCCGGTATAGAGGGAAAAAGCACCAGAAAATAGAGCTGCGACCAGGGAAGAAACAAAGGAGAAAAAGAAGGGGAAGAAGAGGAAGAAAAAGAGGAGGGCCCCACCGTCCGCCGGAGATCGTCGTCGACATCGCGCCGCCGTCGTCGTGCCGCCGGAGAACGCATCTACTTCGTCTACGCATTGTCCCCATCCCGCGATCATCGAAGCCATCGCATCTACGGTAGGCCATGTTCCCGATGCGAATTTTTGCGATCATATTGAATCTAATAGGCATAAATTGAATTTAGTTGCACCATGATTTTATTTTCAGCAGCATTAATCCACCCTAAAACCCCCGTAAACTCATACGAACACGTATGAACTAGTCGCATCTAATTAATAAACGACCGTAGTAAATTAATTATTAAACTGTGCATGCATGCATGTCATTGCATGTTGATTATTTTGTGTGCATTATGTTGAATTGTATATGTTTTCTTGTATGTATGATCACGCGTAGAGGAACGTGCTCAAGAGGCTGCATACGAGGATTTCCAAAACCAAGACTTCGAAGCGCTTGAGCAACCCCATCCGCCGGAGCAAGGCAAGTGTCCTTGAAGCATATTGATCCTATTTCAAATTAAATGTTTTGTTTGCAAAATTGCATGCTTGTGTCAAATTGATGGGAATCCTATGGTAGGAAGTTTACTAGTTTTGTTTGACCACCCTTGTCACCTGGAATTTATGGTAGAGAGTCGGGAAGGGTTTTTACCTTTTTGCTCCACTTAATTAATTGGGATGGCAAACAACACTACACAATTAATTATGCATCAATGATTTTTTGGTTAATGTGAACTGGTCAATACGATGGGTGATCTAAGCAAGCATGGTTTTGTGGATGGGTTGGATGTTATGGTGGTTTGCTTGCCTTAGATCTAAGGACCGGTTCATGCGAGAATATGCCAGGTCAACAGTGCCACCACAAGGCCAAGTATGGGTGCGGCGTAGCTGAATAATTAGGAGCGCTGCTAGTATTGTATGGACCATTGGATGGCGCGGGGAATGGGAGTCGAGGAGGACTGCCCTGGGATCCGCATGGCACACGAGGGGGCCCGTGGGTGGGAGAATGGAGATTCAAGCCTGCCGGTGAAACCTTAGTGGGGCCGTACATACTAGTAGTCCCTTTTGAAAGGCTATTTTGTGATCTCTTGGCCACACACCTACGGAAGTGTGAGATGGCACAATGGAGGTTCCTTAGTCATCAAAGGGTGACGAAATCACAAACATGTGGGTAAAGTGGTACAACCTCTGCAGTGTGTTTAAAACTATCATGATAGCCGTGCTCCCGGTTATGAGCGCCTGGATGACCTACATGATTAGAGTTGGAATTGGGATTTGGGATGGTTATGAATGGTTATGGTCTGGTAATGGTTATGGATGGTTATGGTTTGGTAATGGTTATGGTTGGTAATAGTTATGGTCATGGTTATGAATTTGAGTTATGGTAATTGGACATGGATAATGGTAATGTTGGCGATAATTGGATATGGTTTATATTATGTTAATATGATGGTTATGATGGGATTGTTTCACATAGACATAGTATAATGCTTTTCAAATGTTTTACTGTACTTTTCAGCACTTAGCCATTTATTACATTCGTCGTTTGAATAAGCCACATGTCATACTTTTCACACTTGCTGAGTACGACATGTACTCACCCTTGCAATCCCCCCCAACAGCTACTGGAGACAATTGGGAGTACCCTGAGGATCACGTGGAGTACTAGGTTGCGTACCGCCGTCAATTTCCTGTGGATTGGAGTCGTGCTGTTTAGTTTATTTTCCGCTGCAATTATTTAGAGTTTTATTGTTCGTGAACCATTGGATTATTGTAATAAAGTACTTATTTATTAGTTAAGACGTGGTTAAATTCTGTTTATCATTTGTGAATCACTCGTGTATGTGTGTTGAACATCCTGGGCACACATATGCGTTACGCTTGGTTCATATTCGGAACCGGGTGTCACAAATTGGTATCAGAGCCGCGTTGACCGTAGGACACAAGCCTAGATAGAATGGACACTCTAGAGCACTTAGGAACACTCTTATAATATGCTATTTTCGAAAAAATTTGCTGCTATTTTGTTTCCCTTATTTTCAGCCGCAAAAAGTACTGATCGCTGCTGCGTTTTTGATAAAAATTTTCGGAAGTGAGCAATACTAAGTGCTGCTGTTTTGCTGTGTAAATTTTCGCGAAAAAGGTGTGCTTTGCTGCTGTTATGTGTGGGTAAAATTATTGTGTTGGTTGCTGTATTTTTTCTCTTTATTTTTCGTTCTTTTGGAACCGCTGCACCGCTCTTTTTCCGCCGTTTTAGCTGCTGAAATTTTCAGATTTGTATTTGTTATTTTTTTTCCTCTAATGCATTCTTGTTTTCTGTAGATGGCCCGCACCAAGACAACCCCCCGTAAGTCGACCGGTGGACTTGTGCCCCCGCGTAGGTTGGCTAGTCGCTCTCCGGCCGTCGACCCCCGTCACCCCGTGGTGATCCGTTCTGACGGCAGAGCCGCAGGACAACTGCAACACCGTCTCCGTGCCCTACTCCGTGAGGCTGGCTACCGTCACCATAGCCTCTCGCTCTCCTACCACACCACTGGAGTGCAGCGCCCCGGCAGGAAGGAGTGGAGCTGCAAGATCTATATCTACTACGGTGACGAGTTGGTGAAGACCCACAGCAGCCCCGCTTGGAGGAGCTCCCGCCGATCTGCGGAGCAGGATGCTAGCTGGGAAGCAGCCAATTTTTGGAGCCACGCCCGCCGTTTTCGTCTGGAGGACACGGTGCACGCCTTCGTCCCGCAGCGTCCCAGTGGCACTGCGCACTTCGTCTCCAGGCACGTGGAGGGACCCCTGGACCTCCCGCAGTCTCGTCAGACTGTTGACGACGTGACCCAGCTGAGTGCCCGACTTCAGAGGGCGCAGCAGGAGATTTAGGATGGACGTGACCTCGCCCAGCGCCACGAGGCGATAATCAGGAGGTATCATCAGATCACCGACGAGGACCCAGACGACTACGCATCCGACACCCCGATGTGGACCCCAGACTCCCCAGACCGTCGCAACGGTCAGCGTGAATCGTCTTCTGAGGAGTCCTCTGACGAGGAGCCTTCCAGTGTGGCGTCTACCGCACCACCGCTGCCTGCTGCCTCACCACCACAGGACCCCGAGGACCCCGACGACGACGACGACGACGAGGACCCGGATGAGTTCCCACTCGACGACGAGTAGTCCTCGACCTATGCCACGACTCAAGGATAGGCACACCCCCATTAGTAAATAAGAGCGATGTAGATATACTCGTGTGACCTTGAGTTGTGTTACTTCTTTTAGGATCTTTGTAAATTCTGGTTGGTGCTTGTTTGAGTGCTTGTGTGCTTAGTAGAGAGTTGTGGGATGCTTCGGCAATTGTCCACATCCTCATAATATAGGTCTATATTAATAAAGGATTATTTAGTGTCACATACCTTGATGCATATAGTTGGGACATTTCCTTCCAAATTCTAAATCCTTCTGTCCCCACCTTTCTTTCGCCAACAGATGGTGAGAACTCGTAACCAGAGGGATGCCAACGATGAGGAGGAGCGCAATGAAGTACCTCAGAACAACCAGGGACATGCTCATGGAGCCATCAATATTGAACAACTGTTAGCTATGCAGAACCAGCTCATGCAGACCATGATACAGACCATGGGACAGCTGCAAGCTGGCAACAACAATCGGCCCCACCTGCCTCCACCGCCACCCCCCGCCACATCACAACCGTTTGGGAGAGTTCATGAGGACCAGACCGCCCACCTTTGCACAAGCCACAGACCCAATGGAAGTTGATGATTGGCTGAAGTCCGTTTAGAAGAAACTTGCTATTGTCCAGTGCACTGATAGGGAGAAGGTTCTCTTTGCATCACATCAACTAGTTGGAGCAGCCGCTGACTGGTGGGAAGCTCTTTGCAACGCTCATGATAATCAGGAGACAATCACTTGGGCTGAGTTTAAGCAGAGTTTCCGTTCCCACTATGTACCTGAAGGAGTTATGATACTGAGGAGACAAGACTTTGAAAATCTCAGGCAAGGAAGGATGAGCGTGAGTGAGTATCTCAACAAATTCACTCAATTATCAAGATATGCCCCAGAAGACATCAAAACTGATAGTAGGAAGCAGTATCTGTTTATGAGGGGTCTCAACAATGAAATTCAAGTCCAGTTGCTCAATACCGATTATCCAAACTTCCAAAAGCTGGTTGACAAGGCTATTGTGGTTGAGAACAAGATTCGTGAGATGGAGCAGGACAACAAGAGGAAGATGTCACATCATGGACCGCAACAAGGAAGCAATGTTCGCCCCCGCTATGCACCACCTACTGCACCACAATACAACCCCTCTGCTCCTGCATACCGCACTGCTTATCCGCCCCGCCCAAATCAGCCACCGCAGCAACGCCCCACCATGCAAGCGCCTCGCAATCCTGTGCCACCTGCGCCGCGTCCTAACATGGCGGCAAATGCTCAAAACCAGTTGCGCCCAAACTTCCCCAATGCTACGGGTGGTAAGACATGCTATGCGTGTGGAGAACCCAGACACTTTGCAAGTCAATGCCCCAAGAGAAACTATGGACCTATGAACAATGCACCAAGGCCAAATCACCCGCGACCAAATGGAGGAGCACCACAAGGCAACCGTGGATAGCAGAATTTTGCTCGTGGCAATGTGAATCATGTCTCTACTGAGGAAGCCCAGCAAGCTGATGACGTCGTGATTGGTATGTTTCTCGCCAACTCCAACCCCACGACTGTTTTATTTGATTCAGGAGCATCTCATTCATTCATCACGTCAAAGTATGTTGCCAAGTACAATTTTCCTATATCTCATATGAAGCAAACTATGCTAGTAAGTTCTCCTGGCGGAGAGATGAGGACAAATATAGTATGTCCAAAAGTAAGCATTAAAATAAGGGGGGTAGACTTTCTCGCAAACCTCATAGTATTGGACTCCCAAGGAATAGACATAATACTTGGAATGGACTGGCTGAGCAAGTATAATAGAGTCATTCAATGCGCCGAGAGGATTGTGCAGTTGACAAGTGAACATGGTACAAGCATTGAAGTTGAAGCAGCCCAACCTGCAAGAGGGAAAGCGATGTTGAATCACGTGGAAGAAGTGACATTGGAAAACATTCCGATCATTCGCGAGTACCAGGACGTGTTTCCAGATGAGTTGCCAGGTATGCCACCTGATCGTGACATAGAATTCGCCATTGAGTTGATACCCGGAACTGCACCTATAGCTAAGAGGCCGTATAGGATGCCTCCTAAGGAATTAGCAGAGCTCAAGAAGCAAATTCAAGAGCAGCTAGAGAAGGGTTTTATACGCCCAAGCTCGTCCCCGTGGGGAGCCCCAGTGCTCTTCGTAGATAAGAAGGATGGAACCCAGAGGATGTGTGTGGACTATAGGTCTCTCAATGAAGTGACAATTAAGAACAAGTACTCACTGCCCCGTATAGAGGATTTTTTCGACCAAATGAAGGGTGCCTGTATCTTCTCCAAGATCGACTTGCGGTCAGGATACTTCCAAATGAAGATTAGACCATCGGATATACCCAAGATAGCATTTCGGACACGATATGGATCTTATGAGTACACCGTCATGTCATTTGGATTAACGAATGCGCCTGCGTACTTTATGTATCTCATGAATAAGGTCTTCATGGAATATCTGGATAAGTTCGTTGTAGTGTTCATCGATGATATTATGATCTACTCGAAGGATGAGAAGGAGCACGAGGAACACTTGAGGCTTACGCTGCAGAAATTGAGGGAGCATCAATTGTATGCCAAGTTCAGTAAATGTCAATTTTGGTTACGAGAAGTTTCTTTCTTAGGCCATATTATATCTGGAGGAGGAGTATCAGTTGACCCAGGGAAGGTGAGAGATGTGCTTAAATGGGAACCGCCACAGAATGTCAAGGAAATTCGGAGTTTCCATGGAATGGCTGGATATTACCGCCGATTCATAAAGGATTTTTCCAAAATAGCCAAGCCTATGACCGAATTACTCATGAAGGGAAAGGCATTCCGATGGACTCAAGCTTGTCAGGATAGCTTTGAGGAGTTAAATAAAAGGTTGACAACCGCGCCGGTGTTAGTACTACCGGACGTGAGCAAGAGTTTTGATATATATTGTGATGCATCAAGACAAGGATTAGGATGTGTGCTCATGCAAGAAGGCCAAGTGGTATCTTATGCATCGAGGCAACTAAAGAAACATGAGTTTAATTATCCTACGCACAACCTTGAACTCGCAGCCGTGCTACACGCCTTGAAGATATGGAGACACTATGTTTTTGGTCACCGATGTGAGATTTATACAGATCACAAGAGTCTCAAGTACATATTTACGCAAACGGATCTGAATCTGAGGCAACGCTGATGGTTGGAGCTCATCAAGGATTATGACGTGGGAATCAACTATCACCCAGGGAAGGTCAACGTAGTGGCCGATGCCTTGAGCTGAAAAGGAGTAAGTCATCAACTCACAGTTCAAGAACTGCCATCCGAGTTATGTAAGGAGTTTGAACGGTTGAACCTTGGATTCATAAATGAGATGGGAATGATGGAAGTAAACCCAACATTAGAGCAGGAAATACGGGAAGGACAGACAAAGGACAAGGAAATACAAGAAATCAAGGAAAGGACCCAAGAAGGAAAGGAATTCAGATTTGATGAGGACGAACAGGGTACCTTATGGCTTGGAAAGAGGATTGTGGTACCTAATGTCAGGCATATTCGTGAAACAATATTGAAGGAGGCACATGACTCGCCTTACTCAATTCATCCCGGTTGTACAAAGATGTACAAGGACTTAAAGACATGCTATTGGTGGGCCAGCATGAAGAAGGACATAGCTGAATACGTTGCATTGTGTGATGTGTGCCAACGAGTTAAAGCTGAACATCAAAGGCCAGCAGGATTATTGCAGCCATTAAAGATTCCAGAGTGGAAGTGGGAAGAGATTGGTATGGACTTTATAGTTGGATTACCGCGAACTCAGTCTGGCTATGATTCAATATGGGTTATTGTGGATCGATTGACAAAATCAGCTCATTTCATCCCCTTCAAGACCACATATACCACCGCGAAGCTAGCAGAATTGTATGTGGAGCACA